>LR738711.1:652644738-652686740 GCA_902687465.1 Secale cereale
CAGTTTTTCTTAGTTCGATCCTTTTGGTAGTATCTTGATCTAGTAGAATAAAGTTAGCATGATCTAGTTGTGAGCTTTTGCTTTATGATCTTTACCCTTTGTAATCGAGTCCGTGAGCTATATAATAAAGATTAGTGTTGAGTCAAGGGCTTGATTTCCTCACTTTGGTCATGATAGAAAAGGGGGGGGGGGACATAAAGAGTATCCAAGAGACATATTGATCTTATGGGAGGTAATGACTTCACATATAAAGAGTATGATGAACAAAAGTTGTTGGGAGTTGACAGACATAGTTTTGGTTATCGTTGCAATTAATAGGAAGTAATAAAGAAAGAGAGGCTTCACATACAAATATACTATCTTGGACATCTTTATGATTGTGAGCACTCATTGAAATATGACATGCTAAATAGTTGATGTTGGACAAGGAAGACAACATAATGGGTTATGTTTTCTTATATCTGAAATAAAGTATATTGTTATGGATCATCCAACATGTTGAGCTTGCCTTTCCCCCTCATGCTAGCCAAAACTCCTTGCACCAAGTAGAGATACTACTTGTGCTTCCATACATCCTTAAACCCAGTTTTGCCATGAGAGTCCACCATACCTACCTATGGATTGAGTAAGATCCTTCCAAGTTAGTTGTCATATTGCAAAGTCGCTAAAATATGTATTATTTATTAGCGTGGAGGAAATAAGCTTTATACGATCTTGTGATATGGAAGTAATAAAAGCGACGGACTGCATAATAAAGGTCCTTATCACAAGTGGCAATATAAAGTGGCATTCATCTGTGCTAAGACTTTGTGCATCCAACCATAAATACACATGACAACCTCTGCTTCCCTCTGCGAAGGGCCTATCTATTATTCTTGCCTTACAAGTTTCAAGGTAAAATTCACCTTTCCTTTTTACATTTTATCCTTTGGCAAGCACACTGTGTTGGAAAGATCATGACATATATACCCACTTGGATGTAAGTTTTCATGGTCTATTACTGTTGACATTACCCCTGAGGTAAAAGGTTGGGAGTCATTACCATAAGCCCCTATCTTTCTCTGTGTTCGACTAAAACTCCATAACCATAAGTATTGCGTGAGTGTGAGCAATTGTGAAAGACTATATGATAGTTGAGTATGTAGGTTTGCTGAAAAGCTCTTATAATGACTCTTTCCGATGTTATGATAAATTGCAATTGCTTCAGTGACCGAGATTATAGTTTGTTGGTTTTCAATGAAGTTTACGATTCATGCTCGATATTGTGAATGAATTGTCACTTTAGCATAAGAATCATATGACAATATATATATGTTGTTGTTATGAGAATGATCATGATGCCCGCATGTCCGTATTTTATTTTTATCGACACCTCTATCTCTAAACATGTGGACGTATTTTTCGATATCGGCTTTCGCTTGAGGACAAGCGAGGTCTAAGTTTGGGGGAGTTGATACGTCCATTTTGCATCATGCTTATATGTTGATGTTTACTGCTTTATGGGCTGTTATTACACGTTATGTCACAATACTTATGCCTTTTCTCTCTTATTTTACAAGGCTTACATGAAGAGGGAGAATATCGATAGGTAGAATTCTGAGCTGGAAAAGAAGCAAACTCTAGAAACCTATTCTGCACGACTCAAAAAGCCCTGAAACTCCACAGGACACCGTTTCGGAAAATATAAAAAATATCTGGCGAAAGAAGACCACCGGGGGGGCCACCAGCTGTCCACAAGGGTGGGGGGCGCGCCCCCCTCTCTGGGCGCGCCCCTGCCTCGTGGGTAGGGATGGGAATGGGGGCAATCCCCTATGGGGATACCTAAAACATCCCCATCCCCATCTATTCCCTATCATCCCCATCCCCGTTTACATGACTGGGGATGAAATTTCCCCATACCCATGCCCCACTGGGGAACGGGGCCCCATTAGGGTCCCCATCCCCATAAACAAATACTCATATACATAATATGACACCCTATAATCAACATACATAAATGGTGTTGTCCTTGTCCTACTAATGCATATCTACGTCGTACTAACTTCTTGGTCATGGTGGCAGCTGAGATGAGGACGTGAGATAGGTTTAATGTTATTTTCTAGAGCTTTTTTTTGTTTTCGCAAGTTTGTTTGTGAATATTTTAAGGTTGACCGCAGTGTCACAGTTACTAACTGGGCCCCCGATGGGTATTGGGTCTGGGGAATAGGATATCGTCCCCATCCCCATTGTACCCTATGGGGAATAAATTAGTTTGGTAAATATCCCCATGGGGATGTTTTTCGCCCATCCCCACCCCCTAATAGATGAAATCCCCATGGTTTGCCGGGTATGGGGCCCCGTTGCCACCCCTACTCGTGCCCCCCCCGATGCCATCTTCTCCTATATGAGATGTTTTGACCTGGAAAAAATCGTAAGGAGGCTTTGGGGACCAGACGCCGCCGTCTCAAGGCGGAACCTTGGCGGAAACCAATCTAGGGCTTCGGCAGAGCTGTTCTGCCGGGGATACTTCCCTCCGGGAGGGGGAAATCATCACCGCCGTCATCACCAATAACTCTCCCATCTTGGGGAGGGCTATCTTCATCAACATCTTCACCAGCACCATATCCTCTCAAACCCTAGTTCATCTCTAGCATTATCTGGGACCAGCCGGGTCTAACTCCCACATGCGCTGACTCTGGTCTTGGCAAGGCAGAATCCGACGGAAAAGCATTATCTGGATCACGCTAACAAGACTGGTATTTTTGTCTACCATGTTCTTGATGCGCTTCTGTAGCATCGTCACTTCATCGGATGATGCCCAGTCTAGGCCTTTATTGAGCCAGGATGTCAGCCGCAGGGGAGGCTCGGACTTGAACTCGGGGGGAGTGGCCCATGTGGAGTCAAGGGGTTCCGTAACGTAGAACCACTCCTGCTGCCACCCCTTCACGGTCTCCACCAAGGTGCCTTTGGGCCAAGTGACGTTGGGGAGCTTGCTCACCATAGCGCCGCCACACTCCGCGTGTTGTCTGTCCACCACTTTTGGCTTCACATTGAAAACCTTGAGCCAAAGGTCGAAGTGGGGATGGATGCGGAGGAATGCCTCACACACGACGATGAACGCCGAGATGTTGAGAAAGGAATTCGGGGCTAGATCATGAAAATCTAGCCCGTAGTAAAACATAAGGCCACGGACAAAGGGATGGAGTGGAAACCCTAGTCCACAAAGGAAATGAGGAATGAATACTACCCTCTCATGGGGATCTGGAGTAGGGACAATCAGTTTCTTCGTTGGAAGCCGGTGGGCAATTGCCTCGGCTAAATACCCCGCTTCCCGGAGCTCCTTGATGTTCTCTTCCGTGACAGAGGAGGGCATCCACTTACCCTGCGATCCGGATCCACACATGGCTAGAGTGTTTTGTGGGGATGTGGGCAATCGAAGCTTGGGCGCTGGAGCTTGAGGGCGGATGGGCTGATGAAGAAGAAGGGCGTGGGATGAAAAGGTGGATTGTTATCCCCTTTTAAAGGCCGTGAATATAGAGCGTCCCTCCCATGAGCCTTAAAACTCGCCTATTCCCAAGGGGTCGCGCATACATCGCAGTTGGATTACCCAAGCCCGTATTGATGAAAATCCCGTGATAAGGGGACACGATCTCTGTTTTGACAAGATTTGTCACCGGAGACTGCGTCTCGAAACGCGAAACGGGAAGTTGAAAAATGATTCGAAATGATGGAAAGGCCTGATGTGACGTCTCGCTAGCAAAAGCTGCCAGTAAAGGCATATTATGTTTTTAACTGAGTGTTATGCCCTTGTGGTAGTGGGTTGTAACTGTTATACAGATCCGAATATCGATCTCTTGTTTGGAAGACTACTTTGGAGTATTCAGAGGAGGAACCCGCCTTGCGATGCCGAAAACAACTGGCATGTTGAACTCATCGTCATCGGAAGACTGGTTCGTGGGCTACCGAGGGAGTCCTAGATTATGGGGTCCTCGGGCGTCCGGGCTACGTAACGTCGGCCGGACAAATGGGCCGTGAAGATACAAGACAGAAGACTTTCCCTCGTTTCCGGATGGAACTCTCCTTGGCGTGGAAGGCAAGCTTGGCATGCAGTAGTCAAAAAAAAGATTCCTTTCTCTGTAAACCGACTCTGTACAACCCTAGCCCCCTCCGGTGTCTATATAAACCAGAGGGTTTAGTCCGTAGAGGCATTCACAATCATACAGACTAGACATCTAGGGTTTAGTCATTACGATCTCGAGGTAGATCAACTCTTGTAACCCCTATATTCATCATAGTCAATCAAGCAGGAAGTAGGGTATTACCTCGATTAAGAGGGCCCGGACCTGGGTAAACATCTTGTCCCCAACCTCCTATTACCTTCGACCCTTAGACGCACATTTCGGGACCCCCTACCTGAGATCCGTCGGTTTTCACACCGACAACCACCCACCCCCTAATTTTTGCATTCATTGAAGAGCATGCTAGATTTCAGGCTAACTTGTCTTTAAAATAGAGATCAACCTCTTTTTCCCTTCTAATTTGTTCCACTTCAAATCATGCCCCTCTTAAATCTTGCTCAAACTAGCCTCTGACATACGACTATTTTCAATATGGGCGGGACCATTTGGACCGAACCCCGAACCCAAACTAACAGAAATTGACCAATATCGGCTAATCGGATTTTCAGATTTTTTTTTAGTTTGGTGGCTCTTGTGTCAATATTGCAAATATACGGTCTTCGGGTAGAAATTCGGGTTTTGTTCTCTATACCGAATAGCCTGTATAACTTGAACAATATGTGAAAGTTTTGAAATTTTTCTCATGGGAGACATATCCTAATACATAATCGTACTATTCTAACTAACCCTCATGAACCATGACTATACCACTCAAAACGTCACTCCACACTCCTAGTCGTTGCCCTTGCTGTACCCTAGACCCTCCTCGTGGCGATTGCTTCACCTCTACTCAATAGTTGGCATCACTCTCCACCACACACCTCTGTCCTTTCAACCTCAATTGTCCGAACATGCTAGCCACACTCCTTGGGAAATCCCTGCACATGTGCCCACACATGTTGCATCGTCCCCAGTCGTAGTTGTAACTTCCAAGTTGCATGCGCTAGTGAAGTGTCGATGCATGTCCATATTTTCCTTTTGTCGTTTATGACTTCTCGATCTTTTTCTTTCATACAGAACAATTATGCATTCAACTTGTGGACTAACTCGACCATGAAGGAGGTACTTCCTTGCATGCAACCACGTAACTAGTGGGTCCCAGCTGTGAGGGAAATGAATCATTTGCGTAAGAAGGAGGCACTTCCTTGCGTGTGAAGATTTAGCTGGTGGGCCCCAGCTGTTAGGGGGAGGAATCATTTTTTTGCGTGTAATAAGGAGGCACTTCCTTGCATGCGAAGATCTAGCTAGTGGGTCATAGCTGTTAGGGAGAGGAATCATTTTTTGCATAATAAGGACGCACTTCCTTTCATGCGAATATGTAGCTAGTGGGTCCCAACTATCAGGGAGATGAAACATTTTTATGCGTAATAAAGAGACATTTTCTTGTGTGCGAAGATGTATCTGGTGGGCCAAATATGCCAGGGGAAGGAATCTTTTTTTACACGTAATAAGGAGGCACATGCTTGCGTGCGGCCATGTAGCAGGTAGGTCCCAACTTTAGGGAGAGTAATCATTTTTTGCATGTAATAAGGAGGCACTTCCTTGCGTGTGACCATGGACCTCATGAGTCCCAGCCGTCAGCCTCTCCACGAATAATCCTCTTCCGATAGCTGTGGTTCGTTGACTACGTTGATGAAGCCGCGCTAAGAGCACCAAGGTGGTGGATGACAATGAGGCCCGGGAAGTGAATGACCCGAAGTCATGGAAGACTCGGCGGTGAATGCCCACAGGGGAGGGGAGTATGAGGGTTGACCGGTTCGGTTGCGGTGTGAGGTTGCCGTTGCCGGAGAATAATAGGAGGTGTGGTTGAGTAGAGGGATGACCTAGCTAGCGATGGTAGTATAGTGGGACGGTAAGGCCTGCGCAGTAGAATAGTCACCCACGGGAGGTGAGCCTAGGCGGTCCCGCTAGCGCTGGTTTTGACATCAAGCGATCACTACTACTAGAATAGTTTGTTGACTAAGTTAACAAAGTCTTGCATACGCGTCAATTTTGTAGGCCCACAAGTCAACCTCCAAATTTGTGGCAACCAACATACAACCCATTTGCTATTATTTTTAATAATTTACAAACATTTGCTAATTCTAAAGGAATTTATTGCAACCCATATTCTTTTTGTTAGCATCACAATCCATATTCTACCTAGGGTTAAAAATTTCAACAAATTTTTGCATATTTTGGTGGGGTCCGAACTGTTTTTAATCCCAAAATTTCGAGTCAGATTCAAACTAATTTCAAAAACTAATTTATATTAATTTAAAATCCAACGAATAATATTCATGTGAAAAAGTTTATTGAAATTTAAAATCTCAATATAAAAATACAAAATTTGAAACTAATTATCGGTTTGTTGCGTTTTTTTAAATATACAACCCATTACTTATTACTTATAGCCCATTTTCTTGTGAGTTTGACTTGACACTATTGATGATGAGCACATCTACCCTACCCCACCATCATACATGCTTGCTCTAACTTGGCACTGTTAAAGGTGGTTGCATGTTGCGTATGATGTCTAGCTTGTATTGCTTCTAATTTTGTTGAATTGCATCTACTTAGTTTACACATTATACTTGTGAATATGACACGTGTTCCTGTTTAGAGAACATGAATATCCATCTGTCACACCATGTTATTACATCAAAGTACCGTTGTTTTGTATTCTGCAACAATCACTTACCATAGGACACACATAACTTAGGAGTGTGATATAGGTCGCATCTTGTATTGTTTTCTAGCTTGTACTGCATCTAATTTGTTGAAAATGACACTTATGACAAGATACTTTTAACTTGGTAAAGTCATATTCGTTGCATCTTTAATATGGTGCCTAGCTTTCATTGTTTCTAATTTATTAAAATGTTTTCTCCTTAGTTTACACATCATAGATGTGAATATGCAATGTTGTCATTTTTTCTTACATATTCAACCCTCATATCACATGGTTGCCTTCCATTATAGTACCGTTCGTCACTATCAATGAGTCTTGAAAAGAAAATTTTATTCATCTGTCTTGTGGGTTTGACTTGACAAGGCAATACCTGAAAAGCAAACTTTATTCATTTTTCTTGTGAGTTTGACTTGACAAGGCAATAAAAATAAAGAGGAAGGTAAAACATAAGGCAGGGGCTGGTGGTTGTTGTGTGACGCAACCAGAAAGGAGGGACTCTAGACATACTATTACTACTTCTAGTGAAGTAGAAGTTTCAAGTAAATATGATGGGCCCAACAACCCTACTCCACCATCCGAGAAGCTTTCTCTAGCTTGGCAGTGTGATATTCGCTTGCCTGTTGCATACGTTGTCTAACTTGTATTGCTTCTAATTTGATTAGATTGCATCTGCTTGTAAGTTTACACATTATACATGTGAATATGGCATGTCTTCCTATTTTTGCATACACTACATATGTCTGTTAACCATGTTCTAAAATCAACTATTGTTCGTGTCTATCCCGCATCAATCACTTATGATGAGACACCTTTAACTTAGTAGCGTGATATTGTTTGCATATTGCATATGATTTATAGCTTGTACCGCTTCAAAATTATTTGAATGACACTTATGCCGAGGGACTATTAACTTGGCAGACTGATATTGCATCTTTCATCTGGTGTCTGGCTTGCATTGCTTGTAATTTATTGAAATGTCTTCTACTTAGTTTACACAACATAGGTCTGAAGATCTCATGTTGTCATGTTTTTCATACATATTACATCCTCCTATCATGCGGTTGTCTAACATCAAAGTACAATTCGTCTATATCACACACTAGTTTAGTTTTTGTCACACCCTGCATTTTGTAACATGTCATTTGCATCAATGAAGCATGAAAATTTGGACCAACAAATTTTTTTTTGGCATCATTTGGCTTTTATTTGGATTTGAGTTTTCCTTCATGTGCTCATTAAAGTCAACTATTACCTCTTGTAGAATTCATCTCCATACCTAAAACTTCTGCCCAATGATCATGCCAAGTGTTATATAGCAGTATAGTATTTTCCTATAAAATTAATTGGCCAAAATGTATTTTAAAATTTAGTATTCCAAAAACCCCTGAATTGAGGTTAGCACTGCAAGTGCTTGATTTAGGGTGAGAAAATTATTTCAAAAAGTATATTTGATACCTAGTAGTCATAGGACTCCCAGAAACCACAAAAGTATAATTTTAAAAGTTATTTTCCTATTTTATTTAAAAGCTTTTTCTTAAGGCCAGAAATGGTCTTTAATAGGGAAAAATTATTTAAATATTTCAAAAATATTTGCCAAAATTCAGGGAGACTCATAGGACATATATTGTCCATATATAAGAGTTTCAACACTTGGTCATGTTCAAAATAATGGGCTAATCCCTCTAAAACCCTTTCTGGATATTTCAAGCTTTTGAAATATTTACAAAGGAAATATTCTCCAAAAATTCCAGGGAAATTCTATCATGTCATATATGACATATTTGATGATCTTGCCAAGTCCCATGCCTTGGGAAGCAAGATAGCATCCTCAAGACCCTTCAAAACCATTATGTCCATATCTGAAGTTTGAGCAACTCTACATTGCCAAACTTGTCCAAATGCTCTCAAACTTGGTGCACATCCTAGAATGGCCTAATAAGGCATCTAGACCAAATGGCACAAGATTTGGAGTAGGGAAACTTGATCAGAATACCCCAAAACCATTTCTGTTCAAATTCAAATTTGAACAACTTTACATTACCAACTTTTTATCTGGAGCTTCAAACTTTGTGGGCATGATCATAACCCCAAATGATGAAACTACACCAAGTGGTGCATCAAGGGGAGATGATTAGCTTGACTTAAACAAGATGAAGCCATTTCTCTTGTTTTCTAGGGTTCACCAAAGTTACATTGGCTAGTTTCTTCAAATGAGCCCAAATTTGGTGAAACACCCTATTTCCTTATAACATGCAATCCTGTTAAGTGTCATGGCTAGTGGAAATCATTTGGTTGACCAAAACTTGATCAAACACCTTCTGCCATTTTACCAAAACTATCATCTTGACCCCTTTTACTATTTACTTTTGCCTCAGCTTTCTACCACAGCTTCATCTAGTTACATTCTACCTCCAGTAACTCCCCCATGTCCACAACTCCATGACTGAGGGATGAAAACCCCAATTCACCTTGCTGGACAGCCAAATTCTACCTAGTTACCAGCTTCACTCCTCTCTCATTGATCATCCAGAGCATCCAAGGCCACACCGGAGTTGCTTACGTCGTCCTGGACCCCCCAGACACGGCGGACACGCCCAGAGAGCCAATGGCATGCCATGGCATGCGATAAGCTCGCTCCAGAGCGCGCTACAGTGCGCACCCACACTGTAGCTTCGCCCAATCGCATGCCCCCGACCACCTCGTGCTCCTCCCTCGCGCCTACCGATGCGCCTCGACGTCGGCGACTCTCCCCGGCGCTGTCCCCCTCCTCCTCCTCCCTCCAGTGGCCGCCCTCGCACGCGCGCTGGCCGCCCACAACCTCCACTCGTCGACCTCACCCGCGCATGCTCTCTGGAGCCTTCCCCGCTCCTCCTCTCCCCTCTACTAGGCGTAGACCTCACCCATAAACCTTCCCGACTCAAACACGAGCGCCTGCACGGCCTCTGGCCTCGCCCGTGACCTCGCCGGTGCACGAGTCCACGGTGGACCGGGGCTCGGCTATATAAGCACGCCCCGAGCCTCTCCAACGGCACTCATCTCCTCCCCACACTCCCAGTAGCACACCAGCACCACCCACTCGCCCCTAGGAAGCCTCTGTGCTCAGGATCGACCGGAGCTCCGCCGCGTCGGGCGACCGAAGATCTCGCAGTACAGCCCCTCTCCGCCCCGATTCTTGCTCGATCTGGAGCCGCCGTACCCCAGTGACTCGTTCCCCTCCTTCTTCCACTCCTATTGCAGCCCGGAGCGAGCCAGCCAGGAACCTCCCGACGATCCTCCGCCGCGAGTCCTCGCCGTCGGCGAACCAGGCCTCTCCGGCGGACCGCACCACCACCACTGGAACGGCGAGTCACTGCTGAGCCCGTTCCTGCCCTCCGCTTTCCCCGTCGTGCCCGGAATCGCCGCCGGTGAGCTCGCCGTCGCTTTGGCCATGAGGTTGAAGATGACAGGCGGGCCCCGCCTGTTATCCTCACCGCTCTCTCTCTCCCCTCTCTGCCACTAACCGCCGGGCCCCGCCCGTGAGGTTCAAAAACCTGGCGCGCGCGCTGGCTCCCGTGCGGTTGGGCTATTCGCCCTGGGCCGTGCACTGTGGCCGTTCTGGCCCAGTCGCACAGGGCCTTTTCTCTTTTTCTTTTTCTGTGATATTTCAAATAATTTCACAGAAATAAATAATTGTCCAAATGAATTAATTCCAACTTCTAAAAACTTGTAATAATCCAACCTATTTAATGGTGTCACTTTGATACATATCCATGAACCTTTTCTGTTCTGTTCAAATATAAATTCAAATTTGAACAATAAAACTCCTGTTCAAAAATCCTTAGATCCCATTCTACAACTCCAAAACTCAAACCAAGAATTTTTCCCATCTTAGTTTTCTCTCTAGTATTTAACAAAAATAAGTTGACATTTTTCTGAGCACTTTGATTTTTCTGTTTTTATTGAGGTCTTATTTTCCCGTTGTTATTTTGCGACGTTTAGATACCGTATTTGACGAGGTTGCTGAGGAAGAAGGTGGAGAAGGATTTGAAGACTTTGAAGACCAAGCCAATCCAGGCAAGCAGCCCTTTGACCATGATACACTTGTGTTCTTCGGAACCCGTTTGTTTCCAAATGCATGATGATAAGAATGACGGTGGTGGCTTAGTTAAGAACCACCACATGATGCATGCTTTACTCTTGTTCTTGCTATGTGCTAGATGCATTGCAAATGACTAGTAGTGATGCTCAGAGATACATGTGTGCCATGATACCTTCGTGGTTGCATTCTTTTCGAAAACCCCGTCGGGTGCCATTCATGCCCGAGGGAGATGGTGAGATGGGTAACCACTTGATAACGGAGTGGTGTACCAAGACAAGTGTGTGTGGTGTGTTTTTTAAACGGATTAGTTTAAGTTGCGACCGTTATTCCAACCATACATGTGCAACCACTCTACCCCTTATGGGACGGGGCTTTATTGATTACTTAGGCCGATACTAGCATGGTGCCCGCATTACTAGTGACGGGAAGACTGGAGGTCTTTCCCGGGACGGGGTCGTGCTTGGATAGATGACCATGACTGTTTCCACAGGGCACCGGACACACCGTTGGTCCCTTCGGGTACACGTGACTTTGAAATTAGGGCAAGTCCCGTGATCTATTGTTTGTACTCAAGAGCCGTGTACCAACGAGTGGACTCTGTGTTAGTGTCGACTAAGGAAAGATAATGACTGGGTGCTTCCCCCGAGTACTTGAGGTACTGCGGGATCGTGGGTGACACGAAAGCTTCCCGGATCTTGTGGGTAAAGTGCGCGACCTCTGCAGAGTGTAAAACTATTCGAATAGCCGTGTCCACGGTCAAGGACAGTTGGGTAACCGCTCTTGGGCTACGTCCAATGTTTGCGAAACCTTGTGGGTGCGTATGATGAGTCAAGGTGGAGACTTGACTCGTTGAGCTGAATCTTATTCATGTTGATATCGGTAACCTGTCTTCGAGGTTACGTGATTTATTGATGCATATACTTGATGGTAGAATATTTGTTCTAGTTCGTAGCTACATCGCTCATTGTTGTTCAAATGCATTGTTACTTTGAACCAAATCATGGGTTGCTTGCGAGTACATTCAAAGTACTCATTGGCTTGCCACTGGTTATTTAATTGGCCAGGCATGGAGGAACAGGAATATGAAGAAGAGTTCTATGGAGACGAACATGCGAACTAGGACGCTATCCCAGTCAGAATGCCTGTAGGGTTAAGGCAGATGGCATGGGTTCTACTTATCATCAAAGACTTCCGCTATTTGAGTTATTTGCTATTCAGCCCGTGAGGCTTTATCTATGTAAGACTTGGCCATAATGGCCTTAATTTGTGTAAGACGGTATGTATGGATGTAAGACTCTTGTTATTCAGCTTCTGTGTGTTCAATGAACATTGATCTCTGGGATCACTGTACACATGCATTCGGTGATCTCGACTTCTAAGTCGGGGTCCCCACAGTTTTGAAGAGCGATTTTTTATTCCTTTTTCCTGTGGGTTTGACTTGACATGACAGAAAAATAGGGAAAATGGTAAGTTAGGGAATGGTGTTAGTTTGCGGGAGGTACGAAAACGAAACTAGGACATCTCTGCAGATTCTAGTGGTACTGATAGTGCAATAGAAGGCCGAACTCCACCGGATAAACCTACAAACACACTATCTCTTGCTCAACTAGGTGCAACACATACCAAACACAACTGGAAGTTGCCACCAAACAAGCAACGACAGCCCTAATGGTTGCAACACCTTCCGCAGTACCAACATCTGAATGAGCTACTCATTCGATAGCTCTACTAGCGGCAAGTTCCTAACCTCCCTTGCCACCTGATAGTACTTTTGAACTACTCTTGACACAGGAGGACTTCGCAATATCAGATGAACCTTGTGAGATTCAACACCAATAATGTACTTGATCGAGTCAAGTTACAGTTACATTTTTATTTATATGTAGTATCATAGTATGATGTACACTAACACTTCCCATGTTCTTTGTTGAGCTAGCACATAGGCACCAGAGGAAACAAACATTAGGGATCATGCTCGACAGGTTAACTAAATCTAAAGGAGGAAGATTGGAGATCCATTTTGGGGCAGGTTTAAAAAGGCCACATGATGCTACAGAGTCGGCCAAGTTAGTATCAGAGGCATTCATTGCCGTTAGGTGTCATGCACATATCCTCCTAATATGGATTCATTACATGAATGAGCAATACAAAACCCAGTTTAACACCTTCCTCTACCATATATCTGTAATTATGGTTATTTTATGGAAATTATTAATATCATCTTGCTCTCTCCCATACTTTCAAGGTTGCTAGTAGTGAGGCTCCCGTAATTTCACCGGATAAGGTTCAAATTGGATCGGCCAGATGATGCAACCAGATAAGCATGCACTCATGTTTTCAAGTCCGCTCTGTGATAATATCTGTATAACCTGAGAAAAACTCACTTTGAAGGCAAGGCTAACAATGAACTTGCCCAAACATCTCCGGTAGAAAATATAATGATGAAGACTGGACGACGCCT
Source organism: Secale cereale (assembly GCA_902687465.1). Taxonomy (NCBI): domain Eukaryota; kingdom Viridiplantae; phylum Streptophyta; class Magnoliopsida; order Poales; family Poaceae; genus Secale; species Secale cereale. The sequence goes on from LR738711.1 coordinate 652,658,106, forward strand.
GTTAAACACTGGTTTGATCGGAAGTATCAGGTACGTTTTATATATGAGATCAGATCACAGGTTGAACTCCAATTTGTGCATGTGCATGAAAAATCTATCTTCTTCTAGGTGAACTGTTCAAAGAACAAGCACCAGTACCGTTACATGCTATACAAATGGGTTTTAACCCCTTTCCGCAGCAGAGTTTTAAATCGTCGTCTTTCCCGTGTGTGCGATATGGGGGGAGTCCTTCCCACACAGCCCAAAAACCATCGGGATAGGCGAGAGGCTACTGAAAATTTCCATAAAGTAAACGTATGAGAAGTCGTGGCCTATCCCACACATTAGGCTTTGGCATTACATTTCTGATATGAATGACATCTGAAACAATAACATAGATATACTCGTGTGGAAAAGGTGGATATCAGAAACATTTTTGCGATAGGTACATTATCAGAGACAATTAAAACTAGAACATGTGTGCGGTGCCTCTACTATCACCAACATCTCTAGTCATAACTGTGTGCGATAGGTATCCTATCACACACACGCTCCATATATGCACCATCTTTTTTTGTCCAATATTACATACACATATAGGTTTGAAACATTTGTCGTATTACCATGAATCACACATGCATATAAAACGAAACCGCGTGTGTTACAAATGCAAATCCCACACGCATATGGGATGAAACCGTGTGTAACATTCCAATTTTTCAATTTGGATGTTAACATAGATCATTCATATGAATTCACCATTTGAGCATTTCTGAGTTGGTTTTATTTGAAAATTGATCCAAAAATATAAGCAACTGAAGGACCCAAGTGAGAGAGTTGGAAGTTTTCCCAAAGAGGACCCACTATTTTTATTATTTTACTAGTGGGGTCGGATCAAATATTTTTGCCAAAAATTCATTTTCAATATTTTAAAATAAATGGGAGAAGATAATATGACTTCTTCGAAAACAAAATAAAAATATTGAATTGGAATTTTGAGTAAAAATAATTTTATTGGATTTTTAATTGCAGTTTAATTATTTTAAATTGCATTAAAAAGTTTATTTTATATTAGGAAATTTTATTCCAGAAAAATATTCACTTTGTCCCATTAGGTGGGAACGGTGAAAATTGATTTTGAAATTTTTAGGAATTTATTTTGAATTTTTCTTCACGGAGTGATCTAAAAAAAATGGACCGGGCCGACTGCGCTGAAGCCCAACCGCCGGCCCAGCTCGCCGCCACCGCCATCGCTCCCGAGTCTGATCGGGACTCTCGAAGGAGTCTGACGCCGCCACAGCCATCGACCGGCCCCTCCCCAAGGCACGACCCGCCCGCCTTTATAAGCCGAGGCCGAGCCCCACACCGCCGCCGTCGTTAGCCACTGTCGCCGCCTCTGCTGCCCCGCGCCGCCTCCCGCACCCCCGAACCGCCACGCCCGTACTCGTCGACCGCCACTACCCGCCGCCCTCGCCCGACCCGCGAGCCCGACTCGCTGAACCGATCCGCTAGGTAAAACTGCCACCGTTTTTTCGGTTTTTGTTTCGTTTTTTTAAAACCTAGATTGATTTTTTAGAAAAAAACCCTAGATTCATTTTTTTAGGTTTTATTAAACAGGGAACGTCCGCTTTTTAGATCAGAGAAACGAACTTTCCCTATTTAGAGTTTTTCTTTTTCTGTTATTTTTTCTTCTTTAGGACCTATCCGCGATTAAAGTTTTTACAGATCAGTCCATGGTTTTCAATCGATCACTACTTTTTACTCGTTAGTCGGCATTAGATGAAACCGACGCCGAATTCTTCGTTTTGATCTTATCTTTCTAATAGTACAACTCAAATCTGTTTTTGAAAACTTTAAAATTTGAATTCAAGCAGATTTGTATTTGAACTTCTTTTGATCGTAACTTGAGTTTCGTAACTCCATTTGAGTTGATTCTTTTTGCAAATCGAAGCTCTTGACCTAAACTTTTTGATAATGCCAAATTTAATTAATTTTGGTACTGTTATATATTGTTTTCTATTACAAGAGCCGTTTTCTTGTTTTCGAGTTTCTTTCGAGACCTGTTCTTCGATTCTGTTGCATGATTGCTTATGTATGTCATTGTTTGGTAATTTGGTTGCAATAGAATTTCTGGAGTGTGAAGCGTGCTACTACCAGTCACTAGGTTTCAACGATTGTCAGCAAGGCAAGTTCATACTTTGATCATACCTTTCAATACCCAGTTTTATTGCATTAGTTCTATCCTCAAAGATTGCGTGAGTAGGACTTGGTTATATGTGGTATTGCTATGTAGTTCATGAGGTAGGAACCAAATGACTTGAGATCAACCCAGGAAATATGCACTTTGTTACTTATTGCTTAGCCATGCTCGTAGACGTGGATTCGTATGTGAGAATTCATGAAATTTGTGAGTGTAATAACAACTAAGCGAATGTTTAAGGTGTCAACTTTAATACACAACTAGGTAGAGTGGTTGCAGGGCACCTAGAGAATCTAGTGTTGTCCTAGGAGATCCCGGAGGACCCATGTGATCATCCTATGGAATGCCACCCAGGCTCAAAGGGATCATATATCATTCATGCCTAGAAACTTCTGTGTGTAGCCACATGCCATTATGGGCTCTGGCATAGTTGAGTATGTTGTGTGAGCTCTTTCAGTGGTGGACTAGCAGATGTAGGGGAAAGTAGGTGTACCGGTCCATCTGGGCTAAAGAGTAAATGCTTCTTAAAGACTGTGTCTCGGTCATCCGGTTCTCGAACACCATGTAGTGCGAGAAATTAAACGGAGGCGATCGAGTCTTGTCGGGAAAAGTGCATAAACATCTACAGAGTGTACAAACTGATCATGATCAGCCGCGTCCACGGTTATGGACATCTTTGAGTATCTAGAAGTGGATTATTTTACTGATCTCATCACTCTATTTAATTAACTTGTTGGGTTATTAATGACTATGGTAAACTTTGGGAATTGAGATGGAGGACCAATTCTCAATATTTCTTAATACAACTAAGTAGTAAAATAAAATTTATTCCTTTGTTGTAGGAAAAAAAATTAGCTTTATGCAAAAAATTACCTTATAGCCTCCACCAACCAAATATGCATATAGTTGTAGGTATTTGTTCATCATTACTTGCTACAATGTGTTCTTGCCAGCATATTCAATGTGCTAACCTACACGGCTGCAACATCTCATGTTGCAGAGTTTACCGACGAAGAATAAGGTGCGATTAGGTCGTTTTCATGCACTCAATGTTTGCCCTGGAATTGGATGGACTCAACTTATCTTCGATGCTTCCGCAAGATTCATATTAGTTTATTGTTAGTAGATGGCCTTCAGCCATATTATTGTAATAAGACTCCTTATGACGATTTTCAATGTAATAAAGTGTGATTGGAACTCTTTTATAAATCCTCGAAGTATTGTGTGTGTCAGCATACCGATCCAGGGATGGCACTGAGCCCAAAGACTCCGATCCATTGGGATCAAGGTCGCTACAGAGATGCTATCAGAGCACACGTTGACTGTAGGACACGACCACTAGGATAAGCGACATGATGCTTTTCTCTACTCATTCTAGTTCTTCTCTATTTCTATTCTATAGATGTCAGACCCCGGGAGCAAGTTCACTCAATCTGATGATGACACCCCTTTCGAAAGACACTTGAAGGAAGTCACTAGATACCTACACATTGGACTACCAAGTATCACTGAAAATTTCCATGCAACATTACCGGAAGAGGAGCGCTTGGAGATCAAAGTTAGTGTTCCTGGGAGGACCATTGCACCAGTCACGGAACCTCTTGACCTTGCCTTTGACGGGCCTACTTGGAGCTTGGGAAAGAGTATGGCAGCTCACATCACATTTGGATGCATATGTGAAGTCTACAACAAGGACCTTGAAGACACCATCTACCAGATTTGTGGACGTCGAGATGAGCAATGGGAGATGATTCGCACCAGGAAGGATGGATCCATTGCAGCATTCATCCAGGAGATGGACCAACACATTCGACGCTACGAGAATCAGGTGTGCACGCTCATGCTGAAGACCAAGATGGTGATGACACGAAACATATAGTTAGAAGAGGAACTCAAGACAGTACGTGATGGATATGAAGAGGAAATCGCTGAACTATTGGAGCAGAATGAAGCACTAAAGAAGAAGGTTGGAGCAAACACGGTGAAGCCAGAACCAGAGATGGGCATTCATTCGAAAAACTACATTATGAGAGACGACACCGACAGTGATGAAAGTGATTATGAAGACGAAGCTGGAGCAGATATCATGGAGTCTTCCGATGATAGTTATTAGATGACGACCTTGTAATCATTAGTATTCTTCCAAGTAGTCAGAAATCGTTCGCTAGCTTTGTATTAGGATCTTTTGTGTGACCTTGTTTGAATTGAGTGATATGATATGAAATTGTTTGACTCATTTGCATATGGGTAGTGATTCCCCCTAGACCTCATTCTATTCTATTCTCACCCCTCTAAACCCCTCAGATGCCTCCAAGACGTGAGCCCGGATTTGAGTTCCCACCTGAGCTCACCCAGTTGATCCAGCCGTAGAACACTTTGATGCAACTACTTGTTCAGAACGAAGGCAACAACAACAACCCACCTCCTCCTCCCCATGACAACCTGACCCGATTCTTAAGGTTGAATCCGCCGGTGTTCTCTAGTAGCACCGAGCCGATTGTTGCAGATGACTGGCTCCGTAAGATGGGAAGAGAGCTAGCAACCATTGGATGCACGGATGCACATAGAGTGCGCTTTGCCGCACATCAGCTTAAGGGACCAGTAGCCGCTTAGTGGGAGAACTACACCGCCACCTATCCACTTGCTACAATTACTTGGGATCAGTTTCAGCAAGCCTTTCGCACTGCACATGTCTCAGATGGAGCCATGAACCTGAAGAAGAGTGAGTTCCACAACTTGCGCCAATGAAACCGTACTGTGGGGCAGTACGTGGATGACTTCAGGAAGTTAGCTCGCTACGCTCCAGATGATATAGCCATTGACGCCGCGAAGCAGGAGAAGTTTCTGGAGGGACTCAACGCTGAGTTGAGCATGCAGCTGATGGTAGCCACCTACAAGAACTACCAGGAGTTGGTAGACAAGGCCATCATGATTGAAGGAAAGCAGCAACAGATTGATACATGCAAGAGGAAGTATGGATCGGGGAAGTTTAACTCGGGAGCCCAACAGAAGCCCCGTTATTCCCCATACCCAGGAGGACATAACCATCCCACCACTGGAGGCCATTCTCACAATGGAGGAAGTTCACACAGCCATAGTGGCCCCAAGAATGGAAATGGGAATGGAGGAAACAACATTCAGAACCGTTCCACTCCATCCACGCCCGCCAAGAGAGATTTGAGTCACAATACTTGTTTCAAGTGCTGGAAGACCGGACATTGTGCCACACAATGTCTTGAAGGAAAGAATGGGAATGGCAACAGAAGTTCAGGAAAGAAGCCCAACCCTTTCACCAGAGGACAGGTGAATCACGTCAATGTGGAGATGATTGACAAGCAGCCCAACGTAGTGGTTGATAAGTTTTAAGTTAGTTCATTCACCGCCCTTGTTCTTTTTGACATTGGTGCATCTCATTCATACATATCAAGGGTTTTGTGGAGAAGTATCAATTGCCCACCGTAGCCCTTAAGTCGCCTATGTTAGTAAGTTCCCCTGGAGGAGAGTACATGGCTAGCCGAGGATGTTATCAAGTGCCATTGACCATTGGAAGACATGTATTTCCCACAGACCTCATCATTTTGGAATCCTAGGGTTTGGATGTAATCATAGGTATGGATTGGCTATCCAAGTTTGGAGGAAACATCGACTGTGCCAGTAGATCAATTCTTCTTACCACCCCGAAAGGAGAAAGGATCAAGTATGTGTTGAGGCACACACCCCGGAAGATGCACGTGAATGCACTCTCGGTAGTTGTTCAGGAAGAAGTACCATTCGTGAAGGATTACCCCGATGTGTTTCCGGAGGAGTTACCAGGCATGCCACTGGATAGAGACATCGAGTTCTCGATTGAGTTGTTACCAGGCACCAGACCAATATCCAAGAGACCATACCGGATGCCCGCGAATGATTTGGAGGAAATCAAGAAGATCAAGGAGTTAATGGTGAAAGGTTATATCCGACCAAGTTCTTCACCTTGGGGAGCCCTAGTGCTGCTAGTCGAGAAGAAGGATGGTTCCCTAAGGATGGTTGTGGATTATCATGCACTGAATGAGGTGACGATCAAGAACAAGTACCCTCTGCCAATGATAAATGACCTGTTTGATCAGTTGCAAGGAGCCAAAGTTTTCTCTAAGATCGATTTACGATCTGGATATCACCAGTTGAAGATCCGAGAGCAGGACATACCTAAGACAACTTTTACCATGAGGTACGGGCTTTACGAGTATACAGTTATGTCATTTGGTTTGACTAATGCCCCTGCCTATTTCATGAGTGTGATGAACAAGGTATTCATGGAATTCTTGGATAAGTTGGTGGTAGTGTTCATCGATGACATGTTGGTTTACTCCAAGAACGAAGAGGAGCACAAGGAACATTTGCGTTTAGTTCTCGAGAAGCTCAGGGAACATCAGTTATATGCCAAGTTCAGCAAATGTGAGTTTTGGTTGAAGGAAGTAGGATTTCTCGGACATGTTATATCAGGAGATGGTATAGCAATGGACCCTTCCAAAGTAGAGGCCGTTACGGAATGGAAGGCACCCACCTCAGTTGGACATATTCGCAGTTTTCTTGGACTCGTAGGATATTACCGGAGGTACATTGAGAATTTCTCCAAGATTGCGAAACCAATGACAGAGTTGTTGAAGGATGAAAGTAAGTACAATTGGACCAAAGAATGTGAGGCCAGTTTTCAAGAGTTGAAGAAGCGTTTGGTTACAGCCCCAGTGCTGGTTCTGCTGAATATTCGTAAGGATTTTCAAGTGTATTGTGACGCTTCACGTTAAGGGCTTCGAGGCGCACTCATGCAAGAAGGAAGAATTATTTCATATGCCTCATGCCAGCTTCGACCCCATGAGTTCAATTATGCCATGCATGATTTGGAGTTAGCAGCCCTAGTAGCACGCACTCAAGACCTGGAGGCATTTTGTTATTGGAAACCGTTGTGATCTATACACGGATCATAAGAGTTTGAAGTATATCTTCACGCAGAAGGAGTTAAACCTCAGGAAAAGGAGATGGCTGGAGCTCATAAAGGATTACGACATGAGATTACATTATCATCCAGGAAAAGCCAATGTTGTGGCCGATGCACTAAGTCGCAAGAGTTACGTTAATACTCTCCTAACCGGAGGATTACCCAAGGAGTTGGCAGATGACCTCCGAGAGTTACAGCTGGAGATAGTCCCTAGAGGCTACGTTGCCACGTTGGAAATTCAGTCCACTTTGTTGGGTAAGATTCGAATAGCCCAAAAGACGGATGAAGGAATAACAGAAATAAAGGGCATAATGACCAAAGGAAAGGCAGAAGGATTTCGTGAGGATGAACATGGAACACTATGGTTTGAAGAACGTATTTATGTGCCCAATGATCTGGATATCAGGAAGTTGATTTTTCAAGAGGCTCATGATTTGCCTTACTCGATACACCCAGGCTACACTACAATGTATTTGGATTTGAAGCAGAATTTCAGGTGGACCGGAATGAAGAAAGACATTGCAGAGTATGTAGCGGTATGTGATGTCTGTCAGAGAGTAAATGCAGAACATCAGAAACCAGCAGGGTTATTGCAGCCGTTACCCATACTAGAATGGAAGTAGGATAAACTTGGAATGGATTTTATCACAGGACTACCCAGGACACGTTCAGGGTATGATTCCATATGGGTTATTGTGGATCGTTTGACTAAGGTAGCTCATTTCATCCCCGTAAAGACGACTTACACGAGTGCTAAGTTTGGCAAGATATACATGGCCATGATCGTATGTCTGCATGGAGTTACGAGGACCATTGTATCAAATAGAGGAACACAATTTACTTCAAAGTTTTGGAAGCAGTTGCACGAGACTTTGGGTACGAGGCTAGAGTTCAGTACAACCTTTCATCCACAGACCGATGGACAGACGGAGAGAGTCAATCAGATTCTGGAGGACATGTTGAGAGCCTGTGCGCTAGATTATGGATCTAGTTGGGATGATAATTGGCATTTAACAGAGTTTTCTTACAACAATAGTTATCAGACTAGTCTGCAGATGGCCCCTTTCGAGGCTTTGTATGGAAGGAGGTGTAGCACACCGTTGATGTGGGATGAAGTTGGAGACCGCCAATTATTCGGACCCGATTTAATCAAAGATTCGGAGGAGAAGGTCCAGTTGATTCGCGACAGACTGAAGATAGCCCAGTCCCGACAGAAGAGTTATGCAGATACGAAGAGTAAAGAGGTGACCTACGAAGTTGGAGATAGAGCATATTTTCGTGTGTCCCCACTTCGAGGAGTTAAACGTTTTGGAGTTAAGGGTAAACTGGCACCATGATTTGTGGGACCGTACAGAGGTTTGGAGCGCAGAGGAGAAGTAGCTTATCAGCTAGAGTTGCCCGAAACCTTGTCCGGAGTTCATGATGTGTTTCATGTATCTCAGTTGAAGAAGTGTCCCGCTAAGATGGCTGAGATTCCGCTACAAGATACAGTGCCCCTGAAAGCAATTCAGCTAGAGAGTGATCTGACTTATGAGGAGAAGCTTGTCGAGATTCTCGAGTTTCCCAATAGAGTTACCCGTAGTAAGGTCATTAAGTTTTGCAAAGTTCAGTGGAGTCACCATACAGAGGATGAAGCCACCTGGGAACGAGAGGAAGACCTTCGACAAGACCATCCACACCTATTTTCTAGCCAACCCAAATCTCGAGGGCGAGATTCATCTAAAGGGGATAGGTTTGTAACATCCTAATTTTTCAATTTGGATGTTAACATAGATCATTCATATGCATTCATCATTTGAGCATTTCTGAGTTGGTTTTATTAGAAAATTGATCCAAAAAATTTAAGCAACTCAAGGACCCAAGTGAGAGAGTTGGAAGTTTTCCCAAAGAGGACCCACTATTTTTATTATTTTACCAGTGGGGTTGGATCAAATATTTTTGCCAAAATTTCATTTTAAATATTTTAAAATAAATGAGAGAAGATAATATGACTGCTTCAAAAACAGAATAAAAAATGTTGAATTGGAATTTTGAGTAAAAATAGTTTTATTGGTTTTTTAATTGCATTTTAATTATTTTAAATTGCTTTAAAAAGTTTATTTTATGTTAGGCAATTTTATTTCAGAAAAATGTTCGCTTTGTCCCAAATATTAGGTGGGAACGGTGAAAATTGATTCTGAAATTTTTAGGAATTTATTTGAATTTATTTTGAATTTTTCTTCACGGAGCGATTTTAAAAAGAAAAAATCGGCTCGGGCCGACTGGGCCGAAGCCCAGCCGCCGGCCCCGCTCGCCGCCACCGCCATCGCTCCCGAGTCCGGTCGGGAATCTTGGAGGAGTCCGGTGCCGCCACGGCCACCGGCCGGCCCCTCCCCTAAGGCACGCACCACCCCCTTTATAAGCCGAGGCCAAGCCCCCTCTCGAGCCCCATACCGCCGCCGCCACCGCTGCCGCCGCCGCTGCCGCGCCGCTGCCCCGTGCCGTCTCGGGCACCCCCGAGCAGCCGCTGCCCGTACTCGTCGACCAGCACCGACCGCAGCCGCCGCCCTCGCCCGACCCGCGAGCCCGACCCGCCGAACTGATCCGCTAGGTAAAACCGCCACCGGTTTGTTTCCGGTATTCGTTTCAGTTTTTTTAAACCTAGATTGATTTTTTTTAGAAAAAAACCTAGATTCTTTTTTTAGGTTTTATTAAACATCAAAAGTCCGTTGTTCCGATCAGAAAAACGAACGTTCGTTATATAGAGTTTTTCTTTTTCTGTTAATTATTTTGTTAGGACCTATCCGCGATTAAAGTTTTTACAAATCAGTCCCTGATTTTCAACCGATCACTACTTTTACTCGTTAGTCGGAATTAGATGAAACCAACGCCGAATTCTTCGTTTTGATCTTATCTATCCAGTAGTACAACTCAAATCTGTTTTTGAAAAATTTGAAATTTCAATTCAAGCATATTTGTATTGGAACTTCTTTTGATCGTAACTTGAGTTTCGTAACTCCATTTGAGTTGATTCTTTTTGCAAATCGAAGCTCTTGACCTAAAATTTATGATAAGGACAATTTTAATTAATTTTGGTACTGTTGGAAATTGTTTTCTGTTACAAGAGCCGTTTGCTTATTTTCGAGTTTCTTTCGAGATCTGTTCTTCGATTCTGTTGCATGATTGCTTATGTATGTCATTGTTTGATTGCGATAGAATTTCCGGAGTGCAAAGCATGCTGAGTCACTAGGTTTCAACGATCGTTAGCAAGGCAAGTTCATACTTTGATCATACTTTTCAATACCCATTTTTATTGCATTAGTTCTATCCTCAAAGATTGCATGAGTAGGACTTGATTACATGTGGTATTGATATGTAGTTCATGAGGTAGGAACCCAATGACTTGAGATCAACCCCGGGAATATGTGCTTTGTTACTTATTGCTTAGCCATGCTCGTAGACGTGGATTGGTATGTGAGAATTCATGAAAGTTGTGAGTGTAATAACAACTAAGGGAATGTTTAAGGTGGCAACTTTAATACACAACTAGGTGGAGTGGTTGCAGGGCACCTGGAGAATCCAGTGTTGTCCTACGAGATCCTCGAGGACCCGTGTGATCATCCTATGGAATGCCACCCAGGCTCAATGGGATCATATATCATTCATTCCTAGAAACTTCCGTGTGCAGCCACATGCCATTATGGGCTCTGGCATAGTTGAGTATACTGTGTGAGTTCTTTCAGTGGTGGACTAGAAGATGTAGGGGAAAGTAGGTGTACCGGTCCATCCGGGGTAAAGATTAAATACTTCTGAAAGACTGGGTCTCGGTCATCCGGTTCTCAAACACCATGTAGTACGAGAAATTAAACAGAGGCAATCGAGTCTTGTGGGGAAAAGTGCATAAACCTCTGCATAATGTACAAACAGATCATGATTAGCCGTGTCCACGGTTATGAACATCTTTGAGTATCTAGAAGTGGATTATTTTACTGATCTCATCACTCTATTTAATTAACTTGTTGGGTTATTAATTACTATGGTAAACTTTGGGAATTGAGATGGAGGACCCATTCTCAATATTGCTTAATACAACTAAGTTGTAAAATAAAATTTATTCCTTTGTTGTAGGGAAAAAACTTAGCTTTATGCAAAAAATTACCTTATAGCCTCCACCAGCAAATATGCATATAGTTGTAGACATTTGTTCATCATTACTTGCTACAGTTTGTTCTTGCCAGCATATTCAATGTGCTGACCTACACGGCTGCAACATCTCATGTTGCAGAGTTTACTGACGAAGAATAAGGTGCGATTAGGTCGTTGTCATGCACTCAATGTTTGCCATGGAGTTGGATGGACTCAACTTATCTTCGATGCTTCCGCAAGATTCGTATTAGTTTATTGTACTAGATGGCCTTCAGCCATATTATTGTAATAAGACTCCTTATGAGGATTTTCGATGTAATAAAGTGTCATTGAAACTCTGGTATAAATCCTTGAAGTACCATGTGTGTCAGCATACCGATCCATGGATGACACTGAGCACAGAGACTCTGGTCCATTGGGATCAAGGTCGCTACACCGTGTGTTTGACTACTGAGTATCGCAAACATTTTCCGTCAAAGAACCGTTTATTCTTTAAGTTTCCATCGCACATGTTGTTTTGTTTTTAACTGTGTGTACATTAATTGATTCACTCCTATTTAATTTAATTTTTCCCTGTAATTTATTATTTGAGTTGAAATTTTTGAATTATTAAAGATCAAATTCAAATATTTCAAATTGTCATCACAATTGTTCAATAACCAATCCATAAACCAAATTCTCAGTACAGTAAGTTTAGTAATTACAAAATCAGGCCGCAAATTAACTACGATGAACCATAGTATTTAGAGGTGATAAAGATGAAGAGAGAAGTGTAAATCATTTTGGCTGCGGATGGTGTTGAATAAGCGGAATGACCATAATGTGCCCTCCTGCATGCTAAGGGCGAGCACAACGGTTGTCCAACCCCTTGTGACGATTGCCCGCCCATCCTTTACCGCCTTTAGTAAGATTTCTAAACCATTATCATGGTAGTATGAATTATATACTTTAACCTTAGTTGCCTCCACTTCGGCCATGTAGTTTGAAAGGTAATCATCAGGCTTTGAAAACCACTAAAAAGAGAAAACTTTCAAATATCCATGTCTAATAGAGTAACTCGTTGTGGGAAGGGGGGAAAGGCAACATATTACTTACTATCCTAATGTTCACCGTTGTCTTGGACAAAGTGTAAATAAAGAGTTTAATTCCCATCACCCATCTCTTTTGCCTAAAAATATTTTTTAGTTTGTTCACTTGATGCTTTTTTCATGAATATCTCATTGCCCCATAGGCAAAAGGGGTCGAAGGATGGATTAGTACCGCTCATATATGTACCTACATGAACCAGTAAATGATAGAAGCTAAACTACAATTGCACAAATGATGTCAAATACTATAAGACATGGGATGTAGCTAACCTCGACGGCAAACAACAACATCACCCATTGTGGCCCTGCGTAAGTACATGTAAAGGCATGTTAACTACAACATGGTTAACATCCACTAAAAATAGCAAATGGTTATAAAATGACAACATTTCTAGTGATATCTTAATTGCGAAGAGTAGAACTGTAGCAAATGGACAGATTAAAAATGGATAGGACTGTTTACTCATATATTGTAAGTTTGTAGCTAGCATTGGTAAAATTCAGCCGCACGGTTCAAACTTTAACATCATAGTGTGCATTACTGAAATAATCAAGGCACGTGTTAAAGTATAGACAACCTAGTATAGCCATTGAAATGGGTATTGATGAAATTGAAATTCATAGAGTTAAACATCGCAAGGCAAGTGCCACTAGAGCAGAGAATGGCCCAGTTTTCTATAAAAAATTAGGTAAAATAGTTAAGACGGGTTAGGTGTGTTTACTACAACATGCTTAATACATCAACTATACAAAACATATCCATTGAAAATGGTATTAGTAAAATTGAAATGGTCAATTCATACTTGGTAAATCCTGAGGGGGTGGTTGCTGGTGCACTTTATGTTGTCCATAACCCGCACCAAGTCGGCAGTGTCAAATGCGAGATGTTCCTCCGGGTCGAAGCTTGGATCCGTGTCGCTGACATGTGTACCTACAAGAAGCAAGTAAATGTTACAAGCTAAGCTGAAATTGCACAAATGATGTAAATACTATAAGACATTGGTATGGAACTAACCTCGATGGCAAACAACATCATTTCTCATTGTGGCCCCGTGTCACTACATGGAAAGGCATGTTAACTACAACAAGGCTAACATCCATCAAAACTAGGAAATGGTAATAAAACGACAACATATCTAGTGATATCTTCATTGTGAAGAGTAGCACGGTAGCAAATGGACCGATCAAAAAATTGATAAAACTATTTACTACAATAGGCTTAACAGGAACCTAAGTCGGGCATCGTAAGTTTGTAACTAGTATTGGTGAAATTGAGCTGGACAGTTCATACTTGAACATCCAACAACGTGCATTACTAAAATAAATAAGACACGTGCAAACTATAGACAACCTAGTATAGCCGTTGAAACTAGTACGATTGAAATTAAAATTCACAGAGTTAAACATCACAAGGCAAGTGCTGCTAGAGCAGATAAATTGCCCATTTGTCTATAAAAAGGTAGGGGAAATATCTAAGACGCGTCAGGTGTGTTTACTACAACATGCTTAATACATCAACCATACAAAACATAGCCGCTGCAACTGGTCAGTTAATACTTGGTAAATACCAAGGGGTAGTTGCTGGGGAATTTCGTCTGGGCCAGAGCCCTCCCCAAGTAGGCGGCGTTGGAGGTGAGGTGTTCCTCCAGGTCGAAGGGTGGACCAGTGTCGCTGTGTGTACCTACAAGAAGCAAATAACGGTTACAAGCGAAACTACGATTGCACAAATTATCTAAAATACTATAAGACATTGGTATAGAACTAACCTCAACGGTAAACAACAACATTTCTCATTGTGGCCATGCATAAGTACACAGAAAGGCATGTTAACTACAGTATGGTTAACATCCACCAAAATTAGCAAATGGTAATAGAACGACAACATCCCTAGTGATATCTTCATTGCGAAGAGTAGCACGGTAGCAAAGGGCAATTAAAATGGAAAAAACTATTTACTACAACAAGATTAACAACAACCTAAGTCATGTGTTGTAAGTTTGCGGCTGGTATTGGTGAAATTGAGATGGACATTCATACTTGAACATCACAGTGTGCATTACTGAAAGAAACAAGACACATGTTAACTACAGACAACCTAGTATTGTCGTTGAAACTGGTACTGATGAAATTGAAATCCATAGAGTTAAACATCACAAGGCAAGTGCTACTAGAGCAGAGAATTTCCCACTTGTATAGATAAACCATGGGAAAACAGCTAAGACGTGTTAGGCGTGTTTACTAAAACATCTTAAATTCTTCATACATCGACCGTACAAAACATATCCATTCCAACTGGTATTGGTTTAACTGAACTGGATAATTCCTACTTAGTAAACCCCGAGGGGTAGTTGTTGGGGCACTTCATCTGGGACAGAGCCCATACCAAGTCGACGACGTCGGAGGCGAGGTGTTTCTCAAGGTCAACACTCACAGCGACCACCGTGGCATCGGCTCCCATCAGATCCTTCAATACAATGCTCTGGGTATGTGGTTTGGCTTAGGCGACGATGCTCCGGAGTAGGGGGTGGGGATTTGGAGGCAAGAAGGTGTTTCACATGTGACGTCTAAGCAATCAGGTCGGGGCCGTGATAGAGATCGGTGGGTTACCTGACTGGATCGACGAGTCTCAGACAAAATGTAGATGTGGTTGAAGTGGAGGTTGTGATGGCGACGGTTTGATCCGTCGGTAGGGGGGAAGTGTGGGAAGATACTGCGGAAATATGATGAGTGGGATTAGGTGGAGGAATAAATTCTCGCGTGCCTACCAAAATTTTTGTTGCGAAACTCGAAACTTAGGAAAGGGGAACGCAGAACGCAGACGAGGTGCGTAAAATGCTCATGTGTGAGAAAAGAGAAAATTGGCAGATGTCGTGTCCAAATAATTGTATATGTGTGGTTGATTAAATCGATCAAGGGCGGTTGTGATGGTTAGTGTGCGATATTAGAAAACATCGCACATGTAACTGACTTATGGATCATTAATGCACACAGTACACCATAGAAATTGAGTGTTTTGTGACCTTCTAATAATTAATATATCTATCAGCATCTACAACCGCAATCTAAAAAAAATTAAAAAACACTTTCATTGTAGAAGGTTTAGTCAACATACATGAACGAGGCAAAGGTGACACTCAATGAACAATCATCGATTTATGAAATGAAATCAAGTGTCAACCTACCTCACGCATGCAGCGAGAATTGACGGACCTATGCAACAAAAGAGAAGCTTGCTGCCATTCGCAGGCGCGGCTATTTAAGTCGGTCTACGACCGGCTCGCATGGCGAGGTGGGACTGAAAATCAGCATCAGCAGCAACCCACCGTGTTTGGATCTCTTTGTCATCCTTGTCGGCGAAATCCTACCATCCTTGGATCTCTGCCCAGCTCTCCTCAGCATGGCGGTAGCTACGATCGCGATCCTTGTAGGTGGAGGCATTCGGTCATGCTAGCTAGATCGTCGTTCTCCTTCCCGGCCTTGTTGGCGGCAGCCCACCATGCCTGGATCTCCACCGAGCTCTGCTCAGCAGCGTGTCTGGCCGCTTCTTTCTTGCGGCGGCGGGACTCTCCTGTGCTGACTGCTTTTTGACTTTTCTGCTCCTTCTGTGCGGCTTTGGCCGCCTCTCGCTCCACCAACCATTCGACCTTCACAGCTTCAAAGTTTGCCCACATAGGTGTGCGGCCGGGGGCGGCAATGACCTTGGCGCGATGGGATGGCATCACTTCCTTTCCATTTAGTGTGCGGTCGCGGGTGGCGAGTAACATGACATAGTGGGATGCCATCGCTTCCTTACCAGTTAGTGTGCGGTGTGGTGGCATGAACGACACTTGGAGTGAGCTCTAGGTGGAGTGACCTGCTACTTGTGAGTTGCATTGGGATTTTCCCAGAAGAGGAAGGATGAAAGAGTACAGTAGAAATAAATATTTCCATCAGTGAGAACCAAGGTTAACTGAACCAAAAGGGTAATAACACAAACCCCCGTGAATAGCACCTGCCCACACAAAAGCAAATACTTGCACCCAACACGGACAAGAGGGTTGTCAATCCCCTTGAACTCGTCACCTGCTAGGATTAAATCTTGTGTACGTAGATATATAAATTTCAAAAAAATAAAAGTAAATAAATTGCAGCAATGTATTTTTGGTTTTTATAATATGATTAAAGTAGACCCTGGGGCCATAGTTTTCACTAGCAGCTTCTCTCTAGAACACATCGCATACAGTGGGTAAACAAATTACTGTTAGGCAATTGATAGAAAAGCACATACTTATCATGTTATTCATGGAAATGCACACATATAGGCATTGCGTCTGTGAACAATAGACCGACTCGTGCCTGCATCTACTACTATTACTCCACCAATCAACCGCGATCCAACATGCATCTATGATATTAAGTTCATAACAAATAGAGTAATTCCTTAAGCAAGATTACATGATCTAGACAAACTGAAGCAATCAATATGAAAAAAAACAGTCGTTTTATCCTTAGTAACAATAATATAATACATACCTCTCTACCCCTTCTTTCACTGGTGAGAACACCGAAAGATTGAACCCACTACAAAGAACCTCTCCGACTAAAGATAAATGAGTCTAGTTGGCCAAACCAAACAGATAGATCGGAGCGAAATACAAAGCCATCACAATCATGCATAATAAAGTTCAGAAATTAACCAATTACTTTTCATGAATAATCAGATCATAAACCCACAAATCATCGGATCCCAATAAACACAACACAAAATAAGATTACATCGGATAGAACTCCAAGAAGATTGAGCAGGACATTGTATTGAAGGTCAAAGAGAGATAAAAGAAGCCATCTAAATACTAGATATGGACCTGTAGGTCTGTGGCGAACTAGTCACGCATCATCGAAAGGTAACAAGGATAATGTAGAAGCCCTTTGTATTCGATCCCCCCTCCAGTAGAGTACCCCAAAAGACCTCCAGATGGTATTGATATGTCTCCAACGTATCTTGGATGTTTCACGCTACATCTGAAGGACTTATCGCCGCTGCAAGATTGAACCCATTACAAAGCTACTTTCTGCTGCCGCAATTACCAAATAATGCATATAAAGCATCCAAGATAGATAATATAATAGAGTGAAACATCCAAGATATGTTGGAGACATATCAATCCCATCTAGAGGTCATTTGGGGTACTCTACCAGAGGGGGATCGAATACGAAGGGCTTCCACATCATCCTTGTAGCCTTTTGATGATGCGTGACTAGTTCGCCATAGACCTACAGTTCCATATCTAGTATCTAGATGGCTTCTTCTCTCTCTCTTTGACCTTCAATACAATGTTCTACTCAATCTTCTTGGAGTTTTATCTGATGTAATCTTATTTTGCATTGTGTTTATTGGGATACGATAAATTGTCGGTCTATGATCAGATTATTCATTGAAAATAATCGAGTATTTTCTGAACTTTATTATGCCTGATTATGATAGCTTTGTGTTTCTCTCCGTTCTATCCGTTTTCTTTGGCCAACTAGATTGATTTATCTTCAGTGGGAGAGGTGCTTTGTAATGGGTTCAATCTTGCGGTGCTCTATATCCCAGTGAAAGTAGGGGACAAGACACATATTTGTATTCTTGCCATTGAAGATAAAACGATGGGGTTTATTCATATTGATTGTGTTTACTTTGTTTACATCATGTCATCCTCCTTTGGGTGTTACTCTGTTTGTCATGTACTTAATTCCATAGATGCATGCTGGATAGCGGTCGATTGGTGGAGTAATAGTAGTAGATGTAGGCAAGAGAGGATGCATATATGTGTGACCATTGCCATTAATAACATCATAATTATGTGCTTTTCTATGAATTTCCCAAGAGCAATTTGTTTACCCACCGTATGCTATGTGTTTGAGAGAGAAGCCTCTAGTGAAAACCATGGCTTTGGGGTCTACTTTTACATATTACAGAAACTAGAAATACCATGCTGCAATTTATTTATTTTTATTTTCTTTTGCTATTTATCTATCTATAGCTATGTGAATTAATCCTTACAAGTAACGTGGTCAAGGGGATTGACGACCCTATTGCCCACGTTGGGTGCAAGTATTTGCTTTTCTGTGTTGATATGTCTCCAACGTATATACAATTTATGAAGTATTCATGCCATGTTTACAAAAATTCTATATGGTTTTGGTATGATTTGAACAGAACTAACCCAGACTGATGTTGTTTTAAGCAGAACTACTTTGGTGTTGTTTTTTATGCAGAAAAAAATTCTCGGAATGGGCTGAAAATTTACGATGATTTTTTACTGGACCAAAAGAGACCCACAGAGCACCGGAGTTGGACCAGGGGATGGCCGAGGAAGCTACAGGCCTCAGGGCGCCCCCCTATGGCGTGCCTCCCGAGCTTGTGGGCCCCTCGAGCACCCCTAACGTGGAACCGACACCAAAAAATCCTATATATTCCAAAACCCCCAGAACTTGAACTAGAACTTGCGCTCCGCCGCCGCAAGCCTCTGTACCGACGCGATCTCATCTGGAAGCCTTCTCTAGCAACCTGCCGGAGGGGGATATCACATCGGAGGCCATCTTCATCATCCCGGCGGCCACCATGACGAGGAGAGAGAGAGAGTTGTTCACCCTCAGGGCTAAGGATATGTACCAGTAGCTATGTGTTTGATCTCTCCCTCTCGTGTTCTTGATTTGGCACAATCTTGATGCACCGTGAGCTTTGTTAATACAGTTGGTTCATATGGTGTTTCTCCCTCTCTATCTTGTTGTGATGAATTGAGTTTTTACGATTGAGGTTTCACTATTATCGGATTGGATACTTGTTGGATTTGAGAGCACTTGATATATGTCTTGCATATGAATACCCTTGGTGACAATGGGGTACTCTATTGATTCTCTTCGTGTATGTTCTGGCACTCAACTTTCAGATTCGTGAGGTGACATTGTTGTAATCTATGCATAGGGGTTGATGCATGTTTTCGTCCTACTTTCTCTAGTAGAAATCTTGGGGTACTCTTTGAAGTTCTTTGTGTTGGATTGAATATTATGAATCTGAATTTGTTTCATGTATATCGAATAATCAACTCAGAGATACTTGTGGTGACATTGGAGTATCTAGGTGACATTAGAGTTGGTTGATGTGTATCATATGGTGTTATTTTAGTATGAACTCTAGGGCTGACAATTACAAGAATAGCTCAATAGATTGATCAGAAATTATATCTTCAAGGTGGTTTCGTACCCAACGACAATTTCATCTTATGTTCTCTGCTAGATAAGAACTTTGGACTGATACTTTGTCGCACGTTGATGGATTGTTATATGATTTAATTACGTTATCACTGTTGAGAGATTGCACTAGTGAAAGTATGGACTCTAGGACTTGTTTCTAAGCATTGAAATACCGTTTGTGTTTTGTTTTACTACTTGTTACCTTGCTGTTTTTATATTTTAAGATTACAAAAACCTATATCTACTATCCATACTACACGTGTATCACCATTTCCTCGCCAAACTAGTGCACCTATACAATCTACCATTGTATTGGGTGTGTTGGGGCCACAAGAGATTTCTTGTATTTGAATCCGTAATTGTTTGAGAGAGACCATTATCATCCTATGCCTCCCACAGACTGATAAACCTTAGGTCATCCACTTGAGGGAAAATTGCTACTGTCCTACAAAACGCGCTTGGAGTCCCAACACGACCCTATAAGAATAAGTTGTGTAGTAGACATCAAAATCTTTTCTATGCGCCGTTGCTGGGGAGGTGAGTGCTTGAAGGTATATCTTTAGATCTAGCAATTGAATCTTTTAGTTCTTGTTTTTATCACTAGTTTGCTTTTAAAAAATGGAATTGAGGTGGCCACAAATAATTCATCTTTATAATGTGTATCTTGAAAATGACGGATCATAAATTTTTGCTCAATTGTTAAAAAAAGAACTCAACAAAATGTTTGGCATAAATGATAAGCATGATTGCAATGTTGCTAGTATGAAATCTTTGACTATCCACGATGCTAATGATATGCAAAGCTACAAGCTTGGGGATGCTATGTTTGATGAAGATAATAATTTTAGTCTCCCAAGTTCTGATGTGCAAATTTGTTATGATGATTGCATGCCTCCTATTTATGATGATTGCAATATTCATGAAAGTGGGTTTGGAAGAGTGTAAACTCTAGGAAGTATTGATCCCACTATTTTGGAGGGTGTTGAATCTAATTAAAAAATGATGAAAGTGGATTTGGAGAGGTCATGACTTTATTTAATGATGATTCACTACAAAAAAGCACTTCCGTGATAATACGTGTTTGTCACAGTAGGTCACGTTTTCTGTCATGCATGTACATGCATGATGATTATATGACAGAATCAAGATAGTCATACCTGTGCTGTCGTGGATGTGTTCCCTGAAAATACTAAAATTGTCATCACGGAAGTGTTCACTTCCATGACGATAAATGGCGCGTCATGGAAGTGCTTTCGTCAAGGGTAACCAACACGTGGTATCCATCGTAATGGCACACCATTAACCCTATCAGGTCCGGTTTTGGATCCGATAACCCGTTAACCACCAGGTCCAATGGGGATTTTCCATGTGTAAAATTCTCATTGGCCGAAGGGACCACGTGTCAGCTCCGCGTTGGCACAGATGTCACTCATCCAATGGGCGAGATGCTCCTATGATATGTTGACGCGTGGACAGGCCCAAAAGTGGCCCATAAAGATCAAACGGGGCGGCCCAGCTAAAGGCCCACAAGATTTGCAAACCATAACGGGCCGGCCCAACTAAAGGCCCACAAGATTTTAAAGACACTAGTGGGTCGGCCCGTTAAGAGGCTGCCATGTTTTGGGCCAAATGCCGGCCCATATTTGATCTGGTCCATTAAAAACCTCCCACGTTCTGGGCCTAATAAGGGCCCATAACAGACCCGACCCGTTAAAAGCCTACCACGTTCTAGGCCATATTACGAACCATATCAGATTCAGACCTTTAAGAGCCTTTCAATCTTTGGGCTAAATTATGGCCCATATTAGATTCAGCCCGTCAACTGGACGCTGCGCTTTTGGGCCCCTTGAGGCCTGATTAGGATTTATGTTTGCTAAAGGCTCATTTAATAGTACGGCCTGATATTAGTTTCAGCCTGTTAAAGGCCCGTTTAACTTTTCGGCCCTATATTTATATCGGCCTGCTAAAAGCCTGTCATATAGTTGGGCCTAATTATGGCCCGCTTTGCACCCGGCCTGCTCACAGCCGATAATCTGATCGGGCCAAACAAGGATAGATAGAATTTTGGCCTGTTAACGGCCCGTGATGTGATTGGCAATCATGGGCCATGGTCAATTTCGGCCTTATGTCAGCCCGTGAGCTGTTCGGCACGTTTCAAGCCCAATCGACTTTTCAGCCTACTAAAAGCCTGTTGAATTTTCTGGCCAAAATAGGGCCAGCGGTTTACTTGGCCTCTTAAAGGCCCCTAACTACTAGTGGGCCAGTTTACGTTTAGGCCTGTTAAAGGACCGAGATGACTAGGCCCAAGATGCGGCCCATCATGCCGGACAGATTATGTACCATAATTTTACATTTTGGCTCGTTTACTTTACATCAAATTACATACACTGGGCATCAAAGATCGCCACAAATGGAAATAAACACACCGACAAAATAATATAAAAAACGACATCACTTCAATAGAGTTCAAGAAAGGTTAGCCCTGCTCGGGAGCTACAGCGCAAGCAGCTGAGCAAGTTGATGAGACTACGCTTGTTTGACACTTATATCCTCCTACTCTTGCTGCATAACATCAATGGACGCACTAGACTTCACGTTGATCTTCCATAGAGATTGGATTTCAAGTAGGGTTCAGCTGAACCATGTCTTGCTGCTTGAAGTTGAGACTAAAGAAGTTTTACAAATTCAGGTGGCGACTTCATCGAGCTTGTATCACTGATATTAGCGAGTAACTTCAATGCTACATCAAGACATGACTTTGGAGTTGTATCGCTATCTCCAATATGTGTTGCCTTCTTCCCTCCAATATATGTTAGAGGGACATGCAATGGGTTCGTCTCACTATCATTGTGGCAGTTCTTCATGGGGTCAGAGGTCTCACTCTGAAAGAGAAACAAGCAGACAAATGAGAGGTTTTGCACATATAAGTATCAGTCCTGGAATTCATCACATTTCTTATTAGCTAATAAAGAGACAAAGTTTAAAATAGCATTAACACAATATGGTATTGTTTAGGTTAAGACGTGGCAGGAAATGACATTGTGAAGGAGTTGGCAGGTTCATGACACCACTGGATTATAGATCAAGAACTCAAGCATACATGCGGTGCTAAAGAACACATAAGTATCAATGGTTAATGTGCTGTCAATTTATCACATTTCAGATTGGTAAATAAAGAGACGGTTTAAATAATAGTAGAATAATATGAAATTGTTCATAGTTAAGACATTGCAGAATATGACATTGTGCTGTAGTGGGTAATTTCACAACACCACTGGATTACAGATCAAGAATAGATGCATACATGTAGGGTAAGTTTGGTTTGTGTCCTGGTGATTTTTAGCCCGGTTTGGAGCTTGCCTGTGGTTAGCTATTACGTGTTTGGTTCACATCTTGGAATGGTTGGTATGAGCCTGGCCTGGATAACCAGGCATCTTCGTTAGCCTGCCAGGCATCCAAATTTCAACGCCTGGGCACAGGCTAATTAGCTGCTTGGACTCTAATACTAGTATAGAGACATGTGCCGACCAATAGCAAGCCTTCTTTATTTTTATGCTATATTTTATTCCTTAGTACTTGCACACCAGGCCAGACACTAAGCAAACACGTATCTCTCCGGCTAGCTTGGCCAGGCAGAAAATTTCAGCTTCATGCTTGCACACCAAGCATCGTTATCTCCTAGGCACAAGGGCCAGGACAAGAACCAAACTGACCCGCAGTGCAAAAGAAGATCACTTTCTCAGTATAGTTTAGTTTACATGGTACGAAGAAGGAACTTGGTTGTACAGCTGAAAACTTAAATTAAGAAGGACAAACTTATGTTTATGAACTTCATAGTAAACTTTAAACATGCAATTTGATGCAAACACGAAAAATAAACAGCGGTTGTAATTATGCCTAACCAAATATACACAACAAAGTTTGATGGCTTCAGAAGAACAAACTTACATTAGTGGTGAAGACCGGCTCTATAAAGCCCTTGTCCATGCTGATGGTGGGGCAATTCAAGAAGTTTACCACATAATCTTCTTCATAAGCACTACATTTATTATACATTTTGTTAAGAGTAAATATAGATGTGATTATATAAGAAAAAATGGAGAACATTTAAGATAAGATGAAGAGTGATGCTACATAACCAACTAGCTAT
Source organism: Secale cereale (assembly GCA_902687465.1). NCBI lineage: Eukaryota > Viridiplantae > Streptophyta > Magnoliopsida > Poales > Poaceae > Secale > Secale cereale. The sequence goes on from LR738711.1 coordinate 652,681,841, forward strand.
AAGTGTAAGTATAGTGATACAGGCAAAAGGTACTGCCAAGAGCAATGCAGAGCTAAACTTCTGAAGTACCATTGGTTTTATCCAACCTTATGGTAAGAGTAAATATAGATCTGATGTGTAGAAAATGTAGGGCAAAGGAAAATTAGCTGTAGAGTGATTGTACGTTAACAACTAGCTGTCTATATAAGTACACTGATAAAGACATCAGGTACTTAGAAGAACAATGCAGAGCTAAACTATTTAATTGGCATTGGGTATATTCTACATTAATGTAACCATTAATACAGATGTGATAATTTGGAGCGAACAATTGATAAGAAAGCTATCATGCATACTGTTGTCACATAATGAACCAAGTATGAATGCAAGTACCGTTATACAGGACAACAGATACCAACAAGAGCAAAGCAGCGAGCAGCATATTTGTGATATCATGTCATCCTTCTCAAACTGGAATGCTTCTTCGCGCAGATTTCCTGCAAAGGAAATCTGTAAGGCACATGCGGAACGTAGAAGTTCAAATTGTCATGTGATATCATAGACAGTACCTCATCCTGGGAACGATACGAGTGCATCAGAAGGTTTTTCCATTCAATATCTTCTAAATTTAGCACATGAGACATCACCAGAAATTTATTTATAGACTTGTCATCAAAGTGAGTTTTCCTCAGGTAACATCGATACTACTGCAATGCTTCCTTGAAAACCGCAAGCAAACTTTGCTTGTCATGACTATGCAGATTGACCGTCGCCTACTTACAACATTGTAATGTAAATCATTGATGTGTTCAATCAGTAGAAAACAGGAAAATAATCGCCATGAATAATAGCACTTACACGTAAGTGGGACAAGAAGATGTGAAACTGGTGTTTGTCTTCACTATAATCTTCTCATGAAGGGAATGTATGCACGTAGTTCCTAACAACATAGAAAGCATTGTCTTTTAAACTAGGAATAACTGGAATGGGATTCCAATCTGCAGAAATTGGCCATCTCTGCAGTTGGGATAGGTCTTTGGCCGGTGGACTTGCTGTACTTTTTGCTGGAGTGAGATTTTTCTGCGGTACGGCTGGTGCTATGGCAACTGAAATCGGCAAACCTTTTGTTGGAGTGTTGATCCTGTGTAGTGGGGCTAGTGGTGTGATCAGTGAAGTATGGGTACACTCTGCCGGAGTCGGTCCTACGTTTGGTGTCACTTGTTGGAGAGCCAATATAAGTGGGGTGCTATTTGATTTCTCTGGTGCCACCACATTTTTCAAGGACTTTGCTGGTGCTCCTTTAGGTTTGGCAATCACCCTCTTCCATTTTAATATCTGATACACAAGAATAACATTTGAGTGGGAAAACATGGTATGATGACAGATGGAATATGTATTGATAATGGATGGGCATGGCATCTGGACATATATGATGACTAAACTAAGCATATGGCGGTGCAACGAAGTAGAAGAAATGCGAGACACCTTATGCATGATACGTGCAATCAATGAAACCTTGGCAAATTAGAACAGGCACCTTGAAGGGGGAACATGATAGGCCATCTTCCTTCGACTTCTCGAGGTCGGAATAGTCATTAGGATCGTATTTTGAACAAGAATTTGCAGGTGGGGAGAGCATGACTTACATTGCATCCAAAATGGAACTCAATGCGTTGGTGCCAAGTTGGTTAGTCATTGCACTATTCCGTAATATTTTTCTGGCGCCTGCATTCTCATATTAATTATGATTACATACAATATCTGAGAAGCATGAAAATGTAAATAGTAGTGAGATTATCTTTGTAATGCAGAGAATATTCTAATATAATAGGGGCTCCTAATAAACCCTTGTGTCCTATCACTGGATTCTGATGGGAGAGCCTATGTGTGCTATAATATGGTGTGTGCATTTATATAATCTGGCACAACTACACAAAAATAGGCTCCCTATTGGGAGCTCCAGAAGTAAGGATAGTCGGCAGATGATAGGCTCATAATATAATGCATAGAAAGTTTATTGCCAAACCATGATAACAAGAGCACAACAACTAGGCAGATCGTAGTGTAGATAAAAGGGGTACACTATGCCCGACATAAATAAATTGGGAAAGTGGAACTGGCTGGAAAATATGGTGTTGTATTGCCGCTACTAATTGAAAGCCTTCCGATCACCTACAGGCCAGCTCTATCAGCTGTCGACTGCAGATGTCCTTGCTCCCCTTCCTCACAAGGAATATACTGTACTTACTAAATAAAGAATAAAAAAAGGGGAACATGCTAAAGAACAAAAGAGGAAGCATATTATTGAGATTCTAATTCTTCCTATACAATGTTGGTTGCCCAGTCATGATGAAGCACAACGCCCAAAGAAATACAATTCCATGATGTCTCTCTATATGTGGCCACATGAATTTGGAAAATCAAGTGGGAGCATTAGCTGACCAATTAAATGCATGTCTGTTAACTAATATCAATATCATATCACAATTTGTATTTGAAGAAGTAAGCTTTGGACTTATGATTGGTGTGTTGTCTAGCTTCAAGACTGGACTGCTGCTAGTGTGACACAAAGCACCAACGCAGATCATAGCGTAGATTTAACAGGAAAACCGTAAGCATCACAAGTAAAATCAGGAAAGTGGAACTTGCTGGAAAATATGGGCTACTATTACCGGTATGACTAGAAAGGCTTCAGAAAACAACTCTCTTCAACTGAAGGTGCGGTGCTGTTAATATCAGTGTAACTCTCAAAGGCGAGACAGCTCCCCGCATTTTCTTGCTAATCTTATAGGATTCAAGTGGGCAGGCCACTACAATTCCTGTTCCTATGTTTATAAAATCCTACGGATCAAAGAGGCTCGAAGAGTTGAAAGTGTCCATCCCAACCGACCGAATAGACATGTACACTGCAAATGTCCCTGCTCCTCTTCACAACAAGGAACATATTGTACTGTACTATTATACTCCCTCTATTCCAAAATATAAGTGTTTGTAGAGATTTCCACTATGGGTCACATACAGATGTACACACATACATTCTAGAGTGTACATTCACTCATTTTGCTCCATATGTAGTCCTTGGTGGATTCTACACAAAGACTTGTATTTAGGAATGGAGAGAGTACTTACTAAAGAAGAACAGAAGAGGAACATGCTAAAGAAGAGTAAGAAGATTTAGGATGATAAAATGTTTGTTGCGCAGCGCCCACACACGATGAACTAGAGCACATTAAGAATGCAACTCCCTGCTTACCTCTATATGTGGTGCACGTGCTTTTCAAAAGTAAAGTGAGAACATCAGCTGACCAATTAAACATTATTTGTTTCAGTAATATCAGCATCAAATCAGATTCGTATTTGAGAAACAAGTTTGGAATTATTAGTGGCACGTTGTTTAGCTTGATGGATTGAGGAGCAGTGGTAAGCAGCTACAATGATGGTACTGGAGTATAAAGGAATGTCTACATGCAAGTCGCATGACTTTCGTCATTTTGGTCAGTCGACCAGTTCAGGAGGTTGGATGAAGATCCTACATCTCCTAACCCTTCTTCTTCCTCCCCTCTGATTCTTCCCTTATGGAACACAACAAGGGCCGCCGGCCGAACCACCGGCCCCGACCCTCCGCCCTCCCCTGAACCGGCCCCACGCTATTGTTTAGCTAGTGTGGAATATAAAAGGGGAAAACCATAAGCATTGCAAGTATAATGTTGATCGTGCCATGGCGGATCTGAAGGTGCAAACCGGACAAATGCAATTTCGCAACCAAGCAACTAACAAGTAAGATCAGAAGTGGTAGATAAGAAATCACAGTAAAGCAGTTGCGATAAATAAGTTGAGCAGATACGAAATAGTACCCCCTCTGGTGCAGCGCCGTGTATGCATCTGCTGAGAATTTGACGATGCTGCGGTAGCGATGGATGTCGGCGGCGTGGAAGCAGATGTAGGAGGGCAGACGGTGGCGGTGGGGGAAATATCCCGGCGCGATGGACGAGATGGTCATAGGAGCGGCGCCGACAAGGTGGATGACGGCGGGGACGAAGCGAGAGGACGGGATGCAACGATTGAGCTGGTCCGAAGCCGTGGATGAGAGAGCTCGGTCTCTTGTAATGGACGACGACATCGGGGTTTCAGCTCCGGCATGGTGGAGGAGTACAGCGGTGGATGGGGTCACGGACGGAAGAGGCTGGGGTGGAGAGGGTGTTTTGTCGCCCACAGAGTACGAATGGGGAAATGGAGGGAGAGAGGTAGGGGGGAACCATGTCTTTGGGACATGCTTGTCTCAAATGCGGGGAAAGTTACCAACTTATCCCCCGTTTAAAATTTCAGACATCACATTATTATTGGGCTGTTAGGGATAGGATGGTAAGCTCGTATACATCGAAAATTTGCTGCCGGAGATTTTAGCGAACGAGAGTTTGTTTTGGCGCCCACCGTGTATGAAACCGGGGAGGTGAGAGGCGGAGGCGGTTATGTCACATTTGAGTGAAATTACAAGCCTACCCCTATCGAAACCTGTAGAAATCCAGCCGATAGGCTTTGTGTGCCACGGATAGGCAGTAATTTCCATCTCGCAGATTTTGGTTTCGGGTGGTTACTGCGAGTTTCCCCGCTTCGTTCAATTTTTTGCAGAAAAAGAGTGCATGTTTGCCGTGCCAACTCACGTTGAATCCATTTTCTTTTCTTTTTTCGGGCATGATCCAGTTTGTATTCGAATACAAATCTATATACATACATCATTATATATATATATATATATATATATATATAGGGTGGGTCTATTCTCATAACACCCCTTAAGACCTTATTCTCCTAGCAAAAACCTTATTCTCCTAACACCCCTCCCCCTCCCCTACCGACCTTCTAGCGCAGAGCGCCCCGGCGGCCACCAGCGAGCGGACTCCCCTCCCCCACCCCTCCCCGC
>LR738711.1:652687059-652706533 GCA_902687465.1 Secale cereale
CCAGCGCCCCGGCGGCCGGCGTCCTCCCCCTCCCCTTCCCGCCTCCTAGCGCGCCAGCGCCCTGGCGGCCGGCGGCGACCCCCACCCCTCCCCGCCTCCTAGCGCGGCAGCGCTCCGGCAGCCGGCGGCGACCCCCACCCCTCCACGCCTTCTTCCGCGCCCAGTACCGCAGAGCGCGCGCCGAGGGGCCGGCGATGTATTCCGTCGGCGAGGAAATTTTCGCGACGGCGTTTAGGAAGCGACGCCGCACCTCACCTTCGCCCCAACACCACCTGGGTGATCCCCGCTGGAGCATCCAGCCTCAGTCATACATGACAGGGGAAAGAGAACTGCAAGGATGACTACTCCATCGCATTCGTCGTGGATGCGAACTGCAATGGTGCACATCCAGCCTTCTCCCGCAACAATGGCGAAGGTTGAAAAAGCGCATGAGTTCCTGCAGCGGAGGTGGACTGCACGCCAACAGCAGCCACAACTGCATCTGCAGGAGGAGGGAACTGCATATAATGTAAGAAAATCACATACCCAACCCCCACATCCAGTTTGCAGTGCCGTTTTTATCCCCATGCAGTGCCCCCCTCTTGCGTCGACTGCAGTCACATGTATCTCCAAAGTAGAAAAAAGAAATAGGATACTTCGAAAAATAAAAAATGCTACATGGCTCAAAATTGCAGTCCACCATGACTTACATATGTAGAGCGTTGTGGCTAAAACTGAAGTGCATTGTTTCTTCATGTTAACTAACAGTGCCCCTGCTGTAGAATGACAAATTGAAGTGCAATTTCTTACAGTTGCAAAAATATAATGATATATAGTACGAAAGATGCAGTTCATTTCACTGTTGACGTGCATAAAAAAGCTTTGGCTTAATACTGTGCAGGAAATTACTATGCCTCAAAAACAGAAGATGCCTCGAATCATTTACGACCCAAAGCCCCTGAACTGCATTGGAAGAGAAGAGTGGGAGATGCCTGGATGGATAACACCTGAAATACCTAGGGGTTTCTTTAACACAACAAACAGAACTGCGTACTCCGTGGAGGAAGATGTAGAGGATAAAGATGAAAACAGTGAACCAAACATCATTCGAGATGGAGAAGGCAGTGAAACAAAAAAACCCGCAGGATGAGGAGGAGGAGGACGACGATCTGGTCTTCATGGGGGAGCACGCACAGAAAGATGATGAGGATGATGATGATGAAGAGCAAATCATAACAGTTATGCAGCCAAGGTACACGCGTGTCTTTGAAACATTTGGCCAGCAGATCAGAACAGATGATATAGCACCTCCACAAGCCAATGTTGAAACCCAGCAAGTACGTCAAGTTCATGAGCAAACGATTCGTCGACAAAGAGACAGTGGAATTCCACCAAAGCCGCCTACTGCCCAACAGAATCAAGGAGAGCAGCAAGCAACCAAAAAAGTAAAGTTCTCAACACTCCTGCCTCCTCGCGATCCTAAATTACAGAGATCTGTTGTCACCCCTCCATGCCCAATAAACATCGGTGAGCTGCAAACACCGTTAGAAGAAAAACAGTACATGCATGTAAGCATCCTTGCCTAACTACTGCAGTTCACTTACGCATTCTTTCAGCTTGTGCATTCTCATTAACAAAAAAAAACATTCCATATTGTGTGTGTAGGATGAGAACATGCTCCCAGACCTTGTGCCTGTGAAAGGTATGCAATTCACATCACAAGATGCGGCGCGAGAATTCTACAACACGTATGCGAGGCATGCAGGCTTCGGCACACACAAAAGCGGCGGATACAGAACAAACAGATACATAGTGTGCTCAAAGGAAGGCAGAAGCAAAGAAACTGTCACTGATTATGACAGAAAGCGAGAAAAAACATCAAAGAGGACTGGCTGCAAGGCGGGAATGAGATTGAAAAAAATTAAGGATGTGTTTGTGATAGCAGAGATTGAGTTCAATCACAACCACAGGATGATTGACAGCCCGGCTATGCTTCTGCACATGCAATCGCATAAGACGGATGATCCTTTACTCGATAAACTAGTGAAGGACATGCAAAGCGACAACCTCACGCACACGCAGATGATGTCAACCCTGTCAAGGATGTCAGGAGGGCTGCACTTGATGGGGCGCACCAGCCGTGACTGGGTGAACAGGTACGTTCACTAAAACAAAAAATGATATCTCATCTATTTCATGCAGTTCGCTTTGTGCATTTTCTGTATGTCCCTAATGCTGCAAGTATATTATTATTTCGAACTGCAGGAAGCACCAATTCGCGAGGGAGGAAACAGAAGACGACGTGAAGAAACTCCTGGCTTTCTTTGAGAAGATGCAGCAAATAAACCCGGAGTTCTTCTATGATTACGACAAAGATGTCGATAACCGTGTGAGGAACATATTCTGGGCGAACGCGAGCTGCAGGGGATCGTACGAAGATTTTGGAGATTGGGTCACATTTGACACGACCTACAAGACCAACAAGTTCCACATGCCTCTGGCCGTCTTCGTTGGAGTCAACCACCACCTCCAAAGTACAATATTCGTTGTGGCTCTCATCAGAGACGAAACAATACCGACTTTCGAGTGGGTGTTCCGAACGTTCTTGCGTTGCATGAACAACAAGCGGCCAATCTGCATACTCATAGGTATGCTGAAAAAAAGAATGCGTTTGAATAACAATGCAGTTCACCGCCAAGTTTTGTAGTCCATTTCTTACATCCAATGAAGAAAAAAGAAAAAAGCTGAAAAAGGATATGCAGTTCTCTCAATAACTCACTGATTGGTTTTTTCAAAAACATGCAGATCAATGCCCCTCCATGGATGCCGCGATAAAAAGTACGCTAATAGGCACGCTGCACAAGTTATGCCGTTGGCATATACTGAAAAAAATACAAGGATCACCTGTCCTTACTGTACAAAGCGTATGAGAAATTCAAGGATGAGCTGACCTCCGTTCTCAACCACCCGCTGATGCCATTAGAGTTTGAACGCGCTTGGCATGAGCTCATGGACAAGTATAACCTGCAAAATGATGAGATTATGAAGGCGCTCTGGACAGACTGTAAAGAATGGATATCGGCTTACTACAAGGAGGTGTTCTGTGCACGGATGACGTCGACACAGAGAAGTGAAAGCATGAACCGGATCTTGAAGAGGAACTTTGTCAAGGAAAGACACGACCTACACATCTTTGTGTCGCAGGTGGATAGGTGCATCCAGACAAGGAAGGGCGTCGAGCACGCGGAGACCATAGCTAACGAGGTATATAACCAGAGCAAAGTTTTTAAGCTGGATGAGCAATTAATACAAACACTACTCACTTTCTTGATTTTTGCTGTGAAAAGACAACTACTTAACTGTTTTTCTTTGTTTCGCGGACGGAAATAAAGACTACTACTCAGTTTGGTTTCGAGGTTCAGCTCTCCAAGATTTACACCAGGGCGGTCTTTGCTGACTTCAAGCAAGCTCACTACCGCAACACTGCATTTAGATCAGAGCAGTCCACTGACAACCCGACGAAATATTTGGTGCGCCACTACAACCGGTCTGATGATTTTGATTGGGCAAGACACGAGTTCCAGGTAGTTGCTGATGTGACGAACGGTATCTACGAATGCGAATGCAAGCTGTGGACACACACAGGTAAGTGAGACAGGAAAACAAAAAAATAAGCAAACAGAAAACATAATGAAGTTCACTTATTGCTGGTAGCAAAAAAGAGATGAAAACAAAAAAAAACATAGTGAAGTTCACTAGAGCAGCAGACCCATGACCTATTTATAATGGAGTTCACAAAACCAAAAATTGAAAAAATGTTGCGTATTTATGTGAAGTTTGCTGGCATGAATAACCCAAAAAATTTATTTTGCTGCAGGCCTGTTCTGCGTGCACATCATTTGCATGTTGGATCAGCTGCGGGTGGACAAGATACCTGAAGAGTACATATTGAAGAGATACACACGGAACACACGCCAAAATCCAACTTTTGACCGCAGAGACTATGAGCAAACTGCTCCAGATGGGAGTTCGATGTTCTGCCGTAGGAGACTACTTGCAGAAACAACAATGGACCTGGCGAACAGGGGTGTCAAATCGGATAGAGGGTACAACAGAGCTTTAGCTGGGATGAGAGAACTCATACAAGAAGTGAACGTAATAAACGAAGAAGAAGAAGAGGCAGAGAAGATCATGGATGCGCGGGGTGAAGAACAAGGAGAGGAGCGCCAACATGCCGCTGATGGTGCAGTTCATAATATGGATGACACAATTCTTCCCCCGCCTGTTTCAAACACAAAAGGGAGAAAGAAAGAGAGCAAATCAGCCAATAAAAAAGCTGCAGCAAATGAAAAAAGCCCTGAAAATAATAGCAGGCCTGAGCCAGTACTGGACAGCGGAGGAAGACCACTGGGGGTAAGGATGTATAAATCATGCAATAAGATTGCGGGACACAACTCAAGAACATGTAAGGAGAGGCTGAAACAAATCCAGGCTGAAAATGCCACCACAAATCACCGAGCTCACCAACAAGATGATACGACAAAGAGAAGACTATGTAGCATCTGCAACAAGAGAGAGAAGCATAATGCGAGAACTTGTCCAAATAGAATAGAAGAAAAAGATGAAGAAGATGACGAAGAAGATGCTGACAGAGAAGAGAACGAGGAAGCAAGCGAAGCTGATGAAACCGAAGAGGAAGATGAGGAGGAAGAAGAAGAAGACGAGGAAGAAAAAGAAGAAGATGAAGACATCGAAGAACCATCATAAAAAACGAGGGGGAGAGACAGAACGCAGAATCCAGCACGTAGGCAAGCATCGCAGTCACACGGTCGCGTTACGAGGGGTAATGTGAACAACAAGAGCAACACAAAAGCAGCAACAACCATTGAAACAAATGCAGTGCACAATATGAGAAGAAGCAGCAGGAAAAGGATGTAGATCAACACATATGCAGTTTTACATTTTAAAAAATATATTAAGTTCATCCTTTATATATATCGTATCGTATATAATATATATAGCTTGTGTTCAGTGGACTGCAAAAAAGAAAGAATTCAACATGTAATACTGAAGTTCAAAAATGAATAGATATAACATATGCCATACATACTTTGTGACCAATGTGCTGCGGGGGGGTATGCTTGATAAAATGCAGTTCTCTTCTATATGAAAAGAAATAAGATGAGAATGTCATTCTCAGAATGCGGTTCTCTTCTGTATGAAAACCCTGAGATCAGAATGTCATTTTGGGAATGCAGTTCTCTTCGTCGTATAGAATCTGACATGACCGTGAATCAATATAGAATGCAGTTAGAAAAGAAAAAATGTAGAGTCGGACTAGGCTTCACGTACAGTGCAGTGCGTGCGTGGTACGTTTAAAGCTTACAGTGCAGTACGCTTCGAGTACACAGTGCAGTGCGCTTAGTGCAAAAAAATGTAAAAAATTGAGCTCTCCCTTAGCAGATACGGTTGATTTTTTCTGTCTTCGAATACAATTTTTCCAAAATTTTGAAACTCGACGACAAACACGTTGAATTCGTCTTTGCAGTCCCATGTGATAAGGTGAGATGCAGTGCGGATGCGTATATTTAAAAAAAACTTGGCTGCTACTCATATGAGAGAATGCAGTGCGCTGCGAACATGTTACGATTCACAAGGAGGATTTGGCTGAAAGCTCCATTATGTACATATTTGACATTGTCATTGTCTGCCACGAAAATAAAAACACAAAAACTAACTAGACCGGTATATACAAAAGCACACAACATGCTGTCAACAGTTTTGCTGATCGAGAACTACACACAGCGACCATACATTACTGTTTATAGAAAGTTCTGGAGCACACACGAAAAAAGACATCAACACACATAAAAAAGATCTGCTATCATTTATGCCTCATCCTGCTCCTGCGAATCCAGTTTTGGAGAAAAGCCAAGAGAAATGCAGAGATTTCTTAGATCCTCCGGGAACTCGGTGACTACGACCATGTTTTCTGGGTGGAACAGAATCTGGAACAAAAACTCAGCCTTCCAATCCTGAATAACAGCTTCCTGCGATGAAGAAAAAAAACAAATATACAACATCATCTACAAAAAAGAAACTGACAAAAAAATTATCAAGGAATGAGGGATTATTATTGGGTTAAAAAAAGATACTTACATTACGCTTTGCGAATTTCACAACAAAGGTTTTGCCGTCGTAAAAATGAGCCATCTTGAGAACAAAAAAGCCGCACTCATTGGCGCCCTGCTCAGGGCTGCCCAAAAAGCTAGCTTTCTTTGAAACATCGACCCAGTCTACCGACTCCTTTCTCTTGTACTCCTTTTCTCCATAAACCTTCTTCAGCAATGCAGTCATCCTGATCATCTGGTGGAAATAAAAAAAATACACATCACAACAAAAAATTGTTCAACACGCGCACGCAAGAAAAAAAGAAGAAAGGTGAAAAAGGAAAATTTTTACCATTTCAGTGCGGTCGCTGTGGTATTCAGACTTATGCCACCTCGTCGTTTGATCAACCGGTCCGCTTTACCTCCTAGCGAATAATGCTGGTCTTTCATCCGTGGTAACAGAATCTGATTTTGTTTCATCAAATTTGTTATGGGTTTGATGAGTGAAAAAGAATTACTGGAAAAAATTGGGAGAGAAAATAAATACATAAGGCTGAACAAAAGCAAATCTGATAAATTACTAATTTGCAATCAAGAAGATTCTCGTCATCACGAACATAAAGTTGGAACTGCTTTGCTGCATCTTCGACGTTAAACTTGCCGTGGACAAAAGGCAACACAACATTTCCATCTTCATCTCTATCCGCGTGATCATTCATTCGAAGCACATACTGCATGTGGGTAATTCACAAAAGAACGTTAATGCAGTTCACCTTAAGATGTTCGCTCCGACGCTTAATAAAAAATCGGATCACGCTTCTCTAAAAATAGTATGCAGTTCACAAATTCTCACCATAATTTGTTTCATTTAACATGCATGGGTTAAAGACACAAAAAAAATGTATGCAGTTCAGTACATTCTAAAACAAATTATTATACACTATTTACTGCAGTTCACTCGAGCAGAAAAAAAGAAAGAAAAAAGAGAAATACCGTGATAAACAAAGGGGACAGCAGAACGCGTTCGCCAGATCGATAAACCACATTCATACGCTCGTCATTCTTCCAGTACCTGATGATATGATCCATCAACTCCGAGTCCATAAAACCACCTTTGGTGAAAGTTAAGAACATGTAGTCCATAGTCACGGTGTAGACTTCGATAGGATTCTGTGCATGAAAAGCGCGCACCTGCACAAAAGAAACGGCGAAGGTGGGGGGGGGGGGGTTAGGAGCACAAAAGCAAAAATACAGAAGAACATTACACACATTAAAAATCAAAAAATAGAAAAAACTAACGAAAAAAGAACTGACTCGCTGTATTTCTGCCTGAATTGTGTACTCGTGATGAGTTGCAAGACTTTCCTCATCTCCACGAGATAGCTGAATCTCGCAGGATTCAACTTCTGTACAGGAGATCGAAACTTTGATGGCTTCTGCACATGCCTCTTATTTGATAGAATTAGTGCCTCACTGTCCGTCGGGCGTTCCACAGCTGCGCTCGTGGTCCTCCTAGGCACTGGTGGTGGCCTCTCAAAATCATCATCACTATCTTCAGCATTAGGAGGGCTCACAGCTTTCTTCCCATGCTTGACATTGACAGGAGATTTCTCAAGAGCTTTTTCATTCGAAGTGCCGGCGCCACTCCTCAACCTCTTACACACAGGTTCTTTCACAACCTTAACGGGGGGTTCATCAAGGACAACTTTCTGAATAGTTGGAGTGTGAACCTGAGTTTCAAACAAGGAAATACCACATTGGTGTGCGCCTTCGTCAAAGCCTGCACAAAAAATGGATAATGAGCAAAATGAAAAAGAATCATCAAGTTCCCTAAGGAAAAGTCATTTTAAACACGCGAATGGGGTTCTACTAAAAAGCTTAACAAAAGTAGTGGACCTCCCCTCTCTGTACCAATGAAGTTCACTTAATAAAAAAGGTGTGTGACTGAAGAAAATAAATGTAATAACCTTCTTTAAAAATTAAAAGTGATGTCAGGTCCAGACAGCAATGCGACGAGGTCAGCCAACTATAGAGCATCGCCTTCCTGATGTAGCCAATGTGCTCCTTCCCAAACTTGGCAATCGTTTCACTATCCCAGGTCTACATGAATTGGAACATGTAAAATCCACAATCATGCCTGCAAAGAAAACCAACACAAAACACATTACTAATGCAGTTCACTCAGTAATGAAAGTGCTACTGATGTTAGTAAAACAATGCAGCTCCATACACACAAGAAACCGAGGGAGAACAACCAATAACACATTAGTAATGCAGTTCGCTCAAGGAAAAAGGTGCTTCTAATTTAGTAAAAACAATGCAGCTCACTTACACAAAAAAAACTGAAGGAGGAAAAAGAAAAAAGGAGAACAGGTACAAACCCGTTTCCCTGTTGCGGGACATTAATATGAGTCAGCACAAAGCCGTCCAGGGTGGGAGGGTTCAACGGCTCATCGCAGCTTGCGCTGCCATCTTTCCAGACTTTTTTGATGTTCCTGACCATTTTCCTGAAGACAAGATTTGCAGCAGCGCTGTCGCCTTCGTTCAATGAGTCGAGAAGCTCAAAACGCTTCTCTCGCAGGTTCAAATTGACCAAGCAGTAGTGGCCTATCGCGTCCTTCATTGTTGCGGGAGGAGGGTCAAATGTTGCAAACATAATCTGAAATAGAAAAAAGAATAAAACAAACCAGATGAGAAAAAAAATAGAAAAACAGAAAACTTATTTTCAAGATGACGACAAATGGTCAAAATGCGTTACCAAGTTTTTCTTGTCCGCACGTTCCTCTGCGCTTGAAGAAACATCTTTTTCAAAGCCCTATTTGTGGCACCGTCGTTCCAAATGGAATTCTACAAAAAAGACAAAACCAGAGAGTTAATGAAAATGCTTATAGCACAAATAAAAATTGGACGAGGGGATAAAATATAAATTAATGAAAAATGCTTACACATAGGTTGTACGGGACAATCATAGTTTGAGATCCTTTGAACCTCTCAGCTAGCATATAGACGCCAATGTTTGCGAGGCGCGTGCTCAGCGTTCCATACGACCAAAAAGACTCGCCAACCTGACCGATAGTAATATCACCAAACTCTTCCTTGAACGCAACTAGATGCCTTCAGACAAGAAGAAAAAAGCCCAGCAAAAAGTGATAAGATGTGTGTCCCTAAAAAAATAACATATTAAATAACCGGGGCGTAAGACAAAAAATGTCATACTTCTTCTTCTTGTCCCTCCTAGCCCTCGTAACAGCGTCATGTAACTCATTGTATCTTCTCATAAGAGCTGGATCAACCCTTGAAGGAGTAACAACAGGTAATTCCTCATCTGCATACAGAGTGGGAACGATATCAGATAATAAAACACACACGACCCATTTCGCCCCCGGGAAAGAACAAAAATAATACAGTTCGCTTACCTTCGGTTTCAGAATAAACTTCCTGCGGCTGCTCATATACATCTTCGCTGAGCGTCAAGTGCTCCAGCCCGGTAATATCATCGTCAAGCGGCGCTTGATTGCTCATGTCCTGAGAGAGTTTTGCCTGTTCATCTTCAGAACCAATCGAAACTGCCTCCGCTGGGACTTTGGTTGTCTCGGCTGGGAAAGCCAGATTGCCAACAGATTGCTCGGGGGCGCGAGGGACGACACAAAATTTCTCAGGCACCTCATCGCCAAGAAACAAAACAGTAGGCCCAACAACACCATCAATGCCAGCGGATGTCCCCGCATCGTCAAATCCTACTCTAGGAGTTCCTTCTGTCTCTTCTGCAACTTCAACTGTAACACCAGGAGCTCCTTCTTTCTCTTCATACTTATCACAATCCAGGATATCCTCCCTTCCTTCTCTCTCTTGTGCCTTATCAGCCTCAACAGGACACTCCCCTCCTTCTCTACCTTCTGCCTTATCAACCTCCGCATCAGGCTCCTCCCCTCCTCTCCCTTCCACATTATCATCCTCAATGTTGCGCTCCGCTTGGATTTCAACATTTAATCCGCAGTTCTGATGAGTTAAAAAATAAAACACATTACACAAAAAAGATAGAATGCAGTTCACTAATAAAACGGAACATGAAGCTCCCATGAAAAATAAAAAAATAAAACACAAAAATGCAAAAATTCTCTATACTCACCAGGGAAGCGTCGTCGCCTTCCATCTCTTTACACTTGTCAGCCTCCTCGTCCTTGCCAGCGTCACCCTCTGCCTCCTTCCCATGTATTTCCACGTTTGATTCGGCATCCTCAGAAACATTAAAACATAAATAAAACTATTATCCAAATCTGCAGTTCTACAACTAAAAAAACCAACACCAGATCATGCAGTCCACTGCTAAAAAAAGATGATGCTTCTTCTCTAAACAACAACTGCAGTGCACTACTACTACTGGTGCATGAAATACAAAAAAAGTTAAAAACTGCAGTTCGCTGCCACTGCTGGTGCAAAAAATATGATTGTTTGTTTTGGACACTACAAAAAATCAAACAATGAAGTTCACTGTAACAAAAAAATAGGAAGAAATCAAACCGTGTCGATGACGACATCATCAATAGGATTGTCTTTGGCAGCTTCGTCAACGGGGGACAATGGCCTGTCAAACAAATAATCAGAATCAACACCTTCGTGGTCCTGGTGGTCATCATCACGACAAGCGTTAGCCTTAGAAGATTCTCCTCCACAGTGCGAAAACAACAAAAAGGATGCGAAAAAAAATAGTCAATGCCACAAACACACAGAAAAAATAGATAACAAATACGGGTAAAAAAATTGTTCGCATATGAAAAAAAGACATCCATCCACATCTGCGGGGTCGGGCAAAGAAGGCCGGACAACATCTTCATGCCTGTTCATTTCCTTCACAATTGCATTAGCTTCCTGCTCATACGTAGCACACCTGTCGTCCTGAGACTGCTTAAACTGAACGAATGAAGACCTGATATTCGTAACAGTCTGCTTAAGGAATTCAAGCTGCCCACGATCAAAGTTATGAGCGGCCTCGATTTCTGCTTCAGAAGGGCCTTTGCCTTCAGGAAACAATCCGACAATATTCCTCATCCTGGAACCGGATGTTGGGAAATCACTAATTATATTGATGACCCTGTCAAGAAGCTCATCGACCTGAACAAATTTATTACGATCAGCAGAAGCATGGCTAGAAAAACCTCCAGCAGCCGCCCTAGCAAAACCACGACCCCGTCGAATTGGAGCTGCCCTAGCAAGAGGCTCACAAAACATTTCAAGCGCTTCGGCAACTGCAGTCCACTTGTACACAATGTCCGCTTCCGCCTTTCACTGAAAAAATTAACAAAAAAAGAGATGCAGTTCACAAAAAAAAAGTACATAAGAGGTTCACATTTAGCATGCGAGAAAAAAAGGAATAAAACAAAAACAAAGGCTGGCTATGCACTCACCGACAGCTTGCCAAACTTGTAAGAGTCCAGGTGTATCTTTCCCCTGACAATGATGTCCACGTTGTGAATCTTCTTCAACTGCACATGGGACAGTATTGCGGCGCGTGGCGTGCGTTTATCCATAACCGATACTTTTCGAAGATTCATCGAATCCAGGTACATGAACAGGGGCACGATGGTGCAACCCTCAGCGCAGTTCTGCTTGCTCCCTTTAGAATTCCACTTGTACACAGCGGCCTGCAGCTCATCGACAACAAGCTGACAAAAGTCCATGCTAGCCATAGATGCAATATCCAAGTTTTCAACCATAGCAGCTACCCTGGACAACCGAGTTGCGGGGCTGGGACAAAGCAAGCACTGGAAAACAATGAGAAAAAAAAACCTTCACCGTCTTATTAACCTTCGCAGGGTCCGCAGCCAGCGTGCGAACTAAAATAGGCAGGTCCTTCGCATCTATGCTACGAGAACGGTTGAAACCGAGTTCATCCTTCAGATTAGTCAGCGAATCATCATGCCCGCTGGCAGCAGGCCTGGGAGCAGTGTGAGAACCCATAGGGAAGTCAAAAATGTGATGGACAGCCTCGCGATTGATTTCCAGAACCTTGTTTGGCCCGCAGTCCAATCTCATCGTGTCAGGGTCGATCTTTCCCATCAGCTTGCACATCAAAACACGAGAAACATTCTTCTCTAATTTCAGGTCAAAGACAATGCCAAAACCTGCTTGCCGCACCAAAGTTCTGTGCGCCTCACCCAGCAAAGCGACAGCTTTGATTACGTTTGGAATTGACAGCCGAAAAATCTTGTTAAAACGCCATTCATGCGCAACATCATCTTCGGACCTCTTCCTCTTGGTGCTCTTAGCAGTCTACAAAAAAAAGAATAAAAAATGCAGTTCACATCAGCAAACTCATGCAAAAACAACTTAAAAAAATAGAAGAAAAAGTAAATAAACAGCGTATACCTTACTAACATCAACATCCTCCTCATCAGAATCACTGTCCAGAGCTTCTTTAGCTGCATTTTCCCGCGCAAGCTTAGATCGACGCTCAGAATCAACACCAGAGTGATCGTCCGCGCGTCTCCGCTTTCCTTGAATCCCACCCACATCAACCTCGGCGTAATTAGGTCTCTTTGAGTAATCAACACGCGGGCTCCGGCGTGGAGAACTTAAACCTTGCTCTGCAACAGTGTTGACTTTCCTCTTCACAGGATTCTTTGCGGAGGCAAACTTAGCAGACTTCTTTGAATCTGCAATCCTCCTTCCTATCTCCTTACCCTCCTCAAACTTTACTTGCTTCGCCCTATGAGCCTTCACGAAAGTATTACCGAGCGCAATCGCCTTCTGCCTTCTCCTCTCAACATTAGCTGCAATCTGATCAGGGACCATCCAATCCTGCGTAACTGGCTCTGTGCCATCAACATATTGCGACTGGGTTTCACTCAATTCAGGTGGAATGCTGCCCTGATCAGATGTACCGCCACCGACAACATCGGCTGTGAAATAACGTGTAATCAAATAGTTAACACCACCACCCCCTGACCCACCAGGAGATAAAACTGTGGGTGAGAAAAAACATAAGAAAAGATATGTGTGTGAGAGGTAGAACTAAACTTAATGCAACTCATATCAACTAGGAAAACACAAATGTAGAAAATGCAGTGCTCTTTTCCAGCAGTTTATGTTTAACAATTAAAACATAACAGTAAACCTAAAATGCAGTTCATGTCGCTTGAATATCATATTGACGCGTGTCTGAAAATGGACATTGTAAAAGGGATATATGATGCAGTGCACTAATTCGTTCAGTGACCAATTGACCACATATAAAAAAGAAGTGCGCTTAGATATACAAAACAAAACAAATTCATGCAGTTCTGTGAGAGGCAAAAACTAAAACTTAATGCAGCTCATATCAGTTTGGCAACCGCATAGTGGATAGACAAAAAAATAAAAATACAAAGCAATGTCCAAAATGCAGTGCTCTTTTAGCAGTTTATGTTTAACAATTAAAACATAACAACTAACTTAATGTCATTCCAAAAAAGTAAAAACAATTAACTTGAAGCAGTTCATATCAGTTTGCCACATGTCTGAAAAAATGGGCCTTGCTAAAAAAGGAATCTAAGATGCAGTGCACTATTTCGTTCAACAAGGAAGTAAATTGACCCTGTATGAAAAATGCAGTTCACTTTGATGTAGTTACCAGATGGGGAAGCCGTTCTAACTGGTGACGCATCAATTGGGGAGGAAGAAGCCATGTTGTGACTGCAATCAGCAAGGGATAATAATTAAACCCTAGACAGCAAACCCCAAAAGCAGGCAGAGAAAAACTTTCAATCCATAGGGCGTTGCAATTTCAAGCATACAAAACAACCTTAAGAAGAGAATGCTGGCTCGAAAAATAACCCTAGCACAAGATCTGGAACGGATTGGTGGCGATTTGGGGCTCACCGTGGGACGATGTGACGGTCGGACGAGGCGGGTGCGGACGGCCACGGCGGAGGAAGCGCCCTACGGACGGCGGCGGCTGCGGGCGTCGACGCTGTCCACCATGAGAGAGCACCTATGGACAGAGGCGGCTGCGGGCGTCGTCGCTCTCCACCACGAGAGCACGAGGGCTGGGGGGGGGATTTCTGTGCGAGCACGGGGGAAAGGAAGCGGAAGGGGGCAAGGGGGGCTGCAAGAGAGACTTAATGAATAAAAGGCCGACCGACAGGCCCACAACTCATAGACAAAAAATAAAAAAAACGTCTCGGTGTTGTAACACGATGCAGTTCGCTTACGGAAAAACGACTCGGCTTCTGAAGCGATCCAGTTCGCTTACGGAAAACGATTCCGCTTCTGAAGCGATGCAGTTCGCTTACGGGAAACGATTCGGTTCGCCTGCCCTAAAATAAATGCACCCACTATCGCCCGAAGCACCGCGCCCCCGCTCCTCTATCCGGCCGGTTGCATGCCGCGCGAAGGCCACGATCATCACAAACCCACGATCGCCAACACGGTTGGGGGACGAGATCGTGGCCTCGGCAGAAGTTGCTGTCGCTCCGATTTAAATCCCGCGCTCCATCAACCAGACCGTCGGCACAAACACACGACGCTGCCCCTTCCTCCTCCTCTTCCTCCTCTTTGCAGCCATGGGGTTCACCAGGACCTACGACGACGAGCATGCAAACGGGAAGACGAAGCTGAAGGTGATCTACACCACCGACGTCGACGCCATGGCGACGTACGTCGAAGAGTACAAGACAGTTATCCAGCGGCGCCGCCAGAAGATCGTCGGCATCGACGTGGTGTACACACCCAACAAGAGCAGAACGACCCTGGTTCAACTATCCATCGGCAAGTACCACCCAGTGCTTCTTTTCCAGGTATGTGGTACATTGGGCGAGAGATGCATCCCCTTCGACAGGTTCCTCGGCGACCCAAGGTAAGCAATTCTCTCTGCCGAGTACGTGTTGCAGTTCTATATGCCTATGTATGCAGTTCCGAAAGTTATAACTTGCGGTTCACTTTCCTTAGGTTCGAGTTCGCTAGCTTCGCCATCGAGTAGGACAAGGAGAAGCTCTCACGCTGCAACCTCCACATCCCCAACTTCGTCGACATCCAGACGAACTGGAGGGTGCCTGATGGAACGAAGCCACTGGACTCGCTTGGCGATGTAGCTGCTGCCATCATCGACGATGAGTACGCAGACATGAAGAAGAAGATGTCAGACCACGACCACAGCCTGTGGACTTCGATTCTCGGCACCAGGCACATCGAGTATGCTGCCAAGGACGCCTACACTGCGTTCGAGGTATGGAACCGAATCACCACAATGAAGAAAGGCCTCGTGCGCGCTGAAACAGAGAAGACCAGGAAGCGCCCAAGGTCATCCTGGAGGGTGGGGGGCAAGGGGGGATCAACTTCCACCTCCAACTCCAACGGGTGGAACTGGTGAAGCAGGCCAGATGCTGAAAGCCAAGGATTCCTGTCGCAAGTGCTCGATTAGTTTCCTTCTGCGTATGTTGATTAGTTTGCTTTCGTTGTAGTTTGCTTTGGGACAATGTTTGCTTATGTTGCGTTAGTTTGCTTGATGATGTACTTTGTTAATTATGAGCGCAGAACCTTGGTTTCTATCTATCAACAATATGCAGTTCTCAGTAGTCTGTTTTCAGTATGTATATTGCTTCAAACTGCTGCTGTAGCTAGGATACACATAAAAAACAATCTATCAAAGGAGTTCACAAAGAGTATTCTTTCACAAAACTGCTGCTATTATAATGGTTGATGCAGTCCTCTTTTATTAAAAAAACTCTAGTTCCGTATGTGGGTTAAAAAAAAGAAAGCTCGGTGGGGGTTTCCAGTATGTATGTTCTTCAACTGCTGCTGCTGATAGGATGCACATGAAAAACTATATGTCAAAAGCAGTTCACTTATACTCAGAATTCTTATAGGAAAATACACTAGAAGCCACACAAAAAATGTCAAATTATTACAACAAAAATGTCTCATGCTGCTGCTGCTCAAGCAAGACTGATCTAAAGCAAATTTAACTTGATTTCCAAACACTTTGCATGCCTATAAAACATAGCCATGACAACATCCCCAGCCTGAAGACCAGCTTCCTCCATAAATTCCTTCCAGCCATCTTTGAGAACCAAACAATCATTAGAGCCAACAGAATACATAACATCAACATCATGATATCCATTCTTGCTAACCAAGTCCAAATTAACACAGCTTTCTGTTACCCTGACTAGACCAGAAGGGAATTTCTGCAAGCAAAACAACAAGAACAGAAAAAAATAAGAACAAATAAGAAAAATATTACAATCTTCAGAAACTAAATTGCTGCTACAATCTTCATAAAAAATATTGATGTCAACACATAATAATATTGACTAGACAAAATTGCTGCTGCTCCTACAATGTTCATAATAAAACTACTATGTGAAAAGCAGTTCACATATACTTAGTGAAAAATGTTTCTTCAGAAACTAATACTGCTACAAAAATTCAGATAGTGTTAACTACAAACAACACATGAAAAAGAATATGCGAGAAATACATACCCATGAATCACTGACATCATCGCCAGTCATCTGATGGACGAATGGAGCCCGAAATCCAATACCTGAAGAATAGAGAAGGGAACATAGCGCGCTGTGCCATTGCCTCTGGTTCAGAACCAAACCTTCAGAAAAAGCGCATGTCTCCAGCATGGGCTCCAACCTTGCCAGGCAGCCGCACGCGCAATCCATTGCCAGGCGAAAAACAGATCTGGTTGGGAGAAAAACATATCGAGGAAGAGTGGCGCCGCCAGGGATAAGGTGAGATGGGAGCCGCCAGGGATAAGGTGGGAGGGGAGCCAATTGACCCACCAATATATATATATATATATATATATATATATATATATATATATATATATATATATATATATATATATATATATATATATATATATATATATATATATATAAAGACACAACACAAAAAAACGACAAATAAAGCAGTGCGGTTACATAACAATGTGCATTTCGCATTGCATATTACTGCAGACCACCGCGCTTGACCAAGCAAAAAAACTTATCAAACTAGTCCCCCACACCCCCGTGGCTGTAATGCAGTTCATACAGGCTCACATTGCATATTAATGCAGTTCGCCGCGCTACAAAAATTCACCGCGCATTGCATATTACTGCAGTTCACCGCGCATTGCATATTACTGCAGTCCACCGCTCTTGACCACGATTCACAGACGAAAAACACAGCCTGCAATGCAGTTCTAACAACTATATAATGCAAAAAAATCTCAAAAAACATCTTTGAGTAATGACCAGAGCCAGTGGCACCCGCAAAAAACATGGACAAAAAGTTAAATTCTTCAAAATTAACAACTTAATCCGCTCCAATTCATACGGATAGGATCAAAGGCAGCACATAACTGCCGAAAACAACAGAAAATTACATACAAAACGCAACAATTTCGATCCGGACGGGGAAGGACAAAGAACTGACGTTTTTGCGCTAGAACAGAGAGATACTCGACCAATTATACTAAAATTTCAATCCTATTAGCAAATTCATCTGTCGCGGAATAACACAAACATCAACGCGAAATTGGTAACACACTAGGACCATGCTATAAATTCGAATACGAACAGCCAGCAGCAGGATGCGAAACTCCTGCACGAGCGGAAGAACGGACGCAGGTCCGCCAAATCAAACGATTTCCATCGTTTTCTCGCTGAATTCAGTGTTTAACCACATATTAAATCGGCGCACACACAAATAAACCAATAGAAATCGATCAAACTAGCCAGAAACGCTACTCCATGAAGGTTTCCTGCTGCCCCTCTATGTGGTTCGCAACAGAAGAAGGAAGCAGTGCGCATAGCTTTCCAATGCATTTTTCAATGCAGTTCAGAAGTGTTATGAGAATATTATTCTCATAATGTTATGAGAATAGACCGGCTGTATATATATATATATATATATAAAGACCAAAAGGGGCAGATCCAATTAATCTCGGCCATCAAATCATGTCAATGCAACGACCTAGACTGCTTCAATGTCATGCCAAATATAGTGCTAATCACATAATAACAAGCAAAAAATATCCTAATTAATATCAGCATGCACAAATTAACGTGCATTGCACGTACACATTAACTAGTACTTTCAAAAGCTAAACACCCTTTCTACATAAATATGGTTTACAGATGCCATGATCTCACATTCATAAGGTTGAATCCATCTTAAATTGAATTGAACTATTTGAAACCATTTTATATTGAAATCCAGTGTATGTATTCCTCGCTAACTAGCTCCAATTAATGTGTGTTTCATGCAGGGTTTTTTTCTTCTCTAACACATATAACGTGTTTGACACATGCAACATGTGGTGTAGCCCACTTAGACATGAATTTCATAAAGCCATGCATTGTCTCTAATTGAAAAGAACTATGGATCACTGATATTGATAAACTAAATAACATTACATATGTCCCCAAATTCAAATTAATATGCATGTCTGATAGCCCAGTATTCGTTATGATATTATTGATGTCCTGATCTCTAATTTAAATATTTTAATCCCCTTTAATCCATATAATTCGTCTCATATAGCTATCACTCGCACCCTCATACGAACAAGGCGCAACTTTCATATGTTGAAATGTTTTTGAGATTCCTTACGGTTTTTAGTTAATTTTGAAAATCGTGCGGCTGACTTCGAAGGGCAGCGGCAGTTTTTTCATGATTTTTTTACAAAACGTTGGTCGAAATGATCCAAATGATACACCGTTGGAAAGATATCATCGAGACGCTACTTTTTCATGCAGTTTTGAAAATACAAAAACTTCGGACACTCTGTTTTTCACGACAACAAAAACGACGCGTGCATTGCATCGGACAGAAAAGCGCACCGCTTCAAACTGAAAACCGCACTGCATCAGATGGTCAAGTTAGCTTCATTATATCTTTTGTCGGACGTAAATTTTTCTCAGACGAGTTTTTGTTGACACTAAAATCGTACTGCCTCAGACGGGCAAACGGACTACATCATTTTTTATCGGACCAAAATTTTCTAAGACGAGGAAGTGTTTTTTGGGTACCTTTTTTGCTATAGTTTTTAACCGTTTATCGGAATTATGCGTGTAATATACCGTTGAAAAGCTATGGAGTAGACGCAACTTTGCCATGTTGAACACTTTTCGAGATTCCGCACGGTTTAAGAGCAGTTTTGAAAACGGTGCGACCGAAGAATAATGGCAGCGATCGTTTTTTTGCGCTTCCGAACTGCACAGATACTGCAACACAGAGACCAGTGAACTTCATGTTCGAAAATACTGTACGCGTTGTTTTTTCAGTACCTTTTTTGCTCTAGTTTTTTAACCGTTTATCGGAATTATGCGTGTAATATACCGTTAAAAAGCTATGGAGTAGACGCAACTTCGCCATGTTGAACACTTTTCGAGATTCCGCACGGTTTA
>LR738711.1:652706694-652721215 GCA_902687465.1 Secale cereale
GTTTATGGGAATTATGCGTGTAATATACCGTTGTAAAGTTATGAAGTAGACGCAACTTCGCCATGTTGAACACTTTTCGAGATTCCGCACGGTTTAAGATTAGTTTTGAAAAAGGTGCGACCGACGAACAATGGTAGCGAGTGTTTTTTTGCGCTTCCGAACAGCACAGATACTGCAACACAGAGACGAGTGAACTTCATGTTTGAAAAAATTGTACGTGTTGTTTTTTCGGTACCTTTTTTGCTCTAGTTTTTAACCGTTTATCGGAATTATGCGTGTAATATACCGTTGAAAAGCTATGGAGTAGACGCAACTTCATCATGTTAAACACTTTTCGAGATTCCGCACAGTTTAAGAGTAGTTTTGAAAACGGTGCGACCGACGAATAATGGCAGCGAGCGTTTTTTTGCGTTTTTTTCTAAACCGCTCGTCGAAATGAAGCAAGTGATACACCGTTCGAAAGTTATCGTCGGCGCGCATCTTTTTCATATCTATTATTTTTTCTAATTCGCTACGGTTTAAGAGCAGTTTTGAATTTAACAAATCACGGAATTATGTTATTTCGATTTTTTTTGCAATTTTCGGTACTGTTTTAGCTTCGGTTTTTTAACCGTTTGTCGAAACGAGCCGTGTGATACGCCATTGGAAAGCTACGAACGAGGCGCAACTTTTATATGTTGAAATGTTTTTGAGATTCCTTAAGGTTTTTAGTTAATTTTGAAAATCGTTTGACTGACTACGAAGGCCAGCGGCCGTTTTTTTGTGAAATTTTTACAAAACGTTGGTCGAATTGATCCAAATGATATACCGTTGGAAAGATATCGTCGAGACGCTACTTTTTCATGTAGAACACTCCCTCTAATTCATTACGGTTTAAGAGTAGTTTTGAAAATACGCGGACACTCTGTTTTTCACGACAATAAAATCGACGCGTACACTGCATCAGACAGAAAAGCGCACCGCTTCAAACTGAAAACCGCACTGCATCAGACACAAGAAAACCGCACTGCATCAGGGTAGGAGCCGGCGCGACGGTGATGGGGGAAGGAGGCGGGGCGACAGCGCGGTATATATATATATATATATATATATATATATATATATATATATATATATATATATATATATATACACGCCTACACCATCTCACGGGTATGTCTTGGTGCTAGTTGTATGTTGGTAGTAGTCTTTTCTTGTTCGTAACACTGTGACAGAGTCTCCCCCTCGGCATTCACTATATCTCTCCCTGCTATGCCTCTCTAACTATAATTCTCCCTATGAAATCTCTTTCTCTCACATAAACAAAATCTTCGTCTCCGGGGGTCTCATTTCTCTGTGCTATTCCCCTATATGCCGCTCACACACACCCTCTATAGACATTTCTTGCTCTCCCTAAGTCTCAGTAGCTACTACTCTCCCTCTTAAATATCCATCTCTCGCGCTCAAACACAAACTCAGTCTCCCAAGGTCTCATTTCTTTCCACCATTCCCCTATATGCCGTTCACACACACCCTCTCTCCATAGGGATATCTCGTGTTCTCTATGTTTCTCTAACTACGACTCTCCCTCTGAGAAGTCTCACTCTCTCTCGCAAACACAAACTCCATCTCTCGGGGTCTCATTTCTCTCTAATATTCGTTTTTATATCACTCACATGCAGCCCCTCTCTCTCTCTCTCACACACACACACACACACACACAACCTACTGTTTCGATCTACTCGACTCTTATCTATAACAAACACATTAGTCGATCTCCCTCTAACTAGCATCTCTATCTCCCTATTTTTGTGTTTCTCCATCAACTTCCTTTCTCGGTCGCACTCTTGCTTCCTATCACGCACTCTATATTTGTCTTAAAGATAAACACACAATATGCGATCTCCCTCTAACTAGCATCTCTATCTCCCTATTTTTGTGTTTCTCCATCAACCTTCTTGCTCGCACGCACTCTTGCTTTCTATCATGCACACTATATATGTTTTTCTCTACATGCATATATATGTCGTTCTCTTTTGCACACACATTTGTGTCTCGCTCCCTCTGCTTGTGATATATGCATGATCCACCCCACACCCCTCTCTCTTAAACATAAAAACACACGCTCCAGCATCGCACATTCTTCCCTCCGCTCTCACCTGGATTCATATTGTCATATCAATCCATCTCTCCCGTCATGTTGATCTTATGACTTATGTCCTCTCTTTTATCTCAATCATGCGTGTGGGCACACAAACCCCCCACGTATATATGTATACGTCCCGCACATGCACGTACAATGTCTCTTCTCTCTCCATGCCTAGTTTATTAGCCCTAGCTCCCATCCCACATCAAATGTTTATCTTCTTGTGTGCACATGGCTTCCGTATGGATGTGTCTCTTCTCTAAAACACACACTCACACTTAACTATCTCCTTTTGTCTACCCCATTCTGTCACTCCCTCCCTCTATCCCTGAAACCAATAAGACTTTCACTTCGTTTAATTCCCGCCTATATGCACCATCGATAGTAGTTTTCCTCGGTGTCTCTCGAACAAACGTGTTATCTCCATGTCCACTCGTCTAACACGCACACGCCATTCATCCATATCTATGGGCCTCTTCTCTCTCGCTCCCTCCCTCGTTGGAGGCCTCTACCATAGACATCAATTGTCTACGATGAAGCCACACACACTTAATTACTTTCCTTGCCGAAGACTCCATCACACACACACACACACACCGTTCTTTCTTTCACATACACGGTCTCTTTATACACACATGGTCTCTCTATACGAGCACACACACACACACACATGCTCTAGGTGGACTATTTGTTCCTACCACACCCTTTGTCCAACCTTACCCGTATGATATTCAGTCACTTTATTTACTTATAACATGGACAAATTCCAGTTTATTTTACTAGTTAGCAAACTTTGGATAATTATATAGTGCAAATCACGAGCAGGAAGTGACATTCTTTTTACACAAATCTAATTAATTTGGCCAGGTAATTTACAAGGAAAGAGCATCTCCAATAGCATGTCTATATGGATGTCTATACTCGTTTTCCACGACGTGAGCCCAAAACAGGCGTCCAACAGCTTATTTATATGGTCATCCAAATATACACAACCTCTAAATCGACCTCGACAATGTCCATGCCTGAACAATGTGAAGGTGTTGTCTAAACTCAGCTGCAGCCATGATTTCTTCCTCTCCCCAGCGACGGCCCACCTGTCATGGTCCATGTATATAGATGTTCTGATGCAAAACTGGACATGTATATGAGAGAATCTTTTTAGACCATTTTCTATATGGATATATAGACATCCAAATATACACATGCTATTGAAGATGTTCTAAGGTACCGTTATACTTATATTCTGATGCAAAAGGTGGAGTACATGCCCTAAGAGTAGAGGGGCACACACACTCCCTAACAAACACACCATTCGTGCACGCGCATGTGAGTTACGTGACGCACCCTAAACAGACCCATATGTGTACAATTTGTGCACCCGCGGGTACCCATGATGGACCACATTTATTTAAGCCGGACGGCAAACCCAAACAGTAGTCACATTCATTCCCCTCCCACTACCTCCTCTCCGTTCGCCGTCTCCCGATAGCCATGGCCTGGCCAAAGGTAACGACATACACCATGCTCCCGCCGAAGCAACGCTTTGAGCTGCTTCAGGAGATCCAGAGGTGGCGCGAAGTCTGGATCGCAGCAGTCTGTTTCCATAACTCGGAGAGGGTTCGCACGATTCACTATCAAACAAAAGTAGCAAGTACCGCCCACACAAGACACTGCACTAGCCCTAGACGTTCTGATAAAACGCATCGTTCTGGTAATTAAACACTGCAAACTACGTTGAAAGACTAGCACAACCAACTATTTCTTGTCATCGATCTCTGGGGCAATGTCCATAGGAAGGACATCGGCATGGGGATCGATCTCTAGAGCGATGTCCACAGGAGGGACAGCGACATCGGAATCATCAAGGGCGTCCCCCGGCACCTGCATCTGCACCTGCACAACCCTAACATATTAGTAAGCACATTGCAAATAATCAAAAACAAAACCTATGGTCAGCCATATTTATTTTACCTTATGCAGCTCACCGGGGAATCCCATCCCTCTAGGGGCCATCGCCTCGCCGGGGAAATACTGCTTCTCAACGGCGGCTTGTCCTCAAGCCCGGCCTTGAGGCTCTCATAGATGGCCATTAGAGTTTCCGGGGTAGGCACGGTGGGGCCCTTGCTGTTCTTCCAACTTTCTTTGTTCAGGAGTTCATCCGCCATGGTCCTCAACTCTTTGGCCAGAGCTTGTTTCTTGGAGTTCTTCATCTCCATGGGTTAGCCCGCCAACATCACCAACTCGTTGCTGGTGCTCTCTTCCTAGAGATCTCTGTCTCAAGTGGGTTTTCCACCGGCAACTCTTTGCCCAGTGCTCCAGGATTCATCAATAAACTGGCAAACAAAAAGCAATCGAAAGGCACCACAATTGCAATGAAAAAGGGAAAAGAATAGGCAGTAAGAATTGGTCGGTGCTTCGCAAAAAGAAGATTCTTGGAATGAAAATAGAGTAGCACCACTGATTCGCCTACCTTTCCTTCGTCGGTACAGAAGAAAAATGACCGAAGTGACTAGTGTGGAGTGTGGTTTTCTTCAAGATAGGGGAGAAAGGGCATAAACGAGCGTTCTAGTGAAATGATGGTTGCTTCATCCGTCCAACTAACCAAGCCACTTCACCATTGTTGGTAAATGTGTGGGTTTTGTGATATGACGGGTCATGATGGCTAGTCCGGGGTGACCGCTAAATCTCGACTATAGCACTTCGCAAAGATTTGGTAGATGGCACGCAGGCCTGAATGCTTGGGGTGTGTTTGGATCATGGCAACCAAAACCTCAACCAAAATTTTGAATGACAGAGGAGGAGCTGGCAATAGTAACACTCCATTAAAATTGTACTCCCACATATAGAAAATATAAATAATATTGCATGTTGGTGAAGCCCACATTTTTGATAATTTGGGCGGTGGGCTTGTTCAAAATTTTATGAGGCAGTGGTTGTTAACTTAATTGAGGGTCGAGTAACACACGTGAACGATACAAGTGCGACCTGGCACACCGGCGGGGCTGGACCAAAAGCTGTTAGCTAGCGAGTAATGAGCGCATAAATAGTTTGACTCGTTATGCTCATGGCTTGCTTCGCAATGAACAAATCCAATCATCAATTTGAGCCTATCTATTTAATCTAATCTACACATGAGGCACCAACTAGCGCATTTCCTTTCGTAGTCACCATCTATCTTCTTAAAATCACAACTACACACTCATCATGTAGACTGTAACACATCATCAGAATCTATTAACGAGAGCTCACGAGCTAAACGAGCTTCAAACGTACTAGGCCGAGCAGGGTTATTTGCTCGTTAGTCTTATCAAGCTTAATGAGCGCAAACTTAACGAGCCGAGCTGCTCGTTCATCCGCACACTCCGTCGTGAATAAGCGGGTAGCTATCTCAAAAACAATCAACAACTCAAAAAACGGTGACCTGGCACGTAAACATTTTTTTACGTCTTAGATGATTGTGTTGATGGAGTGAAGAGACAAAACTACTCTACTATATATATACAGCCGATCTATTCTCATAACATTATGAGAATAATATTCTCATAACACTTCCGAACTGCATTGCAAAAATGCATTGGAGAGCTATGCGCACTGCTTCATTCTTCTGCTGTGCACCACATAGAGGTGCAGCAGGAAACATTCATTTAGCATCGTTTCTGGCTAGTTTGACTGATTTCTACTGGTTTATTCGTGCTTGCGCTGATTTAATTTGTGGTTAAGCACTGAATTCTGCGAGAAAACGACGGAAATCTTTGGATTTTGGCGGATCTGCGTCCGTTCGTCCGCTTTTCTCTGTTCTCTCTGTTCTCCCCAGTGCGGATCGAAATTGCTGCGTTTTGTATGTAATATTCTGTTGTTTTCGGCATTTACGGGCTGCTCTTGATCTATCCGTATAAATTGGAGCGGATTAAGTTGTTATTTTGGAAGAATTTTAAGTTTTCTGTCCATGTTTTTTTGCGGCGCGACTGGCTCTGGTCGTTTATCAAAGATGTTCTTTGAGTTTTTTTGCATTATATAGTTGTTAGAACTGCATTGCAGGATGTGTTTTTCGTCTGTGAATCATGGTCAAGAGCGGTGGACTGCAGTAATATGCAAATGTGCGTTGAATTTTTTGTAGTGCGGCGAACTGCATTAATATGCAATGCGAGGCTGTATGAACTGCATTACAACCACGGGGGTGTCGGGGGACTAGTTTGATTAGTTTCTTTTGCTTTGGTCAAGCGCGGTGGACTGCAGCAATATGCAACGCGGAATGCATTTTGTTATGTAACCGCACTGCTTTATTTGCCGTTTTTTATGTTGTTTGTTTTACATATATATATATATATACTGGTGGGTCAATTGGCTCCCCTCCCACCTTATCCCTGGCGGCTCCCATCTCATCTTATCCGTGGCGGCGCCACTCCTGCTCGATCTGTTTTTTCTCCCAACCAGATCTGTTTTTCGCCTGGCAATGGATTGCGCGTGCGGCTGCCTGGCAAGGGTGGAGCCGATGCTGGAGACATGCGTTTTTTCTGAAGGTTTGGTTCTGAACCAGAAGCAGCGGCACAACGCTCTCTGTTCTATTCTATATTCTTCAGGTATTGGATTTCGGGCTCCATTCGTCCATCAGTTGACTGACGATGATGTCAGTGTTTCATGGGTATGTATTTCTCGGATATTCTTTTTCATGTGTTGTTTGTAGTTAACGCTACCTGAATTTTTGTAGGAGTATTAGTTTTCTGAAGAAATTTTTTTGCTACCAAGTATAAGCGAACTGCTTTTCCCATAGTTGTTTTTTTATGAACATTGTAGGAGCAGCAGCAATGTTTGTCTAGTCAATATTACTACGTGTTGACATCAATATTTTTTTATGAAAGATTGTAATCTTTTTCTTAGTTGTTCTTATTTTTTTTCCGTTCTTGTTGTTTTTCTTTGCAGAAATTCCCTTCTGGTCTAGTGAGGGTAACAGAAAGCTGTGTTAATTTGGTGTTGGTCAGCAAGAATGAATATCATGATGTTGATGTTATGTATTCTGTTGGCTCTGATGATTGTTTGGTTCTCAAAGATGGCTGGAAGGAATTTGTGGAGGAAGCTGGTCTTCAGGCAGGGGATGTTGTGATGGCTATGATTTTTAGGCATGCAAAGTGTTTGGAAATCAAGTTAAATTTGCTTTAGATCAGTCTCGCTTGAGCAGCATCAGCATGAGACATTTTTGTTGTAATAATCTGACATTTTTTGCGTGGCTTCTAGTGTTTTTTTTTATGAGAATTCTGAGTATAAGTGAACTGCTTTTTTACATATAGTCTTTCATGTGCATCCTATCAGCAGCAGCAGTTGAAGAACATGCATTCTGGAAACCGCCACCGAGCTTTTTCTTTTTTTTTAACCCACACACGGAACTAGAGTTTTTTTAATAAAAGAGCACTGCATCAACCTTCTCTAACAGGAGCAGTTTTGTGAAAGAATTCTCTATGCGAACTGCTCTGATAGTTTTGTTTTTTATGTGTATCCTAGCTACATCAGCAGTTTTGAAGCAATATACATACTGAAAACAGACTACGGAGAACTGCATATATTTTGATAGATAGAAACCACGGTTCTGCGGTCATAATTAACATAGTACATCATCAAGCAAACTAACGCAACATAAGCAAACATTGTCCCAAAGCAAACTAGAACGAAAGCAAACTAATCTACATACGCAGAGGGAAACTAAATCGAGCACTTGCGACAGGAATCCTTGGGTTTCAGCATCTGTCCCGCTTCACCAGTTCCACCCGTTGGAGTTGGAGGTGGAAGTTGATGCCCCCTTGCCCCACCCCCTCTTGGATGACCTCGGGCGCTTCCTTGTCTTCTCTGTTTCTGCGCGCGCGAGGCTTTTCTGCATGGTGTTGATTCTATTCCATATCTCGAACGCAGCGTAGGCGTCCTTGGCAGCATACTCAACGTGCTTGGTGCTGAGAATGGAAGTCCACAGGCTGTGGTCGTGGTCTGTCATCTTCATCTTCATGTCCGCGTACTCGTCGTCGATGATGGCAGCAGCTACATCGCCCAGCGAGTCTAGTGGCTTCGTTCCATCAGGCACCCTCCAGTTCGTCTGGATGCCGACGAAGTTGGTTACGTGGAGGTCGCTGGCTGCGAGTTTCTGCTTGTCCTGCTCGATGGCGAAGCCAGCGAACTCGAACCTAAGGAAAGTGAACCGCAAGTTATACCTTTCGGAACTGCATATACGGGCATATAGAACTGCAACGCGTACTCGGCATAGAGAATTGCTTACCTTGGGTCGCCGAGGAACCTGTCGAAGGGGACGCATCTCTTGCCCAATATACCACATACCTGGAAAACAAGCACTGGCTGGTACTTGTCGATGGATAGTTGAACCACGGCAGCTCTGCGGTGGTCGGGTGTGTACTTCACATCGATGCCGACGATCTTCTGGCGGCGCCGCTGGAGAAGTGTCTTGAACTCTTCGACGTACGTCGCCATGGCGGCGACGTCGGTGGTGTAGATCACCTTCAGCTTCGTGTTCCCGTGCGCATGCACGGCGTCGTAGGTTCTGCTGAACCCCATTGCTGCAAAGAGGAGGTAGAGGAGGAGGAAGGCGCAGCGTCGTGTGTTTTTGTGCGGACGGCCTGTTCGATGGAGCGCGGGATTTAAATGGGAGCGGCAGCAACTTCTGCCGAGGACACGATCTCTTCTCCCAACCGTGTAGGCGATCGTGGGTTCGTGATGATCGTGGCGTTCGTGCGGCGTGCAACCGTTGGGATAGAGGAGGGGCGGGGCGCGGGCGCTTCGGGCGATAGTGGGCACATTTATTTTAGGGCAGGCGAACCGAATCGTTCGCCGTAAGCGAACTGCATCGCTTCAGAAGCGGAATCGTTTCCTGTAAGCGAACTGCATCGCTTCAGAAGCGGAATCGTTTTTGTTTACATTTTTTTGCACTAAGCGCACTGCACTGTGTACTCGAAGGTTACTGCACTGAAGCTTTTAAGCGCACCACGCACGCACTGCAGTGTATGTGAATCCTAGCCTGACTCTACATTTTTTTCTTTTCTATCTGCTTTTCTGTACTGATTCACGTTCATGGTTAGATTCTATACGAGCAAGAGAACTGCATTCTCAAAATGACATTCCGATGTTGGGTTTTTCATACAGAAGAGAACCGCATTCTGAGAGTGGAATTCTCATCTTATTTTCTTTTTTCATATAGAAGAGAACTGCATATTATTACACGATACGATATATATAAATGATGAAGTTAATATGTTTTTTTTAAATGCAAAACTGCATATGTGTTTGATCTACATCCTTTTCCTGGTGCTTCTTCGCAGATTGTGCACTGCATTTGTTTCAACGGTTGTTGCTGCTTCTGTCTTGCTCTTGTTGTTCGCGTTACCCCTCGTAACGGGACCGTGCGACCGCGATGCTTGCCTACGCGCTGGATTATGCGTTCTGTCTCTCCCCCTCGTTTTTTATGATGGTTCTTTGATTTCTTCATCTGCTTCTTCTTCTTCCTCGTCTTCTTCTTCTTCTTCCTCATCTTCCTCCTCGGTTTCATCATCTTCGATCGCTTCCTCACTCTCTTCTCTGTCAGCATCTTCTTCGTCCTCTTCTTCATCTTTTTCCTCTGTTCTATTTGGACAAGTTCTCGCGTTATGCTTCTCTCTCTTGTTGCAGACGCTACATAGTCTTCTCTTTGGCGTATCATCTTGTTGGTCAGCTTGGTGATTTGTGGTGGCATTTTCAGCCTGGATTTGTTTCAGCCTCTCCTCACATGTTCTTGAGTTGTGTCCCGCAATCTTATTGCATGATTTACACATCCTTACCCCCAGTGGTCTTCCTTTATTGTCCAGTTCTGGCTCAGGCCTGCTATTTTTTCTAGGGCTTATTTCATTTGCTCCAGCTTTTTTATTGGCTGACTTGCTCTCTTTCTTTCTCCCTTTTGTGTTTGAAACAGGCGGGGGAAGAATTGTGTCATCCATATTGTGAACTGCACCATCAGCAGCATGTTCGTGCTCCTTTCCTTGTTCTTCACCCCGCTCATCCATTATCTTCTCTGCCTCTTCTTCTTCTTAATTTATTACGTTCACTTCTTGTATGAGTTTTCTCATCCCAACTAAAGCTCTGTTGTACCCTCTATCCGATTTGACAACTCTGTTCGCCAGGTCCATGGCAGTTTCTGCAAGTAGTCTCCTACGGCAGAACATCGAACTCCCATCCGGAGCAGTTTGCTCATAGTCTCTGCGGTCAAAAGTTGGATTTTGGCGTGCGTTCCGTGTGTATCTCTTCAATATGTACTGTTCAGGTATCTTGTCCACCCGCAGCTGATCCAACATGCAAATGATGTGCACGCAGAACAGGCCTGCAGCAAAAGAAATTTTTTGGGGTTACTCGTGCCAGCAAACTTCACATAAATAGGCAACATTTTTTAATTTTTTTGGTTTTGTGAACTGCATTATAAATAGGTCCTGGGTCTGCTGCTATAGTGAACCTCACTATATATTTTTTTGTTTTTAATCTCTTTTTTTTGCTACGAGCAATAAGTGAACTTCATTTTGTTTTACGTGTGCTTATTTTTTTGTTTTCCTGTATCACTTACCTGTGTGTGTCCACAGCTTGCATTCGCATTCGTAGATACCGTTCGTCACATCAGCAACCACCTGGAACTCGTGTCTTGCCCAATCAAAATCATCAGACCGGTTGTAGTGGCGCACCAAATATTTCGTTGGGTTGTCAGTGGACTGCTCTGATCTGAAGGCTGTGCTGCGGTAGTGCGTTTGCTTGAAGTCAGCAAAGACCGCCCTGGTGTAAATCTTGGAGAGCTGAACCTCGAATCCAAACTGAGTAGTAGTCTTTATCTCCGTCTGTGAAACAAAGAAAACCAGTTAAGTAGTTGTCTTTTTTGCAGCAAAAATCAAGAAAGCGAGTATTTGTTTTTATTAATTGCTGATCCATCTCTAAATAATTTGTTCTGTTTTATATACCTAGTTAGCTATGGTCTCCGCGTGCTCGACGCCCTTCCTTGTTTGGATGCACCTGTCCACCTGGGACGCAAAGATGTGCAGGCCGTGTCTTTCCTTGACAAAGTTCCTCTTCAAGATCCGGTTCATGCTTTCACTTCTCTGTGTCGACGTCATCCGTGCACAGAACACTTCCTTGTAGTAAGCCAATATCCATTCTTTTCTGTCTGCCCACAGCGCCTTCATAATCTCATCATTTTGCAGGTTATACTTTTCCATGAGCTCACGCCAAGCGCGTTCAAACTATGATGGCATCAGTGGGTGGTTGAGAACGGAGGTCAGCTCATCCTTGAATTTCTCATAGGCTTTGTACAACAAGGACAGGTGATCCTTGTATTTTTTCAGTATATGCCAACGGCATAACTTGTGCAGCGTTCCTACGAGCGTACTTTTTATCGCGGCATCCATGGAGGGGCATTGATCTGCATGTTTTTGAAAGAAAACCAAGGAGTGAGTTATTGAGAGAACTGCATATCGTTTTTTTGCTTTTTTTCTTTTTTTTCACTGGATGTAAGAAATGGACTACAAAACTTGGCAGTGAACTGCATTGTTATTTAAACCCATTCTTTTTTTAGCATACCTGTGAGTATGCAGATTGGCCGCTTGTTGTTCATGCAACGCAAGAACGTCCGGAACACCCACTCGAAAGTCGGTATTGTTTCGTCTCTGATGAGAGCCACAACGAATATTGTACTTTGGAGGTGGTGGTTGACTCCAACGAAGACGCCCAGAGGCATGTGGAACTTGTTGGTCTTGTAGGTCGTGTCAAATGTGACACAATCTCCAAAATCTTCGTACGATCCCCTGCAGCTGGCGTTCGCCCAGAATATGTTGCGCACACGGTTATCGACATCTTTGTCGTAATCATAGAAGAACTCCGGGTTTATTTGCTGCATCTTCTCAAAGAAAGCCAGGAGTTTCTTCACATCGCCCTCTGTTTCCTCCCTCGCGAATTGATGCTTCCTGCAGTTCGAATTAACAATATACTTTCAGCATTATGGACTTACAGAAAATGCACAAAGCGGACTGCATGAAATAGACGATATATCGTTTTTTTGTTTTAAGTAAACGTACCTGTTCACCCAGTCACGGCTGGTGCGCCCCATAAAGTGCAGTCCTCCTCACATCCTAGACAGGGTTGACATCATCTGCGTGTGCGTGAGGTTGTCGCTCTGCATGTCCTTCACTAGTTTATCGAGCAACGGGCCATCCGTCTTATGCGAGTGCATGTGCAGAAGCATTGCCGGGCTGTCAATCATCCTGTGGTTGTGATTGAGCTCAATCTCTGCTATCACAAACACATCCTTTATTTTTTTCAATCTCATCCCCGCCTTGCAGCACACGATGTATCTGTTTGTTCTGTATCAGCCGTTTTTGCGTGTGCCGAAGCCTGCATGCCTCGCATACGTGTTGTAGAATTCTCGCGCCGCATCTTCTGATGTGAACTGCATACCTTTCACAGGCACAAGTTCTTGGAGCATGTTCTCATCCTGCACACACACAACATGGAATGTTTCTTTTTTTTTGTTAATGAGAATGCACAAGCTGAAACTATGCGTAATAACTGAACTGCAGTAGTCAGGCAAAGGATGCTTACGTGCGTGTACTGTTTTTCTTCTAACGGTGTTTGCAGCTCACCGATGTTTATTGGGCATGGAGGGGTGACAACAGACCTGTGTAATTGAGGATCGCGAGGAGGCAGGAGTGTGGAGAACTTTACTTTTTTGGTTGCCTGCGGCCCTCCTTGATTCTGCTTCCGATTCTTTTGTTGGGCAGTAGGCGGCCTGGGTGGAATTCCACAGTCCCTTTGTCGACGAATCGTTTGCACATGGACCTGCCGAACTTGCTGGGTTTCAACATCGGCTTCTGGAGGTGCTATATCATCCGTTCTGATCTGCTGACCAAATGTTTCAAGGACACGCGTGTACCTTGGATGCATAACTGTTATGATTTGCTCTTCGTCATCATCCTCCTCCTCATCATTTTTCTGCGCGTGTTCCCCCATGAAGACCAGATCGTCGTCCTCCTCCTCGTCATCCTGCGGGTTTTTTGTTTCACTGCCTTCTCCATCTCGAATGATGTTTGGTTCACTGTTTTCATCTTTATCCTCTACATCTTCCTCCACGGAGTAGGCAGTTCTATTTGTTGTGTTAAAGAAACCCCTAGGTAATTCAGGGGTTATCCATCCAGGCATCTCCCACTCTTCTCTTCCAATGCCGTTCAGGGGCTCAGGGTCGTAAATGATTCGAGGAATCTTCTGTTTTTGAGGCATAGCGAATTCCTGCACGTTATTAAGCCAAAGCTTTTTTTTATGCACGTCAACAATGAAATGAACTGCATCTTTCGTTCTATATATCATTATATTTTTGCAAACGGTAAGAATTTGCACTTTCAATTTGTCATTCTACAGCAGGGGCACTGTTAGTTAACGTGGAGAAACAATGCACTTCAGCTCTAGGAACAACGCTCTACTTTTTTAGTCAATGTGGACTGCAATTTTGATCCATACAGAGTTTTTTATTTTTTGAACTATCCTTTTCTGATTTTCTACTTTGGAGACACATGTGACTGCAGTCAACGCAAGATGGGGGACTGCATGTGTATAAAAACGGCACTGCAAACTGGATGTGGGGGTTGGTATGTTGATTTTCTTACCTTATATGCAGTTCCCTCCTTCTGCAGATGCAGCTCTTGCTGCTGTTGTCGTGCAGACCACCTCCGCTGCAGGAACTCATGCGCTTTTTCCACCTTGGCCATTGTTGCGGGAGAAGGCTGGACGTGCACCATTGCAGTTCGCATCCACGACGAATGCGATGTAGTAGTCAACGTTGCAGTTCGCTTCCCCCTGTCATGCATGGCTGAGGCTGGATGCTTCAGGGGCGGATCCTCCAGGTGTTGCTGGGGCGAAGGTGAGGTGCGGCAAAGCTTCCTAAATGTCGCCGCGGAAATTTCGTCCCCGACGGACTGCATCGCCGGCCGCTTTGGCGGGCGCTCCGCTGCCGCTACGAGGCGGTGGGAGGGGTGGAGGTGAGGTGCAGGAGGCCGACCGCCGGCCGCCGTGCGCTCCGGCGCTAGGAGGCGGGGGAGGGGTGGGGAGAGGACGCCGGCCGCCGTCCGCCGTGCGCCCCCGCGCTAGGAGGCGGGGAGGGGTCGGGGAGGACGCTGCCCGCCGGCCGCCGTGCGCTCCCGCGCTAGAAGGCGGGGGAGGGGTTGAGGAGGACGCTGGCCGCCGGCCACCTGGGCGCTCCCGCGCTAGGAGGCGGGGAGGGGTTGGGGAGGATGCCGGCGTCGGGCGCTTGGAGGCGGCGAGTGGACGAGTTGGTTGTTAGGAGAATAAGGTCTTAAGGGGTGTATATATATATATATATATATATATATATATATATATATATAT
>LR738711.1:652721468-652748826 GCA_902687465.1 Secale cereale
TATATATAGGCAGGAGCCTCCGCGCTTGCTTGCTAGGGTTGCTCTATTCACAAACTTTCATCCTCTCCAGATCTAAACAAGATATCACACATCCTTTCTATCCTCACAACTGGTTACAGATCTGGATGCATCTCCTCCGCCCGCGAAGGGGAGGAGGTGCAGCGTTTAGGCTGTTGTCGACGGCGAGGGAGGAGACCCACTGCCGGCCGCACCGTTGTCTCTCCGTCCGAGCACCGGCGCGGGAGTTCCTCCGACCCCTTCGTCGCTGTCGTAGTGTGGGCGGATCCGGCCTCACGCCTCCCACCTAGCCACACCTCGACGACCTTCAGGTATATATTCCTTTGAAACCGGCCTAGCTCTACTAACACAGATCGTTACGCTGCTGCATCTGCATCATTTTCTACCTCTGATCCCCCCACGTAGCTAGGATCGATCCGATTGTCCAACACCACCTAATTTTTTTCTATTGTTAGAGGTAATGCTACTTTATGGAGTCGAATCTTGTTACTTGGTTTAAATAGGAAAGGAAGAGGGAAAAGATGTAGTATGTAATGTACCTAGGACTTGGTACAAACAGGAAAGGAAGGGGGTGCAAGTAGTACAGTCTGGCCCTCCAACCGGTCACTTGGTCGAAAACGGAAATAAAGGGGAAATGTTGTACATGTATGACCAGGACTAGATTTGCTATCCACACATACGAATAGGTGGCTAAAGTGAAAAATGGGACCAACCTAGATATGCATTGTTCTTAATCTAATGCCCCTGGTAAAATGAGGTTATGCCACTATAATAAGTCATAACTAGTGATTTTGTGCAGCTTAACTAGAATGTCACACCGGAACTATTGGTCAATTTCAGTGGAACTGCACAAAGGGAGATCTGTGTCCAATCCTCATCATCCAAATTGGCACCCTAACCTTCCCTTAAGTAAGAATGATATTTAATGCATGTGTTGACCTCTATTTTACAACTGTCATGAGAAAATATTACTATTGTTTACATAGTAGACTTGTACTCACTGACAACCAAATCTGACATTGAAGCCCACTCATGTACTTGGTTTACGAGAAAGAGAAACAGAGCAATAAAAGTAAGACGAAATAGGAAGAGGAAGAGGAAGAAGAAGAAGAAGAAGAAGGAAGAAATGAAGAAGGATCACAAGCTGGTACCGTCCTATGTTATCCTGACGTCTTGCTAGTGGTATTGTATTGCTGTGTTGCTACTTGTATTAATTTACTTGAAGAAATGCACTTGTAGTACTACTAGGAGAGTAGTACTTGGCTTGACAACACATCATACTAATTAACTTCATTTTTGATGCATGTGTGAGCTAGCCCTACACGATGAATAGTGCCAAGGTGATTTACCTGAAGCCGAGGCCTTAGTCAAGGCCATTGAATGGCTCCGGCAAAGTCCGCCTCACATTTGACGCTATGCTCCAGGAGCACTTCGACTTCTGCTGCCTCTCCTGCAAGGTCATTTAATCAATCAGGAGTACTTAAGCAGCACTAATTAATTGGTAAGGTCCTAAGGCCTTCATCTAGATTAGTGTGTTGTCATCTCCATTTGTATCGTGCTACTGTTTTGCAATTGTCATGAGAAAGTCCTTTATCTTTGCACGTTACATCATTGCAACCTATGTTACATGCCAACGCGAGAGTTGAGCTAATTGGCACTGATTAACTAAACTAATAGCTCTTCTTAGATAATGCTGATGCTTCTACTCCATCCGTTCCTAAATATAAGTCTTTTTAGACTTTTCAAATGGACTACAACATACGGATGTATGTTGACATATTTTAGAGTGTAGATTCACTCATTTTGCTCTGTATGTAGTCACTTGTTAGAATCTCTAGAAAGACTTGTATTTGGGAATGGAGGGCGTATTTATTAGTGTATGTTTCATAAACTACTATTACAGTAGTCTCACTTTCTCAATATATGTGCCAACAGGGATGCTCAATTTCAGTGGAACTACACAAAAACTTTGGGTGGTTCATTGCCTCGACTGCCTCTTTCCTTTTGTTGGAAATATTAATACTTTTCGGACTAATCTAAACCATGACTAAGCAGTAAACATGGCAAATACAGCATGCATCTCATACTGATACCTAAGCATGCTCCATAATCCATCACCTTTCCTGTCAATCGCTTATCTCAGCTTCTAGTAAAGGAAGTACTAATTTTTATGCTTCGTCACACATGTTGATATATTGTGCTTGCCATATCTATCGGTAATTTGGTATTTTGCTAATGTTGGCCGATTTCATAATGAGTAACTTGGAGCCTGAACTTGCAGGCAACTCGTTACATCGGCCGATTTCAGTACAACTGCAAAAAAATAAAAGATGGACACATACTTATGCTGCTGATTTTTTGTACTCAAAAGTTCACTCAGACAAGCATCGTTGTTGACAAGAAGAAGTGCCAGAGTGAGCACCAACAATATTATTTGGCGCATAGCCCAGAAAAACGCATCCCAGTCTTTGGTCCTAACTTGCGCTTTTAGGTTATCGACACATATGCTGGTAGCGAAATGTATTCCATGGAGTCTAAAGATTCCAGACAAGTTGGTAGAGGCATATATTCATATGGCACCTAACCAGTCTTCACGCCTGGGATGCCTCCATTTCAGTTGAACTGAAAAAGAACTAGTTGGATGAAAGTAGTGACCAAGTATTCAAACCGCTCGCGACATCGAGGCCACTATCATAAGGATAAACCTACAAGCAAAGTTTAGATGCTCAATGTTGCCTCTTATGTACTCGAAAGTTTGCTCAGGCCAGCATTAATTTTAGCAAGTACCAAGTGAACACCACTTATCAGTCTGTACCCTAGGTAATTAAAGTGTGTTGATGGATGGTATTGGCTTGTGTTGTCTCAATCATTTTGTAATGCCCAGGATGGAGTTATACCTCCTACGTGTCGAGGCACGACTTAAAGGCATAAGTCCATCCTAGAATGATCTCAAGTTTGGTAATCTTTGCACAACTCATGTAAAAGGGGGATAGTAAACTGAAAATAGTTGGCTTACACTCGCCACGTCACAGAAATTACAGTACAAGTCTCAAACATCATTCATTAAGATCACTACAACCCTCTAAGGGCAAAAGCCAAATGTCAAAGTACCAAACTCAGATAAATAAACCACAGGCAGATCGAATCCTAGTAAGAGACTCCACTACTGATCGTCCGGGTAGCGCACGTAGTAACGACTACGCTCCTCGTCGTACTCCCAATCCAGCTCGGTGCCATCACCTGGATAGCTCACAGCTGGACCTGCATCTGGTGTGTGAAGTAACTGTGAGCCACAGAGGACTCAGCAATCCCGTTCCCGGGTAACAGAACTATTTAAGCCTTTGGGTGAGGGAAAGGCTGAAGAAAGAACAAGTCTGCAGCAGCAACTAGCATCTAGCTTACGCAAGTGAGAGCGAGAAGAGAAGGCATCGGCGAGAAGTGATCACGAAGTGATCCTAGCTACAAGCTCACAAGCATAACCCCTCCGTGTTCAACTCCCGAATCCCGATTCGGAAATTGACAGTCACGGAACACACGCTGGTAGTGTATTAGTAACATTGTGTCAAGTTATCTACAACCGGAATTAACAAGCTCCCATCTGCCACATAACCGCGGGCACGGCTTTCGAAAGTTCAAAACCCTGCAG
Organism: Secale cereale; assembly: GCA_902687465.1. NCBI lineage: Eukaryota > Viridiplantae > Streptophyta > Magnoliopsida > Poales > Poaceae > Secale > Secale cereale. The sequence goes on from LR738711.1 coordinate 652,725,133, forward strand.
GGGTGTTCCAACTTGACCCATTACAAGCCCACGATCCGCGGAGTCGCAACTCCAAAGTGGGAAGACCCGAGTATCCTCGGAATCCCGTGCTCAAGATATACCGAGCTAAGGTAAGGCTAATCCAGCAAATCCTCCCGGCGTGCCGACACCCTGATAGTAGCCGCGCGTATCTAGTCTCAGGCCACGACCGGATGGGCGATTCTACAGGACCCAATCCTCGAGTTTCCCCGTGGTGGTTCCCGCAGACTCCCCGTTTGGGACCAACACCATCGGCACTGGCCCCCCCTGCTATGTTGAATTAAGAATCCTCGGGGACATGACCCCCTATGCAATTTAATTAAAAATTATTTAAGTTGTTATTATGAGGCAAATAGTACCAAATGTTGGGACTTGCTAGAAAAGACTTAGCACTTAGCGGTTTATCGAGGGGGTCCCTTACACCCCAACCGTGTTAGGAACGCATAATCAAGGAACATAATACCGGCTTATACGGATCCTAACGGCATGAGTGGAACAAATCACCAAGCAAAAGGCTTAGCCTTCCACCCTTGCCAATATATAGATGATTTCAATTAAAGCATTTATATAGTGTGATATAACCCAACCAAACTTCAACATGGAGCAAGCATCTTCACTTCACCTGCAACTAGCAACGCTATAAGAAGGGCTGAGCGAAGCGTACTTAGCCAAGCAACGGTTTGCATAGGTAGGGTGGTTAAACATGGCAATTGGTTACAAGTAGGAGGCTGACAAGGAGAACATGGGCATCGAGGCAAAACTATAGATCGAGACTACTAGCAATAGGCGAAGATAGTAAAGTTATCGGGGTTCGGTCATCTTGCCTGAAGAGAATTCGTTCGGATCGTAAGAAGGGTCCTCGTGCTCAACCTCGTTGGAAAACTCGTGCTCAACTTCGAACCCGGTCTCAGCTTCCGGCTCTAAACACAACAAACACACCAAGCAAAAATCAACACGATGCAATGCGCACTCGAAAAACATGAATGCATGATGGATGCACTAGGGATGCACATGGAGCACGTAAAACATCACTCAAGCAAAACACCTCAAAACAAGATAACAACCTGATATTATTAATCTACACAGAAAATCACCCAAGTTTGATATAAGATTCGCTGAAATCGGAGTTACGGGCTAAAAGTTATGCCCGAAACAAGATTTGAGCGAAAACTGAAAATTACAGCAACATAGCATCTTTGGAGCTCAAAATAATTAATCTACAGCACTCAAAAAGCATGGCAAAGGACTTGAACACAAACTAGATATATAGTACAGCAACTAGGTCCAAAGTGCACCCCCAACGGAGTCACGGATCAATAGCAATGATCTTGGACATATTGAACTTTGAAATAAAATTCTGGCAGCAGAATTTTATTGAAACTTTAGAGCAAAAGATAAACATGCTACAGCCACTCAAATGGACATGTGAGGACATGGATGGAAAGACAACAATATATACTTCAAGGAACAATCAAAATCCACCCCAAAACTATCATGCTTTGTCCTACAACATCACACGAACATGGCATCGGAACGTTACAGATTTCAGACTTAGTGAAATTTCACTAAGTCCTAAAACAGCAACATCATCATAGCACTCAAAAGAGAATGTTTAAGTCACCTCGAAACTAAACATGGCAAAGGGTAAGCACCTCATCAAAATACATATGAAGGTGATCCCGGAACACACAAGCATGCACCATAGAGGTGAACACAACGATTACAACGAGCTCATCAAGATGGCATTTCATAACAAGTGAAACACAACATATGAACATGGCACTTTGCAACGATGATAACAAGGCAACAATAAATCTACCATGCAACCTATCACACACAACACGTAGTTCGTGGCAAGACGAACACGTGGACATGTTATTTGCATCGTTTGGACAAACGAGCTAAAAGATATCACAAGTCAAAGGTGGCATGAAAATAACACATAACAGCAGTTTATAACATGATGCACTCTTGCAACAGCAAAACAAGTGTCAAGATGACATCTAACATGCATGACTACAACAGGTAAAACGTAGAGGACATCTCCACGAACATCTGGACATGCTACACGCGCAAAACGGAGCAACAGGCACAAAGTTAGAGCAGTTCAAAGATTGCATTTCAGATCAGGATTTAAAAGGACTTAGAAGTTTTTGGGGGGGTCAACCTCTCCAGATCTGGATCTGACAAACAGAGACGGGCCGGATCTGGAACCCGCAGCGGCGGCGGCCCAGTGGAGTTGAAGAGCGGCGGCCCGGCGGGAGGCGTCGGCTCGAACGGGCCTCGGGGAGGCGATGCGGCCCAGCCGGCTGGAGCTGGCGCGGTGGCGAGGCCCGCGAGGTGGCGCGGCGAGCGGGTCCTGGCGCGGGGAACGGAGGCTCCAGCCGCTCGGGCGATCGGCCTCTGGTGACGCAGGCGAAGTGGTCCCTTCCCGGGCCTTAGCGAAGGAAACCGGCCCGGCGAGCGATCGAAGCGGAGGGAGGACGGCTGCGGCTTCGATCGGGCGAGGGCCCAGCCGAGCGATGCGAACGCCCGCTGGGGAATCGACCGCGTTGACTCGCGCGGGGCTCGAGGGGATCCGGTGGATCGGCGGCTGGTTCCTCGGGAACCTGGCCAGATCTGCTGGAGGAAAAATTGGGGATCTGGGGAAAGAAGAAAAAAAAGGAAGGGGAACTAGAGGAGGAAGAAGAAGGGGATAGGAATGCCCAAAATAGACCTAGGGGTCTATATGTAGCAGTTTTTAGGGTTAGGAGGGGATTTAGGGGCGCTAGGAGCCCTCCGATCGCGATCCGACGGATCCGATCGCGGGGGTTGATTTAAAAGGCCTAGACGGAGATAAAAGAAAGCAGTAGGGGTATTTCCGGGACACGAAGCGAAGGCACTTCGGCCCACACGAACAACGGAGGGAAAAGTCAATGGAGTCCAAACGAGACGAGATTTGAGAGGCGGGTTGCACACAACAAAACAACAACACACACAACAACCTCGCGGCACACCGGTAACGAAAACGCCCGAACAACAAAGTAGGCCTACGGGACGTCACGGACACGTGAGGGAGCTCCGGAACGCGAAACGGACAACGGGAAGAAACACACGGAACCGGATGCAACCCACAACACAAATGCAATGCAATGCACATGTCTACATGATATGAATGAATGCCACACACTCACACAACAAAACGACGAAAGCCCGAAAGACAAAGAACCCGAAATGGAAATAGATGAAGCCGGAGATATATTATATACCCAAAAGGGAAAGTATTACATCCGGGGCATTACAAACTCTCCTCTACTACAAAAAGATCTCGTCCCGAGATCTAGGACTGGAAAAAGGAAGGGTACTCGGAACGAAGATGATCTTCACATTCCCAGGTAGCTTCTCGGTCTGTGTGATGTGACCACTTGACTTTCAGAAACTTGATGGACTTGTTGCGAGTCTTGCGTTCGGTTTCTTCGAGAATGGCAACTGGATGCTCTCGGTAGGAAAGGTCTTGTTGAAGATCAATCTCCTCAAACGGAATCATGCGCTCAGGTGCCTTGAAGCATTTGCGGAGTTGAGACACATGGAAGACATCATGAACATTTGCAAAGTTGGAAGGGAGCTCGAGCTGATAGGCTAGATCGCCTCTTTTGCCAAGAATCCTGAAAGGCCCGACGTATCTAGGAGCAAGTTTTCCTTTGATACCGAACCTTTGGGTTCCTTTCATCGGAGAAACTCGGAGATAGACATGATCACCGATGTCGAAAGCCAAATCACGATGCTTGCCGTCATAGTAGCTCTTCTGACGCGACTGAGCGGCCTTGAGATTCTCACGTATGACTTTGCACATTTCTTCGGCTTCTGAGATCAAGTCATTGCCAAGAAGTTGGCGTTCACCTGTTTCAGACCAGTTGAGAGGGGTACGACACTTTCTGCCATAGAGAATTTCAAACGGTGCTTTGCCTGCACTTGCTTGAAAGCTGTTGTTGTAAGAGAACTCGGCAAATGGAAGACAGTCTTCCCATTTCATGCCGAAGGAGATGACACAGGCTCTGAGCATATCTTCTAGGATCTGATTCACACGCTCGACTTGACCACTAGTCTGAGGGTGAAAGGCAGTGCTGAACCTGATCTTCGTGCCCATGGCGGACTGAAAGGAGTCCCAGAACCTTGATGTGAACAAGCTGCCACGGTCTGAGTATATCACTTGAGGAATTCCATGTAGGGACACAATTCTGGAAGTGTACAGCTCTGCAAGTTGAGCTGCATTGATTGATTCTTTGACTGGAAGAAAGTGAGCGACTTTGGTAAGCTTGTCAATCACCACAAAGATAGCATCATTGCCTCGCTTGGATCTTGGAAAGCCAGTGACGAAGTCCATTTCAATGTGGTCGAACTTCCACTCAGGAATAGGAAGAGGTTGGAGAAGACCGGCTGGACGTTGATGTTCTGCTTTCACTCTTCTGCATACATCACATTCATTCACGAATTGGGCAATTTCCCTTTTCATGCGTGTCCACCAGTAAGATTGCTTGAGGTCTTGATACATCTTGGAACTGCCAGGATGGATGGAAAGGAGAGAGTCATGAGCTTCTTCCATTATGAGCTTCCTGAGATCACCTTTGGGAACAACGAGTCTGTCCTCGAAGAACAAGGTATCTCTCTCATCAACACGGAAGCACTTATATTTTGGAGTGCCCTTTGCAATCCCATGTTTCACCTTCTTCACCATGGTATCACTGAGCTGGGCCTCACGGACTTGATCTTCCAAGGTAGGAGCAATTTGGAGATTTGCAAGAAAACCCTGCGGAACAACCTGAAGGTTGAGCTTCCTGAATGCTTCACAAAGCTCAGGCTGGTAAGGCTTGATAAGAAGGCTGTTGCAATATGCCTTTCTGCTCAAAGCATCTGCAATCACATTCGCCTTGCCTGGAGTGTACTCAATGCTGGGGTTGTACTCTTGGATCATCTCGACCCAACGAGTCTGGCGGAGGTTCAGATGCGGCTGTGTGAAGATGTACTTCAAGCTCTTGTGATCAGTGAAGATGTCGACCTTTCTGCCCAACAACAGATGTCTCCACGTAATCAGAGCATGTACCACAGCTGCTAGCTCGAGATCATGTGTGGGATAGTTCTTCTCACTAGGCTTGAGCTGCCGAGAAGTATATGCCACAATTTTCTTATCTTGCATAAGCACACCACCAAGACCTTGAAGAGAAGCGTCACAGAATACTTCATAGGGCTTGGTTTCATCCGGAGGAGTCAGAACTGGAGCAGAAACAAGCTTCTCTTTGAGGGTTTTGAAAGCCACTTCACATTCGGGAGACCAAAAGTATTTGACATTCTTCTGAAGGAGGTTGGAAAGAGGCTTGGCAATCTTGGAGAAGTTCTCCACAAACCTTCTGCAATAGCTGGCAAGACCCAGAAAACTGCGGAGCTGCTTGACGTTCTGAGGAGCTTCCCAGTTGACAATTGCTTCAACTTTCTCGGGATTAACCGCAATACCGTCAGCTGAGATAATGTGGCCCAGGTACAAAACCTTATCGAGCCAAAACTCGCACTTTGAGAACTTGGCATAGAATTTATGCTCTCGGAGTCGATCAAGAACCAGACGCAAGTGCTTTTCGTGATCTTCTTCATTCTTGGAAAACACCAGAATATCATCCAGATACACAAGCACGAATTCGCCAGTATAGGGGTTGAAGATGTAATGCATCATCCTTGAGAAGGTAGGAGGAGCATTGGCGAGACCGAAGGACATGACGGTATACTCATATGAACCGTAGCTCGTTCTGAAGGCCGTCTTGGGAATGTCTTCCTCGCGAATGCGAATTTGATGATAGCCCATTCGGAGGTCAAGCTTAGAGAATACTTTAGCTCCTTTGAGCTGCTCAAAGAGTTCGTTGATGTTGGGGAGCGGATACTTGTTCTTAATCGTCTTCTTGTTCAGTGGCCGGTAGTCAACACAGAGACGCTCCGTGCCATCTTTCTTCTTGACAAATAAGACACCACAGCCCCACGGAGATGTACTCGGTCTGATGAGACCCATACTCTCCTGCTTATCAAGCTGCTTCTTCAATTCCTTCAATTCATCCGGAGAGAGCTTGTATGGACGCCGGCAAGCAGGTTCGGTGCCCGGCTCGAGTTCAATGACAAACTCGACCTGACAGTGTGGAGGCATGCCTGGAAGATCTTCTGGAAAGACGTCTTGATATTCGTTCACCACTGGAATTTGCTCTATGGCATTAATTTCACCCTTATCATTAAGAGAGAAAAGCCGAATAGTATTATCCCTGGAGGCGAAGATAATCACATCTTCATCAGAATGAGTCAATTTGACTTCCTTCTGGGCACAATCAATGTGAGCATCATGCTGAGAAAGCCAATCCATTCCGAGAATGAGGTCAATATCAGAATGACCAAGAATCACCGGTTTAGCCAGAAAACGATAATCTCCCATGCGAATAGAAACATCCGGAGCATAAACACTAGAAGTCATAATCTTGCCCGGAGAAACAACTTGCAACTTCTGAGGCAAATTTGAAGTGACAATATCGTGCTTGGATGCAAATGGTTGAGACATGAAAGAGCATGAAGCACCCGAATCAAATAACACTTTAGCTGGAAAAGAGTTCACTGGAAGGTTACCCAAAATGACATCAGAAGAAGCCTCCGCTTGTGCTGCATTCATCAGATTAACCCTTGCTGCCTTTGGATCATGCTTGACCATAGCGGTACCGACAGGAGGAGGAGGCGGAAGGCGCCTTGGGTTGTTGCACTTGTTGGAATAATGACCCTTCTGGCCACACTTGTAGCAAGTCACCTCAGAGAGCGGACGGGTAGGAGGAGCATTTAGTCTTGGAGCTTGGAACTGCTGCTTGGACTGCTTGTTGGAGTTGGGTGGGTGGGAGAAACCACGACCACTAGAGTTCTTGTTGTTGGAGTTGTTGAAGTTGCTGGAGTTGTTGTAAGGAGCTCGAATCATTGGAGGAGGAGGAAGCCAGAATTTCTGTTGTTTCGCAGCCAACTGAGACGATGAGGTAGAGTGAACAGCATCTCGAATTCTCTTCTTAGAAGCCTCCATCTTGAGCTGAGCTGCTTCTTGTTTCAAAGCCATATTATAGAACTTATCGAATTCGTCTGGCTCGAACAAAGTGAGAGCAAGCTGAAGTTCATCTTTGAGACCTCCACGAAACTGATAGATTTTGCTCTTTGCATCAGGAATGTCTTGCTTTGCATAGCGAGCGAGGTTTTGGAACTTGACATTATACTGATAGACTGTCATGGAGCCCTGCTTGAGGTTGCGGAATTGCTCACGCATACCCTCGATAACACTTGTAGGAATGTGATGCAAGCGGAAATCCTTGCAGAAATTCTCCCATGAGATCACTTGACCGGCCTTGAGTCTTTGTACTGCTGCCACCAGTCAGCTGCTTGATCTTTCAGTTGGAAGGCTGCAAACTTCACATAGTCATCTTGTTTCACGTTACTGCACTCAAAATGCTTCTTGATATCGGTAAGCCAATCCTCAGCATCAAGAGGGTCGACACAGTAACTGAAAGCTTTAGGATTGTTGGCCAAGAACTGGTTGAGGGTAGCATGGTGCTGCTGGAAGAAGTTGCCTTGGTTCATTGGAACGCCCTGATTAGCTTGATTAGCTTGATTAGCTTGCATCATCTGCATCATCTGCATCATCAACTGAGTGTTCTGAGCAGTAGTCTGCATAATTGCTCTCCAAGCCTCAGGCGGAGGAGGAGGTGAAGGAGGATGCTCTGGAACCTCTTCCACCTCTGGGTTGGCATTCGGAACCTTTTTCGGAGCCATCCTGTAAGAGATGACCACGAATCAGCAATTGATTGACAAAAGGAATAAGCTGAATCAATGGAATGAATTGCAACAAGTCTTCACAATAATCATTCGAACAATAAGAACGAATGAAATCATCCGAACAAGAGGAACGAATGAATTTCTTAGTTAATTGATAACATCAGTCTTCACGAGAAGCCACATAGGGATCAAAAGGATAAAATAATAAAACAACAAGGTACGGAAAGGAACAAACACAAGAGAGGAGTTTCGTTCTAACATCTTTGTGCTGAAAGCATATGAACGCGTTACGAAAAGGTTTTGCAATCCCCGGATCAGCATAGCCAAGGACCCTTTAAGATGCAACTCCTGATAGTAACATCGGTCATATAACTCCTTCACTCAATGTCGAACCCCGAACTCACTAACCTGCATTCGTTGGAAGAATGCCTACGATCTACTAGATAAAACCCACCTATAGTTTTCCGAAAGATTCCAGTTATGCAATCAGGTGTTGGGGATACACGGGAAGCACCGCGCAATCAACTCTAACCTACATCCAGGTGTATCCATCCTTCAACACATAACCAGTCTTTCTCGGAAACTGTGTACCTCGGACCTTCGAAAAGCATCCACTATAACAAGCTATGGCAATGCTCCCGAACTACCTCCCCAGTACTGGGTGATGTCGGGGTTATCTTGCCACTGGTCTTATAGGGGAGATTTTCGATGTCGGCCGTCTTAAGTATTTAGTACTGTCGCGATATGCTTGTTACAATGATACCCCAAAGCTCAACTCCTCGGTAACAGGAGGCATCGGGAACAATATCCTTGTCACAATAACATCGAAACAATCCCAGAATACTCGCGGGATTCCTAAAAAAAATTTTGTGCAAATTTTGAAGATAGGAGAGACAAGAGTAGACGTCAGGAGTCCTCACCAGAGAGAAAAGGGGATGAGAAGCAAAGAAATCCTACTCTCCGATATAATATAGGACTCAAAAAGTTTTTCAGTGTGTGCCTAGACTCAACCGTCAACGGTTCGATCAAACAGTGGGGGCTCCTAGGTCGGAGAAGGCTCTGAATACCAACTTGTAATGCCCAGGATGGAGTTATACCTCCTACGTGTCGAGGCACGACTTAAAGGCATAAGTCCATCCTAGAATGATCTCAAGTTTGGTAATCTTTGCACAACTCATGTAAAAGGGGGATAGTAAACTGAAAATAGTTGGCTTACACTCGCCACGTCACAGAAATTACAGTACAAGTCTCAAACATCATTCATTAAGATCACTACAACCCTCTAAGGGCAAAAGCCAAATGTCAAAGTACCAAACTCAGATAAATAAACCACAGGCAGATCGAATCTTAGTAAGAGACTCCACTACTGATCGTCCGGGTAGCGCACGTAGTAACGACTACGCTCCTCGTCGTACTCCCAATCCAGCTCGGTGCCATCACCTGGATAGCTCACAGCTGGACCTGCATCTGGTGTGTGAAGTAACTGTGAGCCACAGAGGACTCAGCAATCCCGTTCCCGGGTAACAGAACTATTTAAGCCTTTGGGTGAGGGAAAGGCTGAAGAAAGAACAAGTCTGCAGCAGCAACTAGCATCTAGCTTACGCAAGTGAGAGCGAGAAGAGAAGGCATCGGCGAGAAGTGATCACGAAGTGATCCTAGCTACAAGCTCACAAGCATAACCCCTCCGTGTTCAACTCCCGAATCCCGATTCGGAAATTGACAGTCACGGAACACACGCTGGTAGTGTATTAGTAACATTGTGTCAAGTTATCTACAACCGGAATTAACAAGCTCCCATCTGCCACATAACCGCGGGCACGGCTTTCGAAAGTTCAAAACCCTGCAGGGGTGTTCCAACTTGACCCATTACAAGCCCACGATCCGCGGAGTCGCAACTCCAAAGTGGGAAGACCCGAGTATCCTCGGAATCCCGTGCTCAAGATATACCGAGCTAAGGTAAGGCTAATCCAGCAAATCCTCCCGGCGTGCCGACACCCTGATAGTAGCCGCGCGTATCTAGTCTCAGGCCACGACCGGATGGGCGATTCTACAGGACCCAATCCTCGAGTTTCCCCGTGGTGGTTCCCGCAGACTCCCCGTTTGGGACCAACACCATCGGCACTGGCCCCCCCTGCTATGTTGAATTAAGAATCCTCGGGGACATGACCCCCTATGCAATTTAATTAAAAATTATTTAAGTTGTTATTATGAGGCAAATAGTACCAAATGTTGGGACTTGCTGGAAAAGACTTAGCACTTAGCGGTTTATCGAGGGGGTCCCATACACCCCAACCGTGTTAGGAACGCATAATCAAGGAACATAATACCGGCTTATACGGATCCTAACGGCATGAGTGGAACAAATCACCAAGCAAAAGGCTTAGCCTTCCACCCTTGCCAATATATAGATGATTTCAATTAAAGCATTTATATAGTGTGATATAACCCAACCAAACTTCAACATGGAGCAAGCATCTTCACTTCACCTGCAACTAGCAACGCTATAAGAAGGGCTGAGCGAAGCGTACTTAGCCAAGCAACGGTTTGCATAGGTAGGTTGGTTAAACATGGCAATTGGTTACAAGTAGGAGGCTGACAAGAAGAACATGGGCATCGAGGCAAAACTATAGATCGAGACTACTAGCAATAGGCAAAGATAGTAATGTTATCGGGGTTCGGTCATCTTGCCTGAAGAGAAAACGTTCGGATCGTAAGAAGGGTCCTTGTGCTCAACCTCGTTGGAAAACTCGTGCTCAACTTCGTTCCCGGTCTCAGCTTCCGGCTCTAAACACAACAAACACACCAAGCACCAATCAACACGATGCAATGCGCACTCGAAAAACATGAATGCATGATGGATGCACTAGGGATGCACATGGAGCACGTAAAACATCACTCAAGCAAAACACCTCAAAACAAGATAACAAGCTGATATTATTAATCTACACAGAAAAACACCCAAGTTTGATATAAGATTCGCTGAAATCGGAGTTACGGGCTAAAAGTTATGCCCGAAACAAGATTTGAGCGAAAACTGAAAATTACAGCAACATAGCATCTTTGGAGCTCAAAATAATTAATCTACAGCACCCAAAAAGCATGGCAAAGGACTTGAACACAAACTAGATATATAGTACAGCAACTAGGTCCAAAGTGCACCCCCAACGGAGTCACGGATCAATAGCAATGATCTTGGACATATTGAACTTTGAAATAAAATTCTGGCAGCAGAATTTTATTGAAACTTTAGAGCAAAAGATAAACATGCTACAGCCACTCAAATGGACATGTGAGGACATGGATGGAAAGACAACAATATATACTTCAAGGAACAATCAAAATCCACCCCAAAACTATCATGCTTTGTCCTACAACATCACACGAACATGGCATCGGAACGTTACAGATTTCAGACTTAGTGAAATTTCACTAAGTCCTAAAACAGCAACATCATCATAGCACTCAAAAGAGCATGTTTAAGTCACCTCGAAACTAAACATGGCAAAGGGTAAGCACCTCATCAAAATACATATGAAGGTGATCCCGGAACACACAAGCATGCACCATAGAGGTGAACACAACGATTACAACGAGCTCATCAAGATGGCATTTCATAACAAGTGAAACACAACATATGAACATGGCACTTTGCAACGATGATAACAAGGCAACAATAAATCTACCATGCAACCTATCACACACAACACGTAGTTCGTGGCAAGACGAACACGTGGACATGTTATTTGCATCGTTTGGACAAACGAGCTAAAAGATATCACAAGTCAAAGGTGGCATGAAAATAACACATAACAGCAGTTTATAACATGATACACTCTTGCAACAGCAAAACAAGTGTCAAGATGACATCTAACATGCATGACTACAACAGGTAAAACGTAGAGGACATCTCCACGAACATCTGGACATGCTACACGCGCAAAACGGAGCAACAGGCACAAAGTTAGAGCAGTTCAAAGATTGCATTTCAGATCAGGATTTAAAAGGACTTAGAAGTTTTTGGGGGGGGTCAACCTCTCCATATCTGGATCTGACAAACAGAGACGGGCCGGATCTGGAACCCGCAGCGGCGGCGGCCCAGTGGAGTTGAAGAGCGGCGGCCCGGCGGGAGGCGTCGGCTCGAACGGGCCTCGGGGAGGCGATGCGGCCCAGCCGGCTGGAGCTGGCGCGGTGGCGAGGCCCGCGAGGTGGCGCGGCGAGCGGGTCCTGGCGCGGGGAACGGAGGCTCCAGCCGCTCGGGCGATCGGCCTCTGGCGACGCAGGCGAAGTGGTCCCTTCCCGGGCCTTAGCGAAGGAAACCGGCCCGGCGAGCGATCGAAGCGGAGGGAGGACGGCTGCGGCTTCGATCGGGCGAGGGCCCAGCCGAGCGATGCGAACGCCCGCTGGGGAATCGACCGCGTTGACTCGCGCGGGGCTCGAGGGGATCCGGTGGATCGGCGGCTGGTTCCTCGGGAACCTGGCCAGATCTGCTGGAGGAAAAATTGGGGATCTGGGGAAAGAAGAAAAAAAAGGAAGGGGAACTAGAGGAGGAAGAAGAAGGGGATAGGAATGCCCAAAATAGACCTAGGGGTCTATATGTAGCAGTTTTTAGGGTTAGGAGGGGATTTAGGGGCGCTAGGAGCCCTCCGATCGCGATCCGACGGATCCGATCGCGGGGGTTGATTTAAAAGGCCTAGACGGAGATAAAAGAAAGCAGTAGGGGTATTTCCGGGACACGAAGCGAAGGCACTTCGGCCCACACGAACAACGGAGGGAAAAGTCAACGGAGTCCAAACGAGACGAGATTTGAGAGGCGGGTTGCACACAACAAAACAACAACACACACAACAACCTCGCGGCACACCGGTAACGAAAACGCCTGAACAACAAAGTAGGCCTACGGGACGTCACGGACACGTGAGGGAGCTCCGGAACGCGAAACGGACAACGGGAAGAAACACACGGAACTGGATGCAACCCACAACACAAATGCAATGCAATGCACATGTCTACATGATATGAATGAATGCCACACACTCACACAACAAAACGACGAAAGCCCGAAAGACAAAGAACCCGAAATGGAAATAGATGAAGCCGGAGATATATTATATACCCAAAAGGGAAAGTATTACATCCGGGGCATTACACATTTGATGCGTAAACATGTTGAACTTGTGTATTCTAAATCTTTTTCTGAATGTTAGCTATGAATATTGGCTTGTGATCTTTGAATGATTTGGATGCATAGACATGTTGTACTTGTCTATACATGAATCTTTTGAGTTGTGAATTGTGAATGTTGGCTATGAATATGAACGTATCCAGTGAACCTGAGTTCAATCTGAATGTTTACCTTTTCTGTTGTACTTGTGTGTGAACTTGTTAGAGTGTATACTGTGGGATTGTTAGAATGTACACTGTCGGATTTGACATGCCCAAACCAGCAACACATCGCAGAATTAAATCAAGAAAGATAGGGTTGAGTATCATATTATGATACCGTATGTAATTAAGTTACTCCCACTGTGGTTAGTCTTAGGCCTTGTTCAGTTCAACCTCCTCCCAGGGGTTTGGAGAGGAATGGAGGGGAATTTGGCTTGTACATGATTTAATCCCCCACAGTCCCTCTTGATCCATGTATATTGTGGGCATGTTATTTGACCCCCTCATTTTGCCACTCGCTGAACTCTCCCGCTTTTGTCGCCCCCCAATCCCCCCCGCTCCCCATCTTCCTCACTTGTACACAAAACCCCCGCTCACCTTCTTTCTCACTCATACAGAAAATGCCTACTCCTCTTCTTCCACTCTTAACAGAAAACCCGAACCCTCCTTCTTCCCCACTCGCTCTGCGACTAGGCTTGTCTCTGGCTACTCTGCTCAAACCCGTGAGCTCGGCGTGATGCCCACAAGGAAAATGGAGTTGGCAGGCCCCGGCGCCAAGAAGATGAGGCTCCCGCCAGCCATGACGCCGATTGTAGATCCCGCACCCGGCAGCGCGGGAAGAAGCGGCGAGCCCCCACACCCAGATCCGAGGAACCTGTAGAATCTTTGGTGGACCGCATCAGCGATCTCCCGGACGACATTTTTGGGGAGATCATCTCCCTTCTCCCCACTAAGGATGGTTGCTGCACACAAGTCCTCGCATCTCGGTGGCGCGCTCTATGGCGCGCCACGCCCCTCAATCTCGACTGTTATCAGATATCTGTCCTTCCCGAATTTGATCTCCTCAGAGCCACCGTCTACTCTCACCAGCAGGGCCCCGTTCAACGCCTCTGCATCCCGACACGCTACCTGCTATCCATAACCTGCACGGTGGACGCTTGGCTGACATCCCTTGAATTCGAAAAACTCAAGCAGTTTGAGTTCTACTATTACCACGAAAGTTTCATACCACGAACCAAACTCCAAGAATTTGTGCCCACACCACCGTTGTCCATCGCGTGGTTTTCCTCCATTCTCCACACCGCCACCTTCGCCCGGTGCCATCTACCAGAAAATCTGGTAAATATCCTTCGACTCCCACTACTAAAAAAAACTTTCGCTTGTGGTGGTTTATCTGTCATAGGCCTCAGTACACAACATCACCCACTCCAGTTGCCCTGCCCTAGAGCGCTTGTTGATTTTTTGGGGCATAGAAATCCCTATCAGTTATCTCCAAATAAATTCGCCTCACCTTAAAAGCATTGGAATTTGTTTTAAAGGACATTAGCTCATCATCGAAGATGCCGCTTCACTTCAAAGGTTGCTCCTTCATTTTTGTTATAAAACTTCACAAATAACTGTTGTCTCTGCGCCCAAACTGGAGACCTTGGGTGTAATTAGTGATCCATTTAATGATCACAATAAGTTGGTGTTTGGCTCCTCACTTTTTCAAGTACCGTATATTATCATCTACACATTTGTAATCATAAGCTGCATTTTTCATTTATGTGTATAAGTTTTATATCATCTTGGAGTACACTTTGGGTACTAATATTATGTTATATGCTCAATGAAGAGTTCGTCCATGGATAGCCTATCAATGCTGCTGGATTCTGTCAAGATCTTATATATCGAAATTTTTAGTTTTGATCCGAACATAAATATTCGCTTGCTGCGATGCTTTCAATCTCTTGAGAATTTATATATAAAGGTGATGATTTCATGCACATTGAAAGTTCATATATATTATACTAGAATTAACTGTTCAGCTGTCGCTCTTTGGACATACCCTTTTTTCAGACCATAACTGTTCTCAATCTTCATGTCTACTTAGGCACTAACACATGGAGATAAACATATAACCAATCGGTGGCGTAATAAGCACCAGGATTTTCTCAGTTCTCATGACATTCGTTTGAGGACAATAACGATGGAAGGATATGCATCCAACCAGGCAAACAAAAGCGTTGTCACATTCTTCCTGTTGAATGCGAGGTTACTATTGTCCACGAGGCTTAAGTTTTTCAACAAGAGATTTCTCACGGACGGACATGTTGAATAGCAAAAAAACAAGTTTCAGGTGGACAAATGGGCTTCTGAACATGCTTTGCTTCTATTTACAACAACTTGTAGTCATCCTCCAATCAATTTTTTTTGCACAAGATGTTGATTTTATGGATCAGACAAATCCATTTGTTTGTGACTGCAAAAAAGAGTGGTTGGGTTAGATGTTATTGCCATGTTCAATTTGGCTTTTGTCTAAATTTGATGAACAATTAATCCTTGGGCTTTTTGTACCATTTGTAAGCTTGAGTTACATGTTGTTGCCCTCGTACCCCCCTCCGCCTGCCACTACACTGCCGCATCTTCCACGACTCCTGTTCGTTCCCGTGCGACGCCTCGCTGGCATTCTCCGCCTTGGTTCACTCGCTGTGCTTGTCGCTGTCTGGCGTTGTCAACATGGTCAACAACCGAGAGGAATCAGAAGATAACTGTACGTGGCGAGGCTGACAGCAGGGACCAACCAGGGTCATTGCATTACGCAAGCGGGTGCCTCGTTATTACAAGCAAAGAAAAATACTTCCTCCTAATTGTTTGACAACTAGGTCCCATGCCATTGTAAATGTAGTCAAGAAACGGGAAAATTACACAACGAGCGGATAACACCAGGGACCCAGCAGCTCGCCCAGTTGTTCTTTAGTTTTAGAGTGAAGCTCAACTGCGTGTTGTGCGGGGGCTATGCCCCGTCTAGCCCATGCTTACGCTTTTATTTAAGCACATGAGGAGCCTAGTTGATATCTTTTTTCTTTCTAAAAATTGCTACCCATATTTTTGGAGAATACCCAACCGAGGCCTACTTGCTTTTCTCAGCCTTGCTGGGCTGCAAATTTTTCAAGACAGGGAGGGATGTAAGTAGTAAGAAATGGGCTTCCCCAGAAAAGGCTATAAGTTGTAAGAAATGCGCTGTAAATTTTCAAACCAAAGCGAACCGGCAATTACATTCAAATATCATTTTTTCTGGATTTCTCTACTCTTATAAAAGCAGAGTTGGTGATGATGGTGTGCCTGCCATCCTGCAATATAGGTCGTCTGATCCATATCTAACGGATAGGAAGGAAACAATGACAATTTACCTGCACCCCTCTCCACATTTACAGATACGACCTTCCCTCGTTCATCCACTACTGCAGGTTGCTGCTAACGCGACACTACGATCAGAGACCGTTTGATGAAACTGTGTGCTATTGCATAATCGCAAACAGGGGTGTAAAAAACCGTCAAAAAAGGTGCAAAACGTTTGCAATGGAGGATGCATCAAACATGGTTCATATTTTGGTTGCGTGTGCGATGAGGGGCATATAGTTCAGTTCAATTGACTATTTGCGATGAGGAGGAACAAAAGAAACGGGCTGCCACATTAAGGCATGTGCGATGTACATCATACTATTCAGTCGGATGATTTGTTTGTGATTAAGCAACACAAAAGAAACGGTCAGCCGGATCAAGGTGTGTGCGATATACGACATGCAGTTCACTCGGATGAACTGTTTGCGTTGAGAGATAAGAATAAAAATGGTTCAACTTAACAAGATGTGTGTGATACGTGACAAACATGCTTGAAATCGGAAATGTGTGCAAAGATCTACAACAACACAGACGATCACTGCTAACAAGCCGTGTGTGTTGCGAGCAAACGTTTGCTGGTATACAATTGTGAGTGATTGATGAAAACATCATCGACGGGTTCCATTATTTAGTCCGTGTGCGATGTGATTTTCTTTGTCCGCACAACATCTACACTCTGTCTACAGAGCATCAACATATATACTTCAAAAGACAACATTGCATAACCAAATTAAGCATACAATTACACAAGTGACTACACACATAACATTTCCACACACCAAAGTAAGCAATTACATGCATAATCAAGTAGGAGAAATGAGGATCTAATCATCTACTTATTGTTGCGATGACGCTTGACATTGCTGTGCTTCCAGCTGGATCCCTGGCCGTTTTGGGGAAGGAGGCACTTCCTCATGTCAACCATACGCATGTACATGTTGTAGCTCGTGTACGCCTCCTTGGCCGCGTACACGACGTGAGCTTCGTCGAGTTTCTCCATCCAGGCCGAGTGCCAGGCATGCTTTTCCTTGTTGCACGAATCCTTCATGTCTCTGTAGTAGGGGTCGATGATGGCCTCGGCGAGGTGAACCAGTGAGTCCTTCTCATGCTCCTTGCTGCCCCAGATCTTGTATTGGCCCTGGGTGTCGACAAGATTCTGGCAGGCGATCCCCGAATTCTCGAGCGCCTTTACATCATTGGTGATGTCCACCGTAGCGAACATGTAGTGGGGGCTGTTGACAAACCTGGCAAAACCCTCGCAAGGCCTTATGGCCAAGCAGTAGTGGTAGACGAGGACGTGGTGGTGCATGCACATCTGGGCGATGACGACCTTGGGACGAGACCCGGCACGAGCGCGGGTGTATTCGACGTCGAACCCGACCACCTTGTACTTCTCCACAACAAGCAACAGCTCCATGATGTGGATGGAGTGCTCCACCAAGACCGGGTCGTTGGTGTACACCACCGAGAGGTCCATGAACCTTCAGTGGGTGTCCTCCACGACACGCATGGTGAACTGCTGCTCGTCGTCGGCAGCCGCTGGGAGCGCCATTGGAGCCGCGCAGCATACCCTCTAAGATTTTCTCGTGGTGGGTGTGCTTCTTGCAATGGTGGGCGCAATCGAAAGGTTTGCCGCTATAATACATGGGGCCGGCCGGCCTGTAATCGTCACGTCTTATCACGTCGTTCATATCGGAGGATTCCAGTGCACGCTAGACAACAGCGCACCACACGCGTGGGCTCGAAGAGGCGCCAAATGTATCGTCGGTGAGCCTATTCCCACGCTACCGTGCAGTTTACCATGCAAGGTTCCCGCCCGGCTAGTTTGGCCAAGCGTCGGCTAGAAGTGGAAGAAACAAACTGTGTGCAATAATGTCAAAGATCGCAGCCGAGTTAGCTATACAGATCGTGTGTTGTGAGATCGAATAGGTAAACAGATTCGAGAATGGTTAATAAAATCTAGGACCGTTGCATATTAAGGTCAAAATAGTGTTACCAATATACGAGTCTCATACAATGCCATTTCAATGATTGTACCACAAAAGCTCGAAATATTACAAGGTTCAAATTCCAGAGTTATATGGCTCAAATTCAAAGATTACAAGGTTCAAACTGATATTAGAAATGAAATTCAGCTCACCAGCTGCAAACGCTCGCGCTGATCCACTGAAAATGGATATCAGAGAGGTTCAAACTAATATTACCTCTTCTTCGTCTGGTTTCGAAACCTCACAATTTTTGCAAAAGGGGTCATCCATTGAGAAGTCATGTATGGGGTTGACACGATGACTTCCGATTACTCTGTCATTTGAAGTTCCAAAAATAAATTCCGCATTTTTGTAGCCTATTCCATTCTGCCGCAGGTGCCGACGCTGATCAACAAACCATTCATTTTTGCGAAATAAATGTGGGGCACACCTCATTTCCTTCAGCACCCTTGCTCTGAGAACAAAGAACCTAGCGAATATAATCTCCAGTAAGGTCCCTCGGTAGGAGTTCAAAGTAATTTATAAGAGATGCAGATCTAGCTATTTGACGTGATTGTTATATTCTATCACATTATCCACCACTGGGCCTAATCTTATCTGCAAAAGAAGAAAACGTGTTAGTGCCTATTTGGTTTGGAGGATTTGTAAAATGCACTAACATGCCATCCTCGATCTGACATGATTAACATGGGCAGATGAATCCAAAGGAGAAATGCTTGTTAATTGTAACCATATGGATCAAGCAACCAATATGGGGGGTGGAACATGTATGTACTGAAATCCTCCAAAAGAGTCCTTTAGAAATCGTAGTACATTGTCATTTTAAACTTGGAAAGGTGTCACAAATTGAACTCCCTCATGGTTAACATTTAACAGGAAAGGAACATCACCTCGATATATAGCTTCTCTAGGCACGGAAAGCATCTCAGGAAACTGATAACTTGCTCCAGGTCGGGCCCGATAGATTCTAGTTCCAAGACCTTCACTGTGCCAAGTTTCAGGGTCAAGCTTGTCAGGATCATTTTCTGAATGACAAACGAATAAACAACTTCGAAAGTAGAAATGATGTTAATTTGTAGGTTGTTGTACCTGAATGGGTGTGGATCCAATAACAAGTTTGGAGTATTTGTCACACGAGTAGCCCACCACTGTCAATTTTGGCGCAGAAATGACATTGATTCTTGTTGGACCTTCTTGGTCAACTAGAAGTAATCTCTCAAGTGTAGGTGTGTCCTGGATGACCATACCGTGTAACACATCTTGTGATGTCTTGCTGTTGCACCAGCAACACACATACATAGTCCGGAGAGTCATGGATGTGATGTGGAAGGTACTCGAGTGCAGTACAGCCACGGAGCAGGCGCTCCATGTCACCCTTTGAGAGGTAGACGACGACGAGCTCGAGGTGCTTCAGACATGGTAGAATAAGAGCGGGTGCGTCATTAAGTGGCGGGAAATGGCAGTTCCTGAACTTGGTGACGGGTAGCGTGGGCGTGAGGCGAAGTGCGGGCGTTGGCAGCGACCGCATATGCCCATCATCAAAAGTGAGCTCCTCGAGCTGATCTATGGCGGGGGATCGGAACCAGTCGTCAAGCTTAGCTCGGTCCTTGCCATTGGAACAGAACTTTCCCATTCTAACGCCTTTAGTTGAGCCAAGGTGACTGTCGAGGATCTTGGAGAACGCATCCAAGCTTTTGCGATAGCCATGGCAGAGCTCGTGGGTGTCTATGAGGTCGTGAGGGCTGGAGTTCCATAGGGGGCGCCACCTCCAGGAAAGGAGGGTTGTCCGTGCCCCATATTTGATTGGGAGGAGGGAGATGATGACTCTAAACATATCATCGGGGAGGTTGTTGATTAAGTCTAGGCCTGCTGGAGTCGCTTGCGGTTCTAGCTCGCCCCCCTTCGCTTGTTGGCAGCCCCGTTCTCCACCTCCGGAGTTTCCTTGTCAGCGGCGCTTTCAGATAGAAATGGGAGTACAGGGAATATTTAGTTAAAACAGGGCAATAGAAAAATGTATTGGTGACTATAAGTTATTAGGTAGGAATATAGTAAGAAAAGGGAATAACAATTGGTTGCTCAAATACTACACAATTCATTTGACATTGCTGGGTAAATCAACATATGCAGATAATTGAAAAGAAAACTTACTTCAAACAAAGTCTGGACATATGATTCTGTCGGGGAAGTTAACATATATCTCATGACCAAGCCCTTTTATGTGGAGTGCAATTTTAGTGCCAGCTTTCAGTACATAAAACTTTGCAATTTCTTTCCAAATGCCAGTGCCAAAATAGGAGTCACCATGTTCATCAAGTCTTAAAGTAGCAACGATTGTAAATCCATAGTTTGTGTGCAGTATGACATCCGTGGAGCCTTGATATATGTAAAGGAAAAAATTGTGCACTACATAATCTGTTGCATAGCGAGGGATGTTCTGCAGAAAATGGTAGGACTGTAAAACAAAATATGGTATCATGCAAACATGGGCCCAAATTGAAAGAACTGTACATCAGTTGAAATCGAAGGACAAAAATCTATAATTAAACAAATAGGGTAAACATGATGTCATGGAAAAATGAGAGTAATCGAAAGAACAATACATCATTAATTTGCCTAATATAGAAAGAAGCGGGAAAAAAAATCCCCTTTGACGTATATGGTGCATATGGCACCTTTCATCCAAATGTAGCAATATTTAGAATATGTTCAGGAAAGTAGGCCATGCCAACTGATTTAGGGTGAGATTGAACATATCACGCGCGTCCTCAAGTTATCTGGTACGATGAGATGGAATCTCTAGCGGCGGTCGCAAAGTCCTGAATTGTCGGCGCACTATAAATTCTAAGAATGAAAGAAAACCCTCAAATCAGCTCGAATAAAAATGAATTCACGGCGATTTCCGCCGGGTGATTAAAGGAGGCAGATGAATTGGGATAAGAGATAAGATAATATCTTGTTAAATTAGTTACCTTGTCGTCCATGAGAAAGAACCCTCAGTATGGCAGATTCCCCAACTGAGCGGAGCTGGGTCGACCGTGAGTAGCGTCGAGAAAGTCGATGATGATAGACGGCGACAAGCGGAAGTGGCGAAATGCGGCGAGATTTACCGGTAGCCTAGCGGCGGTGGAAGGCGTCGAGCTAAGTGTTTACCGCCGTGATAGGCTGTGCCATGGCATAGACGCGGAGGAGCTTGTGCTGGTGAGAATGGGGAACGTATCGGAGGGGCCGAGGGGGTGGCGGGTGGGGTGAGGATTTTTGTGACGTGAGGATGGTGAGGGTTTTCTTTTTTCCTTTTTGAATTGGGTGGTGAGGGTTTTCAGTCCCACAAAAATTTTCGGGGCGACGGTTTGCTAGAGCGAACCGTGCGTGATTGACGCAACAGGCAAAATGAAAGTCATTGCACACGGTTCCAATTTTGGGAACCGTGTGTGATTGATGTACTACCTCCGTCCTGGTTTATTGGTCCCCGTTGTAATTTTTTACAAAATTTGGCGAAATATTTAACATACTTAGACATAGATAATAAGCTTACACGTACATAAGCATAGTTCAACCATAAGTACATAGTTCAACAGTCATTAAGCATACTCAAGCGTACATAATTCGATCCATCCCACATCTCATCTCACATGCGGCCGGCACGATCCTGAAGCTTCTCCAGGTACTCGGCGTACGCGTCGTGTGCCACCCAGTGAGAATACTTCTGCTTGAAGGAGCCAGCAGCCAGTCGTCTTGCATGCGCCAGAACACTTAGATACGCGTCATGAAGCTTGTGGTTGCAAAATGGGCATCCGTAGCCACCATTCCAGGTCCTAATACGCCTGTTAGGCATTCCCGCATAAAGCTCCCTTAGGATTCGCCTCTTGTACCTCCTCTGGGCATCTTCATCCTCGCTGTCCACATCGTCAGACGGCACCTATAAAAATAGTAAAACAAATTTGGCATCAAATCATTGATTACATACCGTGAAGTAGGAGTAGGAATTTATGGCTATTTATTTATACATATCCAGAGATTATGGTTCGATTTTTAGGCACAATCATCTATGTACAGACCAATCTTGAAGAAAATAATGGCACAAACATATGTAGGTCATTCAAAATCAATTGTCAAGTCCTGGCTAGGAATTAATAGCACGAATACTAACCCTAGTCGGATTACTGGCATAAATCATTTGCACAGATGAAACAACTAATCACTTATCACCTGTAACATTCAAACAATCAATACACTACACGGATCTAACGAAACTTACTCAGATATCATGGACTAGGAGAACATAACCACATGATTTCTATTCCAAAATGAGGGAGGCAGGAGTAACCAGAGAAACCCTATGATCTATTTGACACATAAATGGGTATAGATGACTAACCAGCTGTCCGTCGTCGTCGGAGTCGTGGCTGGAGTGGTCAACGGAGTCGTCGCCGGAGTGGTCGCCGGAGTCGGTGTGGAACTCCGCCTCTGGCTGTGGAAGCTCGACGCCGTCCATGACGTCGGGGTGCAGCGATAACTCGCCGGGGGTGACGGCAATCTCTGTCTCCATCTCCATGCCGTGCTCCGGTGCTTTAGCAGCCCCGGCGTCGCCACTCTCTCCGATGGGGCGCTTCGGCGACATCCTCTGATGGATTTGAGTACTGAGAGCGGTGTCGAGGATGCAAGCGGAGAGAGAGGATTGTGTGTGCGAAGCGGGGATGGGGGTGCATCCGCTCGGGCACACCATTAATATGGAGTAGTGGGAGTTGTGGGAGAGAGGCGGGCGACGGTCAAACCGATGGCTCGCCTCTCGGTGAGCATGCACACCGGAATGCTGGCATGCCTACAAAAGTTTCACACAGCTACTCGCACGCCTCCCGATGACACTGCGTGGCAAGGAGCTTCCGTCAAGTCACACACCTGCACACACGCCTCCCCGTTTGCCTGCGCGACGTACTGCTCGCATGCGTCCCGTCAACTGACGCCTGCTCGCACACATGCATGCATGCATGAATCCCCATCGTTGGCATGAAGTGTGGTGTAACATACATATGCATCGTCAACCTAACCCTCACTCCGTGTTGGGATTTCTAGTTCGAAATCACGGTGCCACATCAAAGTTTTTCCATTGTTACTCAAAAACACACATCTCCATATGTATGTTTGGGCCACACACATGCAGTGGTTGTCTTCGGGGTCTAGCTACTTGCGTGGTTATTGGCGAGCTAGCCCATATCCTGTGTCGCATGGACGACCAACACTTTGACCAACAACAAGAGAGAGGTTGTACGACCAAGGTGGATTATTCTTGGTCGGTTTTACGATCCATCTTGGTGAGATATATGCCTCTCTGGCC
>LR738711.1:652750649-652866359 GCA_902687465.1 Secale cereale
AAACCTCTTCGTGCGTGCAAGCACGCACACACACACACCCTCCCTCGCTCGAAACCCTAGCAAGGTCCCCGCCGCCACCGCCACTACAAGGCCTCCATTGTCAACATCTGTCGGTTTGCCCGTGCAACTTACCCACCGATCTCCATACCCAGGCCGCCCTGAGTTTCTTAGATGACGCCGGCCAAATGCCCCCTTTCCCATAGATCCCCATCCCCATCCCCATCCTCCACTCCAGAGCAACACAGCCTAAGCCCGGCTATGCTTCTTATGGAGCTCGAGGAGCGACTGGCCCAAAAGAGGTGTATAGCGGTCTGTTCGCCCGACGTCGCCGAGGAAGCTAACGACCATTACTGGCGGCAGGCACTCAAGTAGCGGGCTAGAGTATGCGGGCATGTCTTGGCCGCCGGCTATGACATCGAGGTCATCGACAGTGATGGCCTGAGGCGGGCTGTGTCACAGGTTAAGTGGCCCACCCCCAACCCCTCGGGTTCAACCACCGTTGATCTCATCCATGGCCCCGCCTCAGATCTCCTCTGGCTCGCTGTCAACAATTTGCCATTATACATCGCTATCGAGCCCCTTGGTCATTTTTGAAGGACACATTCTGCGATGCTAGCTTGGGATCCACAGCTTCCAAGTCAGACCTCATCGATGGTGACCATGAGGAGGGCACCCTCTCCGGCTCTTCCAAGGCGAAAGAGCCCATCTGCACTTCCAAGGGGAAAGCGCCCGTCTGCGACATGAGGGAGGGCACCCTACAACCATGCTCTTACAAGGGGAAGGAGCCCATCTGCGATAGCATGGAGCGCATCCAGGGTCCGTGCTCTTGCCACGGGAACGAGCCCATCTGTGACAAGTGAGGAAACCCATAATTTTTTCCGTGCCTCTTCACAGGGGGAAACCCATGATTTGTTTTGTCGACTCCCTTTTGTAGTGTAGTGAGAATATGTCCAGTTTTAATTGCTATATCTGGTTGTTTGCAGTATGCCTTGTTTATTTCAGTTGTTCACAATGTGATGCTCTATATGTGCAATTATTTATTGTGCAGTACATTTCATCAATCCAGTTTTAAACATACCGATAGGAATGCATATATTTGCTTGCTGTTAAGCCTGTTATAGCTAGCATATGCCTCTTTTAAAGTTTTTTGATTGTTCGGTTGTTTGTAGTTAGCATATGCTCAGTTTCAAATGCTATCTTTGGTTGTTCGTTGTATGCCTTGTTTATTCCAGTTATTCACAACGTGATGTTTTATATGTGCAAGTATGAACTGTGCAGTTCAATTTCATCAGTACCAGTTTCAACAATACCACTATGAATGACTACATTTGGTTGTTGCATCTTGTAGTGAACATGCCTTTCCATTTTTATTTAACCATAAACAGTGTACTTAGACTGGCACAATACCAGTTTGAATGACTATGTTTGCTTGTTGTTAAATGTTAGGCCTGTTGCAGTTAGCACACATTTCCACTTGTTTTGCTTTACTAGCATGCTTAAACCTACACACTGAAGCTATCTTTTGGAGATTATTTTGTCTGCCATGTATAATTTTGGTTGATGTTTAGCCTATTGTGCTTAACATGCCTATCGATGTATCTACACAAGACAATTTTAGGAACAACTGTTGTTTTCCATCGAGCTTAGTTTCATCCCATGGCTTATATTTGCTCACTGTTCAGGATAACGGTAGCTGGTACCATATAGGCTGGCGGCTGATAAGGGACTAATCAGTGAATCACACTTTTAACTAAATATATCTGCAACCCATTTTTCATTAGGTTAACTAGGCCATATGTAATATATCTGAGGCTACATAGCAACATGCACTGTACTTAATGCCTAAATACACAATTGTAGGCAACATATCAACAAGGAAGAGTGTTACATTAATGTTTGGCTATACTTTAGGGCTATTTGAGCCCGAACTAGCTCAAACTAACTGTAACCCATCAATACAGCAGCAGTTAATCAGCCGATAATTTGTAAAAATGAACTAGACTCCTTCCGGTCCATAATATAAGATGTTAATTCATCTAATATGTGAGTATATTGGATGTTATAAGAT
Source organism: Secale cereale (assembly GCA_902687465.1). Classification (NCBI taxonomy): domain Eukaryota; kingdom Viridiplantae; phylum Streptophyta; class Magnoliopsida; order Poales; family Poaceae; genus Secale; species Secale cereale. Next base: position 652,752,718 of record LR738711.1, read on the forward strand.
ACTCCCTCCATTCCTAAATATTTATCTTTTTAGAGATTTCAAATGGACTACCACATACAGATGTATATAGACATATTATAAAAGAGTGTTATACTACATCATTGTGCAATTGTTGTTTACCTTCTAATATTAACTTGGTGCTTTAGGTACATATGTCATTGGTAAAGATCTGCGTTTTGACCCTTTCTGCGTATGGGGCAATGAGATATGGATGAACCAACATCAAGTGAGGAAGCTGATAAAGATTGTTAGTAAAATGGGTCCAAAGATGGCAATTAAACTATTTCTTTACGCTTTATCCAATACAACAACGAACTGCATGATTGTAAGTAAGAACTCTGCGGCCTTCTTTTTACTCCCCATAATGAGTTGTGCTAGATGACAATGTGTGAATCTTTTTTCTTTGTAGTGGTTGGCAAAGCAGTTTACTCAAGATTACCTCTCAAACTACATGATTGGTGGGCATGCAAAGATTAAAGTATTTCTACCAGAACATGATAATTACCTAGATGTTTTCATGTAGCGACCACGATCCGAATGGACCGAAGTCTTTGAGTTTTAGTGTCATCCCTGGATCGGTAATGCTGACACACACAGTACTTGAAGGATTTATAACAGAGTGGCAATCACAGACTTATTACATCGAATTTCTCCAATGAGAACTTATTACAAAATCTATGGCTTAATGCCATCTAACAAAATAACAGTGGAAGGCTTGGAAGATAAGTGAGTCCATCAACTCCAACGACATAGCTGAGTGCATGACAAACGACCTAGAACGTCTTATCCCTCATCTGAAAAGTCTGCAACGTAATATGTTGTAGCCCGAAAACGGGTCAGCACATGAAATATGCTGGCAAGATAACACAGAAGATGCAATTAACAAAATAAAGGCTATACTATATGCATATTTGGCTGGTGGAGGCTCTAAGGTTAAAGTTTTTGCGTAAAGCCAATTTTTTCCTACAACAAAGGAATAAATTCTAATTGAACTATTATGTTGATTGAAAATCGTTGAGAAGGTACCTCCAACTCAATCCCAAATTAAAAGTTCATCATTAACCCAACAAATTAAATTATAGAGTGATGAGATCAATCAATAATTCAAGTACCAGATACTCAAGATGTCCATAACCGGGGACACGGATAATCATGATCAGTTTGTACACTCTGCAGAGGTTTGTGCACTTTTCCCACAAGACTCGATCGCCTCCGTTTGGTTTCTCGCACTGCATGGTGTTTGAGAAATGGATGACCGAGACACAGTCTTTCCGAAGAGGTCCCCTTAACCGGATAGATAGGCCGGTACACCTACAATCCCTCTACATCTGCTAGCCCATCACGGAAAGGTTTTCCACAACTTACTCAACTATGCCAGAGCCCATATTGGCATGTGGCTGCACACGGAAGTTTCTAGCATGAATAGTTTTATGATACCTTTGAGCCTGGGTGGCATTCCATAGGAAAAAATCACACGGAACCCCGGGATTTCCTAGGACAACACTGGATTCCCCAGGTGCCCTACAACCAATCCACCCAGATGTGTATTCAAGTAGCCACCTTAAGTTGAATCCTTAATTAACAACTCACATCTGTCATGGATTTTAGTCAAACCCAAACCACGTCTACGAGCATAGCATAGCAACCTAAGAAAACGTAGAAGTAACTCCCAAGGGTTTGAAAATAATGCAGGTAATAGGTTCTACCTCAATCTACTTCCCAGTCCCACAAATTAAGAGATCCTACTCATGCAATGTGTGAGGGTTTGATCTAATGCATAAAAACTGGGTAATAAAAGGTATGATCAAAGTGTTACTTGCCTTGCTAACGATTCGCAAAACCTAGAGACTCGTAGTAGCACGCTTCACAGTCCGGGTATTCTGTCACAAGCAAACAATAGCATACATAAGCAAACAAGCAATGATGCACAAACAAAACTCCAAAAGAATAGATCTAACCAGAAAGTTCAACTTAAGAACTCCGGTTTGCAACAAGAATCAACTCAAAGGAAGCAACGAAACTCAAACTGCGAAAGAAACGAGCTCCGGTTACTAATTGGTCTAAAGTCAAATTTTACAGTAGCCAAAACTCTTTTCAAGTTGGTTAAACATAAAGAGGGCATGGAGACGAAGATCTGGGATTTTGAATCACCTAATTCTGACTCTCGAGCGAAAAGAAAAACGAAAAACAAGATCAGGGCAGAAATCGCGATCGGAATAATCACGGATAAATACTCCGAAAAAGAAAACTGACGAACAGGCTAACGAACGAACGTTCGCTGTCTTCGGCTAACGGACAAAAAGCGTTCGTTAAAACGAACGTGCGGACGAACGTCCGCTAAATAGCTAAACCGAAGAAAAACCTAATAAAAAAACGGATCTACGGTTTACGAAAAACCGATCGGTTTTAAAAAAACCGACGACTACCTCGAATCGGCGAACTCCGGCGAGATTCCGACGGGTCCGGCGGCGGCGGCGGGCGGTGGCGGCGCAGCGGCGAGGCGATGCGGCGGCAGGCGGCGCGGCTAGCGGCGGCGGCGGCTTGCTAGGGCAGGGGCGGGCGACGGGCTGGCGGCTGGGCTGCTGTAATGCCCCGGATGTAACACTTTCCCTATATGGCAATATATAAACTTTGGCTTCATCAGTTCCACTCTGGGTTCTTCGTCTTTTCGGGTTTTTGTCGTTTTGTCGTGTGCGTGTGTACTTTCATCCATGTCATGTTGTCATGTGCATTGCATTGCAGTTGTGTTGTCATTTGCATACGGTCCCACTCGTCTGTTCCCGTTGTCCGTTTCGAGTTCCGACGCTCTCGCACGTGCCGTGGCATCCCCGAGTCCTTCTTTCGTGTTTGGCCGTGTAACGTTTCCGGATTGGCGTGAGACTTGTCGTGCGATGTTGTTTTGATATGTGTAGGCCACCTGTCAAGTTTCGTCGCATTTGGAGTTCGTTTGATACTCCAACAGTTAACCTCGTGGGCTAAAAGTACCTCCTCTTTGAGGCCCAAGACCCCATCCACAACAGCCCAACAACCTAGCTCCAACTTCTCCATCATCTCGGTCGTTGAATTGTGATCGTGTGGCCGAAAACCGCTCCCCATTTGGAGTCTCCTAGCTCCTTGTGCCTATAAAAACGTCCACCCCTTCATTTTTCTCGTCCAAACCCTAGTCTTCTTCCTAGTTCCAGCCGCCGCCTCGTTTTCCGTGCCGGGCGGACGTGTCCGTCCGCGCCGGACACAACCACCGCCTCCACCGCCGCGCGGGCCCGCAGGCCCAGCTCCGACCCGCCGCCGCCGCCGCCTTTCGAGCCAGTCCCCGCGCCGCACCTCGCCTTCATCCCCGCCGCCTACGGTCGACGCCCCGCCGCCACGGCCGCGCCGACCACCTCGCCGCCACCCGCAGGCGGCCGGAGCACCGTCCGCCGCCGCCGGGCCTCAGAGCGCCGCCGCCCGAGCTCAAGTGAGCCTCGCCGCCGCCCGAGCCCCGGCCCCTCCGAGCCCTCGCCGCCGGGAAGCAGCCGCCCATCGAGCCTCCCCGCCGGCGTCCGTCGTCCGCCGGCCGGAGCAGTTCCAGCCGCCGCCGCGAAGCTCTCGAGGCGCCGGCCTCCTTCGATCCAGGTCGGATCGGGACCCCGATCCAGCTGCCCGGGTTCGAACCCTAACGGGCGCACCCGCGAACCCGCAACCCGCTCCGACCCGGCGCCCGTTGACCCGCGCCCGCAGGTTGACCCTTGTGTTTTTTTGTGTAAGTCCTTTTTGGTTATTTTTAGCTATCTGATGCATTTTTGTGATGATGATAACTTTTACTGTGCTTGTCCGTTTTGTGCGTATAATATGTCAAAATGATCGTGGTGATGTGTATTGTGTTTTGTTCCATTGTGTCATGCATGTTTGAGTCCATCTAGATGTATTAATTCATCATGACAAGAGTGCTACTTGATATAAACTGCTGCTATTAGTTGTTTTCATGCCATGTTTGAGATGTGATAACTTGGTGCATGTTTATCCAAATGAAGCAAATGATATGTCAAAATGTTCATCATGAGATGCTCTACATGTTGTTTCCCATAGCATGCATGTTAGAGCTCATATTGCCATGTTTATCTCTGTTGCAAAAGTGCATGTGGCTGTTAGGTTTTGTGACTTGTTACGAGATGCCTAGTTGAGGAGCTCGTTGCTATTGATGTGTTTGTCCCCATGTTGTATGCTCATATGTTTTGGACTCCCCATCATCTGTTCTTTGCTGTGGTGCAAACCACTTGCCATGTTATGCTTTGAGGTGACTTAAACATGCTCACAAACATGCCATGATAATATTGCTGTTTTAACACTTAGTGAAATTTCACTAAGTCTTGAATCTGTGATATCCTGATGCTATGTTTGCTTGTTGTTCTAGGCAAATCCATGTTAGTTTTGGGGTGACCATTGATCATTCCTTGTTGTATATGTTGTTGTCTATCCATACATGCCCTCACATGCTCATTTGGGTTGCTGTAGCATATTTAATTCTTGCTCCCAAGTTGTTATAAAATATTGCTGTCCGGTTTTTAGTGTCATGATCAAAATGTTGTAGCTTGTTGCTATTGATCCATGCCTCCTATGGAGTTGCTCCAATGGAGTTATTTGCTGTAGGATATGTCTACTTCATGTCCATGCTTCTTGTCACCATGTTTGAGTGTTGTAGATTATATATTTCTTGCTCTAAAGTTGCTATGTGGCTGTTAGTTTCAGCTTTGCATTGTTTCTTGTTTCGGGTGTATCTTTTAGCCCGTTGCTCCGTTTTGAGCAAGTCCTATATGAAACTTGTGTGGTTTTGCATGTAGATTCATAATATCATCTTGTTAACATGTTTGGAGTATGTTTTCTTGATGTTTGGGTGCATCTTGCACCGTTGCCATGCTTATCTTGTTTTGATCATATCTTCTAGACCGTAGCTCCGTTTTAAACAAACTTTATATGAAACTTGACTAGAATTTCGTGTATATTGTCTTGGTGCATATTAACTAGCTGTTTAACAACTTTAACTTAAGGTTTGTTCAGTTCTGGATTAATTTCAAACTATGCTCATGATGACTTACCAGATTTGTCTTAAATAGTTTCCGGACTCATTTAAACATGTTGTTTCCTGTGTTGTTTCTCTGTGCTTCCTACCTTGCCATGCCATGCATCCTAAATAGACTTGTCTTGCATCCTACTAGCTAGACTAAATTTTCTTGTTCTTGTGCTGTTTATCTGTGTTTCCTATGTTGTCTTGTTGCGCATCCTAAGTGCATCTGCAGTGCTTCCTTAGTGCATCAGCGATGCATCCTGTAGTTTTCGCTTTGCACCTTGTTTGATTTCGTGCCTCGTGTGTTCTTGTGTTGAGTAGAGCCGGAAGCCGAGACCGAGTACGAGAACGAGGTTATCACCGAGGTTGAGAACGAGGAGCCCTCTTACGATCCCATCGACGACTCGTCAGGCAAGATGACTTGACCCAGATATCATTACTATCTTTGCCTATTGCTAGAATTCTCGCTCTTTAGCTTATTGCCTCGATGCCCATGTTTGTCTGTCAGCCTCCTATTGTAACCATTAATCTGTCTAACCACCCTACCTATGCAAACCTTTGATTGGCTACGTAGGCTTCGCTCAGCCCCTCTTATAGCATTGCTAGTTACAGGAGAAGATTTGAAGATTCTTGCTTCATGTTGAAGCTTGTTGGGATATCACACTATATAAACTCTTTAATGAAATCATCTATATATTGGTAATGGGTGGAAGGCTAAGCCTCTTGCTTGGTGTTTTGTTCTACTCATGCCGCCCTAGGAACCGTATAAACCGGTGTTATGTTCCTTGATTATGCGTTCCTCACACAGTTGGGGTTATGGGACCCCCTCGATAAACCGCTTAGCGCTAAGGCTTTTCCAGCAAGTCCCAACACTGGTACTCCATTCGCCTAACAACTAAAACCTGCCGAGGGAGTAATTAACCCGAGGATTAATTAATCAACCCCCTGGGCCAGTGCTCGTTTTGAGTGTTGGTCCAAACTAGAGCCACTTGCGGTGCCATCCAGTTCGCTGGGGTCTTCGGTATCTGTACGTACTGCTCATCCGGTCGTGGCGTGAGACGAGATACGCGTGGCTACTATCAGGGTGTCGGCACGCCGGGAGGATTTGATGGATTAGTCTTACCTTAGTCGGAGTATCTTGAGCACGGGATTTCGAGGATACTCGGGCCTTCCCACCTTGGAGTTGCGACTCCACGGATCGTGGGCTTGTAATGCGCCAAGTTGGAACACCCCTGCAGGGTTTTGAACTTTCGAAAGCTGTGCCCGTGGTTATGTGGCAGATGGGAATTTGTTAATATCCGGTTGTAGAAAACTTGACACCATGTTCAGAACACACTACCAGCGCGAGTACCGTGACGGTCATTTTCCGAAAGGGGTTCGGGAAGTGAACACGGTTGGGTTATGATTGCCGTGCTTAGTTCGGATCACTTCGTGATCATCTTGTCGCTCGTGGCACTTCTCTTCTTGCTCTTATTTATGTAAGCTAGTGCTAGTGCAGCTGCAGCCTTTTATTCTTTCTTCAGCCTTGTTCCACACCCAAGGCTTAGATAGTTCTGCTACCCGGGAACGGGATTGCTGTGTCCTCTGTGGCTCACAGATTCTACACCACACCAGATGTAGGTACCATGGTGAGCTACTCAGGTGACGGCACCGAGCTATACCGGGAGTACGATGAGGAACGTAGCCGTTACTATGTGCACTATCCCGATGATCAGTAGTGGTTTCTACTAGGGGCGATTCGAACCTGTGGCTTTATGTATGTTTGGTATCTTTCATTTGGATCTTCACCCGTAGTCGGGTTGTGATGTTATTTGGATGATGATTTGCTATGTAATGAATTGTGTGACGTGGCGAGTGTAAGCCAACTATCTCTTTTACTTTTCATCCCTATTTTTACATGAGATGTGCAAAGATACCGAACTTGAGATCATTCCAGAATGGGCTTATACCTTTAAGTCGTGCCTCGACACGTAGGAGGCATAGTCCCATCCTGGGCATTACAAGTTGGTATTCAGAGCCTCCTCCGACCTAGAAGCCCCCACTGATTGATCGAATCGTTGACGGTTGAGTCTAGGCACACACTTAAAATGTTTTGAGTCCTATATATATCAAAGAGTAGGAATTCTTTTGCTCCTCATCTCTTTTCACTCTGGTGAGGACTCCTGACGATTACTCTTGCCTCTTCTACTCTCAAAATTCACCAACTTTTTTTAGGAATCTCGCGAGTATTGTTTGGATTGTTTCGATGTCTTTGTGAAGAGAACATTTTTCTCGATGCCTCCTGTCATTTAGGGGTTGTGGCAGTGTCCCGGGGAGTTGAGCTCCGAGGTGTTGTCGTCACAAATATATCGCAGCAGTTCTGGAATACTTAAGACGGCCGACATCGAAAACTCTCCTATGCGGTTAGTGGCAAGATAACCCCGACATCACCCAGTACTGGGGAGGTAGTTCGGAAGTATTGCCATAGCTTGTATAGTAGATGCGTTTCGAAGGTCCGAGGTAGACGGTTTCCGGAAATAACTGGTTATGTGTTGAAGGATGGATACAGGTGGATGTAGGATTAGAGTTGAGTGTGCGATGCTTCCCCTGTATCCCCGACACCTGATTGCATAACTGGAAACTTTCATAAATTAATAGGTGGGTTCTTCTAGTAGATCGTATGCATTCTTCCAACGAATGCATGATATGGAGTTCGGGGGTTCTACATTGAGTGAAGTAGTTTTATGGCCGTTGTTCCGATCGGGAGTTGCATCTTAAAGGGTCCTTGGCTATGCTGATCCGGGGATTGCAAAACCCTTTTGTAACACGTTCCATAAGCTTTCAGCACGAATATGTCGAAGAAGCTTCTATCTTGTATTTGTTCTATCTACACCTTGTTGTTTTATTTACCTTTTGTCTCCCAAGTGGCTTCTCGTGAAGATTGTTGTTACTACTAAACTGAGAATTTCATTCGTTCCTCTTGTTCGAATGATTCTTGTGAAGACTATGTTGCAATTTCTAGCCGTTGATTCAGCTTATATATTCTTTTGATCAATGGCTAATAGTGGTCATCTCTTTCAGGATGGCTCCTAAAAGGGTTCCCAACGCTAACCCAGAGGGTGAAGAGATTCCTGATCGTCCTCCTTCCCCTCCTCCTCCGTCTGAGGCCTGGAGAGCAATTATGCAAGCTACGAATCAGAACACCCAAATTCTTTTGCAAATGATGCAGAATATTCAAGCAAATCAAGCAAATCAGGGTGCTCATGGGAACCAAGGCAATTTGTTCAACCAAACCCACTTTGCTACGCTCAACCAGTTCTTGGCAAATCAACCAAAGGCATTCAGTTACTGCGTGGACCCTCTCGATGCTGAAGACTGGATAACAGATATCAAAAAGCATTTCGAGAGCAGTAACGTCAGGCCCGAGGACTATGTGAAGTTTGCAGCGTTCCAACTCAAGGACCAAGCAGCTGATTGGTGGCAGCAGTACAAAGACTCCAGAGCAGGGCGTGTAATCTCCTGGGATGACTTCTGCAAGGACTTTTGCTCTCACCACATTCCAACAAGTGTCATCGAGGGTATGCGTGAGAAATTCTGCAACCTGAAGCAAGGCTCAATGTCTGTCTACCAATATAATGTCAAGTTCCAGAACCTTGCCCGCTATGCCAAGCAAGACATCCTAGATGCCAAGAGCAAGATCTATCAGTTCCGAGGTGGTCTGAAGGATGAACTCCAACTTGCTCTCACCTTGTTCGAGCCTGATGAGTTTGATAAATTCTATAACATGGCACTTAAGCAAGAGGCAGCCCAGCTCAAGATGGAAGCTTCCAAAAAGAGGATCAGAGACGCTGTTCACTCCTCCTCTTATTGTCAAGTGGTCGCAAAGCAACAGAAGTTTTGGCTTCCACCTCCTCCAGTGATCCGAGCTCCCAACAACCACAACAACAAGAATTCTGGTGGCCGTGCTTTCTCCCACCCACCCAACCCAAGCAATCAGTCAAAGAACCACTTTCAAGCTGCCAAGTCAAGTGCTCCTTATCATCGTCCTCTCTCAGAAGTGGTTTGCAACAAGTGCACTCAGAAGGGTCACTATGCTAACAAGTGCCCCAACCCAAGGCGCCTTCCGCCTCCTCCACCTGTCAGCACTGCTATTGTCAAGCACAATCCAAAGGCAGCAAGAGTGAACCTGATGAATGCAGCTCAAGCAGAGAATTCTTCAGATGTGATACTTGGTAACCTTCCAGTTAACTCTATTCCTGCAAAAGTGTTGTTTGATTCGGGTGCATCATGTTCCTTCATGTCATATCCATTTGCATCCAAGCACGATGTTGTCACTAAAATTTTGCCAAGGGAGCTATCAGTTATTTCTCCGGGGAGACGAATGCATTCTAGTGTGTATGCTCCGGATGTATCTATTCGCATGGGTGATTACCGCTTTCTGGCTTCTCCGATTGTTCTCGGCAACTCCGACATTGATCTTATTCTTGGGATGGATTGGCTTTCTCAGCATGATGCTCACATTGATTGTGCAAATAAGGAAGTCAAGCTTACTCATTCCGACGAAGACGTGATTATCTTCGCCTCTCGAGATAACACAATCAGGTTATTCTCTCTCAATGACAAGGGCGAGATTAATGCCATCTCTCAAATTCCGGTGGTCAACGAATACGAGGATGTTTTCCCTGAAGAGCTTCCAGGCATGCCTCCGCATCGTCAAGTTGAATTCGTCATTGAACTCGAACCTGGTACTGAGCCAGCATGCCGGCGTCAGTACAAGCTCTCCCCAGAAGAGTTGAAGGAGTTGAACAAACAGCTTGATGAACAAGAGCGTATGGGTCTGATCAGGCCTAGCACGTCTCCTTGGGGCTGTGGTGTCTTATTTGTCAAGAAGAAGGATGGCACGGAGCGCCTTTGCGTTGATTACCGGCCTTTGAACAAGAAGACAATAAAGAACAAGTATCCGCTCCCCAACATCAATGAATTGTTCGAGCAGCTCAAAGGAGCAAAAGTGTTCTCTAAGCTTGATCTCCGAATGGGTTATCACCAAATTCGCATTCGTGAAGAAGATATCCACCAGACTGCCTTCAGTACGAGCTACGGCTCCTATGAATATACAGTCATGTCCTTTGGCCTCGCTAATGCTCCACCCACCTTCTTGAGAATGATGCACTACATTTTCAACCCCTACACCAACGAATTTGTGCTTGTGTATCTGGATGACATCTTGGTATTCTCCAAGAATGAAGAGGATCACGAAAAGCACCTCCGTCTGGTTCTCGACAGACTCCGTGAACATAAGTTCTATGCTAAGTTCTCCAAGTGCGAATTCTGGCTCGATAAGGTCTTGTATCTGGGCCATATCATCTCCGCTGACGGTATTGCTGTGAACCCCGAGAAAGTTGAAGCGATTGTCAACTGGGAACCTCCTCAGAACGTCATGCAACTCCGAAGCTTCCTTGGTCTTGCTAGCTATTGCAGAAGGTTCGTTGAGAACTTCTCCAAGATTGCCAAGCCTCTCTCCAACTTGCTGCAGAAGAATGTCAAGTACAACTGGTCTCCGGATTGTGATGTGGCATTCAAAACTCTTGAAGAAAAGCTCATCTCTGCTCCAGTTCTTACTCCTCCAGATGAGTCCAAGCCCTACAAAGTATTATGTGATGCTTCTCTTCAAGGACTTGGTGGCGTGCTAATGCAGGACAAGAAGATTGTGGCATACACTTCTTGTCAATTGAAGCCAAGTGAGAAGAACTACCCCACACATGATCTCGAGCTAGCAGCTGTGATACACGCCTTGATCACGTGGAGACACCTTCTGTTGGGCAGAAAAGTCGACATCTTCACCGATCACAAGAGCTTGAAGTACATCTTCACACAGCCGAACCTGAACCTTCGCTAGACTCGTTGGGTTGAAATGATCCAAGAGTATGATCCAAGCATCGAATACACACCTGGCAAAGCCAATGTCATTGCAGATGCCTTGAGCAGAAAGGCATATTGCAACAGTCTCCTTATCAAGCCGTTCCATCCTGAGCTTTGTGAAGCATTCAGGAAGCTCAACCTCCAAGTTGTTCCGCAAGGCTTTCTTGCAAATCTTCAAGTTGCTCCTACCTTGGAAGATCAGATCCGTGAGGCCCAACTCAGTGATGCTATGGTGCAGAAAGTGAAACATGGTATTGCAAAAGGTACTCCTAAATACAAGTGCTATCGTGTTGATGAGAGAGATACCTTGTTCTTTGAGGACAGACTTGTGGTTCCCAAGGGTGATCTCAGGAAGCTCATAATGAACGAAGCACATGACTCCCTCCTGTCGATTCATCCTGGAAGTTCCAAGATGTACCAAGACCTCAAGCAATCTTACTGGTGGACTCGCATGAAAAGTGAGATTGCCCAATTCGTGAATGAATGTGATGTCTGCAGAAGAGTGAAGGCAGAGCATCAACGTCCAGCCGGTCTTCTCCAACCTCTTCCTATTCCCGAGTGGAAATTCGACCACATTGAAATGGATTTCGTCACTAGGTTTCGCAAGTCCAAGAAAGGGAATGATTCTATCTTTGTGGTGATTGACAAGCTTACCAAAGTAGCTCATTTCCTTCCAGTCAAAGAATCCATCAATGCAGCTTAACTGGCAGAGTTGTACACTTCCAGAATTGTGTCCCTTCATGGCATTCCTCAAGTTATCTCCTCAGACCGTGGAAGTTTGTTCACATCCAAGTTCTGGGACTCCTTTCAGTCTGCCATGGGCACTAAGATCCGTTTCAGCACTGCATTTCACCCTCAGACTAGTGGTCAAGTCGAAAGAGTGAATCAGATTCTAGAAGACATGCTCAGAGCTTGTGTCATATCTTTTGGCATGAAGTGGGAAGATTACCTTCCGTTTGCCAAGTTCTCTTACAACAAAAGTTTCCAAGCAAGTTCCGGCAAAGCTCCGTTTGGAATCCTCTATGGCAGAAAGTGTCGTACCCCTCTCAACTGGTCCGAGGCTGGTGAATGTCAACTTCTTGGCAATGACTTGATCTCAGAAGCCGAAGAAATGTGCAAAGTCATACGTGATAATCTCAAGGCCGCTCAGTCGCGTCAGAAGAGCTACTACGACGGCAAGCATCGTGATTTGGCCTTCAACATTGGGGATCATGTCTATCTCCGTGTTTCTCCTATGAAAGGAACCCAAATATTTGGTATCAAAGGAAAGCTTGCTCCTAGATATGTGGGCCCTTTCAAGATCCTTGGCAAAAGAGGCGATCTTGCCTATCAACTCAAGCTCCCTTCCAACTACGCTAATGTTCATGATGTGTTTCACGTGTCTCAACTCCGCAAGTGCTTCAAGACACCTGAACGCACCATTCCGTTTGAGGAGATTGATCTTCAACGAGACTTGTCTTACCGAGAGCATCCCGTTGCTGTTCTCGAAGAAACCGAGCGCAAGACCCGCAACAAGTCAATCAAGTTCTTGAAAGTTAAGTGGTCACACCATACCGACCGAGAAGCTACGTGGGAACGAGAAGATCACCTTCGTTCCGAGTACCCTTCCTTCTTCCAGTCCTAGATCTCGGGACGAGATCTTTTCGAAGTAGAGGAGTTTTTGTAATGCCCCGGATGTAACACTTTCCCTATATGGCAATATATAAACTTTGGCTTCATCAGTTCCATTCCGGGTTCTTCGTCTTTTCGGGTTTTCGTCGTTTTGTCGTGTGCGTGTGTGCTTTCATCCATGTCATGTTGTCATGTGCATTGCATTGCAGTTGTGTTGTCATTTGCATACGGTCCCACTCGTCTCTTCCCGTTGTCCGTTTCGAGTTCCGACGCTCTCGCACGTGCCGTGGCATCCCCGAGTTCTTCTTTCGTGTTTGGCCGTGTAACGTTTCCGGATTGGCGTGAGACTTGTCGTGTGATATTGTTTTGATACGCGTAGGCCGCCTGTCAAGTTCCGTCGCGTTTGAAGTTCGTTTGATACTCCAACAGTTAACCTCGTGGGCTAAAAGTACCTCCTCTTTGAGGCCCAAGACCCCCTCCACAACAGCCCAACAACCCAGCTCCAACCTTCCCATCATCTCGGTCGTTGAATTGTGATCGTGTGGCCGAAAACCGCCCCCCATTTGCAGTCTCCTAGCTCCTTGTGCCTATAAAAACGTCCACCCCTCCATTTTTCTCGTCCAAACCCTAGACTTCTTCCTAGCTCCAGCCGCCGCCTCGTTTTCCGTGCCGGGCGGACATGTCCGTCCGCGCCGGACACAACCGCCGCCTCCACCGCCGCGCGGGCCCGCAGGCCCAGCGCGGGCCCGCCGCCGCCGCCTTTCGGGCCAGTCCCCGCACCGTACCTCGCCTTCGTCCCCGCCGCCTCCGGTCGACGCCCCGCCGACACGGCCGCGCCGGCCACCGCGCCGCCATCCGCAGGCGGCCGGAGCACCGTCCGCCGCCGCCGGGCCTCAGTGCGCCGCCGCCCGAGCTCAAGTGAGCCTCGCCGCCGCCCGAGCCCCGGCCCCTCCGAGCCCTCGCGGCTGGGAGGCAGCAGCCCGTCGAGCCTCCCCGCCGGTGCCCGTTGTCCGCCGGCCGGAGCAGTTCCAGCCGCCGCCGCGAAGCTCTCGAGGCGCCGGCCTCCTTCGATCCAGATCGGATCGGGACCCCGATCCAGCTGCCCGGGTTTGAACCCTAACGGGTGCACCCGCGAACCCGCTACCCGCTCCGACTCGGCGCCCGTTGACCCGCGCCCGCACGTTGACCCTTGTGTTTTTTTGTCTAAGTCCTTTTTAGTTATTTTTAGCTGTCTGATGCATTTTTGTGATGATGGTAACTTTTACTGTGCTTGTCCGTTTTGTGCGTATAATATGTCAAAATGATCGTGGTGATGTCTACTATGTTTCGTTCCATTGTGTCATGCATGTTTGAGTCCATCTAGATGTCTTAATCATCATGACAAGAGTGCTACTTGATATAAACTGCTGCTACTAGTTGTTTTCATGCCATGTTTGAGATGTGATAACTTGGTGCATGTTTATCCAAATGAAGCAAATGATATGTCAAAATGTTCATCATGAGATGCTCTACATGTTGGTTGGCATAGCATGCATGTTAGAGTTCATATTGCCATGTTTATCTCTGTTGCAAAAGTGCATGTGGCTGTTAGGTTTTGTGACTTGTTACGAGATGCCTAGTTGAGGAGCTCGTTGCTATTGATGTGTTTATCCCCATGTTGCATGCTCATATGTTTTGGACTCCCCATCATGTGTTCTTTGCTGTGGTGCAAACCACTTGCCATGTTATGCTTTGAGGTGACTTAAACATGCTCACAAACATGCCATGATAATATTGCTGTTTTAACACTTCGTGAAATTTCACTAAGTCTTGATTCTGTGATATCCTGATGCTATGTTTGCTTGTTGTTCTAGGCAAATCCATGTTAGTTTTGGGGTGACCATTGATCATTCCTTGTTGTATATGTTGTTGTCTATCCATCCATGCCCTCACATGATCATTTGGGTTGCTTTAGCATATTTAATTCTTGCTCCCAAGTTGTTATAAAATATTGCTGTCCGGTTTTTAGTGTCATGATCAAAATGTTGTAGCTTGTTGCTATTGATCCATGCCTCCTATGGAGTTGATCCAATCGAGTTGTTTGCTGTAGGATATGTCTACTTCATGTCCATGCTTCTTGTCACCATGTTTGAGTGTTGTAGAATATATATTTCTTGCTCTAAAGTTGCTATGTGGCTGTTAGTTTCAGCTTTGCATTGTTTCTTGTTTCGGGTGTATCTTTTAGCCCGTTGCTCCGTTTTGAGCAAGTCCTATATGAAACTTGTGTGGTTTTGAATGTAGATTCATAATATCATCTTGTTAACATGTTTGGAGTATGTTTGCTTGATGTTTGGGTGCATCTTGCACCGTTGCCATGCTTATCTTGTTTTGATCATATCTTCTAGACCGTAGCTCCGTTTTAAACAAACTTTATATGAAACTTGACTAGAATTTCGTGTATATTGTCTTGGTGCATGTTAAATTGCTGTTTAACAACTTTAACTTAAGGTTTGTTCAGTTCTGGACTAATTTCAAACTATGCTCATGAGGACTTACCGGATTTGTCTTAAATAGTTTCCGGCCTCATTTAAACCTGTTTTTTCCTGTGTTGTTTCTCTGTGCTTCCTACCTTGCCATGTTATGCATCCTAAATAGACTTGTTTTGCATCCTACTAGCTAGACTAAATTGTCTTGTTCTTGTGCTGTTTATCTGTGTTTCCTATGTTGTCTTGCTGTGCATCCTTAGTGCATCTGCAATGCTTCCTCAGTGCATCAGCCATGCATCCTATAGTTTGTGCTTTGCACCTTGTTTGATTTCGTGCCTCGTGTGTTCTTGTGTTGAGTAGAGCCGGAAGCCGAGACCGAGTACGAGAACAAGGTTACCACCGAGGTTGAGAACGAGGAGCCCTCTTACGATCACATCGACGACTCGACAGGCAAGATGACCTGACATAGATATCATTACTATCTTTGCCTATTGCTAGAAGTCTCGCTCTTTAGCTTATTGCCTCGATGCCCATGTTTGTCTGTCAGCCTCCTATTGTAACCATGAATCTGTCTAACCACCCTACCTATGCAAACCTTTGATTGGCTACGTAGGCTTCGCTCAGCCCCTCTTATAGCATTGCTAGTTGCAGGAGAAGATTTGAAGATTCTTGCTTCATGTTGAAGCTTGTTGGGATATCACACTATATAAACTCTTTAATGAAATCATCTATATATTGGTAATGGGTGGAAGGCTAAGCCTTTTGCTTGGTCTTTTGTTCCACTCATGCCGCCCTAGGAACCGTATAAACCGGTGTTATGTTCCTTGATTGTGCGTTCCTCACACGGTTGGGGTTAAGGGACCCCCTCGATAAACTGCTTAGCGCTAAGGCTTTTCCAGCAAGTCCCAACATTGGTACTCCATTCGCCTAACAACTAAAACTTGCCGAGGGAGTAATTAACCCGAGGATTAATTAATCAACCCCCCTGGGCCAGTGCTCGTTTTGAGTGTTGGTCCAAACTAGAGCCACTTGCGGTGCCACCCAGTTCGCTGGGGTCTTCGGTATCTGTACGTACCGCTCATCCGGTCGTGACCTGAGACGAGATACGCGCGGCTACTATCAGGGTGTCGGCACGCCGGGAGGATTTGCTGGATTAGTCTTACCTTAGTCGGAGTATCTTGAGCACGGGATTCCGAGGATACTCGGGCCTTCCCACCTTGGATTTGCGACTCCGCGGATCGTGGGCTTGTAATGGGCCAAGTTGGAACAACCCTGCAGGGTTTTGAACTTTTGAAAGCCGTGCCCGCAGTTATGTGGCAGTTGGGAATTTGTTAATATTCGGTTGTAGAAAACTTTACACCATGTTCAGAACAAACTACCAGCGTGAGTACCGTGACGGTCATTTTCCGAAAGGGGTTCGAGAAGTGAACATGGTGGGGTTATGATTGCCGTGCTTAGTTAGGATCACTTCGTGATCATCTTGTCGCTCGTGGCACTTCTCTTCTCGCTCTTATTTACGTAAGCTAGTGCTAGTTCAGCTACAGCCTTTTATTCTTTCTTCAACCTTGTTCCACACCCAAGGCTTAGATAGTTCTGCTACCCGGGAACGGGATTCCTGAGTCCTCTGTGGCTCACAGATTCTACACCACACCAGATGCAAGTACCATGGTGAGCTACTCAGGTGATGGCACCGAGCTATACTGGGAGTACGATGAGGAACGTAGCCGTTACTATGTGCACTATCCCGATGATCAGTAGTGGTTTCTACTAGGGGCGATTCGAACCTATGGCTTTATGTATGTTTGGTATCTTTCATTTGGATCTTCACCTGTAGTCGGGTTGTTGTGATGTTATTTGGATGACGATTTGCTATGTAATGAATTGTGTGACGTGGCGAGTGTAAGCCAACTATCTCTTTTACTTTTCATCCCTATTTTTACATGAGATGTGCAAAGATACCGAACTTGAGATCATTCCAGAATGGGCTTATACCTTTAAGTCGTGCCTCGACACGTAGGAGGTATAGTCCCATCCTGGGCATTACAACTGCCTCTCGGGCTAGGGGGGGCACTATATAAAGCCCAGAGTCTTGGGCCAATACGGCTCTAAGTCGGTTTGCTCTTTTTTTTCTTCTAAAAGAGTCCTGACACGGAAAAACTAATGAAAGAAATACTAAACGGACTCCAAAAATCCCGAAATAAATTTTCGCCGTCCTCTAATAATGTTTAGGACAAAGTGAACATTTTTCCCGGACCAAATGCAATTTTGGAAAACGCGCATTTTTCCTATGCAAATAAAATCGCAAATAAATCCAGAAAAATACCAAAAGTGATTTTAACATTTTTTCCTCCAATATTTCTGTTATTTTGGAGAAGTCATATTATCTCCGCTCATATATTGTATTTAGAAATGTTTTTAGGAGAGAAAAATAATTAGAATCACACTGTCCTCGTACCGGTATTCTAGCGAACTCAAATACGAAAACGGTAAAATTCCCAACTCTCTCCGTAGGTCCTTGAGTTGCTTAGAATTTCGAGGAACGCCACAAACAAAAATGCAAAGAGCATGCAATGCAGTATGATCTATGTATGACATTCCAAATTGAAAATTTGGGATGTTACAAACCTACCCCCCTTAGAATGAATCTCGCCCTCGAGATTCGGCTTGGCTAGAGAACATGTGTGGGTGGTCCTTGCGTAGATCATCTTCTCGTTTCCAGATGGCTTCTTCCTCGGTGTGGTGACTCCACTGAACTTTGCAAAACTTGATAACCTTACTGCGGGTAACTCTGCTCGAAAATTTGAGGATCTTAACAGGCTTCTCCTCGTAGGTCAGATCATTGTCCAACTGAATTGCTTCCAGGGGTACTGTGTCTCTAAGTGGTATATCGGCCATCTCTGCCTGGCACTTCTTAAGCTGCGAAATGTGAAACACGTCGTGCACTCCTGACAATCCTTCGGGCAATTCCAACTTATAGGCAACTTCTCCCATGCGTTCCAAAACATGGTAAGGTCCCACAAATCTCGGGGCTAGCTTTCCTTTAACTCCGAAATGTTTAACTCCTCGCAGAGGCGATACCCTCAAGTACGCTCTGTCTCCGATCTCATAGGCTATCTCCTTGCGCTTCGAGACTGCATAACTCTTCTGCCTGGACTGAGCTACCTTGAATCTATCTCAAATCAACTTCACCTTCTCCTCAGATTCTTTGATCAAGTCTAGTCCAAACAACTATCGGTCTCCAACTTCATCCCACATTAACGATGTTCGGCATCTCCTTCCATACAATGCCTCGAAGGGTGCCATCTTAAAACTGGCCTGGTAACTATTGTTGTACGAGAACTCCGCGTAGGGAAAATTATCATCCCAACTAGATCCATAATCTAACGCACAGGCTCTCAACATGTCCTCCAGGATCTGGTTGACTCTCTCGGTCTGTCCATCGGTCTGCGGGTGAAATGTTGTACTAAATTCCATCCTCGTTCCCAAAGTTTGGTGTAGCTGATGCCAAAACTTTGAGGTGAACTGTGTTCCTCTATCTGATACAATGGTCCTCGGAACTCCGTGAAGACATACTATCCTGGTCATGTATATCTTGGCTAACTTCGCACTGGTGTATGTGGTTTTCACGGGATAAAATGGGCTACCTTTGTCAATCGATCCACCACTACCTAGATTGAGTCATATCCTGATTTGGTCCTGGGCAATCCGGTGATAAAATCCATGCCAAGCTTCTCCCACTTCCATTCGGGTATTGGCATAGGCTGTAGCAATCCTGCTGGCTTCTGATGTTCTGCATTTACTCTCTGTCATACATCACATACGGCTACATACTCGGCAATATCCTTCTTCATTCCCGTCCACCAGAAACGTTCCTTTAAATCCAAATACATCTTGGTGTTTCTGGGGTGTATCGAGTATGGCGAATCATGTGCTTCCTGCAGTATCAACTTCCTGATCTCCGGGTCGTTGGGCACATAGATTCGATCCTCAAACCACAAGGTGTCGTGTTCGTCCTCACGAAATCCCTTGGCATTTCCTTCACTCATCCTTTTCCTTATCTCTGCAATTTCTTTATCATCCTTCTGGGCATCACGTATCTTTCCCAGCAGTGTCGACTGAACCTCCAATGTTGCAACGAAACCTCTAGGAACTATCTCCAAACGAAGTTCCCTGAGATGTTCTACTAACTCTTGTGGCAATCCCCCTTTTATTAAGGTATTTGCATAACTCTTCCGGCTCAAAGCGTCTGCCACGACGTTGGCCTTCCCTAGGTGATAGTGCAGCTTCATATCATAATCCTTTATAAGCTCCAACCATCTCCTTTGTCTGAGGTTCAACTCCTTCTGTGTGAAAATGTACTTCAAACTCTTGTGATCCGTGTACACATCACAACGGTTACCAATAAGGAAATATCTCTAGGTTTTCAGTGCGTGCACTACAACTGCTAACTCCAGATCGTGCGTCGCGTAATTCAACTCGTGCGGTCGCAGTTGACGAGATGCATAAGAAACAACTCTTCCATCCTGCATAAGTATTCCTCCAAGTCCTAAGCGTGAAGCATCGCAGTACACTTGGAAATCCTTGCGTATATCTGGCAATATCAACACTGGGGCTGTCGTCAACCGTTTCTTCAACTCCTGGAAACTTTCTTCACACTCTACAGTCCAATCGAACTTGGTCTCCTTTTTCAACAATGTCGTCATTGGCTTTGCAATCTTGGAGAAGTTTTCTATGAATCTCCGGTAGTATCCCGCGAGTCCAAGAAAACTGCGGATCTCTCCAACTGAAGTGGGTGCCAACCACTCAGTGACTGCCTGCACTTTGACGGGGTCCACTGCTATACCTTCTCCTGATATAACATGCCCTAGGAATCCAACTTCCTTCAACCAAAACTCGCATTTGCTAAACTTGGCATACAATTGATGTTCTCTGAGCTTCTCCAATACCAAACGCAAATGCTCTGCATGTTCTTCCTCATCCTTAGAGTATATCAGAATATCATCTATAAATACCACGACGAACTTATCCAAGAACTCCATGAACACCTTGTTCATCATACTCATGAAATAGGCAGGTGCGTTAGTCAATCCAAATGACATAACCGTATACTCATATAGCCCGTACCGTGTGGTGAAGGCTTTCTTAGGTATATCCTTCTCTCGGATCTTCAATGGTGGTATCCAGATCGTAGATCTATCTTGGAGAATACTTTCGCTCCCTGGAGTTGGTCGAACAGATCATTGATCATCGGCAGCGGGTACTTATTCTTAATTGTCACTTCATTCAGCGCATGATAATCAACTACCATTCTTAAAGATCCATCCTTCTTCTCGACCAAAAGCACTGGGGCTCCCCAAGGTGATGAACTTCGGCGAATAAATCCTTTCTCCAACAACTCCTTAATCTTCTTCTTGATCTCCTCCAGATCATTTACTAGCATCCGATATGGTCTCTTAGATATTGGTCCGGTGCTGGCAACAACTCTATTAAGAACTCAGTATCTCTATCCGGTGGCATGCCGGGTAACTCCTCTGGGAACACATCCAGATAATCCTTTACTACTGGCACTTCCTCCTGAACAACTTCCGTGAGAGAATATACTTGTGTCCTTATAGGCGAATGCCTAGATACATACTTAATCCTTTTTCCCTCCGGGGTGGTGAGAAAAATAGACTTACTGGCACAATCGATGTTACCTCCATACTTCGATAGCCAATCCATACCTAATATCACATCTAGTCCTTGTGACTCCAGAACTATTAGGTCGGAGGGGAAAGTGTGGCATCCTATGGTCAATGGCGTCTGAAAACATCCTTGGTGTGCCATATACTCTGCTCCTGGTGAACTTACTAACATGGGGGTATTAAGAACTCGGGTGGACATCCTATGTCTATCAACGAATCCCCTTGAAATGTATGAATGCGATGCACCAGTATCGAAAAGAACTATTGCGGTAAATGTTTTAACCAAAAACTTATCGACAACAACATCTGGTTGCTCTTCTACCTCCTCCACGGTCACGTGGTTCACTTGTCCTTTGTTGAACGGGTTAGGCTTCTTCCCGGCGCTTCCATTGCCATTCCCATTCTTAGCTTCGGGGCAGTCCGTGGCATAATTTCCATTCTTCCCGCACTTGAAACAAGTGATGTGGCTGAAATCCTTCTTGGCGGGTGTGGACGGTGTAGGGCGGCTCTGGTTACTACTTGCTCCATTCCCATTTCCATTCTTAGGGCCATTGTGGTTGTGGGGAATTCCATGGTTATGGGTATATCCTCCCGAATTCGGAGTGAATCGGGGCATCTGCTGGGCTCCAGAATTATTCCTTCCTTGTCCATACTTCCTCTTGCGGCTTTCAATCTGCTGCTGCTTCCCTTCAATCATAAGAGCTTTATCTACCAACTCCTGGTAGTTGTTGAAAGTTGCCACCATCAACTGTACGCTCATCTCGTCATTCAGCCCTTCCATAAATCTCTCATGCTTAGCGGCATCTGTGGCCACATCATCTGGGGCATAACGAGATAGGGTACTAAACTCATCCACGTACTGAGCTACAGTATGGTTTCCTTGGCGCAAGTTGCGAAACTCCCGCTTCTTCATGCTCATAGCTCCAGTTGAGACATGGGCAGTACGGAAAGCTTGCTGAAACTGCTCCCAAGTGACATTGGCTATGGGGAAAGTGGTTGTGTAATTCTCCCACCATGTTGTGGCTGGTCCAGACAACTGGTGTGCGGGAAATTGCACCTTCTCAGCGTCAGAGCAATTGGCGGTGGTCAAATCCCTTCCAATCTTGCGTAGCTGGTCATCAGCCACTATTGGTTCGATGCTGCTAGCAAACACGGGTGGTTGCAACCTTAAGAAATGTGTCAGGTTGTCCACGGGTGGTGGTGGTGGAGGGTTGTTGTTGTTGTTCTGGTTGTTCTGAGTGTTCTGGACAAGAAGTTGCATCAAGGTGTTCTGCTGCTCTATCAACTGGGTGAGCTCAGGGGGAAACTCAAATCCGGGCTCACGTCTTGGAGGCATCTGGTGGGTGTAGAGGGAAGAAATTAGAACAGAATTGAAGTCTAAGGGAAAATCACTACCCATATGCACATGAGACAAACACAATCATATCACACCAATCAATTTCAAGCAAGATCTTACAAATCTAACTACCGTTACAAAGAGTGCTCTAAATACTACTGTGTGGGGGTAAACTACTAGTCATAAGGTGGTCATCTAAAAATATTGATCGGCAGAAGATTCCATGATGTATGCTCCATCTTCATCTTCGTAGTCTTCATCTTCGCTATCATCGGGTTCTGAATCCGTGTCGTCGATGATAATGAAATCTTTAGGACAAATCTCCTTGGGTTCTTCTTCCTCTTCTGCACCTCCTGGTGCTGGATCTCCTATGACTACTCCTAGCTTCCTTGTCAAATCATCATTCTTCTCCACTAGTATCAACATCTCATCCTCGTATCCATCATGAGTAGACTTAAGTTCTTCTTCTAGCTCCAAATTCCTATTTAGTGCCTTCTTCAATTCTATCATCCCAGCGCACATCTGGTGCTCCTGTCGTCAAATGTGCTGGTTCAACTCCTGGATGAACGCTGCAATGGACCTATCCTTCCGGGTGCTGATCATATCCCAACTCTCATCTCGGCGTCTACAAATCTGGTAGATGGTGTCCTTCAGCTCCTGCTTGTAGACTTCTCCGATCCTTCCCATCGTGATGTGGGCGGCCATGCTCTTGCCTAGGCTCCAGGTTGGTACATCAAAAGAAAACTCTATTGGCTCAGTGGATGGTGCGAAGGTTCTTCCGAGAATTTGAACTTGAATGCTCCATCGTTCCTCCTCCGGTAAAGTGGTGGTGTAGGTCCAGATAAAGCTTGGTATTCCTATGTTCAGGTACCTAGTGACTTCCTTCAAGTGTCGTCCAAATGGTGTGTCTTCATCCGGTTGAGTGAACTCGTTCCTTGTGTCCACCATCCTAAAGAAGTAGAAAAATGGAGAGAAGTCAAAATTGAGTAGAGAAGAGTGATCTAGGGTCTGTCTTAGTGGTCGTGTCCTACAGTCAGCGTGTGCTCTGATACCATCTTTGTAGCGACCACGATCCGAATGGACCGAAGTCTCTGTGTTTCAGTGTCATCCCTGGATCGGTAATGCTGACACACACAGTACTTGAAGGATTTATAACAGAGTGGCAATCACACACTTATTACATCGAATGTCTCCAATGAGAACTTATTACAAAATCTATGGCTTAAGGCCATCTAACAAAATAACAGCGGAAGGCTTGGAAGATAAGTGAGTCCATCAACTCCAACGGCATAGCTGAGTGCATGACAAACGACCTAGAACGTCTTATCCCTCGTCTGAAAAGTCTGCAACATAATATGTTGCAGCCCGAAAATGGGTCAGCACATGGAATATGCTGGCAAGATAACACAGAAGATGCAAGTAACAGAATAAAGCCTATACTATATGCATATTTGGCTGGTGGAGGCTCTAAGGTTAAAGTTTTTGTGTAAAGCCAAGTTTTCCCTACAACAAAAGAATAAATTTAATTGAACTATCATGTTGGTTGAAAATCATTGAGAAGGTACCTCCAACTCAATCCCAAATTAAAAGTTGATCGTTAACCCAACAAATTAAATTATAGAGTGATGAGATCAACCAATAATTCAAGTACCAGATACTCAAGATGTCCATAACCGAGGACACTGCTAATCATGATCAGTTTGTACACTCTGCAGAGGTTTGTGCACTTTTCCCACAAGACTCGATCTCCTCCGTTTGGTTTCTCGCACTGCATGGTGTTTGAGAAACGGATGACAGAGACACAGTCTTTCCGAAGAGGTCCCCTTAACCAGATATATAGGCCGGTACACCTACAATCCCTCTACATCTGCTAGCCCATCATGGAAAGGTTTCCCACAACTTACTCAACTATGCCAGAGCCCATATTTGCATGTGGCTGCACACGGAAGTTTCTAGCATGAATAGTTTTATGATCCCTTTGAGCCTGGGTGGCATTCTATAGGAAAAATCACACGGAACCCCGGGATTTCCTAGGACAACACTGGATTCCCCAGGTGCCCTGCAACCAATCCACCCAGATGTGTATTCAAGTAGCCACCTTAAGTTGAATCCTTAATTAACAACTCACATCTGTCATGGATTTCACTCAAACCCAAACCACGTCTACGAGCATAGCATAGCGACCTAAGCAAACGTAGAAGTAACTCTCAAGGGTTTGAAAATTATGCAGGTAATAGGTTCTACCTCAATCTACTTCCCAGTCCCACAAATTAAGAGATCCTACTCATGCAATGTGTGAGGGTTTGATCTAATGCATAAAAACTGGGTAATAAAAGGTATGATCAAAGTGTTACTTGCCTTGCTGACGATTCGCAAAACCTAGAGACTCGTAGTAGCACGCTTCACAGTCCGGGTATTCTATCGCAAGCAAACAATAGCATACATAAGCAAACAAGCAATGATGCACAACCAAAACTCCAAAAGAACAGATCTAACCAGAAAGAACTTAAGAACTCTGGTTTGCAAAAAGAATCAACTCGAAGGAAGCAACGAAACTCAAACTGCGAAAGAAATGAGCTCCGATTACTAATTGGTCTAAAGTGAAATTTTATAGTAGCCAAAACTTTGTTCAAGTTGGTTAAACGGAAAGAGGGCATCGAGACGAAGATCTGGGGTTTTGAATCACCTGATTCTGACTCTCGAGCGAAAAGAAAAACGAAAAACAAGATCAGGGCAGAAATCACGATCGAAATAATCGCAGATAAATACCCCGAAAAAGAAAACTGACGAACAGGCTAACGAACGAAGGTTCTCTGTCTGCGGCTAACGGACGAAACCGTTCATTAAAATGAACATATGGATGAACGTCTGCTAAATAGCTAAACCGAAGAAAAACCGAACCGATCTAAACCTAATAAAAAAACGGATCTATGGTTTACGAAAAACCGATCGGTTTAAAAAAAACCGACGACTACCTCGAATCGGCGAACTTCGGCGAGATTCCGGCGGGTCCGGCGCCGGGCGGCGCGGCTAGCGGCGGCGGCGGCTTGCTAGGGCAGGGGCGGGCGACGGGTTGGCGGCTGGGATGCCTCTCGGGCCGGGGGGGCTATATAAATCCCAGAGTCCTGGGTCAATACGGCTCTAAGTCGGTTTGCTTTTTTCTTTTCTTTTTCTAAAAGAGTCGTGACGCGGAAAAACTAACGAAAGAAATACTAAACGGACTCCAAAAATCCCGAAATAAATTTTCACCGTCCTCTAATAATATTTAGGACAAAGTGAACATTTTTCCGGGACCTAAATGCAATTTTGAAAAACGCGCATTTTTCCTATGCAAATAAAATCGCAAATAAATCCAGAAAAATACCAAAAGTGATTTTAACAATTTTCCTCCAATATTTATGTTATTTTGGAGAAGTCATATTATCTTCGCTCATATATTGTATTTAGAAATATTTTTAGGAGAGAAAAATAATTAGAATCACACTGTCCTCTTACCGGTATTCGAGCGAACTCAAATACGAAAACGGTAAAATTCCCAACTCTCTCCGTAGGTCCTTGAGTTGCTTAGAATTTCGAGGAATGCCACAAACAAAAATGCAAAGAGCATGCAATGCAGTATGATCTATGTATAACATTCCAAATTGAAAATTTGGGATGTTACATTTCATGAAGACCGTGAAGGATGGGCGGTCGGCCCATTTCATGAAGACCGTGAAGGATGGGCGGTCGGCCATCACAAGGGGCTGGACTAGAGTCGTGTGTGCCTTCTGCATGGACGAGGGCACAACATGGGCATTCCGCTTCACCTTGTTCAGCAACCAGAATATATTTGGCATCTTTCTTTATCGTCTTTAATAGTACAAATATACAACTGTGGTTCATCATTCTTTATTTGGTTCTTATGTAATTCTTGAACATATGTACCTATGAATCGAATAATGCTTTGGCTGTTTGAACCTGATGGATATGAATAAAGTTGTAGCATACATTCAAATTCAAATCCAAATCCGGTACAATTTGGAAAAGCATAAATTAAATTACGGCGAATTTACGCTCTCCAGGTTGTTACGGCACACACGATTGGTAATAGACAAACGTTTGCGATATGCACCATAATCCGAGAAGGTTCACAGAGAGGAAACGTGTGCAAGCATGCACACAGTTTCTGTTTGCAAAGTGTGTGCGATGTTAGACAATATCACAAATGGTGTGGGCAAACTAAATGTTTGTGTTAGTTGTCTTATCGTACACCATTCACAACCATGATGAAGTATGCATCATAAACGTTGCACCACAGAATAGTGTGTGCGATAGTTGTCGTGTACGACGATGTTACGACGGCCCGACATTTCGTAACCATGTCCGACACTCGTACGGCGATTAGCTAATCTTCTTAACGGTGAACCGTTTGTGATGGGCCGCGCATCATACATATTCTATAATAGGGAACCGTTTGTGATGGGCCGCGCATAGTAAATGTAGCACCACAGAATACCGACTGCAATGGCAATGCGAGCAGAAACGGGGCCCTATCCCCGACGGTTTCTGGGTCGTGTGGGAAGGACCCCCCTATCGCCCACACTCACTTGGGGACGGTTCCAAATGCCGTCATGGAAAGGGGTTTAAAACTGTTTGTATAGCACCGACGCATACCAGTGATCCCTTTCTCCCACAAGATAAACTACTCATACAAATGCATCTCGATGTTCCGTGAAACGCACGGGCATCTTGCTACTGAAGATTTTGAATTTTTTTATATAATTTTTTTAAAACTATTTTTAACATGACTCGAAATTTCATGATTAAAAGAGTTCGGACCCCACCGAAATATGCAAAATTTCGTTGAATTTTCTAGCAGTGCCTAGAATATGGTATGTAATGCTAATAAAAGGAATACGGGCTTCAAAATATCCTTCAGAATAAGCAAATGGGTAGTAAATTATTGAAAATAATAGCTAATGGGTTGTATGTTGTTTTCCACAGATTTGGAGGCTGACTTCTGGGCCTACTAGGTTGACGATGACGCTGTCCTAAATATTTTTTTGATACATACGCAAAGCTTCGTCAACTTAGTCAACACAGAGCACTGACTGTTGGATGTCCATTCAACGGTCGCCGTGCTTCTTCAATATCTGATCTTCCTACTCCAGCCGCCCAAACCAGCGCCGGCAGGACTGCCTGCTCCCTCCTCCCGTAGCCGGTTAAGCTGCCGCGAGGCCATCCCTCCCCACCCGTACTTCCTGTTATTTTCCGGCGACTTCAGCCTCACCCCACAGCCGACTAGTTAGCGCCCATACTCCCCTCAGCGTGGGCATCCACTGTTGTGCCAGCTCTGGGTCATTCCCTTCCTGGGCCTCGCCCTCGTCCATCGCATTTGAGCTCTCGGCGCGGCGTGGTCAACATGGTCAACAAACAACAGCCATTAGAAGAGCGATGTAAGTGGAGAGGCTGACAGTAGGGACCCACACAAGCAAGTGCCTCCTTATTACGCGCAAAATAATGATTGCTCCACTTGACAGCAAGGTCCCAACGGAAGGTCCTCTGTATTTCGCGAAAAAAAGTTCCTCCCATTGACAGCTCAAACCAACCAGCTATATCTTCGCATGCAAGGAACCACCTCCTTATTACGCACAAATAAATGAATACTACCCCTGCTATCTGGGACCCACCATAGTTGGAGGCTGACTTGTGGGCCTACTAAGTTGACGCGGATGGAGGGCTTTGTCTACTTAGTCAATGTTGAACGATTCTAGGTCCGGTGACCGAATGATGTTCATCCAATGGCCATAGTGCTTCTTCAACCTCTGGTCTTCTTGCTCCAGCTGGCCAAACCAGTGCCGGTCGTGTCGCCTGCTCCTGCCTCCCGTGGCCGGCTCTGTTGCCGCATAGGCCTAACAGCCCCAACCTCTGGCCAGGCCATCCCTTTACTCACACACAACCCTTGTTATTCTGCGGCGACTGCAACCTCACACCACAGCCGAAACAGTCAACCCTCATACTCTTCTCCGCGTGGGCATCCACTGCCGCGCCTTCCACAGCCCCGCGTCGTCCCCTTCCTAGGCCTCGTCCACCGCCTAGGTGCACTCGGCGCGGCGTGGTCAATATGGTCAAGGAACGACTTCCATCAAAAGAGTACTATATGTGAAGAGGCCGACAGTCGGGTCCAGGGTCGCAACAAGGAAGTGCCTCCTTATTATGCGCAAAATAATGATTCCTCCACCTGACAGCCGGGACCCACAGGACGGGCCACCGTATTTCACAAAAAAAACATCCCCGCTGACTGCTGGGACCCACCAGCTACATCTTCGCACGCAAGGAAGTGTGTCCATATTACGGGCCAAAAAATGATTCTCCCCCCTGACCGTTGGAACCCACCATCGATATCTTCGCACACAAGGAAGTGCCTCCGTACCTCCCTGACAGTTGGGACCCACCCAGTCAAACCGTACGTAGGGTTGTCTGCCAGGTCGCGAACGTGGACGTACATACTGGTCGATCGGTCTGTCTGCAGGCTGCAGTGATGCACCATGGCCGAGTAAGGAAGGGCATGTGTCGTAGTAGAGGCGTGGACGTAGCATGTCACGCAGCCCCGTCAATATCGTGTACACGTACATACAGCCAGGGTGCAAGTAAATACGACCACGTACGTACATACGGGCGGGGTCTCGAACGCTTACTCACGCATACGTACGGCCAGTGCTCGTGTGCGTGGAGAGGCAGCGGAGAGCAGCGACGGCGTCCTGTTCATCGGTTGCCAATTGGCTGGGTCGAAACAGAGAAACTACGTCGTGTTCATCGAGATCCAACCGGCTTGGACGGAACAGCCGAAACGAGGCCTGGCGTACTGCAAAATGGAGGAAATGGCCTTTTTTTGACTGCCTACGGTCGAAATGGGATCTTGTGCAACGAGAGGGGTCTGGCGTACCGCAGAACGGAGAAAATGAACTTGTGTTCGAGCTCCTATGGTCGAAATGGGGTCCTGTTGATCGGGAGGGGTGTGGCGTACCGCAAAACGGAGGAAACAGACTTATCTTCGACCTCCTACGGTCAAAACAAGGGTTCTGCTCATCGGGAGGGGTGTGGCGTACCGCAAAATGGGACTCCACGGGCTACTGTTCATCCACCGTCTACTGCCTCGCTCTAGCCTCCACGCGCTACAGTTCATCCACCGTCGACCTCCTCCAGCCTCCACCTGCGATTGTTCATCCACGGCGTGTCCCTCTTGCCTCCACATGCTTCTGTTCATCCAGCCTCCACCACCCCTCCCCCGGCTACTGTTCAACCACCCCTCCACCAGCTACTGTTCATCCAGCCCTCCATTGGCTACTGTTCAACCAGCCCTCCACGGGGTCCTGTTCATCCACCCCCAGCCGGCTCGACCGAGGTCATGTTCATCCAGCGGCAACGACCTCTAGCTACTACCATGGGGTCATGTTCATCCAACCCCCGGCCAGCAATTATCACTGTTCATCAAGAGCCAGCAGGTTCGATCGGCTTCAGTTAGCAGCAGTAGCGAAGGAATCGCCCGATCGGGTTCAGTTAACAGCTAGATTGATCGATCGCTCGGGTTCAGTAACGTGTAGCATGCAGTGCAAATGCCTGGGCTTAGTAGACGAATGCCTCGCTCGGGTTCAGTTAGAGCCCAGCGCCTCGCACACACGCGCGTACATGTACGAGAGAAATGCGTAATCCCTCTGTGCATCACTCGGCCTTGACCACCCACCGTAATCGGGAACTCCCCGATATTTTCCTTGCCCTCGCTTCTACCATGGGTTTTTCCGTCATGAAGCCCATTTTCTGTCATAGAAGTAGGAGCCCACCACATCTATGATGATATGGTTTTTTTTCACAATTATCGTCATCGAAGTGTCATAAGCATGACAGAAAATAAAATTCGTTTGGGGCAAAATGTCACGGATATGTCTTTTTTTGTAGTGATTCCACTATTTTGGAAGAGGTTTCAATTGACAATAAAGTTGTTATATGTGATGATTATTGTGACAACATATAAAGAACAATGATAACCATGAAAATTTTCTTCATGATTGTACTTTTATATTGGGTTATGCCAATCAAGTATCACAAGATAGTTATTTTGTTGAGTTTGCTCCCACTATTATGAATGAGAAGAAGTTTGCTTGTGTGGAGAGTAATAAAATTTCTATGCTTGTAGATCGTGAAAATAATGCTTTACGTGATAGTTATATTGTTGAATTAATTCATTATGCAACGAAAAATTATTATGAGAGAGGAGCATTTGCCTTTACTTATCTCAATAATATCAAGTTTCCTCTCTATGTGTTGAAAGTTTTGAAGTCATGCTTGTTTTGCCTTCATATGCTAGTTGATTATTGTTCCCATAATTTTTTTCTCACAAAATCTCTATGCATAGGAAGTGTGTTAGGCTAAAATGTGCTTGTCATATGACTCATGATGCTCCCGTTAAGTTTCAATTCTTTACTCCTATGTGAGCATCATTGAAATCATCATGCCTAGGAAAAAAGGCATTAAAGGAAAGCGCTTGTTGGGAGACAACCCAATATTTTTACCTAATGTTTTTGTGTGGTAACATGATTTTTATAATATAGTGATCATGTTTTACAACTTTTGTTCCAATAAAGTGCCAAGTAAAGCCTTTAGGACAGTGTGGATGATAGTTGACTTGATTCAATGCAAAAACATATTTTTTTGTGATCAGTGCAGAAAATCCTAAATATTACTGGAACATGATCTTGGTCTGAAATTTTTACACACGATATATATACAAATTTCCTAAGTTTTCCTTTTTTCTAGAACTTTGAGAGTTGTAGAAGTATGGTGATTCTCCAGATCATTACAGACTATTATATTTTTGACAGATTCTATTTTCAATGCATGGTTTGCTTGTTTTATTGTTACCATAGCTTGTATTAAGTGATATAAATTGTGGAAATGATGGAATACTATAGTTATTGTGTCAGGAAAATTATTAATCTTGTCTTGATAGTACCAAAGTGAATGATTTGCTCTTAATTACACCAACGCATCTCACAAAGTTTTGTTATGTTTTGTGTGATTACAGTTTTCAAGTTTTGGGTGAGATATCAATATGACGAGAATAAGGAGGGGCAATACCGTAAGCTTGGAGATTTCCAAGGAGCACCAAGGTAATATTAAAGGAATATCCGAGCAACTAAGCTTGGGATGCCCCGGAAGGCATCCCCTCTTTTGTCTTCAACACTATCGGCAACCTCACTTGGAGCTTATTTTATTCGTCAAGCTAAGTGTTTTGGTTTGAGCTTCATTTTCTTTCGCTGTGATTTTCTTTATTTTATTTAGAATAAGTTTTTATATATTTTATTACAATAAAAATGTCCACGATAGCCTTCACCATGCTTGGTTTGCAAGTATATGAGTTGTTGTTTCAAAACAGAAAGTTGGACACTATTGCGTGAATTCTCCAGAAAATTCAGAATGGGATAACATGTTGAATTTTTGACACAATAAGCTATGATGAACTTTTTACAGAGTGGTAAATTTGCAGAATTTTTTGAGTGAAATAAGTATGGAGTTTGCTTCATCCTTTACAGACGATTCTCTTTAGATAGATTGCTGTTATGATTGCATTGTTTGCATATGCTTGCTTGTTTAATGATTCTATTTGAGGATAGGAGTATTAATAATGCATAGGAATTTAGTATGCAATGTTAAATTATAATTTTAGTATTATTTTTACAATAGGGAATGATAAGGTTTTGCATTGATTTATACTAACTTATCTCGTGAGTTCTTGTTGAGTTTTGTGTGGATGGAGTTTTCGAGATTTATGGAAACCATGATATGATAGGAATTAAGGAAACACAAAATCTTAAACTTGGGGATGCACAAGGAATCCCAAGTTAATATTCCAAGAAGTCTCAAGCATCTAAGTTTTAGTATGCCCCGGTAGGCACCCCACCCTTTCTTCATCAATAATTATCGGTTAGTCTTGATAGAGCCTAGGTTTTAGCCTCTTCACATGATGTGTGCTTTCGTGGGAATCTCATTTAGTTATGTTTTGCTTGCTATTTGAATAAAATATTAAGATCTGAAATTTTTAAATGAGAGAGAGTTCTCACATAGATACTTAATTGTTTGACTACTCATTGATCTTCACTAATTTCTTTTTGGAGAAGTTTGTCATTTACACTCGTTCTTTCCTCATATCCTAAGAGTAAATTGTTGAATGAATTGAATATCATAAATCTTAAATTATCCATGTTCCATATGCTTAGTAGTAACTGGGTTTAGAAAGTAAATTTTATTGAAGTTTGACAATCACAATATTGGTCATACAAGCAATTCATGAAAGATAGTATATGGAAGAGAAATTTTAAATACAAATATATTATCTTGGACATCCTTTATGATTGTGAATACCCATTAATTATTCTCACTTTAGCAAATTATTTAAAGTTGGAAGGCGAGACATTAAGCCCCTATCTTTCTTTGTGTTTGATGGATGCCATTTGTTCTAAAAATATGCTTTGAGTACGAGAAATCATAGTGGACTATATCATAATTATGTATGTGCATCTGTTATTTAGACTTTGTTGAAAGTAAGTTGAATTTCAATTGTTTGGTGACTAAGAACATAGGTTGTTATGTTTCAAGAGAATGCATTGTTTAAACCATAACATGTGAATTGATTGCTACATTATCACGATCAGTTTTATGAGAAAAGTTGCTCTTATGATGCTAGGAAAAGTTATTGAAATTATCATTAACCATACTTATGCACTATGTTAGCATTCACACTTCATAAATTATTTCTTTCATCATTTACCTACTCGAGGACGAGTGGGAATTAAGCTTGGGGATGCTGATACGTCTCCAACGTATATATAATTTATGAAGTACTCATTCCATGTTTATAACAATTCTATATGGTTTTGGTATGATTTGAATAGAACTAACCTGGACTGACGTTGTTTTCACCAGAAGTATCGTGGTGTCGTTCTTTTTTTTTAGAAAAAAATTCTCCGATTGGGCTGAAAATTTATGGTGATTTTGTATGGACCAAAAGTGACCAACGGAGCACCGGAGTTGGACCAGGGGATGGCTGAGGGATCCACAAGCCTGGGGCGCCCCTAGGGTGCGCCTCCCGAGCTTGTGGGCCCCTCGTGCGCCCCTTGACGTGAAACCGACGCCAAAAAATCCAATATTTTCCAAAAAATAACAGAACTTAACTTAGAACTTGCAATCTGCCGCCGCAAGCCTCTGTACAAAAGCGATCTCATCTGGAGGCCTTCTCTGAAACCCCACAGGAGGGGGAAATGATCACCGGAGGCCAGTTTCATCATCCTGGCGGCCACCATAACAAGGAGGGAGTAGGTCACCCTCAGGGCCGAGGGTATGTACCAGTAGCTATGTGTTTGATCTCTCTTTCTCTTTCTCTTGTGTTCTTTATTTGGCACGATCTTGATGCACCACGAGCTTTGTAAATATAGTTGGATCATATGGTTTCTCCCTTTCTATCATGTTATGACGAATTATTTTTTACCTTTGAGGTTTCACTATTATCGGATTGAATACTTGTTGGATTAACACTTGATGTATGTCTTGCATATGAATACCCGTGGTGATAATGGGGGTATTATATTGATTCACTAGATGTACGTTTTGGCACTCAACTCGCAGATTCTTGAGGTGACATTGGGGTAATCTATGCATAGGGGTTGATGCATGTTTTCGTCCTACTTTATCTAGTAGAAATCTCGGGGCACTCTTTGAAGTACTATGTGTTGGATTGAATATTATGAATCTGAAGTTGTTTGATTCCTATCGAATAATCAACTCACGGATACTTGTGGCGAAAATGGAGTATCTAAGTGACATTAGAGTTGGTTGATGCGTGTCATATAGTGTTATTTTAGTACAAACTCTAGGTCCGTTTGTACCACTTATATGAATAGCTCAATAGATTCATCGGAAAAGGTAACTTTGAGGTGATTTCGTACCCTACATCAATTTCGCCTTATGTACTCCGCTAGATAAGAACTTTGGAGTGATTCTTTGTCGCATGTTTAGCTATTCTTATATGATTCAATTACGTTAACAACACTGAGAGATTGCACTACTGAAAGTATGAACCCTATGCCTTGTTTCTAATCATTGCAGTACCGTGTGTGCTCTGTTTTACTACTTGTTACCTTGTTGTTTTTATATTTTTAGATTACAAAAACCTATATCTATTATCCATACTACACTTATATCACCATCTCTTCACTGAACTAGTGCAACTATACAACCTACCATTGTATTAGGTGTGTTGGAGACAGAAGAGATTTCTTGTATTTGATTGCAGGGTTGTTTGAGAGATACCATCTTCATCCTACGCCTCCCACGGATTGATAAACTTAGGTCATACACTTGAGGGAAAATTTCTACTATCCTACAAAACTCCGCGCTTGGAGGGCCAACACGAGTCTACAAGAATAAGTTATGTAGTATACACCATGTGTCTAGGTGCTGCTAAGGGGAATTTGCTTGTTTCTCCTATTGGTTCAATAACCTTGGTTCTCACTAAGGGAAAATACTTATCTTCCTTTACTGCTTCACCCCTCCTCTTCAGGGAAATCCCAACGAAGTTTACAAGTAGCAGGGATCGCGGATGAACAGAACCTTCTAACGGCAGAAAAAGTGTTTCGGGTGGCTCTCTGGTGGGTTTCCCAATATTTGAGAATATATAGAAGCAAAATTAGGTCAGATGGAACCACGTAGGGCCCACAAGTAAATAGGGCATGCCCTACCCCCGGGGCCCGCCCTGTTGCCTCGTCGCCTCCTCGTTTGTTGACTGGTCTCCCCCCGAAGCTTCTATGGTCTCTTTTGTCTAGAAAAATGGTCATAAAGATTAGTAGCGGTTGGACTTCGTTTGGTACAAATTTTCTGGAGAACCAAAAACAAGCAGAAAACATCAACAAGCACTAGGCACTGGGTTAATAGGTTAGTTCCCAAAAAATGATATAAAATATCATAAAATGCATATAAAGTATCAAATATTAATAATGTAATAGCATGAAACAATATAAAATTATTGATACGTTGGAGACGTATCAGCGTCCCAAAAATTAATTCCTGCTCGTCCTCACGTAGGTAAATGATAAAAACAGAAATTTTGATGTTGAATGCTACCTAACATGTGTATCATTTAATTTCGTTACGGTATAAGTATTAAGAAACGATGAAATACCAATATCAACATAATAATATCTATGAATATAAGAAACATAATCATTACTTACTTAGAACTACTATATCTTATGCGGATGCTATTTCGGTACTAGTTCTGAAACTTGAAAGTAAATTTATTCGTACTCATCCTACTTTGCAAAGATTGTTTTCTGAGTTTCCCGTTATAAAGAATCATAGGGCTAAAAAGTTAGCCACCCTTGTCCTATTGAAGGAATTTGATTACATAATACGGGAAGCTAGGGAAATCTTTGATTTTTATGGTATGAATCATGAAAAAC
This sequence comes from Secale cereale, assembly GCA_902687465.1. Classification (NCBI taxonomy): domain Eukaryota; kingdom Viridiplantae; phylum Streptophyta; class Magnoliopsida; order Poales; family Poaceae; genus Secale; species Secale cereale. Next base: position 652,788,243 of record LR738711.1, read on the forward strand.
CCGTGATAGATGAAATTCTTAACAATAGTGATTATGTGCTAATGCATTTGCTTGGGGATAATAAAATCTTTGGTGAGAATCTTAAAAAAGGATGTCCGTGTTTTACATATAATCCGACAAGTTTTCAATAATGTTAACCAACATCACTCTTGGATTGTTGCTGCAAATAAAAGGGGATATGATGAAAACCAACTTCGAAATGCTAAGGTTTCTATGTATAATATATTTTATGTTGTCTTTACACAACCTCATGACAAGAATACCCCTAACCAATTAGAAAACAAGGATGACACAACTTAGATCCTTGCTCTATGCCTAGCTAAGGGTGTAAAACGATAGCGCTCGTTGGGAGGCAACCCAACTTGTATCTTTTTGCTTTTTGGTTTTCTTGCTATTTTCAATAAAATACCCATCAATACCTCTATTTAGATGTGTTTTGAATAAATGTTCGTGCCAAGCAAAGCCTGTAGGATCATGTTGGGTGATAGTAGATTTGATCTTGCTGAAAAACAGAAACTTTTGCGCTAACGAAAAAATTCTCATTTTTAACATAAGAGTGTTTTTGAGTTGATTCGTTTTGTAGAAGATGAATATACAAATTGTTAACGTGGTCCTAATTTTTCAAAAAAAATTAGAGTTACAAAAGTATTCGAAATATCCAGATTTCTACAGAGTGTTTTGTTTTGACAGATTCTGTTTTCTTTGGGTTGTGTGCTTGTTTTGATGATTCTATGGTTTTTTTAATGAGTTTTTGCCATAGGAAAGTTGGAATACAGTAGATATAATGCAAGAATAAAATATGAATTGGTTAGCTACATTACTTATAGTAGTAATTTGTTTTCTTATATTAACGGATCTCACGAAGGTTTTTGTTGAGTTTTGTGTGATTGAAGTTTTCAAGTTTTGGGTGATGTTACAATGGCTGAAGGAATAAGGAGTAAGAAGGTCCTAAGCTTGGGGATGCCCATGGCATACCAAGCTATTATCTAAAGAAAAGCAAGCAACTAAGCTTGGGGATGCCCCGAGTGGCATCCCCTCTTTCTTCTAACGACCATTGGTATTTCACTCGAAGGTATATTTTTATTCATCACACACTATGTGTTTTGCTTGGAGTGTCTTGTATGATATGAGTCTTTGCTTGTTTTTTCTTGCTTTTTAAGTCTTGAATCCTTACTGGACACACCTATTTGAGAGAGCCATAATGTCAGGCCCAAAATGCGATTCTATCCCTATCACGTGACGCTTACGTGATTGGGGCACAACCGCATTTCGGGCGCTTAGCAAGATGGATATCATTACATCGTACCATTACATACATACAAGGGGGATACAACAATACATACAAGTCACATGAATACAATACCATCAATACAAAGTATCCGACTACGGATACAAACATGAAAAGAACAACGACATCCATCTGCTATCCCAGGCTGCCGACCCAGAACCGAACCCAAGACAGAAGAAGAAGAAGAAGAAGAAGAAGAAGAAGAAGAAGAAGAAGAAGAAGAAGAAGAAAGAACTCCAAACAACGATCATCGCTCTCACGTCAAGACATCGGAAACCTGCACCTGCAACTGTTGTTGTAGTATTTATGAGCCACCAGGACTCAGCAATCCCATAACCATGGGTAACAAGACTATCAAAGCTTAAAGGGTAGGAAGAGGTAAAGTGGTGAGGTTGCAGCAGCGGCTAAGCAATATATATGGTGGCTAACTTATGAGTACAAGAATAAGATGAGCATCTACGCAAACGGTCGCAACTAGTAGTGATCGCTAAAGATCCTGAACTACCTACGAGTCAAACATAACCCCACTGTGTTCTCTTCTCAAAGTGAAAAGAGACAGTCACGGTTACTCACACAGTTGTGTGTTTTACTTCGGATCCTCTGTCAAGTTTTCTACAACCGGACATTAACAAATTCCAATCTGCCACATAGCCGCGGGCACGGCTTTCGAAAGATCATAACCCTGCAGGGGTGTCCCAACTTAGCCCATCACAAGCTCTCACGATCAGCTGAAGTGATAAATATAATATTATCACCCCTTATCTTAGGGAAATCCGATCAGGCTCGGAATCCCGGTGCACAAGACATTTCGACAATGTTAAAACAAGTCCAGCAAGACCTCCCGGCGTGCCGACACCCTGATAGTAGCCGCGCGTATCTTGTCTCAGGCCACGACCGGATGGGTGAAGCTACAGGTAAAACCAGCCCTCGAGTTTCCACGAGGTGGCCCCGCAGGCTCCCCTTTTGGGAACAACACCATCAGCACTGACCCCCCCTGCTATGTAGAATAGAGTACCCGAGGGTGCGACCCCCTATGCAATTTTAATTAAATTAATTAAGTTGCTATTATGAGGCAAACTAAAACCAATGTTGGGCCTTGCTGGAGGAGTTTTATTCAAAGATGAATTGTCAAGGGGTCCCCATATACCCAACCGTGTAAGGAACGCAAAATCAAGGAACATAATGCCTGTTTAACGGTGCCTAAGGTGGCATGAGTGGAACAAAACACCGAGCAAAAGGCCAAGCCTTCCACCCATGCCCAGTATATAGGTGTGTTAATAATAATAATAGATATTGTGATATTCCAACAACAAGTTCCCACCTGGAACGATCTTCATCTTCACCTGTAACTAACAACGCTATAAGAGGGGCTGAGCAAGCGGGTAACATAGCCAAACAATGGGTTTGCTAGGAAGGTTTCAAAGGTTAGTGGTTTCATGGCAACAAGGAGGGGGGTTGACAATAAAGATGGATAGCGCGACATATAACGATAGCATGGAGACACTAAGCATGGCAATGATAGTAAAGGTATCCAAGGGTATGGTCATCTTGCCTGAGATCCCGCAAGGAAGAAGAACGGATCCATGAAGAAGACGAAGAAGAAGCCTTGAAGAAGAACCACAGGTGGATGAACGAATCCTCACGATCGCAACGGAACAAGCACTAACGAGAAGAAGCAAGCAATACGGTAAACACACAACACAAGAACATGACAATATGCTCAAACAAGTATGATGCAAAACAAGTCTACATATGATGCACAACAAGTCTGTACAGGAAGCAAAACATGGCAAGGTAGGAAGCACAGAAAAACAACACAAGCCTATATGATGCAATACATGGCAAGGTATGATGCATGACAAGTCTATACAGGAGGCAATTCATGGCAAGGTAGGAAGCACAGAAAAACAACACAAGTATATATGATGCAATACATGGCAAGGTATGATGCACGACAAGTCTATACAGGAAGCAATTCATGTCAAGGTAGGAAGCACAGAAAAACAACACAAGTCTATATGATGCAATACATGGCAAGGTATGATGCATGACAAGTCTATACAGGAAGCAATACATGGCAAGGTAGGAAGCACAGGAGAACAACACAAGAACATGACAATATGCTCAAGCAAGTTTGATGCAAGACAAGTATATATAAGATGAAAAACATGGCAAGGCAGGAAGCACTCAAAAACAACACAAGTCAATAAGTTTAAATGAGGCCGGAAACTACATATTACGAATCCGGTAAGTCCCCATATGCATAGTTTGAAATTAGTCCATATCTGAACAAACCTTATGTTCAAGTTGTTAAACAGAAAGTTAACATGCACCATCATGATCTACACGAAATTCTAGTCAAGTTTCATATAAAGTTTGTTTAATTCGGAGCTACGCCCTAGAAGATATGAGCAAAACAAGTCAAACAAGGCAACGATGCAAGATGCACCCAAACCATCAAGCAAACTCACTCCAAACATGAAAACAATATGATATTATGATTCTACATGCAAAATCACACAAGTTTCATATAAGTCACACCCAAAACGGAGCAACGGGCTAAAAGATACACATGAAACAATATATAACAACAAGCTGAAGTTAACAGCCACATAGCAACTTTGGAGCAAGGTATATATATGCTACAGCACTCAAACATGGAAACAAGAAGCATGGACATGAAGTAGACATATCCTACAACAAACAACTCCATTGGAGCAACTCCATAGGAGGCATGGATCAACAACAACAAGCTACAACATTTTGATCATGACACTAAAACCTGACAGTAATATTTTATAGCAACTTGGGAGCAAGAATTAAATAAGCTACAGCAAGCCAAATGAGCAAGTGATGGCATGTATGGATAGACAATAACATATACAGCAAGGAATGATCAATGGCCACCCCAAAACTAACATGGATTTACCTAGGGCATCAAGCAAACATAGCATCAGGATATGACAGATTCCAGACTTAATGAAATTTCACTAAGTGTTAAAACAGTAACATTATCATGGCATGTTTGCGAGCATGTTTAAGTCTACACAAGTCATATCATGGAAAGTTAAATGCACCACATCAAAGAACACATCATGGAGAATCTAAAACATCTAGGCATGTGACAAGGGGACAAACACAACAATAGCAAAGAGCAATTGAAATCAGCATCTCATAACAAGTTTCAGAACTTAACAGCCAAATGCACTTTTGCAATAGAGATTAACATGGCAAGATGAACTCAAACAAGCAAGCTACAGCAACCATCATGTAGTACACTTCATAATGAACATTTCGACATATCATATGCATCATTTGGATAAACATGCACCAAGTTATCATATCCCGAACATGGCGACAAAATAACAAGTTGCAGCAGTTTATAACAAGTAGCACTCTTGCAACAGAGATTAGAGCATCTAGATGAACTCAAATGAGCATGGCGCAATGGAACAAAGTGTAGAGCATATCACCACGATCATTTTGACATATCATTCACTCAATTTGGACATACACACAAAAAGTTATTAGCTCCACAAGAATGCATCAGACAACAGTTTAACAGGGACTTAGCCAAAAAAACACAGGCAAGGGGGTGAGCGCAAAATAGCTAAAAGACGCATGGGCGCTGGATAGAGGGGTCATCTCACCTCGCGAGCTGAGGCCCAGTTGGAGAAGGAGGGCGAGGCAGGCTGAGGTGGGCCTGTGGCCTCGTGGATGGGCCGGAGGGAGCTCGGCCCCGCGATGGACGCCGGCCCAGGGAGGCACACGGGGCACGACGTCCTCGACCCCGAGCGGCTGGGTTGGCAGGGCGGCGCTCTCGCCGGCTGCGGCCGGAGGCCGGCGGGCACCGAACCAGAGGCGGGGCGACGGGATCCGGCGGATCCGGGCGGCGGCAGGCCGGATCCGGCCGGAGGTGAGCTGAGCGGCGGCGGGCGGTGCAAGGCGGCGGCGAGGCAGCGCAGGTGCGGGTCCGGCGGCCGGGCGGCGCAGCTTGCCGGCAGTGAACGGGCGGCGGCGGTGCGGACGAAAGGCGGCGGGGGAGCGAGCGGACAGGGCGGAGGCACATGGGCGGGCGCCTGCGGGAGCGGCGGCAGCGGATGGGCTCGTCGGGCCCGCTGCGGGCTCGGCGGGCCGCGGCGCTGGGATTGGCTGGCTGGCCACGTGGCGGCACTGGACTGGTGCGGAAGGCGGCGGCGAACATGTCCGGCCGTCCCGGACGCGTCCGGTGGCAGCGGGGAGGCTAGACTAGGGTTTGCACCGCGAAAAATGAAGGGGCAGGCTGTTTATATAGGCATAGGGAGCTAGGAGTGTCCAAAAGAGGAGCCGTTCGCGGCCACGCGATCGTGATCGAACGGCCAATGGCATGGAGCGGTTAGAATGGGCTAGGTGGGCTGTGTGAAATGGGTGCTGGGCCAAAACACAAAAGGCTTCCGGCGGTTAACATGGTTAACCGTTGGGCTATCAAACGAACTCCGAACGCGACGAAACTTGACATGCAGTCTACCTATGCTATAATAAGACCACACGCCAAGTTTCAACCCATTCCGAGAACGTTTTCCGGCCACTCACAAAATAAATATTCGGAGGCACCGCGGGCGCATGCAAGTGTGTCTGGGGTCAGAACGGACAACGGAAAGGACGAGGGGACTCGGGCGGATGCAAGTTTCGAAAACATGATGATGCAACACACAAGAAGACAAGGCAAGGATGCACACGCAAGCAGATGACATGGCAACGACGACGAATAACTGGCTGACACCTGATGCACCGGTCTTGGGGTGTCACAACACTCCCCTACTAACAAGAGATCTCGTCCCGAGATCTTAGGAACGAGACGGAAGGGAAAAGGAAGAACAAAGGAAGAACACAAGTTCTTCGAGGACAAAAGAGTGAAACCAAAGATTCTTGACAGGTTGAACAACGGAAAGAAAAGGATACTATGGGGATGAACGAAGTTGCAAAGACTTCGTTAGACAAGAGGAAGAAGGAATTCGACGAGAACCGAAAGGTTGAAGGATATGAAGCACGGGTTGAAGGAATAAGAATGATTCAAAACCACTCCGGTTAAAAGAGGTAGAAATGGATTTCCACGAATTCGGGCAGCACTCCGGCTGAAACTGAAAGGAATAGCACACCGGTTGAACATGAATGGAATAGAACAATAACTTGAGAAGATGGAACGATCCATGACGAGATGAATAAGAAAAACCTTCGGAAGAATTTAAAGAGAGTGGAATGAAAAGAATGAAGAAGAACATGACAACTTCCATCACGAATGAATTGAAAGTGAATCATCAAGAGAAAGGCTTGAACGGAGTTGTTGAGAAAATCAACAACAAAATAATTAGCTTGTTGTGGACTTATTTAAACATCTCAAAACTTGAGGTGAATTATGCTCCATCCGTTATGCGTGAAACCCGGAGAAGCCAGAACGACCACTCCGACAGTCATGGTGTACGTGGGATCGTGGGACAACGCCCAATGCATTACATGACCACCACGTGTCACTCGTACGTGAACCGTCAGGGGCACCTGCGTAATTGCGCTGTGCCGTCTCCCATTCCTGTAAATGCACGTCCCATCACGGTCAAATGTTTCTTCTACCACCTCTCCACTTCGACCAACCCTAGCGCCTTCGCTAGCTTTCGACGACGCCGGCGACGAAGCGCTTCGCTGCCGCAACTTTGTCGACGCCGTCCTCACGCAGGCCGCGGACATCTTCTACTCCGCTGTCGCTGTAGCTGTCCTCCGTCGCCAAGTTAGGGCACGGAAGACCAAACTGCTGGGCATCCAACTCCTCTCCGGCTAAGCAGTTCATCTTGTGGTACATAAAACTTGCTTTTTACCATCTTCTAGATCCATAATGATTCATCTCTTTTACCACAAGAAGTTTCTGCCTACTTAGATATACAGATCTATCCTTTCTGCATCTCATATCTTGCCTAGTACATTCACATATGCTTCAACCATAGTTAGATTCCTCACTTGTACTTATTCGTGGATTCGTACAAATCTGGAACCAACTCCCATGAATGAATGTCTTCGCACTATGAGGTCAAAGTCTTCAAAACTGTTTTAATGTTCAAAACTTCTGAGAATGCATATGACCTCTTCCCCTTCCCTCGCATATCTAATGCTATCACAGGTACATATCCGTGGGAGAATCCCTTGGTTCTCATAGTCTGCATTCATTTGCAGAGTTTTTGCAGAGTCACATTCACTCCCCTGAAGATAGTTCATGTCTGACCAGCAGACCGAAGCATTTACATGTCTTGAAGCCATTCAATTTGAAGCCCTTCAGGTTGAAGCAAATGGAAACTGACAAGACAGTAAGAAAGGGTGGCAGACAGCGCCGTGGCAACACCTCCAGTGATTTGCCTCCTGATCTCAGTGAGATATACAAGACTGATCCAGAGGAGGATTACAATCAGAGGAAGACACGAATCCAATGGATTCGAATATACTGGGCTGAACAGTGGTTTAAGTACAGGTTCGTGACCCAAGAGTATGCTGAGAAGAACGCCATCAAGCATCCATGTGGAGATATCACTTATAAAAATCTTCCCCCCAAGACTCGTGCTGAAGCCATTGCTCAAGGCTTCTATCCTTGCATGGTCAGAGGGCCTCAGCATGCTGATGCTGATCCAAGCTCTCTGCTCTGGTGTCGCGACGACAATCTGTTCAAGCGAAATCTTCAATTCGCCAAGAACTCGGCCAAAGAGAACAAGAAGCTTTGGGGATTAGACTTCAATTCTGGCCCCTCTGCGCCCCGCGTTGATGGCACGCGTGAAGCAGAACCAAATCTGGTTGGGCCCTTCTACAACCTAGAAGGCCTCATCAGTCACATAAGGGTTCAAGGGGCGGATGTGGATCAGCATGAAGCAGATGCTGATTCTGAAGAAGCACCTGCAACGCCGAAGCCCCAGAAGAAGAAATCAAAGGCTTCGAAGACTACTCCACTAAGGGCTTCTAGAGTGAAGCCTTTGGCCACTGCTCGACCTGCACCAAGTTTGCAATCTGAGGAACACTCTCGTATCTCCAAGAGCAAACAGCTGAAGAGGAAGCCATCACACAACCCTAGTCCAGCTCTCACTCCTGATGCAGTACTGAAGACTGCCAATGATGCCCTTCATCTCTCAAGTGATAAAGATCTTGGTGATGATGATGCTTTGGAGCTATCGATCAAGAGCAAGCAAGATGCTGAAATCTTCAATGATTTGCCGCTCTTTGACGTTGAAGTGCTCACTAACTTCATTGATGAATGGTTTGATACACCCAACCTGAGCTTCGACGATCTTCAACTTCCAGTTGGCCTCAGCGTCTCCTTCCATGGCGCCATTGCTTCTGAGCTGGCTCTGGCTCAAAGAATTGTTGAGCTGAAGCAAAAGATAGATTATGAAAAGGCTCAATTCAAGAAGCATGTGGACAAGCTCAGTGTGCAAGAAATTCAGAACTTCAAGGTTATGATGCACGAGCTCAAGGAAGCCTTTCATCAGCGGCGTGATGAAGCCAAAGGTTCTCGAGAGCGAATCAAGGACTTGGCTACCAAATGTGTTCAAGCATTCAATGAAGCTGAAAAGCACAAGGCACTTGGCCGTCCTAGCATTGACCCACGGATGGCTGCCAAGAAGAAGAAGAAGCAACATGTGCCCGAAGCTGAAGAATCTGGGCAAAAAATGCCTCACATAGTCTTCCCTGCTAGCATGACTGGCACGAAGCCTAAGGCAACCCCAACCGCTTCAAATCTCAAGAAGACTAAGGTGGCTGAAGCTGAAGCTCGCAAGCGCAAGCCATCTACTGATGAAGCTACACCCACCAAGAAGCGCAAAACCAAGAAGGATAAGGCTGCTTCCAACGAGCCTATCTTTATTGAGCCAATCTCAGTTGCTCGCCCTGCATCTGCCCAGAGAGAACGAAGACTGACTGTTCATGAGCCTGCTCCCACAGAGGCTAAATACATTCAGCTGTTGACCCCACCGCAGCTAAAGACATTGGTCCTCAAGACAATGTTGAAGATGATGAAGTCCTTCCTCAGATCGAATACAACATTGACTCTTCGCTTGTTCTCACGAACAGCGAACGCATCAGCATTGGTCGTCCTTTGACGCCAATTGCTCAGGATGACTCGCGGGCTGATCACCCACAGGATACACAAGCCACACCCCAGCAAACTCAAGACACCAGTATGGTGCTTGAAGATGAAGACTTTGAGGCCCAACAACCTCCATCTCCTCAAGCGTCGCCAGCTTTTTGCAGGCTTCGCAAAGGACCAAGGCCTCAAGTTGCCGCCCCAAGTGTTCCAGAAGGAGTAGAGCAACCATATGCATCTGATGCTGCTCCTACTGTGAACCCCTCAGAATCTGAAGCCAAAACGGCTGAAGATATTCCGGCTGCATCAGCCGAAGAAGAACCACCCCAACAAGAAGAAGAACGTACTGCCACACCCCCTATTCTCGAGGAGAACATGTCCGACCCTCCAGCTCCTGAAGTGGAGGCTACAAATTCAGAGGCTGCCACCACCAACACCGAATCCAATGACGTGGTCATGGCTGAAGGTTATGTGGCACCTGAAGACAAAGTGGCGCCTGAAGTAACTACGTCTGAAGTGACTGCTCCTGAAGTCAGTACTGTGCCTGAAGCCAGTGCTTCACCTGACGCCAATGTTGCACCTGACGCCAATCTGCAGCTTGAAGATAATGCCTCTGCTCCTGTTCCGCCTCCACAGCCCCATACCATTGAACAAGCATACAACAAGATGATCAGCTTGTTACTGTCCGGTGGCCCATTCTGATTCCGCCACCTACCACTGAACCGCGTGCTGCTGGTCTTTAGTTTGATCATCATGTTGCGCACAGGCCCCAAGTTCAGAAGCCTAAGCCAAGACTGCCAAGGTTTCCAGGTATTGCAACCTCTTCAGGGTTATTCAATGCCAATAGCTTCACTGCGCACAACACCTTCTTTGACAGCGCCAAGAACCCATACACCAAGCCAAGAATATCATCAGATAGGTTCTGGAGCCATCAACAGCGGAGCTACTACTCAAGAGTACTCTATGATCAAGGGCGCATTTTCCCTCATATGCGTCTTGACACTGAAGCTATTGCTGGTCTGCCCTGCTTGGAGGAAGCTCTTGACTGCTTCCGTGATGCTGGCCTACTCAATTTTGTCACAGACAAAGAGCATTGGAATGAAGAGCTGCTTCTGCAATTTTATGCAACACTCCACATCCGAGGCTACAGCAGGGATCCGAAGACATGGGTCCTTGAGTGGATGACAGGCAATGTGCATCATGAAGCTAAAGCCTTTGATCTCATTGATCTTACTGGCCTGCCCACTCCAGGAGATCTATATAACCTGGCTTTCAATTGCACACTGAAGCCTTGGAGAGTATATTTCAGAAGCGCCAGCCCAACATGAGCCAAATGCTCAGCATGATGAAGCCTCTGCCAAGTGATGCTGAATACTCTAAGGAATTCTTTGTTGAAGACCTAGAGTACCTGCCATGCACCATCTATCACATCATAAGGCGTACTCTATGGCCAATCAAAGGACATTCTTCATCAGCCAAGCTTGAAGGCACTATGAAGACTTTGGTCTTCTATATCTTCAATGGCATCAGCTTCAATGCTCAAGATTTCTTCATTCAGCAAATGGCTATGTCTGGAGCTAATCTATTTGGTCTGAAATTCTATGCCCCTTAGATAATGCGCATCATCAAGTTGCATTCAGCTGTCACCTATCAGCCCTCTGCTCACAACCATCAGATTTTCTTGCCTGAAGTTGATATGTCAGCTGAAGCCATCCACCAAGAGCCTGCTAAAGAGCCAGTTAGTCTTCACAACGCTAATCACCAGAGCTTCACTCAGCAGATTGAAGGGGTTCCAGAAGTCTCACCTGTTTATCCTCTGGCTGGCTGCACTCATCTACCTCGACACGCTGAAACCGAAGCCACTGAAAGCACCATCGCTCAAAGGCCTCAGAAGAGATCTCGTGTCCTGAATAACCGAGAGCTTCTGGTAGCCCTTCATCAGAAACAGGACAAGCATCACCTCTGGTTAAAGCGTCAGATGCAAAGCATCTTGGTGGATGTCAATCGCATTCGCAATCTTGCCACCAAGAATGCCTTTATTGCTCATGAAACGTGTCAGAGGTCTTGGAAAAGTTTGACTTTGCTGAGTGCTGAAGCGGATCGATGATTAAGATGATGCTACTTCACCTCCTCCTACTTCAGTGCACATCGACACTGCACCAACCACCTCTGCACCGCCAAGAAACAACACCGACCCTGCATCCTCTTCTGCTCCAACTGGGAACGAGTAGAGGCTCTGTGTCTTCAAACCTTTTTGGTCCTTACTGACAAAAGGGGGAGAAGCATATGAGTTGATAGTCTTCAAGCGGGTCTATATGGGCGGGTGCTTTATAATTTGCCTAGTGGTTACAACTCTCGTTTTGCTACATTTGGTTCTTTGAATTGTAACACTTAAACTGATGGTCGTCTGCTACGTTTTTATGCTACTCTGTAATGCGATGATAAATTCCGCATCTGCTATCTTATATTCCGCACTTAGTCATTATTGCAGACGTCCATTTTTCATTATGCATGTCATTATCTTCGACATATCAATCATGCATGATGAATTGTCTTCAAAAGTTGAAGAGGATCTCCACAAGTACAACCTGCCATGTGCATTTGCATTCAAAGGCAAATCAACTATATGCACATCTTCAGGGGGAGCCTTTTGCTGCTTACGAAGACAATACCTTTATCCTTTACAATTCCACATATCTTTATCCCCGTTGAAAACTTCAACCAGTTTGTCATCAATCACCAAAAAGGGGGAGATTGTAAGTGCATCTAGTGCCACCCCTAGTTGGTTTTGGAGTATTGACGACAAACTTGGTTGAGGGACTAATGTGTTTCTGAGAATTGCCGGATAACACAGGTAGTAGTCCCTCATTGATACGGTTAACCTACCGGAGATGACCCCTAAAAATGTATGAAGACATTGATATCAGTGGTGGTATATGAAGATAATCATATTGAAGACTATGACGTGAGAACACATTGTGTGAAGACTATGGAGAGCGAAGACATAGATGTTTTGTTGTTTCCTTTTCTTCCTTGTCGAGTCATAGGAACCACCTTACTGTTAAGTGGGGTCCAAGTGAACAAAGTCAGCGTGACTGAAGTGATCCTCCACCAAATCCTATGTCTTCGAGCGAAGACTATGAGAGCAAATCTTATCCAGAGGCGGATGAGTCAGCTTTACTTGGAGCTCAAGTAAAGTTGTCGTGTGTGTTTGAAATCTGATCGTTGGAACATGTGTCAGTTCCTTAGTGACCCTGGGTCACTTCGGACAAATCAGGTCGGGTTGCCCAGTGGCTATAAATAGCCCAACCCCTACACCATAAATTGGTGGCTGCTCAGAGTTATTGCACGGCTTTTGTCGTTTGAGAGCAACCCACCTCCGAAGCATTTGAGAGAGAAATCCTTGCGAGGACAAAGCCCAAACACCCAGAGCCAAAGAGTGTTAGGCATCACTGAAGTCTTTCTGTCTGTGTGACCTGAAGACTTATTACACTTGAGGACTGTGTTTCCTCCAGCCGGTTAGGCATCGCGTTCTGAGCATCCAAGAGTAATTGTGGATCGCCGGTGAATGAAGTCTGTGAAGGTTTGGAAGTCTACCTTGAAGACTTACCAGAGTGATTGGGCGAGGACTAGGTGTCCTTAGCTCAAGGGGAACAAGGTGAAGACGCGGTCTTCTGAGTTAAATCTCAGCCTCCCTAACCAGACGTACAGTTGTCACAACAACTGGAACTGGTCTAACAAATCATTGTCTTCCCCGAGCAACTGGTTCTATCTTTTCCTTCCCTTTACTTACTGCTCTATGTTGTGAAGACTTCGCATGCTTGCCTTACCTGATTGTCTTCACTAAGTATCTACTTGTTGTGATTGGCTTCATTCCTTCTTTCTTTATGATCACTACTGCCTAGTTGCTATTAGTCTTCATGCTTTCACTTCATTGAATACATGACTATGGCTTATCTAGTGTAGTCCACTTTCCGATGCGTACTAATAAGCTTGAGCTTATTGTTTGTCTTCGAAACTACCATGTTTTGAAGCATTTCATAAAAATCGCCTATTCACCCCCCCTCTAGTCGATATACTGCACTTTCACATTTGGATCTTCGTCCGTAGTCGGACTGTGATGTTATTTGGATGATGATTTGCTTATATAATGTATTGTGTGATGTGGCGAGTGTAAGCCAACTATCCTTTTGCAATTTCATCCCTATTTTTACATGAGTCGTGCAAAGATACCATACTTGAGATCATTCTAGTATGGGCTTATACCTTTAAGTCGTTCCTCGACACGTAGGAGGTATAACCCCATACTGGGCATTACAAGTTGGTATTCAGAGCCTTCTCCTACCTAGAAGCCCCCACTGATTGATCGAATCGTTGACGGTTGAGTCTAGGCACACACTTGAAAATGTTTTGAGTCCTATATATATATATATATATATATATATATATATATATATATATATATATATATATATATATATATATATATATATATATATATATATATATCGAAGAGTAGGATTTCTTTTGCTCCTCATCTCTTTTCACTCTGGTGAGGACTCCTGACGATTACTCTTATCTCTTCTACTCTCAAAAATTCACCAAAAAAAATTTAGGATCACGCGGGTATTGTTTGGATTGTTCCGATGTCTTTGTGACGAGAACATTGTTCTCGATGCCTCCTGTCATTTAGGGGTTTTGGCAATGTCCCAGGGAGTTGAGCTCCGAGGTGTTATCGTCACAAATATATCGCAGCAGTTCTGGAATACTTAAGACGGCCGACATCAAAAACTCTCCTATGCGGTTAGTGGCAAGATAACCCCGACATCACCCAGTACTGGGGAGGTAGTTCGGGAGTATTGCCATAGCTTGTATAGTAGATGCGTTTCGAAGGTCCGAGGTAAACGGTTTCCGGAAATAACTGGTTATGTGTTGAAGGATGGATACAGCTGGATGTAGGATTAGAGTTGAGTGCGCGATGCTTCCACTGTATCCCCAACACCTGATTGCATAAATGGAAACTTTCGGAAAATAATAGGTGGGTTCATCTAGTAGTTTGTAGGCATTCTTCCAATGAATGCAGGATATGGAGTTCGGGGTTCTACATTGAGTGAAGTAGTTTTATGGGCGTTTGTTCTGATCGGGAGTTGCATCTTAAAGGGTCCTTGGCTAGGCTGATCCGGGGATTGCAAAACACTTTTGTAACACGTTCATAAGCTTTCAGCACGAATATGTCGAACGAAGCTTCTATCTTGTATTTGTTCTATCTGCTCCTTGTTGTATTTATTCACCTTTTGTTCTCCCAAGTGGCTTCTCGTGAAGATTGTTGTATCATTAAACTGTGGATTACATTCGTTCATATTGTTCGAATGTTCTTGTGAAGACTTATGTTGCAATTTCTAGCCGTTGATTCAGCTTATATATTTCTCTCAATCAATGGCTAATAGTTGTCATCTCATTCAGGATGGCTCCTAAAAGGGTTCCCAACGCTAACCCAGAGGGTGAAGAAGTTCCTGATCGTCCTCCTTCCCCTCCTCCTCCGTCTAAGGCCTGGAGAGCAATTATGCAAGCGACGAACCGGAACACCCAGATGCTTATGCAAATGATGCAGAACATTCAAGCAAATCAAGCAAATCAAGGTGCTCATGGGAACCAAGGCCAAGACAGTTTGTTCAACCAACCTCACTTTGCTACACTCAACCAGTTCCTGGCAAACCAACCAAAGGCATTCAGTTACTGTGTTGACCCTCTAGATGCTGAAGACTGGATAACAGATATCAAGAAGCATTTCGAGTGCAGTAACGTGAGACCTGAGGACTATGTGAAGTTTGCTGCATTCCAACTCAAGGACCAAGCCGCTGATTGGTGGCAGCAGTACAAAGATTCCAGAGAAGGGCGTGAAATCTCGTGGGCTGACTTTTGCAAGGATTTTCGCTCTCACCACATTCCAACAATTGTTATCGAAGGTATGTATGAGAAATTCCGCAACCTGAAGCAAGGATCAATGTCTGTTTATCAATACAATGTCAAGTTCCAGAACCTTGCGGGCTATGCCAAGAAAGACATCCCGGACGCCAAACGCAAGATTTATCAGTTCCGTGGTGGTCTGAAGGATGAACTCCAACTAGCTCTCACCTTGTTCGAGCCTGATGAATTTGATCAATTCTATAACTTGGCACTTAAGCAAGAGGCAGCCCAGCTTAAGATGGAAGCTTCCAAAAAGAGGATCAGAGATGTTGTTCACTCCTCCTCTTCTTCCCAAGTGGTTGCAAAGCAGCAGAAGTTTTGGCTTCCACCTCCTCCAGTGATCCGACCTCCCAACAGCAACAACAAGCATTCTGGTGGCCGTGGTTTCTCCCACCCACCCAACCCAAGCAATCAGTCAAAGAATCACTTTCAAGTTTCGAAGTCAAGTGCTCCTTATCACCGTCCTCTCTCAGAAGTGGTGTGCAACAAGTGTGGCCAGAAGGGTCACTATGCTAACAAGTGCCCCAACCCGAGGCGCCTTCCGCCTCCTCCACCTGTTAGTACTGCTATTGTCAAGCACAACCCCAAGACATCAAGAGTGAATCTGATGAATGCAGCTCAAGCAGAGAATTCTTCAGATGTGATACTTGGTAACCTCTCAGTTAACGCAATTCCTGCAAAAGTATTGTTAGACTCTGGTGCATCACTCAGTTTCATGTCAAGGCCATTCTTTACCAAGCATGAATTCTCATCATCTTATTTGGATAAACCATTACGCATTATTTCTCCGAGTTCTCTGTTGAGATCCAACTCAGTTGTTCCAGGTGTATCTATTCGTATGGGTAATTACCGCTTTCTGGCTTCTTCGGTTGTTCTCGGCAACTCCGACATTGATCTTATTCTTGGGATGGATTGGCTTTCTCAGCACGATGCTCACATTGATTGTGCGAATAAGGAAGTCAAGCTTACTCATCCTGACGAAGACGTGATTATCTTCACCTCTCGAGATAATACAATCAGGCTATTCTCTCTCAATGACAAGGGCGAGATTAATGCCATCTCTCAAATTCCGGTGGTCAATGAATATGAAGATGTTTTTCCTGAAGAGCTTCCAGGCATGCCTCCGCATCGTCAAGTTGAATTCGTCATTGAACTCAAGCCCAGTACCGAGCCAGCATGTCGGCGTCCGTACAAGCTTTCCCCTGAAGAGTTGAAGGAGCTGAAGAGACAACTCGATGAGCAAGAGTGTATGGGTCTAATCAGGCCTAGCACTTCTCCTTGGGGCTGTGGTGTCTTATTTGTCAAGAAGAAGGATGGCATGGAGCGCCTTTGCGTTGATTATCAGCCATTGAACAAGAAGACAATAAAGAACAAGTATCCACTCCCCAACATCAATGAATTGTTCGAGCAGCTCAAAGGAGCTAAAGTGTTCTCAAAACTCGATCTCCGGATGGGTTATCACCAGATCCGTATTCGTGAAGAAGATATTCACAAGACTGCATTCAAAACAAGCTATGGCTCCTATGAATACATAGTCATGTCTTTTGGCCTCGCTAATGCTCCACCCACCTTCTCGAGGATGATGCACTACATATTCAACCCCTACACCAACGAATTTGTGCTCGTCTATCTGGATGACATCTTGGTATTCTCCAAGAATGAAGAGGATCATGTCAAGCACCTCCGTTTGGTTCTCGACAGACTCCGCGAACATAAGTTCTATGCCAAGTTCTCCAAGTGCGAATTCTGGATCGATAAGGTCTTATATCTTGGCCATATCATCTCTGCTGACGGTATTGCTGTCAACCCCTAGAAAGTTGAAGCCATTGTCAACTGGGAACCCCCTCAGAACATCAAGCAACTCCGAAGCTTCCTTGGTCCAGCTAGCTATTGCAGAAGGTTCGTTAAGAACTTCTCCAAGATTGCCAAGCCTCTCTCCAACTTGCTACAGAAGAATGTCAAGTACAACGGGTCTCCGGATTGTGATGTGGCATTCAAAACTCTCAAAGAAAATCTTATCTCTGCTCCAGTTCTTACTCCTCCAGATGAGTCCAAGCCCTACGAAGTATTCTGTGATGCTTCTCTTCAAGGACTTGGTGGTGTTCTAATGCAAAACAAGAAAATTGTGGCATACACTTCTTGTCAATTGAAGCCAAATGAGAAGAACTACCCCACACATGATCTCGAGCTAGCAGAAGTGGTACATGCCTTGATCACGTGGAGACACCTCCTGTTGGGCAGAAAAGTGGACATCTTCACCGATCACAAGAGCTTGAAGTACATCTTCACACAGCCGAACCTGAACCTTTGCCAGACTCGTTGGGTTGAGATGATCCAAGAGTATGATCCAAGCATCGAATACACACCTGGCAAGGCCAATGTCATTGTAGATGCCTTGAGCAGAAAGGCATATTGCAACAGTCTCCTTATCAAGCCGTTTCAGCCTGAGCTTTGTGAAGCATTCAGGAAGCTCAACCTCCAAGTTGTTGCGCAAGGCTTTCTTGCAAATCTTCAAGTTGCTCCTACCTTGGAAGATCAGATCCGTGAGGCCAAACTCAGTGATGCTATGGTGCAGAAAGTGAAACATGGTATTGCAAAGGGTACTCCCAAATACAAGTGCTATCGCGTTGATGAGAAAGACACCTTGTTCTTTGAGGACAGACTTGTGGTTCCCAAGGGTGATCTCAGGAAGCTCATAATGAACGAAGCACATGACTCCCTCCTGTCGATTCATCCTGGAAGTTCCAAGATGTACCAAGACCTCAAGCAATCTTACTGGTGGACTCGCATGAAAAGGGAGATTGCCCAATTCGTGAATGAATGTGATGTCTGCAGAAGAGTGAAGGCAGAGCATCAACGTCCAGCCGGTCTCCTCCAACCTCTTCCTATTCCCGAGTGGAAATTCGACCACATTGAAATGGATTTCGGCTTTCTGGTTTCTCCGGTTGTTCTCGGCAACTCCGACATTGATCTTATTCTTGGGATGGATTGGCTCTCCAAGCATGATGCAAACATTGATTGTGCAAATAAGGAAGTCAAACTTACTCATCCTGACGAAGACGTGATTATCTTCGCCTCTCGAGATAACACAATCAGGCTATTCTCTCTCAATGACAAGGGCGAGATTAATGCCATCTCTCAGATTCCGATGGTCAATGAATATGAAGATGTTTTCCCTGAAGAGCTTCCAGGCATGCCTCCGCATCGTCAAGTTGAATTCGTCATTGAACTCGAGCCCGGTACCGATCCAGCATGTCGGCGTCCGTACAAGCTTTCTCCTGAAGAGTTGAAGGAGCTGAAGAAACAACTTGATGAGCAAGAACGTATGGGTCTAATTAGGCCTAGTACTTCTCCTTGGGGCTGTGGTGTTCTATTTGTCAAGAAGAAGGATGGCACGGAACGCCTTTGCGTTGATTACCGACCATTGAACAAGAAGACAATAAAGAATAAGCATCCGCTCCCCAATATCAATGAATTGTTTGAGCAGCTCAAAGGAGCAAAGGTGTTCTCAAAGCTCGATCTCCGGATGGGTTACCACCAGATCTGTATCCGTGAAGAAGATATTCACAAGACCGCATTCAGAACAAACTACGGCTCCTATGAATACACAGTCATGTCTTTTGGCCTCGCAAATGCTCCACCCACCTTCTCGAGGATGATGCACTTCATATTCAACCCCTACACCAATGAATTTGTTCTCGTCTATTTGGATGACATCTTGGTATTCTCCAAGAATGAAGAAGACCATGCCAAGCACCTCCGTTTGGTTCTGGACAGGCTCCGTGAACATAAGTTATATGTGAAGTTCTCCAAGTGTGAATTCTGGCTGGATAAGGTCTTATATCTTGGCCATATCATCTCTGCTGAGGGTATTTCTGTCAACCCCGAGAAAGTTGAAGCTACTGTCAACTGGGAACCCCCGCAGAATATCAAGCAACTTTGAAGCTTCCTTGGTCTCGCTAGCTATTGCAGAAGGTTCGTTGAGAACTTCTCCAAGATTGCCAAGCCTCTCTCAAACCTGTTGCAGAAGAATGTTAAGTACATCTGGACTCCTGATTGTGATGTGGCATTCAAAACACTCAAAGAGAAGCTCATTTCTGCTCCAGTTCTTACTCCTCCGGATGAGTCCCAGCCCTATGAAGTATCTTGTGATGCTTCTTTACAAGTACTTGGTGGTGTTCTCATGCAAGACAAGAAGATTGTGGCATACACTTCTCGTCAGTTGAAACCAAATGAGAAGAATTACCCCACACATGATCTCAAGCTAGCAGCAGTCGTACATGCCTTGATCACGTGGAGACACCTTCTGTTGGGCAGAAAAGTGGACATCTTCACCTATCACAAGAGCTTGAAGTACATCTTCACACAGCCAAACCTGAACCTTCGGCAGACTCGTTGGGTTGAGATGATCCAAGAGTATGATCCAAGCATTGAATACACACCTGGCAAGGCCAATGTCATTGCAGATTCCTTGAGCAGAAAGGCATACTGCAACAGTCTCTTTCTCAAACCGTTCCAGCCTGAACTTTGTGAATCATTCAGGAAGCTCAACCTCCAAGTTGTTCCGCAAGGCTTTCTTGCAAACCTTCAAGTTGCTCCTACCTTGGAAGATCAGATCCGTGAGGCCCAACTAAGTGATGCTATGGTGCAGAAAGTGAAACATGGTATTGCAAACGGTACTCCCAAATACAAGTGCTATTGTGTTGATGAGAAAGATACCTTGTTCTTTGAGGACAGAATTGTGGTTCCCAAGGGTGATCTTAGGAAGCTCATAATGAACGAAGCACATGACTCCCTCCTCTCGATTCATCCCGGAAGTTCCAAGATGTACCAATACCTCAAGCAATCATACTGGTGGACTCGCATGAAAAGGGAGATTGCCCAATTCGTGAATGAATGTGATGTCTGTAGAAGAGTGAAGGCAGAGCATCAACGTCCAGCCGGTCTCCTCCAACCTCTACCTATTCCCGAGTGGAAATTCGACCACATTGAAATGGATTTTGTCACTGGGTTTCCTAAGTCCAAGAAGGGGAATGATGCTATCTTTGTTGTGATTGACAAGCTAACCAAAGTAGCTCACTTCCTTCCAGTCAAAGAATCCATCAATGCAGCTCAGCTGGCAGAGTTGTACACTTCTAGGATTGTGTCCTTACATGGCATTCCTCAAGTTATCTCCTCAGACCATGGAAGTTTGTTCACATCCAAGTTTTGGGACTCCTTTCAGTCAGCCATGGGCACTAAGATCCATTTCAGCACTGCGTTTCACCCTCAGACTAGTGGTCAAGTCGAGAGAGTGTACCAGATCCTCAAAGACATGCTCAGAGCTTGTGTCATCTCTTTTGGAATGAAGTGGGAAGATTGTCTCCCGTTTGCCGAGTTCTCTTACAACAACATTTTCCAAATGTGCAAAGTCATACGTGAGAATCTCAAGGCCGCTCAGTCGCGTCAAAAGAGCTACTATGACGGCAAGCATCGTGATTTGGCCTTCAACATTGGGGATCATGTCTATCTCCGTGTTTCTCCTATGAAAGGCACCCAAAGATTCGGTATCAAAGGAAAGCTTACTCCGAGATACGTGGGCCCTTTCAAGATCCTTGGCAAAAGAGGCGATCTAGCCTATCAACTTGAGCTTCCATCCAACTTTGCAAATGTTCATGATGTGTTTCACGTGTCTCAACTCCGCAAGTGCTTCAAGACACCTGAACGCACCATTCCATTCGAGGAGATTGATCTTCAACAAGACTTGCCTTACCGTGAGCACCCCATTGCTATTCTTGAAGAAACTGAGCGCAAGAACCGCAACAAGTCAATCAAGTTCTTGAAATTTAAGTGGTCACACCATACCGACCGAGAAGCTACGTGGGAATGAGAAGATCACCTTCGTTCCGAGTACCCTTCCTTCTTCCAGTCCTAGATCTCGGGACGAGATCTTTTCGGAGTAGAGGAGAGTTTGTAATTCCCCAGATGTAACACTTTCCAAATATGGCAATATATAAACTTTGGCTTCATCAATTCCTTTCCGGGCTCTTCTTTCATTTCGGGTTCTTCGTTTTGTCGTGTGCGTGTGTGCTTTTCATCCATGTCATGTTGTCATGTGCATTGCATTTGTGTTGTCACTTGCACCCGGTCCCACTCGTTTCTTCCCGTTGTCCGTTTCGAGTTCCAAAGCTCACACACGTGCCCGTGGCATCCCCGAGTCCTTCTTTCGTGTGTGGCCGTGTAACTTTTCCGGAATGACGTGAGACTTGTAGGCCGCCTGTCAGATTTTGTCGCGTTTGGAGTTCGTTTGGTACTCCAACGGTTAACCTAGTGGGCTAAAAGAACCTCTTCTTTGAGGCCCAAGACCCCCTCCACAACAGCCCACTAACCCAGCACAACCCTTCCCATCATCTCGGTCGTCGAATTGTGATCGCGTGGCCAAAAACCGCTCCCCATTTGGAGTCTCCTAGCTCCGTGTGCCTATAAAAACGTCTCCCCCGTCCAATTTTCGGGCAAAAAAACCCTAGTCCCACCTCCTCCACCGCCGCCGGACACGTCCAGACGGACCGGACGCGTCTGCCGCCGCGCCGGGCCAACCGGAGCGCGACACGTCAGCGCGCCGCCGGCCTTCGTCCTCCGCGCCGACCGGGCCCGCCACGGCCCGGATCGGACCCCCCCGGCCCGCACGCCTCCGCGCCCCGCGTGTCGACCCCGTCGGGTCCCGCCGCCTCCGCCGCCGGCGCCGGCTGCGCCGCCGCCCGACGCCGGCCGCGTCCCCGCCGCCACGGTTGGAGGCCGTCGCCTCCGCCTGTCTTCGCCGGCCGCCTCCCGGAGGTCGCCGCCGCCGGCCGCTTCCCCGCCGGCGCCACCATGTTCCGGCCCCGCGCCTCTCCGCCCCGGCCGCTCCGGCCGCCGGAGCCGAGGGCCTCGCCGCGGATCTCCAGATCCGATCGCCTCCAGCCGCGGGTCAACCCTAACGGGCCGGATCCGCTTTGCCCGACCCGACCCGCTCCGCTTCTCCACCTGATCCGCTTTTGGAGGTTGCTGTTTTTTTTTTCACTAAGTCCTAGATTTTGCTTATTTTTGTTGCATGTTCATGTAGCTGTATTTTTTTGTGTGTAAGTCCAAATTGTGCATATGATATGTCAAAATGATCGTGGTGATATGCTCTACACTTTGTTCCATTGTGCCATGCTTGTTTGACTTCATCTTGATGTCTTAATATTCGTGACAAGAGTGCTACTTGTTATAAATTGTTGTAACTTGTTATTTTCCTGCCATGTTTGAGTGGTGGTAACTTGGTGCATGTTTATCCAAATGAAGCAAATGATATGTCAAAAAGTTCGTTGTGAGATGCTCTACATGATGGTTGTTGTCGCATGCTTTTAGGGTTCATATTGCCATGTTAAACTTGGTTGCAAAAGTGCATGTGGCTATTAAGTTTTGTAACATGTTATGAGATGCTGTTTTGAAGAGCTCGTTGCTATTGATGTGTTTGTCCCCTTGTCACATGTTAATATGTTATAGAATCTCCATCATGTGGTCTTTTATGTGGTGCAAACCATTTTCCATGATATGCCTTGAGGTGACTTAAACATGCTTGTAAACATGCCATGCCAACATATTTGTCTTATACTTAGTGAAATTTCTACTAAGTCTGGAATCTGTCATATCCTCATACTATGTTTGCTTGATGCCCTAGTCAAATCCATGTTAGTTTTCGGGTGGCCATTGATCATTCCTTGTTGTACATGTTGTTGTCTATCCATCCATGCCCTCACTTGCACTTTTGGCTTGTTGTAGCTTATTTATTTCTTGCTCCCAAGTTGCTATAAAATATAACTGTCAGGTTTTTAACGTCATGATCAAAATGGTGTAGCTTGTTGCTATTGATCCATGCCTCCTATGGAGTTGCTCCAATCGAGTTGTTTGCTGTAGGATCTTTCTACTTCATGTTCATGCTTATTGTCATCATGTTTGGGTGCTGTAGAGTATATATTTCTTGCTCCAAAGTTGCTATGTGGCTGTTATTTTCAGCTTTGCATTGAACCTTGTTTCGTGTGTATGTGTTGAACCGTTGCTTCGTTTTGAGCGTGTCCTATATGAAACTTGTGTGATTTTTCATGTAGAATCATAATATCATGTTGTTAACATGTTTGGAGTGTGTTTTCTTGATGTTTGGGTGCATCTTGCACCATTGCCATGTTTGACTTGTTTTGCTCATATCTTCTAGACCGTAGCTCCGAATTAAACAATCTTTATATGAAACTTGACTAGATTTTCATGTAAATCATCATGGTGCATGTTAACTTGCTGTTTAACAACTTTAACTTAAGGTTTGTTTAGATCTGGACCAATTTCAACATATGCATATGAGGACTTATCGGATTAGCTGTATGTTGATTCCGGCCTCATTTAAACTTGTTGTCTTGTGTTGTTCTTGTGTGCTTCATCCCTTGACATGAATTGCATCATACATGCATCATACGTGCATCATGTTGATTGTGCAGTGCACCTTGTTTGATTTCGTGCCTCGTTGTGTTCTTGTGTTGAGTAGAGCCGGAAGCCGAGACCGAGAACGAGAACGAGGTTACTACTAAGGTTGAGTACGAGGAGCCATCTTACGATCCCATCGACGACTCGACAGGCAAGATGACCTGACCCAGATATCATTACTATCTTTGCCTATTGCTAGATGTATCGCTCTTTACCTCATTGCCTCGATGCCCATGTTTGTTTGTCAGCCTCCTATTGTAACCATGAATCCGTCTAACCACCAAACCTAGCAAACCTTTGTTTGCTACGTAAGCTTCGCTTAGCCCCTCTTATAGCATTGCTAGTTGTAGGAGAAGATTTGAAGATTCTTGCTTCATGTTGAAGTTATTGATGGGATATCACACTATATAAACTCTTAAACTAAATCATCTATATATTGGTAATGGGTGGAAGGCTTAGCCTCTTGCTTGGTGATTTGTTCCACTCATGCCGCCCTAGGAACCGTATAAACCGGTGTTATGTTCCTTGATTATGCGTTCCTAACACGGTTGGGGTTATGGGACCCCCTCGATAACCCGCTTAGCGCTAAACCTTTTCCAGCAAGGCCCGACTTTGGTACTCCATTTGCCTAATAACTAAAACTTGCATAGGGACTAGCTATCCCATGATCTTAATTAACAACCTCGGGCCAGTGCTCCACATGAGTGTTGGTCCAAACTACAGCCCTGTGAGGGTCCGCCCCTTGGCAACTTGGGGTATCTGGTACCTGTACGCTTCGCTCATCCGGTCGTGGCCTGAGACTAGATACGCGCGGCTACTGTCAGGGTGTCGGCACGCCGGGAGGTCTTGCTGGATTAGTTTTACCTTAGTCGGAATATCTTGAGCACGGGATTCCGAGAATACTCGGGCCTTCTCACCTTGGAGTTTCGACTCCGCAGATCGTGAGCTTGTAATGGGCTAATTTGGGACACCCCTGCAGGGTTATGAACTTACGAAAGCCGTGCCCGCGGTTATGTGGCAGATGGGAATTTGTTAATATCCGGTTGTAGAAAACTTGACACCATGTTCAGAACACACTACCAGCGTGAGTAACCGTGACGGTCATTTTCCGAAAGGGGTTCGGGAAGTGAACACAATGGGGTTATGATTAACGTGCTTAGATAGGATCACTTCGTGATCACTTTGACGCTCGTGGCACTTCTCTTCTCACTCTAAACACGTAAGCTAGTGCTAGTGCAGCTGCAACCTTTTATTTTCTTCAGCCTTGTTCCACACCCAAGGCTTAGATAGTTTTGCTACCCGGGAACGAGATTGCTGAGTCCTCCGTGGCTCACAGATTCTACACCACACTAGATGCAGGTTCTATGGTGGACTACACAGGTGACGGCACCGAGCTGTACTGGGAGTTCGATGAAGAACGTAGTCGATACTATGTGCACTATCCCGATGATCAGTAGTGGCTTCTACTAGGGGTGATTCGGACCTTGTGGCTTTATGTATTTGGTATCTTTCATTAGGATCTTCAACCGTAGTCGGACTGTGATGTTATTTGGACGATGATTTGCTTATGTAATGTATTGTGTGATGTGGCGAGTGTAAGCCAACTATCATTTTGCAATTTCATCCCTATTTTTACATGAGTCGTGCAAAGATACCATACATGAGATCATTCTAGTATGGGCTTATACCTTTAAGTCGTGCCTTGACACGTAGGAGGTATAACCCCATATTGGGCATTACATATACACATATTGTAGTTGCTATTGATTATATTACTATGTGGGTAGAAGCTATTCCAACTAGTAGTGCTGATCATAACACTTCCATTAAAATGCTTAAAGAAGTTATTTTCCCGAGTCTGGGAGACCCTAGATATTTAATGACTAACGGTGGTTCACACTTTATTCATGGTGCTCCGTAAATTGCTTGCTAAATATGATGTTAACCATAGAATAGCATCTCCATACCACACTTTATTTTCTTGTCACAACAATTCTCTACTTCACTCTGAAATTCTTTGAACTTTTCAAATGTTTCAGACTTGTGTTTCACCAAGTAGATATACCCATACCTACTCAAATCATCTGTGAAGGTGAGAATAATAATGATACCCGCCGCGTGCTTCAACACTCATCGGACCGCATACATCGGTAAGTGTCGTGGAATTAGCACGGCAGATGTCCGGTTTAGAGGACTTAGGTGTGAGGCCATCGCGCGGGTTAGCTTGAAGAGGTTAAAAGCACACAAAGGACACATAGGGTTTATACTAGTTCGGCCCCTTCGATGAAGGTAAAAGCCTACGTCTAGTTTGGTGTGGTATTGCTTGGGCGTCGATGAATAGGGAGCGAATTGCTTGCCTGTGTTTCGCGCTGTTGTATTCCTGTCTTGAACCGTCGCCGGGTTGTCCCTTTATATAGGAGGCAACTCCCGGTCCGGTTTACAGAGTCCCGAGGCCGGCTCATAAACGTGTCCGCCTCGGTCTCTACTCTTTCTATCTTACATCCCAAGTTACATGATATGACGGTTTACCAACCGTGGGCTTTACACATGGGCCCTAAACCTCTATGGGCTGTAACATTTTGTACATATTCTACCAGGCCTGTAATAACACGATTATGTCAGTGTAATCCGGATCTTCCTGGCCGATTTATACCTGCTAGTAATATCCCTCACATTAGGCCCGAGATTGATTTGAACTTGTTTATTTCAGTCTTCTAAATCTTGCATAAATCTCCTCTCTGCAATTTATCTCCTTCATAAACCGGCCGTGACGTCATCTCTTGGAATCGCCTTAATCCGCCGTGACGTCACCTCCGCATTTAATGCTCACCTCTGTTTGTTACCTTTATTAAATGCCAAACCAAAAATCGAGGCGACAGCGTGATCTTTATCCAATCTCTAACCTCCTCGATTCCCGCGCCTACCGTTTTCACCTCTTCTGCTTATAAATACCGCTGGGGCATGCCTCTTTTCCCCCT
This sequence comes from Secale cereale, assembly GCA_902687465.1. Lineage (NCBI taxonomy): Eukaryota > Viridiplantae > Streptophyta > Magnoliopsida > Poales > Poaceae > Secale > Secale cereale. Next base: position 652,815,043 of record LR738711.1, read on the forward strand.
CTGCCTTCGTCTTCCTCCATCTCCTTCGCTCAAAGCTCTGCTACCGCTCTCCGAGCTCGTCGTCGTCCTGGAGTCAGGCCGCTGCATCACCCTGATCGTTACCAGAGCACCTCACCGCCGTCCTCTACTCTGTCACGTACTCTTTCTTCCCCATAGATCTCACTCTAGGGTTTCGTCCATAGCTCCGCCATGAACCCTTGAAGCTTTACTGTTCATCCCCGTAGGTCAACCTTGCTATAGACTCAGATTCGTTTAGTTTTGATCTGAATCAATGCGTTTCCGCTCCGCCATCATAAACCTAGTTCCTCTAGCTTTATCTGTTTAGCTTCAATCTGTAGAGGAACCTCCGCAGCCTTTCCCATATATTACTTGCGTTTTATTCCATCTTTTCCTTGTGCCTTAGATCCATATTTACCTCAGCTCTTTGTGGAAACTATTTCTTCATACCTTAGATCTGTAGCTCGTCTCGTCGGTTGAGCCATGTTTTACTGACGGTTTAGATGTAAGCCCGTATTCATAATTGACGGTTTAACTCCTTCTTCCCTGTCATCATGAACCGGTTGCTGTCTTACTCGTATTTGCTTCCAGATTATTAATACCATTAGTCCCTTGTTTAAACCGACAATTAGGTCCATAACTTTATACAATGCTCCGGCTTATGTTTTAGGAATTGGTAAACCGGATTCTGCATTGTAATTTTCAGCACTTCCTCAGTCAAGATGACAGCCAAGCAGTTCGCCGCTTGTAACTGGGCCCCTTCCCGCATTACTAAGGATGACTTAACGAACGCTGCTTTAATCGGTATTCTGGGTCCTAAGGAGGTTCTGCACTGGCGGGCCCCAGGAGATGAGTGTCCACCTACTCTTAAGGAAGGAGAGGTCATTGTTTTCTTTGATCACCTGGTCCGGGTTTTAGCCCTCCCGGTTCAAAATTCTTCCGGGATGTGTTAGTCGCTTTTCAGCTCCATCCTCAGGACGTAGGTCCAAATTCTATGCCAAATATCTGCAATTTTCAAGTCTTCTCAGAGGCATATCTTCAAGAAGAACGATCAGTGGATCTGTTCGGAGACTTTTTTCATTTAAACCGGCGAACGGAGTTTACTGACGGGCCGCATCAAGAGTTGGGTGGTGTCAGTATCCAAAAGAGAAAGGATGTGAGCTTCCCTCATGCTTCCCTTCATAGCCACCCTAAGGACTGGAACCAAACATGGTTCTATTGTAAAGACACTTCGCCTGAAGGAGAAAACCCACTGCCGGGTTACCACGCGTATCGCCTACCAACGGATCATCCCTTGCCGTAGCGCCTCAGCGCCCCGGATCGTGCCCGGCTTGCTCCTCAACTTTCTAAGCTCAGGGCCTTTGTAGCCAACGGCTTAACCGGAGTAGACTTTGTCCGCTACTGGCTTGCCTGGAGCATTCTTCCGCTGAGCCGGCGCTCAGGCCTGATGTGTGAGTACACTGGTAAACCGGATGATCCTTAGCGCCACATTGATATAATACTTCCTGAAAAAGAAGTTAATGAATCTGTGAAGAAAATGTTAAATGTCTCTTTGGAGGCGTGCAGCCGGACCGGTTTAGCTTCGTTCTGCGAAACCAATAAATCGCCAGCGGTAAGTCCTTCCCGATCTTTTCCTGTTTGTTTAATCCGTCCATATCAATTGTCTTGCATTTATTTCCTATCTTCTGCACAGGCCAACGATCCCTTCTGGAAAAGGAAAACTCAAGATAAACCGGCCAAGCAACCACGCCGAAAAACTTATGCTATTAAGAAGAAAAAGGTTGTTGCTGCCTCCGGTTCACATCCTGAGGAGGATGATCCGGATTCGGAGGTACGAATTAAACCTTATATGCCTTCATCTCCCTTTATCCAAATTTATGTTAACAGTGCCTTTCTACAGGATCTGGCGGAAGGAAGTAAAGCGGCGGGAGTTGAGGTAATTTCTCTCTCTTCTGACTCAGAACCGCTGCCCTCCAAAATCCGCCGGGTGTCCCGGAAATACCCCTTTTCTCATCCTTACGCTCAATTGGATCCCAACTTTCTTTTGAAGAAACAGCAGCATGAAGCACGCCGGACCACGCGCCATAGTGGCCATGTGGTGGAGTCATCCAGAATACCTCTTACGCCGGCTCGCAGGCGCCGCTCCGAGGTTTTACTTTCTCCAACTCTCCTTCATCCAAAAGCTGGCCACATACGTAAACCGCTTAAACCGTCTGATCCTAACTATCATGAGGCTCCTTTGTCCTCTTCCGGCGAGTCAACTGCTAAGCAGGTCCTTGTGCTGAAGACCGTGCCTGGGTAAGTCCTTTTTCCAAACCTCCGGTTTACCTTCATGTCTTTAACTTCATGATTCTCATTGTTCCTTTGAAATTTACCAGAAAGCCGAAGACTAGCAAGAAGGCGAAAGCAAATAAAGCGGCTGTCGAAACCACTGCCGCTGAACCGGCTGATGACCCTGAAGCGGCCATCCTTCCAGAAGACATCCATGAAGCTCAGTTTGATGATCCTATTCCTATGGACCGTGACGATTCCGCTGCTCCAGGAGGCGACAATACGGAGAGTGCGGCTGAACCGGAAAGCCCTGTCCGGGTTAACCCTCCTCGGGCTAGCCCGGCTCGTGTCAGCCCGGCGCCTACTGCTGTCCCTTTCCAACCAACTACCGCTTCATCCACGGACGTTGAGATAACCGGGTTAGGTTTCACTGCCCCCACTGAGCCTGTCATCTTGGCCAGGCATACTGCCAAGGAGTAAAAACTTCAACAAGACAAAGGCAAGTGGAGCACAGACTTATCCAGTTATGCCGAGTTGAGTGCCCAGGAACTTCATTCCGGGTATCTGAACCGGCTCTTTACCAGCCGCGAGTATGAAGCCGGGTTGGTTAACATGATGAAGGACAAGTACGAGGTAATTTCCTTTCCTTTTACTTGTCTCTGTTTTGTATTCTTTGCAATCCTGTCTTCAGGCCATAGTAGCCCCCAAGTGCCGGTTTAGCTTCATTGTAGGTGAACCGGGACTTCCAGTGTATCTGAAAATGAACTTACATTAGCCCCCAAGTGCCAAGGGTATAACTTGTTTTATGCGCTTGGGACTTGTTTGAATTTCTCATTCGTTACTTCAATTGCACATTAACCCCCAAGTGTCAAGTGTATAACTTGTTATATGCTTGAGACTTGATTGATCTGTCTTTCTAATCCATTTGGTTTCCTTGTAGGCTGACTTGACCCCGAGGGCTTCGGAGGTAACTGAGCTCCGGAATACCTTGGCTGTTACTGAAACTGCTTCCGCCAAAGCCAAGGAAGAGCTTGTGCTTACTTTAACCAACATGGAAAAATTGAAAAAGGACTTTGAAGCAAAGCGGTCCACATGGGAAGTGCAGAGGAATGCTCTTGAGAAAAGGGCAAAAGATGTTGAAGCTGCGCTTAATCCGGTTACACAGGAGTTGACCGGCTTAAGACAGCAAATAGAACTCATGACTTATGCTATCTTCGGTGAGTACTCATCTATATATGTTTTTCATCCTTGCAATCTTTCTTCCACTCCGGTTTAACTCCGCCAACGTATATAGGGAGGCGTATCACTCATCCTGGAGATGATGTTCGGAAGAAGCTCAAAGCATCTTATACCCTGGTGGAGCAGCTTTACTCCGGCGCTGAAAGGGTTATTAGTGCTACGTCTCATAACAAGCCGGCACCAACTACCATCCAATCCACATTGGAGAAGCTATCCGTCCTGCCTGTACGTTTGGTAGAAGTGAAGAAGTCTGCTGCACGGGCCGGTTCTCTTATGGCGCTGACCCGGGCCAAAGCATTGGTTCCGGACTTTGATCCGGCTGAGGCTATGAACGGATATCCCAGCAATAAAGAGGATGGATCCACCTTCTCTGCCGAAGACCTCCGTGCCTTAACCAAAGAGATGCGCCCACTCGCCAGCAAACATGCAGATGAAGCGGATTTGACAAGGTATCATCCGGCCTGTGACTTAGAAAATGAGCGGGTAGAGCGCTCGGTTTACGACACCGAGAATCTGATCCCACCAGTGCGTGGCCATACTTTCGCTCTAGATATTGGTCCGTCAGATCTTATTAATGAGGAAATGTACTTCTGTGCCCTCTCCAAGATTGATTGGCGCACTCCTGATTTCCAGCCACTACCTGAAGATGAAGAAGACCCGGAACAAGCCGACCCTCAGCCTTCGCAGCGTGAAGAGGAATCGTAAACCGTCCGGTTTAATTTGTAGCTGCTGAACATTTTTTGCAAAAACTTTAATCCGTTTGGGCCTGCAGGTGCCTTGTAATAGGATAGTTGAAACATTGTCTTTGTCCCAATATGGATGTCACAGCTTGTCTTGGCATTTGCCAATTTAATCCTTTGTTTTGTCATGGTTGATCCGTTTACATTATCTGTGCCTGCATAAATGATGCTAAAAAGATGTCCTGGCGGTTTACCACCGGACCTATTACACTGTTCCAATAGATATATATCAAAGGAATATCTGTTTTATACCAAAGATACCTCATACCTCTGATTAAGTGTGCCTGACGTCCTTAATCTGGTAGGCATAATTGAAAGTGTAGATGCTGATGAGGCTCTTGGCTCTCTTGGAGTTTGCCTGATGACTGATCCGGGTTATGATGAACGCCGGTTTAACTCATGCTGGTGCTCATGACCCAGACTTTTAACTCATGCTGGTGTTCATGACCCAGACTTTTAATTTTGCAGATATACGGTCAACTTTGAAGTTGCCCAATCCTGGATCAATAGACTTGGTTAACAACAAAAACTTGTAAAATCACAGAAACAAAGCTTTTTGGCAAATAAGACCATGTAGTCGAGGCTTTTTACAAGCTGCCAGGCTCCAAATCGAGGCTTTTTATGAGCTGCTAGGCTTGAAATCGAGGCTTTTTACGAGCTGCCAGGCTCTGGCTTTTTGTGAGCTGCCAGGCTCCAGGCTTTTTGTGAGCGGCCTTTTAGCTCTAGGCTTTTTATGAGCGGCCTTTAAGCTCTTGGCTTTTTGCGAGCTGCCAGGCTCCAGGCTTTTTGTGAGCGGCCTTTTAGCTCTAGGCTTTTTATGAGCGGCCTTTAAGCTCTATATTTGACATTGTCATCAATACTACCCAATGTTTCAAGTCCTCTGAGGGATCTTGTCTTTAGGTGATCGACTCGATGATTGTCAATGGCTTTTTACGAGCTGCCAGGCTCCATATTTGACGCATCAAGGGCGCCGGTTTAGGGGGCCGGGTACCTATGTTTGAGTTGCGCTGTGCGACAAACCCTCTTGGGTCCCTTAATAAATAATTGTCCTGCATATTAAAATATACAGATCAAAGCAATTTGTTTTCTTGATAAAAATGATATATATCAAGAGAAATAAACTTTAGATGGATATCACTTGAGCGAATTCCCATATGACACTTCTATTCGAAGAAGATGGCTGATTCCCCAGTTTACCGAGGCGCCGGTTTATTTATTAATTATAATATGTACAGGATACATAAAGCGGAGCCGATGGCTCAAGTGTAGTAAGGTCGCAGAAGAGCGATGTTCCACGGCCTCTTCGTCTCTTCCTCTGTTGTACGTGAGTCTTTATGTTCTCGAACGTCCACCAGGTAGTATGAACCATTGTGTAGGTTCTTGCTGACCACAAAGGGTCCTTCCCAAGGTGGGGATAACTTGTGCATATCTGTCTGGTCTTGGATGAGCCGGAGTACCAGGTCCCCTTCCTGGAACGTCCTGGTCTTAACCCGGCGGCTGTGATATCGGCGCGGGTCTTGTTGATATATGGCTGATCGTGCTGCCGCTGTGTCCCATTCCTCATCCAGTCGGTCTAAGATGTCTTGTCTTGCTTGCTCATTAGCCGCTTCAACATAAGCTGACACCCGTGGTGAGTTGTGTCGGATGTCACTAGGGAGAACCGCTTCAGCACCATATACCATGAATAAGGGTGTATAACCTGTAGACCTGTTAGGTGTAGTGTTGATGCTCCAGAGAATAGAAGGTAACTCCTCAACCCAGCAACCTGGTGTTCTTTGCAAAGGAACCATAAGCCGGGTCTTGATGCCTCTCAAGATCTCATGGTTGCCCCTCTCAGCTTGGCCATTGGACTGAGGGTGAGCTACTGAAGATACATCCAAGCGAATATGTTCCCTTTGGCAAAACTCTTCCATCTCTCCTTTAGATAGGTTGGTGGCATTATCAGTAATGATATTGTGTGGAAAGCCAAACTGGAAAATTACTTTTTTAATGAATTTAACCGTTGTTGCCGCATCACACTTACTAACAGGCTCTGCCTCAATCCACATTGTAAACTTGTCCACTGCTACCAACAGATGGGTTTTCTGATCTTGGGATCGTTTAAAAGGCCCAACCATATCAAGCCCCCAGGTCGCAAACGGCCAAGTGATTGGAATCATCCGCAACTCCTCCGCCGGAACATGAGCACGCCGTGAATTTTTTTTGACAAGCATCGCATCTCCGGACTAGATCCTCCGCATCAGCATGAGCCGTTAACCAGTAGAACCCATGAAGAAAAGCCTTAGCCACCAATGACTTGGAACCGGCGTGATGACCACAATCTCCTTCGTGTATCTCTCGAAGAATATCACAGCCTTCTTCCGATGATACACATCGCTGGAATGCCCCAGAAACGCTGCGGTGATGAAGTTCTCCGTTGACGATGGTCATGGATTTGGATCACCGGATTATCTGCCTAGCCTCAACCTCATCATCTGGCAACTCTCCTCGGCTCAGGTATGCCAGGTAAGGGAGTGTCCAATCCGGAATAACATGAAGTGCTGCAACTAGCTGTGCTTCCGGATCAGGAACAGCCAAATCCTCCTCCGATGGTATCTGTACCGATGGACTGTGTAATTCATCCAAAAAGGTATTTGGTGGAACCGGTTTATGTTGAGAGCCTAGCCGGCTTAATGCATCGGCCGCTTCATTTTTCCGCCGGTCTATGTGATCCACCTGATATCCTTTGAAATATCCTGCAACCGCTTCAACTTCTCGCCTGTAAGCTGCCATGAGCGGATCTTTAGAGTCCCATTTGCCAGACACCTGTTGCACCACTAGATCTGAATCACCAAAACACTTGACCCGGCTCAAGTTCATCTCCTTAGCCATCCGTAGGCCGTGAAGGAGAGCTTCATACTCAGCAGCATTGTTAGTGCAAGGGAACATTAGTCGGAGGACATAACAAAACTTGTCACCTCATGGGGAAGTTAACACGACTCCAGCCCCCGAGCCCTCTAATTGCCTTGAACCGTCAAAGTGAATAGATCAGTATGTATGATCCGGCTTCTCCTCTGGTGCTTGCAATTCTGTCCAATCATTGATGAAATCTACCAGTGCTTGGGATTTAATAGCAGTACAGGGTACATACTTCAATCCGTGTGGGCTAAGCTCAATGGCCCACTTTGCTACTCTGCCAGTAGCTTCTTTGTTCTGAATTATACCCCCCAATGGAGCTGAGCTGACAACAGTGATTGGGTGGCCCTGGAAATAGTGCTTCAGCTTCCGGTTTGCCATGAACACGCCCTATACCAGCTTCTGCCAGTGCGGATACCTTTGCTTTGACTCAATGAGAACCTCACTGATGTAGTAAACCAGGCGCTGAACCGGATATTCCTTGCCTGCTTCCTTGCGTTCCACCACAATTTCGACGCTAACTGCACGGGCATTGGCGGCCACGTATAACAGCAGCGACTCGTTGTCAACAGGGGCATCAAGAACTGGCGGCTCTGCTAATTGCCGCTTCAAATCCTCGAACGCAGCGTTTGCAGCATCGCTCCATATGAACCGATCTGTCTTTTTCAGCATCTGATAAAGCGGAATTGCCTTCTCTCCCAAACAGCTGATGAATCGGCTCAATGCTGCAATGCGGCCTGCTACGCGCTGGACATCATTGATACAAGCCGGTTTAGTCAAGGATGTGATCTCCTTGATCTTCTCCGGATTAGCCTCTATTCCTCTGTTTGATACTAAGAATCCAAGGAGCTTGCCTGCCGGAACACCAAAAACGCACTTCTCCGGATTAAGCATCATCTTATAAACCCGGAGGTTGTCAAAGGTTTCTTTTAGGTCCTCTATCAGCGTCTCCTCCTTCCTTGACTTCACCACAATCTCATCAACATAAGCATGGACATTTTTTCCGATCTGTCCTTTGAAACAGTTCTGCACGCAGCGCTGATAAGTTGCTTGGGCACTCTTGAGCCCAAAAGGCATGGATACGTAACAGAACACTCCAAAAGGAGTTATGAAAGATGTCTTCTCCTGGTCCTTAACTGCCATCTTGATCTGATGATAACCTGAATATGCATCCAAAAAACTTAGCCGCTCACATCCTGCCGTAGCATCAATAATCTGATCAATACGGGGGAGAGCAAAAGGATCAGTTGGGCAAGCTTTATTTAAGTCTGTGTAATCAACACACATCCTCCAGGTGCCATTTTTCTTTAGAACCAGCACCGGATTAGCCAGCCACTCTGGATGGAACACCTCAACTATGAATCCTGCGGCCAAAAGCCTGGCCACTTCTTCACCTATAGCCTTGCGCCTCTCCTCATTGAAGCGGCGCAAATACTGTTTGACCGGTTTAAACTTCGGATCAATAATAAGACTGTGCTCAGCGAGTTCCCTCAGTATACCTGGCATGTCAGACGGTTTCCATGCAAAGATATCCCGATTCTCACGGATGAACTCGATGAGCACGCTTTCCTATTTGGGGTCTAGGTTAGCGCTGATAGTGAACTGCTTGGATGAATCGCATGGAACAAAGTCAACTTGCTTGGTCTCCTCTGCTGACTTAAACTTCAACACCGGATCATGCTTTGTAGTTGGCTTCTTTAACGGGGACATGTCCGCCGGATCAACGTTGTCCTTGTAGAATTTCAACTCCTTCGTAGCACACACTGCCTCTGCATAGGCTGCATCTCCTTCCTCGCATTCCAATGCGATCTTGCGACTTTCGTGAACCGTGATGGTTCCCTTATGACCCGGCATCTTGAGCTGCAGATAAACATAACACGGTCTAGCCATGAACTTGGCATAAACCGGCCTCCCAAACAGAGTGTGATACGGGCTTTTGATTTTTACGACCTCAAAGGTCACTGTCTCTGACCTAGAATCCTGCTCATCCCCAAAGGTGACTTCCAGATCAATTTTCCCAACTGGGTAAGCCGATTTACCCGGCACCACTCCATGGAACACTGTGTTGGACTGTCTCAACTTCTTATCTGTCAGCCCCATGCGCCGGAAAGTCTCATAGTATAAGATGTTGATACTGCTGCCGCCGTCCATGAGTACCTTTGTGAACTTATAGCCACCCACCTGTGGTGCCACCACTAGGGCCAACTGGCCCGGGTTATCTACCCGTGGCGGGTGATCCTCTCTGCTCCACACAATAGGTTGTTCAGACCAACGTAAAAAACGTGGCGTCGCCGGTTCAACTGCGTGTACTGCCCGCTTCAGAACCTTTTGATCTCGTTTGCACAAACTTGTGGTGAAAACATGATATTGTCCACTGCTTAGCTCCTTCGGATTACTCTGATATCCGGATTGTTGTTGCTGCTGGCGCTACTGATTTCCTTGGTTGTTGTAACCACCCTGACCATGCTGCTGGTTAAGTTGATGCTGACCGTTGCTGTTGTAGTTATTGTTACCGCCGTGATATCCTGATCCGGAACCATTACCTTGGTAACCTGGACCCTGAAAACCGGAACTTGATCCGCCGCTGGGGGGTCCGTGGTTATATCGGGCTTGTTTCATGGCCTCTATCATGATCCGGCAGTCCTTCCATAAATGCTTAGCCGGGTTTCCCTCCGTACTGTGTTTAGGTCAAGGCTCGTTTAACTGTTGATCTAGATTGAAAGATTGCCTTTCGCCACGCGGAGGTGGTCAACCCTTGCGGTGCTGCCAGTTTCCCTGAACGTTGGTATTGGCCACAAAATATAAACCGCCCTCCGCTTTTCGCTTACCATTGTAACCCGTTCCTACCGGATTAGCTTGCGCCGGTTTACCAGCCTTGTTTTCTTTTCCGGACTTGTCTCCATCTGCATCTGGGTACTTGGTGTTATCAGAATCCCCATATTTTACCAGAGCGCTCATGAGTGTTCCCATGTCATTGCAATCGCACTTGATCCGTCCTAACTTCAGCTTCAGAGACTCAAACCGGCAATTGTTTCCAACGTCACTACCGTCGTACTAGGGTTGACGCTATTGGAAGAGTGCAGGATTTCTGAAACTCGCCGCATCCAGCTGCTCGTGGGTTGCTGCTCTTCTTGGACACATGCTGTTAAGTCTACCATCGACATTGGCTGCTTGCACGTATCTTTGAAATTTTTGATAAACTGGCGACGCAACTCACCCCGACGGAGTTAGGTGGTAGGCCCTTTAACCATGTCCGGGCCGTACCCTCGAGCATCATGGTGATGTACTTGGCGCATGCCGCTTCATCCACATCAAGCATCTCCATAGCCATCTCATAACTTTCAACCCACGCCTCTGGAGCCAGATCCACTATGTAATTGGGTACCTTGCGCGGGCCTTTGAAGTCTTTGGGTAATTTCACGCTTCGTAAAGCGGGGACGAGACACTGTACTCCAAAGGAACTTGCCGTGACTCCCGTTTCTGCTGTGGTTGGGTGAACCGGCGTCGTTTGACGGGTGTCCTCACGGGCAGTATGTCTGGCCCGGTTTATCGCCTCTTGGGCGTGCGCTTCTGCTCCCGCCGGATTATCCTGCCTGTGACGGTGATGTCTCCGCTCGCTGCTAGACACAGCCGGTTCATCCCAGTGCCTAGTGTAACTCCGGCTTTGTCGGGGGGTTGAATGAATCCTCTCCCTGCTGTAAGAGTACGCATGCTGCTGTGTCAGTGCCGTGTCCAGAAACTCCTTAGCCCGGCGTGCTTCCATCGCCACAGGGGATGTCCCCTCAATGGGTAAAGCGGCCAGTCGTGAAGCGGCGGCGACAATGTTGTCCAACGGGTTAGAATAATGGCCGGGAGGGGTGGGTATGTGTGGCGTTGGCACAACTTGGCGGTTTCGCTCCATGGCCGGCGGCTGAACCGACGCGCCAGCCCCCGGGGCTCCTCCCCGGTTTACCTCTGGGTGATTGCTGGCTCCCGCTCCTGGTGTGCCAAAGAGATCCCTCGCCTCGTAAACCGGCGATAGACGAGTTTGCTATCTTCTGTACATTACCTCCTGTGCAGAAGTCTGATCCACCCTGAGCCGGAAAGCTTGGGAGTCTAGCCCTGCTTGCCTCGTAGCCATCCTGGCTTTCTCCGCGTCCAGATCCCGTTTAGCCTGCTCAATCCGGCCCTTCAGTTGAAGGATCTCCGCATCATGTTGCGCCTTGTCGACAGGGGCCACTTCTGCTGTTGCAAGTGCTGTCAATTCTCCGACCAAGGTGGATAGGGCGTCAGAGGGTGACGGGGTTTGGTTGCCTGCGCCAGCCCCTGCTACCTCTGAGGTGAACGCCCCGGTCATCGAGGGCTACTGCATAGACTGTGATCCGGCCATGAAGACAGCCACCCGGTTTGGCGGATCAAAGGGGTCCGGAATACTATCACCGTCGGATACACCCTCTGACCGGCCGTCCTGCAACAGATACAAAGATTCGGTCTCTCCGGATGAAGATTCGTCGTCGGAGTAGACAACCGTCTCACCACCAGAATCTGATCCGTCCTCGGCTTGGACTCCATGTATTGCTCCAACGAAAACACGCTTGACGGCGGGCTGAATCCGGGCCGATCTCGCACGCTGAGCCGGCTCGACGATGTTGGGGAAGATGTCCGGCTCAGATCCCGGTTCGCCGATCTTGCCGATGAAGACGTGGATGCCGTCGAAGGGGACCCGGTACCCGTATTCGATTGAATCGGCCTCGGGGCCCCAGCCTGCATCGTCGATGTAGATCTGGCCATGACTACTCTTGGTCATCCGGCCAACCGCGTAACCCTTGAGCCCTTCAAAGCTGCCCTTCAAGAACTCGAAACCATCGTGCGATAGCCCCACGGTGGGCGCCAACTGTCGTGGAATTAGCACGGCAGATGTCCGGTTTAGAGGACTTGGGTGTGAGGCCATCGCGCGGGTTAGCTTGAAGAGGTTAAAAGCACACAAAGGACACAGAGGGTTTATACCAGTTCGGCCCCTTCGATGAAGGTAAAAGCCTACGTATAGTTTGGTGTGGTATTGCTTGGGCGTCAATGAACAGGAAGCGAATCCCTTGCCTGTCTTTCGCGCTGTTGTTTTCCTGTCCTAAACCGTCGCCGGGTTGTCCCTTTATATAGGAGGCAACGCCCGGTCCGGTTTACAGAGTCCCGAGGCCGGCTCATAAACGTGTCCGCCTCGGTCTCTACTCTTTCTATATTACATCCCAAGTTACATGATATGACGGTTTACCAACCGTGGGCTTTACACATGGGCCCTAAACCTCTATGGGCTGTAACCTTTTGTACATATTCTACCAGGCTTGTAATAACACGATTATGTCAGTGTAATCCGGATCTTCCTGGCCGGTTTATACCTACTAGTAATATCCCTGATAGTAAGTATTATTTTCAATTAGTCATTAGCTCGCTCCGTGATAACCCACAAGTTTAGGGGATTACAACAGTTTTCGAGGGTAAAGTATTCAACCCAAATTTATTTATTCGACACAAGGGGAGACAAAGAACATTCTCAAGTATTAGCAGCTGAATTGTCAATTCAACCACACATGGAAAACTTAATATCTGCAGCAAAGTATTTAGTATCGAAGTAGTATGGAAGTAACAGTAACGGTGGCAAAGGTAAACGTGGCAGTTTTGTAGTGATGCTGACAGCAGCAGTAACGAAAGTAACAAAGCAAGTATCAATACGGAAACTACTCGTAGGCAATCTATCGGCAATGATAGGTGCCAGATAATATTCATCATGAAGCAGTTATAACCTAGGGTGACACAGAACTAGCTCCAATTCATCAATGTAATGTAGGCATGTATTCCGAATATAGTCATACGTGCTTATGGAAAAGAACTTGCATGACATCTTTTGTCCTACCCTCCCGTGGCAGCAGGGTCCTAATGGAAACTAAGGGATATTAAGGCCTCCTTTTAATAGAGTAGCACCTAGTGATAACATGAACTCCTTAAACTATGGTCATCACCGGGAAGTGTCCCGTCTATTGTCACTCCGGGGTTGCCGGAACATAACACATATTAGGTGACTATTGACTCGCAAGATAGGATCAAGAACACAAATATATTCATGGAAACATAATAGGTTCAGATATGAAATTATGGCACTCGGGCCCTAGTGACAAGCATTGAGCATAGCAAAGTCATAGCAGCATCAATCTCAGAAGTGTATACTAGGGATCAAACCCTAACAAAACTAACTCGATTACATGATAAATCTCATCCAACCCTTCACCGTCCAGCAAGCCTATGACAGGATTACTCATGCACGATGGTGAGCATCATGAAATTGGTGATGGAGGATGGTTGATGATGACGACAGTGATGACCTCCACTCTCCGGAGCCCTAAGCGGACTCCGGATCAGGTCTCCCGAGGAAGAACAGGAGGTGGCGGCGGCTCCGTATCGTAAAACAAGATGGGATCTTCTCAGTGATTTTTTTCTTTCTGAATAAGAATATATGGAGTTGGAGTTGATGTCGGTGGAGGTCCAGGGGGCCCAAAAGGTAGGGGCGTGCCCCCACCCTTGTGGCCAGGGTGTGGGCCCCCTCCAGTAGTTCTTTTCGCTGGTATTTTTTATATATTCTGGAAATATTCTCCGTGAAATTTCATGTCATTCCGAGAACTTTTATTTCTGCACAAAAATAACACCAAGGCAATTATGCTGAAAACAGCGTCAGTGCGGGTTAGTTCCATTCAAATCATGCAAATTAGAGTCAAAAACAAGGGAAAAAGAGTTTGGAAAAGTAGATACGACGGAGACATATCAACTCCCCCAAGCTTAACCCATTGCTTGTCCTCAAGTAGTTCAGTTGATAAACTGAAAGTGATAAAAAAATACAAACTCTGTTTGATCTTGTTGTTGCAAATATGTAAAGCCAGCATTCTAGTTTTCAGCAATGATTATGAACTAACCATATTCACAATAATACTTAGGTCTCACATTTACTCATATCAATAACATAATCAACTAGCAAGCAATAATAATAAATCTTGGATGACAACACTTTTTCAAAACAATCATGATATAATATGACAAAGTGGTATCTCGCTAGCCCTTTCTGAGACCACAAAACATAAATGCAGAGCACCTGAGAAGATCAAGGACTGACTAGACATTGTAATTCATGGTTAAAGAGATCCAGTCACACTCATACTCAACAACAATTAATAACAAAGTATATAAATGCCAGAGGTGTTCTCCAACTGGTGCTTTTTATAAGAGGATGATGACTCGGTCATAAAAGTAAATAGATGGGCGCTTTGCAGAGGGAAGCATGGATTTGCAGAGGTGCAAGAGCTCAAGATTTAAAATAAGAGATGAACATAATTTTGAGTGGTATGCTTTCTTTGTCAACGCTACGACCAAGAGTTCTCAATATCTTCCATGCTACATACATTATGGGCGGTTCCCAAACAGAATGGTAAAGTTTTACTCCCCCTCCACCATCAAACACACTCCACGGTTTATCCAAAACAACGGGTGCTGTCCAAACCAACAACAGTCCCGGGGAGCTTTGTTTAATTATTTGTGATTTTGTTTTTGATCTTTTGATCATAGGACTGGGCATCCCGATTACCATACATTTTCTCGTGAACGACAAGCGGAGTCCACTCGTCGTGAGAATAACCCACCTAGCATGGAAGATAAAGACAGCCCCCAGTCGCCATATGAGCGATTTGGACATAAAAACAGAATTTTATTCGAATGTTTAGAGTTTGGCACATGCAAATTTACTTGGAAAGGCAGGTAAATACTGCATATAGGTAGGTATGGTGGACTAATATGGAACAACTTTGGGTTTATGGAAGTGGATGGACAAGCAGTATTCTCGCTTACTACAGATGAAGGCTAGAAAGAGACTGGGAAGCGACCAGCTAGAGAGCAACAACAGTCATAAACATGCCTTGAGATTAAACAACATTGAGTGCAAGCATGAGTAGGATATAAATTATCATGAACATAAATATCGTGGAGGCTATGTTGATTTTGTTTTAACTACATGTGTGAACATGTGCCAAGTCAAGCCACTTAAAAAAATTCAAAGAAGGATACCATCCTATCATACTACATCACAACCATTTTAAAAGCATGTTGGCATGCAATGTAAACCATTATAAGCTCCTAACTAATCAAGCATGGCATGAGTAACTATAATCTCTAATTGTAATTGCAAGCATGTTTCATTCATAATAGGCTGAATCTGGAATGACAAGCTAATCATATTTACAAAAACAAAATAGGTCGAGTTCATGCCAGCTTTTCTCCATCTCAATCATTTCATCATATATTGTCATTATTGCCTTTCACTTGCACGACCGAACGGTGTGAATAATAATAATAGTGCACATGCATTGGACTAAGCTGGAATATGCAACATTTATTCAAAGAAGAAGACAAGGTAGTATGGGCTCTTGCTCGATAATCAATAAGGCATATGAGAGCCACTCATCATTTTCATCGTGGTCTTCTACTTTCGACCCCCAAAGAAAAAGAAAAGAATTTCAAAGAAACACACTGAAATATTTTTGGAGTTTTTGTTTTTCCGAAGAAAGCAAAACAAGAACAAGAAAAACTATTTACATGGGAAAGCTCCCAACAAACAAAAGAAGAACAATAAATCTTTTTGGGTTTTGTTTTAATACTAACAACTACTAAATAACAAGCAAAAAGGAAAAACACAAAAAGAAGCAAGAAATATTTTTGGGTTTTCTAAAATTTTCAAACAAACAAGAAGAAAGCGAGAAACATAAACTAACATGGATAATACAATGAAAAAGTATGAACACCGACAAATGGAATAGATGTGTGAACATGAATGTAATGTTGGTGAGAAATACCTACTCCCCCAAGCTTAGGCTTTTGCCTAAGTTAGTCTAGGGCCACCACTGGCCCGGATGATATCTGAAATCATAGTTGGGGTTGTACTGTGCTGCAACAACTACTGCTTGGTGAGGTTCTTCTCAAAGGCGAGCGGTCTCTGCCTCTCTCTCATATGCGTTCTCCTCCTCTCTGGTTATAAAGTATCTCCCTTTTTCCTGAGAATTTGTGGGGACCCCGACTCAGAAGTCGTGATCACCGAATGCACGTGTACAGTGATCCCAGAGATCAATGCTCACTGAACACACAGAAGCTGAATAACAAGAGTCTTACATCCATACATACCGTGTTACACAAGTAGGACCATAATGGTCAAGTCTTGAGTATATCATCGCTGCGGAAATCTTCAAAGACAACTGGGACCCATGCCATCTGCCTTAACCCTACAGGCATTCTGACTGGGAAGCGTCCTAGCTTGCATGCTCGTCACCGAGAAATCTTCATCATAACATGTTCTCTCCTGCCTGGCCAATAAAATAACCAGTGGCAAGCCAATGAGTACATTGAATGTACTCGCAAGCAACCCAAGTGTGATAACAGAATATTTTATGCAAGGCTCTACTGCTAAATTGGTAGTTTTGCGGAAAGCTGGTTTTTCATATGCAAGTTATGATCAACATGTAACAAGGGCAATGCATGTGTCTGTAACAAGTATCAGTAGGTCACAGACATCATTATTGAGAAAGAGTTGTAATCAACATATGCACAAGCTCATTGTGACTTCCTCACAATCACATCATCAATATCTCTGAATCGTGTTGTTTCCCAGAAACTTATGGACATAGTCTAAGTAGCACCACCCAACTGTCCTTGACCGCTGACACGGCTATTCGAATAGTTTGACACTCTGCAGAGGTTGCACACTTTACCCACAAGATCCGGGGAACTTCCGTGTCATCCACAACCCGCGGTACCTCAAGTACCCGGGGTAAGCACCCGATCACTACCTTTCCCTAGACGACACTAACATAGAGTCCACTCGATTGGTAGTAACCCCCGTGCCCACATTTCACATTTAATAATTGTGGAGACTCGCTCCATATTCATCACATACCACTGACACGGGGTACCAACGGTGTGTTCGGTGCCCTGTGAAAACAGTCATGGCCGCCTATCCAAGCACGACCCCGTCCCGAGAGTGACCTCATGTCACCCCCGTCACTAGTAATGCGGGCACCATGCTAGTATCGACCTAGGTAATCAATAATGCCCTTTCCCATATAAGGGTAGAGTGGTTGCGCATGTTTGGTTGGGACGGTAGTCACACATAAATCTAATCCATCTCTGTAAACAACACCTTCGTCAAGCCTCGGCACACTACTTCTTCACCAAGTAGTGCCCTAGCTCCTCATCAACTCCCAGGGGCATTAGTGGCACCCACTAGGTCTTTTGCAAGTATGTCAGACCACACTTGTTTCACTCAATGCACAACCCCGACCCATTTTGCGTAGCCAACTACTATAGCATACATCTATCAATTCCCACCCACATAACCCTCATAGGAAGGTAGGGTCATGTTTGATGCAAGTATCAATAGTAAGCAACAAAGGTAGCAACCAAAGTGGTTTCCACCTCAACATGATTCCGATGCATTGAATAATAAGGTGCTATGAGACATGCATAAAAGGGTTTCTTGAACATGGTCAAAGGGCTGCTTGCCTTATTCTCCCGAGTCTTCAAACCTTCTGGTCCATCTCCGAATACTCCGTTTATTACGTCAACTAATGATGGAAACAATCATAATAAGCAACACAATCAAAGCAAAAATAAAAGTGCTCTAAAAATAGGAGTTGGACTTTTCTAGGATACCTCTGGTCATATTAGAAATGACCAAGGTGGTTTCATAGGTATTGGATCAATGGGTGATTTGGAACATTCCAATAGGATGGAACCAAAGGGTTTATGGATTTGGAAGAAGTATACAGAAATATTTCCTTGAATGATGAGCAAAGGTACCCATCATCAAGTCATGATTTTAGAAGCATTTAGGAGTTGGTTTCACTGGATTTGGATTTGAAATGAATTTCCTAGGATTTTGCAAAGCTGATAAATATGAAGAAATGGCTCAATATTTGGTGGGGTATAGAAACTACTATTAAAAATGTTCCAAAACTAAGTTTGGACATGACAAGCATCTAGGAACTTGAATCACTGCATTTGGATCAAGATTGAGCTCTCTGTGATTTTCTAAAGTTAATCACAGAAAGTGAAAAATGGACATTTGATAAATATGTGTGAAGGAAAAGTCTCTGGAATAATGTGCATGTTGCACCATGTGATAGAGCGTGATTTATGGAGCCATAAGAAATTTGAATCATGCAATTTGGAGTTCATATGAATATTCTAGGCATTTTTGAAGTTGACAGAAAAAGGGAAAAAAGGAAAGGAATAGGGGTTATACCCTTGCGCACAGGGCGAGGAATAGCAGCACCGTGACTGGGCCGGCCCATCAGCTCGGCCGCGTGCACAGGAGCCTGGCCACGTCGAAGATGCCCACCTGGAAGGACGCCACCGCGCGGGGGAGGCGGGCTGGCCGAAGCCGCCTCCACTTAAACGGGTGGGCCTGGCCCCCGGGGTCGCTCACGTGCGGGCCCCCCGTGGCAGGTTCATCTCCTTCCTCCCGCGCAACGCGGCGGGGAGGAACAGAGGCAATGCCCGCCGGCGGCTTGCCGGCGCTGCAGGGCTTCTCCGGCGACGCTCCGGCCACCGGAGTGATCAGCGCGGAGAGGCGCATCCAACCGTGGGTAGCACGCCTGCCGGGGAGGACCAAGGCGAGCAGGCGTCCAACCGCGGCGGAGGAGGGCTCCGGCCACTTTGGGCTTCGAGCGCACGGCCACCTCGGGGAGGAAAGACGGAGGTGGGGGAGCTCCATGGAGGTCGTGTGACGGCACCAGGGTGCCCAAGGGGGGGAGAGGGGCTCGGGGTCGCCTGGATTTGAGCGGCGGTGTAATGCCTAGGATGGAGTTATACCTCCTACGTGTCGAGGCACGACTTAAAGGCATAAATCCATCCTAGAATGATCTCAAGTTTGGTAATCTTTGCACAACTCATGTAAAAGAGGGGATTGTAAACATAAATAGTTGGATTACACTCGCCACGTCACAGAATTACAATTCAAGTCTCAATCATCATACATTAAGAATATCACAACCCTCTAAGGGAAAAACCCAAATGTCAAGATACCAAACTGAAATAAATAAACCACAGGCGGATCGAATCCTAGTAGGAGTCTCCACTACTGATCATCCGGATATCGAACATAGTACCGACTACGCTCCTCGTCGTACTCCCAATCCAGCTCGGTGCCATCACCTGGATAGCTCACAACTGGACCTGCATCTGGTGTGGTGAAGTAACTGTGAGCCACAGAGGACTCAGCAATCTCGTTCCCGGTAACAAGACTATTTAAGCCTTTGGGAGAGGATAAAGGCTGAAGAAAAGTAATAGTGTTTGCAGCAGCAACTAGCAACTAGCTTACGTGAGTGAGAGCGAGAAGAGAAAGCCTCGGACGAGAAGTGATCACGAAGTGATCCTAGCTACAAGCTCAACAAACATAACCCCTCCGTGTTCAACTCCCGAATCCCTATTCGGAAATTGACAGTCAAGGAACACACGCTGGTAGTGTATTAGAAACATTGTGTCAAGTTATCTACAACCGAATATTAATAAGCTCCCATCTGCCACATAACCGCGGGCACGGCTTTCGAAAGTTCAAACCCTGCAGGGGTGTTCCAACTTGACCCATTACAAGCCCACGATCCGCGGAGTCGCAACTCCAAAGTGGGAAGACCCGAGTATCCTCGGAATCCCGTGCTCAAGATATACCGAACTAAGGTAAGGCTAATCCAGCAAATCCTCCCGGCGTGTCGACACCCTGATAGTAGCCGCGCGTATCTAGGTCTCAGGACACGTCCGGATGAGCGCTACGTACAGATACCGAAGACCCCAGCGAACTGGGTAGTATCCGCAAGTGACTCTGGTTTGGACCAACACTCAAGTCGAGCCCTGGCCCAGGGGGGTTGAATTAATTAAGCCTCGGGTTAATTACTCCCTCGGAAAGTTTTTAGTTGTTTAGGCAAATAGTACCAAGGTTGGGACTTGCTGGAAAAGACTTAACACTTAGCGGTTTATCGAGGGGGTCCCATA
Organism: Secale cereale; assembly: GCA_902687465.1. NCBI lineage: Eukaryota > Viridiplantae > Streptophyta > Magnoliopsida > Poales > Poaceae > Secale > Secale cereale. The sequence continues at coordinate 652,835,235 of LR738711.1, forward strand.
CACCCCAACCGTGTTAGGAACGCATAATCAAGGAACATAACACCGGTTTATACGGTTCCTAACGGCATGAGTGGAACAAATCACCAAGAAAAAGGCTTATCCTTCCACCCTTGCCAATATATAGATGATTTCATTTTAAGCATTTATATAGTGTGATATAACCCAACCAAACTTCATCATGAAGCAAGCATCTTCGATCTTCACCTGCAACTAGCAATGCTATAAGAAGGGCTGAGCGAAGCGTACTTAGCCAAGCAACGGTTTGCATAGGTAGGTTGGTTAAACATGGCAATTGGCTACAAGTAGGAGGCTGACAAGAAGATCATGGGCATCGAGGCAAAACTATAGAGCGGAACTACTAACAATAGGCAAAGATAGTAATGTTATCGGGGTTCGGTCATCTTGCCTGAAGAGAAGTCGTTCGGATCGTAAGAAGGGTCCTCGTGCTCAACCTCGTTGGAAACCTAGATACGCGCGGCTACTATCAGGGTGTCGACACGCCGGGAGGATTTGCTGGATTAGCCTTACCTTAGTTCGGTATATCTTGAGCACGGGATTCCGAGGATACTCGGGTCTTCCCACTTTGGAGTTGCGACTCCGCGGATCGTGGGCTTGTAATGGGTCAAGTTGGAACACCCCTGCAGGGTTTGAACTTTCGAAAGCCGTGCATGCGGTTATGTGGCAGATGGGAGCTTGTTAATATCCGGTTGTAGATAACTTGACACAATGTTTCTAATACACTACCAGCGTGTGTTCCGTGACTGTCAATTTCCGAATAGGGATTCGGGAGTTGAACACGGAGGGGTTATGTTTGTTGAGCTTGTAGCTAGGATCACTTCGTGATCACTTCTCGTCCGAGGCTTTCTCTTCTCGCTCTCACTCACGTAAGCTAGTTGCTAGTTGCTGCTGCAGACACTATTTCTTTTCTTCAGCCTTTATCCTCTCCCAAAGGCTTAAATAGTCTTGTTACCCGGGAACGGGATTGCTGAATCCTCTGTGGCTCACAGTTACTTCAACACACCAGATGCAGGTCCAGTTGTGAGCTATCCAGGTGATGGCACCGAGCTGGATTGGGAGTACGACGAGGAGCGTAGTCGGTACTATGTTCGATATCCGGATGATCAGTAGTGGAGACTCCTACTAGGATTCGAACCGCCTGTGGTTTATTTATTTCAGTTTGGTATCTTGACATTCGGGTTTTGCCCTTAGAGGGTTGTGATATTCTTAATGTATGATGATTGAGACTTGAATTGTAATTCTGTGACGTGGCGAGTGTAAGCCAACTATTTATGTTTACAATCCCCTCTTTTACATGAGTTGTGCAAAGATTACCAAACTTGAGATCATTCTAGGATGGATTTATGCCTTTAAGTCGTGCCTCGACACGTAGGAGGTATAACTCCATCCTGGGCATTACAGGCGGCCGGCGGCTCTGCTCCGGCCAGGGAGGAGGCTGGAGGGCATGGGAGAGAGAGGGAGCGGGTCCAGGAGGATCAGGAGAGGGAGTGGAGGCCATCGGAGCCGCGAGGGGGCTCGGGGGCGGCCTATAAATAGGTGAGCGCCGGTCCACCGAACACGCGTGCGCCGGCGAGGTCGTTGCTGTCGTTGCAGGCCACAGGGGCAGCAGTGGGCGTGCCCAGGGCGTTCCTGGAGCCGGTCCACGCCTGAAGGAAGAGAAAGGAGGAGCGGGGAGGCGTCAGAGGGCCGCGCGTGTGAGATTGCTCACTGGAGCGCTCGGGCGGCCACGGCGCGCGTGCGAGCAGAGGTGAGAGAGGGGGAGAGAGGAGGGGGCCGACCGCCCGGCGTGTTGCGGACGTCGAGGCCTCCTCGGGGGACACGAGGGGGAGGCCCTAGGTGGTCGGCGCTGGCGATTGGAGGGCGGCTGCAGTGCACCAGAGCACTGTAGCGCCCTCCAGAGCGGGCTTTTGGCTGCCAGTGGCGTGGCCTGGCGCCCAGGGCGTGTTCAACGGTGTCAAAAGGGTAGAGGAAGTAGTAAAGAAAGGGGGAGGCAGTCTTGGATGCTCTGGGAGCCACTGGAGTGAGGAGAGAGGTGAAGGAGGAGAAGAAGGTGGCTGTCCACAAGAGTAAAAATGGGGGTTTTACCCTCCAATAATTGAGCTGATGCCATGGGAAGGTTACTGGGGGTAGATGATGATCAGAATAGGCTGTGGTAAGAATTTGAGGTAAGGAGAAAAAGTAAAAGAGGTTCAACCACTTGTTTTGGTAATTGGACAGAAGGTGTTTGATCAGGGTTTGGTCAAGCAAATGACATCCACTTGACATGGGACTTAACAGGATCAAATGTCACATATAATTAGGCCCCTACACCAAATTTGAGCTCATTTGGGCAAAGTGGCCAATGTAACTTTGGTGAACCCTAGAAATCAACAGAAATGGGTTCACCTTGTTTGAGTCAAGCAATTCATCTCCCCTTGATGCACCACTTGGTGTAGCATCATCATTTGGGGTTATGAACATGCCCACAAAGTTTGAGGCTCCAGATATAAAGTTGACAATGTAAAGTTGTTCAAATTTGCATTTGAACAGAATTGGTTTTGGGGTGATCTGATCAAGTTGCTCTTTTCCAAATCTTGTGCCATTTGGTCTAGATGCCTTATTAGGCCATTCTAGCATGTGCACCAAGTTTGAGAGCATTTGGAAAAGTTTGGCAATGTAAAGTTGCTCAAACTTCAAATATGGACAGAATGGTTATGAAGGGGTTTGAGGATGTTTCCTTGATCTTCAAGGCATGAGGCTTTGCAAGATCATCAAATATGTCATATATGACATGATAGAATTTCCCTGGAATTTTTGGAGAATATTTCCTTTGTAAATATTTCAAAAGCTTGAAATATCCAGAAAGGGTTTTGGAAGGATTTGTCCAATATTTTGAACATGACCATGTGTTGAAACTCTTATATATGGACAATATATGTCCTATGAGTCTCCCTGAATTTTGGCAAATATTTTTGAAATGATTAAATAATTTTTCCCTATTAAAGACCATTTCTAGCCTTAAGAAAAAGCTTTTAAATAAAATACAAAAATAACTTTTAAAATTTTACTTTTGTGGTTTCTGGGAGTCCTATACCTAATAGGATTCAAATAAACTTTTTGAAAGATTTTTCACACCCTAAATAAGGTACTTGCAGTGCAAACCTCAATTCAGGGGTTTTTGGAAAACTAATTTTAGAAAATACCTTTTGGCCAAAATATTTTTATAAGAAAATTCTATACTAGTCTATACACATGGCATGATCATTGGGAAAAGGTTTTGGGTCAAGGAGATGAAGTATAAGAGTTGGAGGATTTAATTGATTTTTAGAGCACTAGCAAACAGCAGACAAGAGTCAAATCAATCAAAGTCGAAAACACTCAAAAGTTTTTGCAAATCCACATTTTTAACATGAAAATTAGCTTTAGCAATTTGACATGAAAATCAGGGTGAGACAGACCTACCCCCCTTACAAGAATCTCGTCCCCGAGATTCCCAGACTAGGCGTGGAAAGAAAGGCGGAGTCTTGGATACGGGGTAGTCTTCACTTCTTTTTGTTGGTTCTGCTTCCGAGTGGTGCTCCTTGGAATCTTGAAGTGCTTGATGGTATGGCTTCTTGCTTGATGCCGTCCTTGATGGAGGTTGCTGAGGGGTCTCTTGCATAGGTTAGGTTGGGTTAGCTGTCAAAGGCTTGGTGATCGATGTCCTTGCGGGCATTAGGCTAGCTAGGAGGTAAGAAGTACTTCCAGAGTGGGGGCTCGTGGAAGATTTGGTGCACGGAGGGTATCTCAGATGGTAGATCTAGCTGGGAAGCCGTCTACTACATGACTTGCAGTGGTCTCAAAGGGTCCAATGAACCTTGATGCGAGCTTCCCCTTGACGTGGAAACGCTTGTTTCCCTTCAGAGGAGTTACCCGCAGGTACACGTGGTCCCCGACATGGAAACTTGTGTCCCGACGGTGAGTGTCAGCATAGCTCTCTCGCCTTGACTTTGCTGCCTTCAAACGTTCTCTGACTAGTTGGACCTGCTCTTCCGCTGCGCGGAGAATAACCGGTCCAAGGACTAGCCCTTCTCCAGTCTCTGACCAGTTGAGGGGTGTGCGACATCTGCGTCCGTACAACACCTCAAATGGTGCCATCTGAAGGCTCGACTGGTAACTGTTGTTATAGGAGAACTCGGCAAAAGGGAGACAATCCTCCCACTTGGCTCCATATGCCAAGACACAGGCTCGGAGTCATGACTTCAAGAATCTGATTGACTCGTTCAGTCTGACCTCCGGTCTAGAGGTGGAAAGCCGTGCTGAAAGATAACTTGGTTCCCAAGGCTTCTCGAAACTTCCTCCAGAACCTTAAGGTGAACTGGGTTCCTCGATCTGACACAATCTCCTTGGGAACGCCGTGAAGACTTACGATTCGGTCGATGTAGAGAGCTGCCAGCCGGTTGCCATCATAAGTGGTCTTGACAGGAATGAAATAGACCACCTTGGTCAAATGATCGACTATGACCTAAACAGAGTCATGTCCTCTATCCGACCTTGGTAAATCAGTGACGAAGTTCATTCCGTCTTTATCCCACTTCCACTCAGGAGCCTTGAGTGGTTGAAGCAATCCAGCGGGTCGCTGATATTCAGCTTGACCCTTTGGCACACATCACACTTTGCAACATAGGTTGCAAATCTCACTTTTCATCTCGTGCCACTAGAATCGTGCCTTCAAGTCTTGATACAACTTGGTGTGAGCGTTCCTTCGACACGGAAAAGCTCGGCTCCTTTAGAGGGGTGGTTTGCAGATACGCCCGGTCTTCAACGCGGAAGTTTCTTCTTGATGACGGTGGTCGGTGTAGATCTTCCTTCTTGACAGGGCGGTCTTCAAATGTCTTCCATCCAGCTGTCCGTCTCTTCTTTGTCTTCGGGCAGACAAGTAGGCCATCAAATAATGATGTTACCCATCTTGTCCAATTACTCCATGAGGTCTAAGGGGCACGCAAGGTAAGCTGGGTATTGGTGGTGGTCTCAGTTGAGTATTGCAGAGGCCTTCCTGACTCTGAGTCAAGGCCCGTGGTCAGAATCTGACCAGGTGGTGGCTTGGTGGGGCTTAAGGGTTTCAAGGATTCTAGTGAGTGAGTGAACTTATATCATCTCATTCTTAAGCACAGTTTCTAAGATGCCAATAGCTCTATCTAGTACTCCGAACGGAAAAGCATCTCTCGCATAGACCAACTTCAATCACCACTCATTGCCATACATATCCTCATGACTCTCAAGAGACGGTCTAACAAAATTATACTTGTCTAAGATCCCCAAATTCATATGTACGTCTACCTCTAAAATCCAAAGGTAGATCATACATGCTGCTGAGCTTAAATTAAAGTCCACAATCCAAGTACTCAATCTACTCTTGCAAGGCTCAAGATAATGCATCTGTATTCTAAGGAAACACGTCATATGCCACTCCAAGATTTGTTTCCTTCCTATAGATCAACTCCAATAGCCCGGTAATTACCATCAATCACCACATAATCCAACAATCCTACAAATCCAACGTCTACGGTGTTCCACAAGATCTCAAGTCTCTATAATACCCAAATACTCGGAAGGACTAGGCATCATGATAGTAAATCCACCAAATACTCATCATCCGGGTCAAGTAAACTCCAGGATCACGACTATATAGATCCCTAAATCAACTCCGACAAATAATCCAATCTCCTAGGTTATTGTCCATCGAGAAGCATGATATCATAATCAGGATCATAGGCCTAAATCCAATCTTACTCCGAACCATGCAGACATATCCAGCATTATACCAACCAGAATCACCTACATAAATCCAAATCTCATGTCCATCGGGCACTCCTACATGCTTCCTCAAGGTCATGATCCCACCAACATAAAAACCTCACAATCCATCAAGGTCTCAGATAATCCCTCGAAGTCACTGATACAAACCACCAAGTCATCTGTCCAATATCCTCGAACTGGTCTATCTATGGCATCGTCAGACCTCGTGCTATATTAGGATGAAAAATGTGCTCACTCATCGTGTCCACTAGTCCCTTTACGAACCCAGTGTTGTGCAAGGTTACAAAGGCTTAACAGGTTCTCTCGCTTTACCATGGGTTAGGCACATGGTTAAGGATTCGTGCTGGAGTGTCTCGGGAAGTCTCAAAGGGTCTAGGAAGAGGGTTACTGGTCTGGAGGGTTAAACATAACTCTACGCGGTTGCAATTGATCGTGGAGGTTGTAGCAGAAGTCTTCAGTGCCAATTGGCTGTCGAGGTAGAATCCTTGGTGCATCTTGTCTTGCGGGTCTTCAATTGGGGAGAGAGAGAATAGAGGGAAGAAGCAGCGTAGAGGAGGGAAATGCCTAAAGGGGGTTCTGTTGTGCAGGTGCAACAAACGGGCACAAAAAGGCCGAAACAAAAGAAACAAGGCAAGGAAGGTGATATAGCCATGCACTTATTGCCTGGGGCAAAAGTGCGACTTATATCAAAACACAAACGAATAAAAGCAAACAACACACAATCATGGTTCTATTCGAACCATCATATGGACTCGACTGCGCATAGGGGGTACACGACTCATCCTACCCTAGGGGTTCTCGGACTCAGTGTCGTGACTTGTGCCTCGTGCAGTCTTCTGAGCTTCCTCGTGTGTTGCTAAGTCCCTTGTAGTTGCTTGATGAATGATCCGGGTTGAGCCTGAAGAATCTTCAACAACTTCTCGCCTGATGAGGTGAGGTGGTGAAGGTGCCTCCTTGTAGCTGGCGTTGACTTGGTCTTCTCTTGTCTCTTTAATCATGACGATCCCTTGTGCCTCCTGGGGCATCGAGGGTTCCAGGTAGGCAATCCATATGCAAATGACAATAACAAGGTATAATAGAGGTCCAACATGTCGGTTTCGTTGATGGAAACATCGACACCAAGAGCGGGGGACGAAGAGAACCGTTTTCCTGCTCACTATAGTGAGGCGGACCAAATGGCAAGGTTCTCGTCCACCGGTGGTTGTCGATACAACAACGGTAGTGACAGGATTACTCTATTAGAAATGCATATCATGACTTTGCACAACTCATGCCATGGTCATCGTAGGCTAGGGTTGCACCATCTTCTGGGTCTTCATGTCCTTACTCATCGAGGATGGATTTCTGTTGGTATCATCTTGTCGTGGTGTCTCCAATCTTGCGTGTAAAAGTGGTGGGTGAGTGTTTGGCAAGGTGCACTCCACGAGGATCACAGAAAATCCAATGGTCTGGGGCATAAGGGTTCTAGCGACCAAGGTTTTGAAGAGGAAGAGATCAAGTATAGCCTAGTTTTCGAAAAACTGAGAAGGGAAGAGAAGTATAGATAGTTTTGAAAACTAGTAGTAGTTTTGGAAATAGTTTTACCCTAACTAACGACCATGCTAATTAAGGCTTCCTACAGTCAGGATGGCTCTGATACCAGCTCTGTGGGGACCCCGACTCAGAAGTCATGATCACCGAATGCACGTGTATAGTGATCCCAGAGATCAATGCTCACTTAACACACAGAAGCTGAATAACAAGAGTCTTACATCCATACATACCGTGTTACACAAGTAGGACCATAATGGTCAAGTCTTGAGTATATCATCGCAGCGGAAATCTTCAAAGACAACTGGGACCCATGCCATCTGCCTTAACCCTACAGGCATTCTGACTGGGAAGCGTCCTAGCTCGCATGCTCGTCATCGAGAAATTTTCATCATAACCTGTTCTCTCCTGCCTGGCCAATAAAATAACCAGTGGCAAGCCAATGAGTACATTGAATGTACTCACAAGCAACCCAAGTGTGATAACAGAATATTTTATGCAAGGCTCTACTGCTAAATTGGTAGTTTTGCGGAAAGCTAGTTTTTCATATGCAAGTTATGATCAACATGTAGCAAGGGCAATGCATGTGTCTGTAACAAGTATCAGTAGGTCACAGACATCATTATCGAGAAAGAGTTGTAATCAACATATGCACAAGCTCATTGTGACTTCCTCACAATCACATCATCAATATCTCTGAATCATGTTGTTTCCCAGAAACTTATGGACATAGTCTAAGTAGCACCACCCAACTGTCCTTGACCGCGGACACGGCTATTCGAATAGTTTGACACTCTGCAGAGGTTGCACACTTTACCCACAAGATCCGGGGAACTTCCGTGTCATCCACGACCCGCGGTACCTCAAGTACCCGGGGTAAGCACCCGATCACTACCTTTCCCTAGACGACACTAACATAGAGTCCACTCGATTGGTAGTAACCCCCGTGCCCACATTTCACATTTAATAATTGTGGAGACTCGCTCCATATTCATCACATACCACTGACACGGGGTACCAACGGTGTGTTCGGTGCCCTGTGAAAACAGTCATGGCCGCCTATCCAAGCACGACCCCGTCCCGAGAGTGACCTCATGTCACCCCCGTCACTAGTAATGCGGGCACCATGCTAGTATCGACCTAGGTAATCAATAATGCCCTTTCCCATATAAGGGTAGAGTGGTTGCGCATGTTTGGTTGGGACGATAGTCACACATAAATCTAATCCATCTCTATAAACAACACCTTTGTCAAGCCTCGGCACACTACTTCTTCACCAAGTAGTGCCCTAGCTCCTCATCAACTCCCAGGGGCATTAGTGGCACCCACTGGGTCTTTTGCAAGTATGTCAGACCACACTTGTTTCACTCAATGCACAACCCCGACCCATTTTGCGTAGCCAACTACTATAGCATACATCTATCAATTCCCACCCACATAACCCTCATAGGAAGGTAGGGTCATGTTTGATGCAAGTATCAATAGTAAGCAACAAAGGTAGCAACCAAAGTGGTTTCCACCTCAACATGATTCCGATGCATTGAATAATAAGGTGCTATGAGACATGTATAAAAGGGTTTATTGAACATGGTCAAAGGGTTGCTTGCCTTATTCTCCCGAGTCTTCAAACCTTCTGGTCCATCTCCGAATACTCCGTTTATTACGTCAACTAACGATGGAAACAATCATAATAAGCAACACAATCAAAGCAAAAATAAAAGTGCTCTAAAAATAGGAGTTGGACTTTTCTAGGATACCTCTGGTCATATTAGAAATGACCAAGGTGGTTTCATAGGTATTGGATCAATGGGTGATTTGGAACATTCCAATAGGATGGAACCAAAGGGTTTATGGATTTGGAAGAAGTATACAGAAATATTTCCTTGAATGATGAGCAAAGGTACCCATCATCAAGTCATGATTTTAGAAGCATTTAGGAGTTGGTTTCACTGGATTTGGATTTGAAATGAATTTCCTAGGATTTTGCAAAGCTGATAAATATGAAGAAATGGCTCAATATTTGGTGGGGTATAGAAACTATTATTAAAAATGTTCCAAAACTAAGTTTGGACATGACAAGCATCTAGGAACTTGAATCACTGCATTTGGATCAAGATTGAGCTCTCTGTGATTTTCTAAAGTTAATCACAGAAAGTGAAAAATGGGCATTTGATAAATATGTGTGAAGGAAAAGTCTCTGGAATAATGTGCATGTTGCACCATGTGATAGAGCATGATTTATGGAGCCATAGGAAATTTGAATCATGCAATTTGGAGTTCATATGAATATTCTAGGCATTTTTGAAGTTGACAGAAAAAGGGAAAAAGGAAAGGAATAGGGGTTATACCCTTGCGCACAGGGCGAGGAATAGCAGCACCGTGACTGGGCCGGCCCATCAGCTCGGCCGCATGCACAGGAGCCTGGCCACGTCGAAGACGCCCGCCTGGAAGGACGCCACCGCGCGGGGGAGGCGGGCTGGCCGAAGCCGCCTCCACTTAAACGGGTGGGCCTGGCCCCCGGGGTTGCTGACGTGCGGGCCCCCCGTGGCAGGTTCATCTCCTTCCTCCCGCGCAACGCGGCGGGGAGGAACAGAGGGAATGCCCGCCGGCGGCTTGCCGGCGCTGTAGGGCTTCTCCGGCGACGCTCCGGCCACCGGAGTGATCAACGCGGAGAGGCGCATCCAACCGTGGGTAGCACGCCTGCCGGGGAGGACCAAGGCGAGCAGGCGTCCAACCGCGGCGGAGGAGGGCTCCGGCCACTTTGGGCTTCGAGCGCACGGCCACCTTGGGGAGGAAAGACGGAGGTGGGGGAGCTCCATGGAGGTCGTGTGACGGCACCAGGGTGCCCAAGGGGGAGAGAGGGGCTCGGGGTCGCCTGGATTTGAGCGGCGGCCGGCGGCTCTGCTCCGGCCAGGGAGGAGGCTGGAGGGCACGGGAGAGAGAGGGAGCGGGTCCAAGAGGATTAGGAGAGGGAGTGGAGGCCATCGGAGCCGCAAGGGGGCTCGGGGGCGGCCTATAAATAGGTGAGCGCCGGTCCACCGAACACGCGTGCGCCGGCGAGGTCGTTGCTGTCGTTGCAGGCCACAGGGGCAGCAGTGGGCGTGTCCAGGGCGTTCCTGGAGTCGGTCCACGCCTGAAGGTAGAGAAAGGAGGAGCGGGGAGGCGTCAGAGGGCCGCGCGTGTGAGCTTGCTCACTGGAGCGCTCGGGCGGCCACGGCGCGCGTGCGAGCAAAGGTGAGAGAGGGGGAGAGAGTAGGGGGCCGACCGCCCGGCGTGTTGCGGACGTCGAGGCCTCCTCGGGGACACGAGGGGGAGGCCCTAGGTGGTCGGCGCTGGCGATTGGAGGGCGGCTGCAGCATTGTAGCGCGCTCCAGAGCGGGCTTTTGGCTGCCAGTGGCGTGGCCTGGCGCCCAGGGCGTGTCCAACGGTGTCAAAAGGGTAGAGGAAGTAGTAAAGAAAGGGGGAGGCAGTCTTGGATGCTCTGGGAGCCACTGGAGTGAGGAGAGAGGTGAAGGAGGAGAAGAAGGTGGCTGTCCACAAGAGTAAAAATGGGTTTTTTACCCTCCAATAATTGAGCTGATGCCATGGGAAGGTTACTGGGGGTAGATGATGATCAGAATAGGCTGTGGTAAGAATTTGAGGTAAGGAGAAAAAGTAAAAGAGGTTCAACCACTTGTTTTGGTAATTGGACAGAAGGTGTTTGATCAGGGTTTGGTCAACCAAATGACATCCACTTGACATGGGACTTAACAGGATCAAATGTCACATATAATTAGGCCCCGACACCAAATTTGAGCTCATTTGGGCAAAGTGGCCAATGTAACTTTGGTGAACCCTAGAAATCAACAGAAATGGGTTCACCTTGTTTGAGTCAAGCAATTCATCTCCCCTTGATGCACCACTTGGTGTAGCATCATCATTTGGGGTTATGAACATGCCCACAAAGTTTGAGGCTCCAGATATAAAGTTGACAATGTAAAGTTGTTCAAATTTGCATTTGAACGTAATTGGTTTTGGGGTGATCTGATCAAGTTGCTCTTTTCCAAATCTTGTGCCATTTGGTCTAGATGCCTTATTAGGCCATTCTAGCATGTGCACCAAGTTTGAGAGCATTTGGAAAAGTTTGGCAATGTAAAGTTGCTCAAACTTCAAATATGGACAGAATGGTTATGAAGGGGTTTGAGGATGTTTCCTTGATCTTCAAGGCATGAGGCTTTGCAAGATCATCAAATATGTCATATATGACATGATAGAATTTCCCTGGAATTTTTAGAGAATATTTCCTTTGTAAATATTTCAAAAGCTTGAAATATCCAGAAAGGGTTTTGGAAGGATTTCTCCAATATTTTGAACATGACCATGTGTTGAAACTCTTATATATGGACAATATATGTCCTATGAGTCTCCCTGAATTTTGGCAAATATTTTTGAAATGATTAAATAATTTTTCCCTATTAAAGACCATTTCTGGCCTTAAGAAAAAGCTTTTAAATAAAATACAAAAATAACTTTTAAAATTTTACTTTTGTGGTTTCTGGGAGTCCTATACCTAATAGGATTCAAATAAACTTTTTGAAAGATTTTTCACACCATAAATAAGGTACTTGCAGTGCAAACCTCAATTCAGGGTTTTTTGGAAAACTAATTTTAGAAAATACCTTTTGGCCAAAATGTTTTTATAAGAAAATTCTATACTGGTCTATACACATGGCATGATCATTGGGAAAAGGTTTTGGGTCAAGGAGATGAAGTATAAGAGTTGGAGGATTTAATTGATTTTTAGAGCACTAGCAAACAGCAGACAAGAGTCAAATCAATTAAAGTCAAAAACACTCAAAAGTTTTTGCAAATCCACATTTTTAACATGAAAATTAGCTTAAGCAATTTGACATGAAAATCAGGGTGTGACAGAATTAAAGAAGCCAGGAGCAGGAAGAGCAATATGGACGGCACGTTGTCTGTCAAAGATTAGTCGGTACTGAAGGTACTGTTCATTCCTCTCGAGAAACTGATAACGTATCATAGCTTCGTAATCTAGAAAAGTAGGTGGCAACAGAATATAACATCCTCTTATGGGTACACCTAAATAATTAGCTAAGCGAGTTGCATAAATTCCTCCAAATAAATCTCCATCTTTAGCATTATGATGTAACCTCCATGCAATAATAGGCCCCAAGTTATAACGCTTATCATTTAACACCGCACACTTAAGAACACTAAGATCTGGAACACAAAGGTGGCTATGATCATGTTTACCATTAATGCATCTTCCTATAAAGAGAGAAAAATAATGTATAACGTGAAAATGAATGCTCCCTATAGTGGCTTGTGTAATGTTTATAGTTTCCCCCCCACGGTGATGCTATTAAGGAAATCATGGTCTCAGATTTGTGAGGATCACTAAGACTGCACCACTGTGGGATTTTGCATGCATCACAAAAACCCTCTAGGTCCATAGTATAAGATTCATAATAAAGATCAAACAAGACAGTATGAGTATTGCACTTAGATGAAAACTCAAAGCTCCGCACAAAGGAATTGGTGAGGTAATAGTGTTGTAGGCACTTATCTGACATGAAGTCTTCAAGGCCAGCATTTTGTAAGAATGCATCAAACTCATCCTTGAAACCTGCGCGAATCATAAATTCATCCGACAACCATTCATAAGGCCGTACTTGAGCATCCCTTGGTGGCTCAAGGTTCGGTTCGGTGCTTGCTTTCTTGAAGGGCCACCATGGTATATTCTCCTAGTCATTTTCTTTCTCTGAAAAAAATCTGAAATTTTTAGTGACTCAAAATAAAAGTGAACCAAACTCAACAAAATTGATAGCAACTACTCCTACAAGTGTCTAGAAGCTATATCATGCATCAAAACTACTTTGGACCATATAAATTTGACACTCAAGCTCAAGAACAAGGTCACCACAGCAGCAAAAAATTGCAATAAATAAAGAACTAGATCAAAAACTAATTGGACCATTGGAGGAGTCACATACCGAAGAACAATCCCCCGAAACAGTTCTGCAAATGATGAATTGTGCAAGGAGATCGAAAGTGGCAACAAGATGAGCTAGAACACGGGTTTGAGCTGGTGGGTGATTTTTCTAGAGGAAGAAGAAGAGGATGGGTGCTGGAATGAGTGGTGGGGGCTACGTGGAGCCCACAAGGATAGGGGCACGCCCAGGTGGTAGGGCGCGCCCTCCACCCATGTGGCCCACTGGTGCAGCCCCTGGTGAATACTCGGTGACAAAAATCTTAAAATATTCTAGAAAAATCATATTAAATTTTCAGGGCATTTGGAGAACTTTTATTTTCTGGAAATTATTTATTGCACATATATTTCAGAAAATAGACGAATAGTACTATTTTTGCCTTATTTAATCTAAATAACAGAAAGTATAAGGTGGGTACATAAGGTGGTGCTTTCTGAACTCATCTGTCTCATGCCCATCAAAAGGAATCCGTTAACGAGGTTGATCAAGTCTCATTAACAAATTTCTTTCGAATAACATAAAACCGGAGAATTTTCGAATAACACTAGGTTACCTCAATTGGGATATGCATGTCCCCAACAATAAGAATATCATATTTCTTCTTAACAGTACGAAGAGGGAATTCAAATCCTCTCAATAGCAATAATTGAAATTTTTCCAATAGAACTGATGATATTAACTTGAGGTTGTTTCTTTGGAAAGTGTACCGTATGCTCATTACCATTAACTTGAAAAGTGACAATGCCTTTGTTGCAATCAATAACAGAACCAGCAGTATTCAAAAAGCATCTACCAAAGATGATCGACATACTGTCGTCCTCGAGAATATAAAGAATAATGTTTGCAACCACAACAGGCACATCCTCACAAATACCGATAGGTATAGCTGTTGATTTATTAGCCATTTGCAAAGAGATTTCAGAAGGTGTCAACTTATTCAATTCAAGTCTACGATACAAGAAGAAGGGCATAGCACTAACACCGGCTCCAAGATCACATAAAGCAGTTTTAACATAGTTTCCTTTAATGGAGCATGGTATATTAAGTATTTCGGGATCTCCAAGTTTCTTTGGTATTCCACCCTTAAAAGTATAATTAGCAAGCATGGTGGAAATGTCAGCTTCCGGTATATTTATTTTATTAGTAACAATTTCTTTCATATACTTGGCATAAGGAGACATTTTAAGCATATCAGTCAAACGCATACGCAAAAAGATAGGTCTAATGATCTCACAAAAGCGTTCAAATTCCTCAGCATCCTTTTTCTTGGATGTCTTAGGAGGAAAGGGCATGGTTTTCTGGACCCATGGTTCCCTTTCTTTACGATGTTTCCTAGCAATGAAGTCTCTCTTATCATAACATTGATTCTTTGATTGTGGGTTATCCAGATCAACAGCAAGTTCGATCTCTACATCATTATCATTACTAGGTTGAGCATCTGTATGAACATCATTAACATCATCACTAGGTTCATGCTCATTACCAGACTGTCTCTCAGCATCATAAATAGAAATATTATTGGGATTCTCGGGTGTGGGTATAACAGGTTCACTAGAAGCATGCAAAGTACTATTAGTTTTCTTTTTCTTTTTATTACTAGGACTAGGTTAGTATTAGTTCTCTGAGAATCTTGCTCAATTCTCTTTGGATGACCCTCGGGATACAAAGGTTCTCGAGTCACTTTACCACCTCTAGTTGCGACCATAACAACATTATCATTATTATTCCTATTCAACTCATTAAGCAAATCATTTTGTGCTTTAAGTACTTGTTCTACTTGAGTGGTAACCATGGAAGCATGTTTACTAATAATCTTAAGATCATTAACAGTTCTAGTCATATAATCACTCAAGTATTCAGTGTATGAGCATTACGTTTGAATTGTCTACTAACATAAGCATTCAAGTTTTCTTGTTTAACAATAAAATTATCAAACTCATGCAAGCATTGACTAGTAGACTTATTATGAGGAATATCTCCTTCATCAAATCTATAGAGAGAATTTACATCTACTACCTGTGTCGAGTTATCAGGACCATGTATTTCTTCGATAGGCAGTAAATTCTTAACATCTTCAGCTTTAATACCTTTTTCCTTCTTTAATTTCTTTGCCTCTTGCATATCTTCAAGACTGAGAAATAGAATGCCTCTTTTATTCAGAGTTGGATTTGGAGTGGGTTTGGGAAGGGTCCAATCATTATCATGACTCAATATATTATTCAATAATTTTTTAGCCTGCTCAACAGTTTTTCCATGAAAACACAACCAGCACATCTATCTAGGTGCTCCCTAGAAGCATCGGTTAGTCCATTATAAAAGATATCAAGTATTTCATTTTTCTTGAGAGGATGATCAGGCAAAGCATTAAGTAATTGGAGAAGCCTCCCCCAAGCTTGTGGGAGACTCTCTTCTTCAATTTGCACAAAATTTGCAGGAAAATATTTTGCAGATAAGTAGTATATCATATCCTGGGGACTACGCACACAACCAGGAGCAATAGAGTTAAACCATAACTTAGCATCACCCTTTAATGAGAAAGGAAATAACTTAAGAATATAGTAATAGCGAATTTTTTCCTCATGAGCAAATAGGGTGGCCATATTATTTCATTTAGTAAGATGTGCCACAACAATTTCAGATTCATAACCATGAAAATGATCAGATTCAACCAAGGTAATTAACTCGGGATCAACAAAGAATTCATAATCCTTATCAGTAACACGGATAGGTGAAGTAGCAAATTCAGGATCATATTGCATTCTAGCATTCAAAGATTTATCTTTCCACTTGCGTAGTAAGTTCTTAAGATCATTCCTATCCTTACAAGCAAGCAAGTCCCTAGCTACTTCTCCTCCATAACATATCCCTCAGGCACAACAGGCAATTCATATTTAGGAGAGCTAGATTTAACAGGAGTTTCAAAGTCTCCAGTTTCAATAATTTCATCAGTTTCAAAAATATCATCATCTTCAGCATAATCAATAATTCTAGCTCTAGCAAGATGTACATCAAGTAATTCACCCAATAGAAACTAAGAGCAAGACGCTCCAAGCATAGCACATAACACATGAAGTGATAAAAATATAGTGGAACGAAAGACGAACTGATAATGTTGATGGAGAAGGGGATGCACGGGGGCATCCCCAAGCTTAGACGCTTGAGTCTTATTGAATATTTCTTGGGGGTGCATGGGGGCATCCCCAAGCTTGAGCGTTTGACACTCCTGAATCTTTTTATCATCTTCCCTCGCACACTTGAAAACTCCCTTCATACATAACTCATCATAATCTGATTAGCGAGGTTAGTACCCATAATAAAATAATTGTTCCTTGCTGGAAATAAGGATATTCTTGAAGGTATACTGTTTCTCAAGATTGCCAAAAGGTTTTTGCAAAGAAAAAGCAAGCTCAAGGTTTGCAAAATGAAGGAAAGGCAAAACATGACAGAATCTGTGAAAAACAGACCAGCAGGTAGTAAATGATTTTTTCGGGGCACTTCTGCAACTCAAATCAAAAAACTCAGAACAGACGCCCGAAAGACAATTGTATAGAGCACGCTACCGAGGAAATTCAGACCAAAAAGATGATCTGGTGATTTTATACGAATTTTTCTGTCCAAGGACAGAATCTGTTTCCTGGACAGCACGTCACAACTTTTGAACTTTCTTGCAATCAGAGGCTACACTTGGCACAAAGCTGAAAAGTAAAGATACAATGATGATGCTACTGTAGTAACAACATCAAGACACAACAAAAGCAAAATAAAATTTTATTCATTGTGGGCTGCCTCCCAAAAGCGCTTTATTTTATGCCTTTAAGCTAGGCATAATGCATAGAGATCAAGTTTTATCAAGAGTAAAAGAGTAGCCAGCCCGTATAACGGACTCAAAAGGTAACTTAATATTCTTTCTAGGGAAGTGTTCCATTCCTTTCTTGAGAGGAAATTGGAATTTTATATTCCCCTCTTTCATGTCAATGATGGCACCAACGGTGCGAAGAAAAGGACGTCCCAAAATAATTGGACAAGAATGTTCACATTCAATGTCCATAATAGTAAAATCAACGGGAACATAATTGTCATTGACAATGATAAGAACATCGTCGATCCTCCCCAAAGGTTTCTTTATGGAAGAATCAACAAGACGAACACCAAAAGAACAAGAATCAAAAGATTTCAATTTAAGCATATCATATATTCTTTTGGGCATAACGGAGGTACTAGCTCCAACATCACATAAAGCATAGCAAGAGAAGTTATTCAATTTAATTTTAATCATAGGATCCCAACCATCTTCTAGCTTTCTAGGTATGTAGGCTTCTACTCTAAGTTTCTCCTCCCTAGCTTTGATGAGAGCATTAGTGATATGCTCTGTGAAGGCAAGGTTAAGCATGCTAGTGCGGGGATCTCTAGACATCTTGTGAAGGAAATCAATAACTTCGGTAAGAGTGCAATTATCAAAATCAAGGTCACTACTATCAAGTAAAGTGGTAGTGGTGTCCTTTAGGTTCACTTGTTTGGTAGTTTCTATAGTCATAGCATCACCATTAATAGGTCCAACGGGACCAGGAGTGCATTGGGTGCTAAGAGTTTGGATATCCTCAACAACTTGGATAGTAGCAACAGTGTGGTGGGTAGGAAGGTTCTTAATTCTATCTTATTCTTCCCTTTCTCTAGTCCATCTCTCTTTAAGTTTAGCCAACATCCTAATGTTTTCATTAATTTGCACTTGAATAGCATTCATAGGAGTGACCTTCCTCTCCTCAAGAGGAGAAGTTCTAATTTTAAGCAATTCTACCTCATGGGCTAAATTGTCTACCTTCGAAGAGAGATCATCTAGTTTGTTTAGTTTTTCTTCTACACTCTTGTTGAAGGCTTTTTGGGTAGTGATGAAATCTTTAAGCATAATCTCTAGTTCAGTAGTGGAGTTCTTGGTGCTAGGATAAGCATTGTTGTTCCCATAGGAATTAGAGGGGAACGGTCTAGGATTGCTACCAAAATTACTCCTATAAGCATTGTTATTGAAATTGTTTCTAGAGATAAAGTTCACATCTACTTGTTCTTGAGCAATCAAAGAATTTAAAGGAACATCACGAGGATCAACAGAAGATTGCTTCGAAAGTAGAGACATGATCAAGTCAACTTTTTCATTTAGGGAGGAAATCTCCTCGACAGAGTTTACCTTCCTACCTGTTGGAGCGCGTTCGGTGTGCCATTGAGAATAATTGGTCATCATCTCATCGAGAAGCTTCATGGCAGCACCAAGTGTAGTTGACATAAAGGTTCCTCCCGCGGCCGAATCTAACAAGTTCCGTGAGGTAAAGTTCAAGCCTGCATAAAAAGTTTGGATAACCATCCAAGTAGTCAAACCATGAGTAGGGAAGTTCTTGACAAGAGATTTCATGCGTTCCCAAGCTTGGGCAACGTGTTCATTATCCAATTGTTTAAAATTCATTATGTTACTTCTTAGTTGGATAATTTTAGCAGGTGGATAGTATTTTCCAATAAAAGCATCTTTGCACTTGTCCCATGAATCTATGCTATTTCTAGGCAAAGATTGAAACCAAATTTTAGCTCCTCCTCTCAAGGAGAAAGGAAAAAGCTTAAGCTTAACAATATTACCATCTATTTCTTGGTACTTTTGCATATCACAGAGTTCAACAAATTTGTTTAAGTTTAAAGCAGCATCATCTCCAGCACCGGAGAATTGATCTTTCATAACTAAGTTCGGTAAAGCAGGTTTAATTTCATAAGAAGGTGCTGAAGTGGCAGGTGTAGTGATAGGCGTGCAGATAAAGTCATCGTTGTTATGACTAGTGAAGTCACACAACTTGGTGTTCTCGGTGGAACCCATAGCAGCAAGGAAGCAAGATAACTATTTTTGTGATTTTCGATAAAAGATACTAAAGCAAAAAACTGAAAGGTAAACTAACAAGACTAAAAAGCAAAGGTAAAAGATAGCGTGCAACTCCCCTATCTTGAAGAGTGGAGTCCCCGGCAACGGCGCCAGAAAACTTTGCTTGATGGCTTCTAGCCCCTCGTTGGTTACCCCAAGTGGAAGGTTTGAGATGCAGTGTAGCGAAAGTTTTCCCTTGGCAAAGATACCAAGGATCGATTTCCCCTGAGACTCCAAGGTTCAACAAGAAGGTGTCAAATGCTAACGGCGCCAGATACTTAGCAATCAACTTGGACCTGCACACAGATACAAATAACTTTGCTCCCAACGAGTACAGAGAGGTTGTCAATCCCTCCGGCCTTGTCGTTTACAAAGGATCAAACACAAGAGATAATATTGATAGGTATTGCTGCAACTAGTAAGTAAAAGCGATAAGTAAATAGCGGATGTGATCAGTGATGGTAATATGGACCGAGGTCCCATGATGTTCACTAGTGATGTCTCTCTCCCAAAAGACGATAAAACAACTATGTGAGGTAAACGAATTACAGCTGGGCAATTGACAGAATTATGTGCGCAAACCAATGCTAACTATGTTGCAAAAAAGGTAGAGGTTCAAAGCATGGGCGGTACGCCAAGGCAAGTAGACCGAAATTCATCTGCATCTACTACTAATCATCCACCTTGAGATATCTATCCAGAACATCTCGCTGGTATTAAGTTGCGAGTCCCACCCATAGTGTAAACTCAAAGCAACAGACAACTCCATTAGAAGAACTTTGCGTAAAGTAAACAATCCTTGCACCCGCGAGTACAAGCACCGTTGTTTTCCCCCTTGTGGAAACAGCACATCCCCTAGACTCATGTTTCTGTCACTCAAGCTAGTCATCGAGGGGCATGAACCCACAATCAAGCATAACGTTCCCTCTTGGAGTCACTACCTACTACTCGGCCAAAGCAATAAATAGCAACGAAGAACATGCAAGAATTACTTAAGAACATAAATATAAAAGAGGTAAATCAAATATATTACTCAAACACAATCTGAACATAATCTCACAATCCATCGGATCCCAGCAAACTCAACATAGCAACAGCGTAAAGATTACATATGTGCCTCGATCATGTAGGGCAGCTCACGAGGTCTAATTAGTGAAGCACAAGAAGGGTAAGAGAACATCACATAGCTACTGGTCATGGACCCATGGTCCAAGGGAGACTACTCACGACTCATTCGGGAGGCGTCCATGGTGGTGGAGAGGCTCCCGGTGGTGATCCTCCCCTCCGACAGGGTGCAGGGAAGAGTTCTCCTGGTGCTCCCGATCTTGGAAGCGCGGCGGCGGCGGAACAGAGATGAGATCGCGAAAAAGGGTTCCGTCCTCGAGGGTTTCGGGACGCGTGTTAAATATATGCCAAAGGGGGGCATCAGCGGAGGCCTGGGGGGCCCAGGCGCCCCCCCCGGCGCGGCCAGGAGGGGAGCCGTGCCACCAGGGCGCCTGGAGCCCTGGTGGCCCCCCTCCGGCCCAACTTCGGCCGTGTGGAAGCTTCCGGAACGCTGATTTTTTATATAATTTTTTTGGGATTTTTCTGGCAGTTTTCGTGACGGGAAAACCTGAAATACAAAAACAGCAGAAAACAGAAACTGGCACTGGGGTGCACTGAGTTAATAGGTTAGTCCAAATATGATCAAAAGTGTATGGAAGTGTATAAATATCATAGCAATATCACCCAAAAGAGGCATGGAGCAAGCAGAAATTATAGATACGTTTTGGACGTATCAGGGACCCACAAGGTAGGGGGGCGCCCCCCCCCCCCTTGTGGCTAGGGTGTGGGCCCTCTAGTAGTTCTTTTCGCCAGTATTTTTTATATATTCTAGAAATATTATGTGTAAAATTTCAGGTCATTCCGAGAACTTTTATTTTTGCACAAAAGTAACACCAAGGCAATTCTGCTAAAAACAACGTCAATCCGGGTTAGTTCCATTCAAATCATGCAAATTAGAGTCGAAAACAAGGGCAAAAGAGTTTGTAAAAGTCTGCCGTATCACTCCGTTGTTCCGGACAACGGAGTTTTAGTAATCTTGCCCATGAGGCATGTTTCGCAAGTATCAAATGATTCATAATCAAGTGATTTCCAAAAGTCCATCCGATGGAGTTTCTTCATGCGCTTTACACCAATATGACCTAAACGGTAGTGCCACAAGTATGTTGCATTATCATTATCAACTTTGCATCTTTTGGCATCAATATTATGAATATGTGTATTACTACGATCGAGATTCAATAAACCATTCACATTGGGTGTATGACCATAGAAGGTTCTATTCATGTAAACAGAACAACAATTATTCTCTGACTTAAATGAATAACCGTATTGTAATAAACACGATCCAATCTTGTTCATGCTCAACGCAAACACCAAATAACATTTTATTTAGGTTCAACACTAATCCCGAAATTATAGGGAGTGTGCGATGATGATCATATCAATCTTGAAACCACTTCCAACACACATCGTCACCTCACCCTTAACTAGTCTCTGTTTATTCTGTAACTTCCATTTCAAGTTACTAATCTTAGCAACTGAACCAGTATCAAATACCGAGGGGCTACTACGAATACTAGTAAGGTACATATCTATAACATGTATATCAAATATACCTTTGTTCACTTTGACATCTTTCATTTCCGCCAAGTATTTTGGGAAGTTCTGCTTCTAGTGACCATTCCATTTGAAGTAGAAGCACTCAGTTTCAGGCTTAGGTCCATCTTTGGGTTTCTTCATGGGAGTGACAACTTTCTTGCCATCCTTTTGAAGTTCCCTTTCTTTCCATTATCCTTTTTCTTGAAACTAGTGGTCTTGTTAACCATCAACACTTGATGCACTTTCTTGATTTCTACCTTCGCTGATTTCAGCATCGCGAAGAGCTCAAGAATCATTTTTGTCATCCCTTGCATATTGTAGTTCATCATGAAGTTCTAGTAGTTTGGTGAAGTGACTAGAGAACTCTGCCAATCACTATCTTATCTGGAAGATTAACTCCCACTTGATTCAAGTGATTGTAGTACCTGGACATTCTGAGCACATGCTCACTGGCTGAGCTATTCTCCTCCATCTTGTAAGCAAAGTACTTTTCAAAGGTCTCATACCTCTTGACATGGGCATGAGTCTGAAATACCAATTTCAGCTCATGGAACATCTCATATGCACCGTGGCGATCAAAACATTTTTGAAGTCTGTGTTCTAAGTCGTAAAGCATGGCGCACTAAACTATTAAGTATTCATCATATCGAGCTTGCCAAACATTCATAACATCTGCATCTGCTCCTACAATAGGTCTATTACCTAGCGGTGCATCAAGGACATAATTCTTCTCTGCAGCAATGAGGATAATCCTCAGATCATGGACCCACTCCGCATTATTGCTACCATCATCTTTCAACTTAGTTTTCTCTAGGACATAATTCTTCTGTGCAGCAATGAGCTATTGATCTACAACATAATATGCAAATACAATTTTGACTAAGTTCATAATAAATTTAAGTTCAATTAATCAAATTACTAATGAACTCCCACTTAAATTGACATCCCTTAGGTTATCTAAGTGAAACATGATCCAAATCAACTAACCCATGTCCGATCATCACGTGATATGGGGTAGTCATCAATGGTGAACATCTCTGTGTTAATCATATCTACTATATGACTCATGTTCGACCTTTCAGTCTCCAGTGTTCCGAGGCCATGTCTGTACATGCTAGGCTCGTCAAGTTTAACCGAAGTATTCGTCATGTGTAAAACTGTCTTACACCCATTGTATGTGAACATATACTCTATCACACCCGATCATCACGAGGTGCTTGAAAACGACGAACTTTAGCAACGATGCAGACTCAGGGAGAACACTTTTATCTTGAAATTTAGTGAAGGGGTCATCTTATAATGCTACCGTCATTCTAAGAAAAATAAGATGCATAAAGGATAAACATCACATGCAATCAAAACATGGGATATGATATGGCCATCATCATCTTGTGATTTTGATCTCCATCTCCAAAGCATCGTTATGATCTCCATTGTCACCGGCTCAACACCTTGATCTCCATCATTGCATCGTGGTCATCTCGCCAACTATTGCTTCTACAACTATTTATACGCATAGCGATAAACATGGCGCTTGCATTTCATACAATAATTAAGAGACAGCCATAAGCCTCCTACCGATTGTCGATATTACAAAACATGATCATATCATACAATAACGTATAACTGATCATGTCTTGACCATATCACATCACAACATGCCCTGCAAAAACAAGCTAGATGTCATCTACTTTGTTGTTGCAAGTTTTACATGGCTGTTATGAGCTTCTATCAAGTACCGTTCTTACCTACGGCACAAAACCACAATGGTGATTTATCAAGTTTGATGTTTTAACCTTCAACAACGACCGGTCGCAGTCAAATTCGATTCAACTAAAGTAGGAGAAACAGACACCCGCCAGCCACCTTTATGCAAAACAAGTTGCATGTATATCGGTGGAACTGGTCTCATGTACGTGGACATGTAAGCTTGGTCCGGGCCGCTTCATCTTACAATACCGCCGAATCAAAATAAGACTTTGGTGGTAAGCAGTATGACAATCACCGCCCACAACTCTTTGTGTTCTACTCATGCATATCATCTACGCATATACCTGGCTGATGATGCCACTGTTGGGGAATATTGCATGGAAAATAAAATCTACGCACACGCAATGATATATCCATGGAGATGCATAACAACGAGGGGGGGAGTGTGTCTACGTACCCTCATAGACCTTAAGCGGATGTGTTTGACAACGCGGTTGATTTAGTCTAACTTCTTCATGTTCCAACCGATCGAGCACCAAACACACGACACCTCTGCGTTCATCACAAGTTCAGCTTGATGACGTCCTCCGCCTTCTTGATCCAGCAAGACAGTGAGGTAGTGGATGAGTTCTGGAAGCACGACAGCGTGGTGACGGTGATGGTGATGCAATCTTTGTAGGGCTTCGCCTAAGCACTACAAAAATATGACCGAGGGAGTAAATGGTGGGCGTGGGCGCCGCACACGGCTAAGACAATGTTGTGTATCCTTGTGTGGCGCCCCTCCCCACATATATATTGGTGGGAGGGGGAGGAGGCAGCCAAAGGGGGCACCCAAGTAGGAGGAATCTTATTTGGGGTCTCTCCCAAGCCGCGCCCTCCCCCTGCCTTGTATAAGTGCGGGGAAAAGGCAGGGGAGGGTGGCGCCCCCCCCCCCCTTTCCTTTCCCACTTGAGGAGGGAAAGGAAGGAAGGGCCTCCCCTCCCCTTTCCTTCACATAGGGCTTGCTGTCCAAGGAAGGGGCGCACCAGGGGCTGATATGCCCCCCTTTGGCCCTTTAGGCCCATACATTTACTGGTGGTGTCTGTAACCCCTTCCGGTGACCCGAGGACTACCGGTGCACTCCGAAACTCTTCCGGTGTCCGAATACCATCATCATATATGTCAATCTTTACCTCTCGGCCATTTAGGGACTCCTCGTCATGTCGGTGATATCATAAGGGACTCCGAACAACATTCAGTCACCAAATCATACAACTCATATAACACTATATCGTCAATGAATGTTAAGCGTGTGGACCCTACAGGTTCGAGAACTATGTAGACATGACCGAGACACTCTCTGGTCAATAACCGATAGCGTAACCTGGATGCCCATATTGGATCCTACATATTCTACTAAGATCTTTATCGGTCGAACCATTATGACAACATACGTAATTTCCTTTGTCTATCGGTTTGTTACTTGCCTGAGATTCGATCGTCGGTATCTTCATACCTAGTTCAGTCTCGTTACTGGCAAGTCTCTTTACTCGTTCTGTAATACATCACCTCGTGACTAAACTCCTTAGTTATTTTCTTGCAAGCTTAAGGTGTGTATTACCGAGAGGGCCCAGAGATACCTCTCTGATACTCGGAGTGACAAATCCTAATCTTGATCTATGCTAACTTAACAAACACCTTCGAAGTTACTTATAGAGCATCTTTGTGATCACCCAGTTACGTTGTGATGTTTGATAGCACACAAGGTATTCCTCGGTATCCGGGAGTTGTATGATACCATGGTCTAAGGAACATATATTTGTCATACAAGAAAGCAATAGCAAAAACTATACGATCAAATGCTAAGCTAACGAATGGGTCTTGTCCATCACATCATTCTCCTAATGATGTGATCCCATTATCAAATTACAACTCATGTCTATGGTTACAAAACCTTAACCATCTTTGATCAACGAGCTAGTCTAGTAGAGGCTCACTAGGCACACGGTATTTGTTTATGTATTCACACATGTATTTAAGTTCTTGGTCAATACAATTCTAGCATGAATAATAAACCTTTATCATGATTAAGGAGATATAATAATAACCATTTTATTATTGCCTCTATGGCATATTTCCATCACTTTTGCATTAAGATTTCGTGCATCCAAACAAAAAGCACATGACAAACTATGCTTCCCTCTGTGAAGGGCCTATTTTTAATATTTTTGTTACTTTCTACCTTTGCGAAAGAGTCAGGATAATTTACACCCTTCCTTTTATATTTTCTCCTTTGCAAGCACTATATGTTGGAGAAATATCTAGACATACATATCCACGCGGATGTAGGTGATCATAAATTATTATTGTTGACGTTACCCTTGAGGTAAATGGCTGGGAGGCGAAACTATAAGCCTCTATCTTTCTATGTGTCTGATTGAAACTTTGATATCATAAGTATCGCATGAGTGTTAGCAATTATGGAAGACTAAAAGATGGTTGAGTATGTGGACTTGCTAAAGAGCTCATACATTGACTCTTTCCGATATTATGATAAATTGAAATTGCTTCAGTGACTGAAATCATAGTTTGTTAGTTTTCAATCAAGTTTTGAGTTCATACTTTGCCTTGTGAATTAATTATCACTTTAGCATAAGAAGTTATATGAAAATATATTGTTGTTCTAATGATGATCATGATGCCCTAATGTATGTATTCTATTTTATCGACACCTCTATCTCTAAACATGTGGTCATGATCATCGATTTCGGCTTTCACTTGAGGACAAGCGAGGTCTAAGCTTGGGGGAGTTGATACGTCCATTTTGCATCATGTTTTTAAGTTGATATTTATTGCATTATGGACTGTTATTTCACTTTATGGTACAATACTTGTGCCTTTTATCTCTTGTTTACATGAAAAGGGAGAATGCCAGCAGTTGGAATTCTGGACTAAAAAGGTGAAAATCTGAGATACCTATTCTGCACAACTCCAAATGTTTTGAAACTTTATGGAGAATCGTTTTGGAATATATAAAAACTATTGGATGAAGAAACCAAAGAAGGGGACCCACCAGGTGGTCACAAGCCTGTGGGGCACACCCTACCCCCAGGGCGTGCCCCTGAGATTGTGAGCCCCCTGGCCATCATCCGGTGCTCATCTTCTGGTAAATGGGGGGTTTTGACCTAGAAAAATCATAAGGAAACTTTTGGGATGAAGCGCTGCCATCTCGAGGTGAAACATGGGCAGAAGCAATCTAGGGCTTCGATGGAGCTATTCTGTCGTTGAAACTTTCCTCCGGGAGGGGGAAATCAAAGCCATCGTCATCACCACCGATCCTCTCATTGAGGGAGGGTCAATCTTCCTCAAAATCTTCACCAGCACCATCTCCTCTCAAACCCTAGTTCATCTCTTGTATTCAATCTTTGTCTCTAAACCTCAGATTGGTACCTATGGGTTGCTAGTAGTGTTGATTACTTCTTGTAGTTGATGCTAGTTGGTTTATTTGGTGGAAGATCATATGTTCAGATCCTTAATGATGCTTTGTGAGTAGTTATGTTTTTTCCTGAGGAAATGGGAGAAGTCTTGTTATAAGTAATCATGCAAATTTGGTATTCATTCAATATTTCGATGAGATGAATGTTGTCTTTACTGTACTGGTGTTATGTGAACGTCAACTACATGACACTTCACCATGATTTGGGCCTAGGGGAAGGCATTGGTAAGTAATAAGTAGATGATGGGTTGCTAGAGTGACATAAGCTTAAACCCTACTTTATGCGTTACTTCGTAAGGGGCTGATTTGGATCCACATGTTTGATGAAATGGTTAGATTTACCTTAATTCTTCTTTCGTAGTTGAGGATGCTTGTGAGAGGGGTTAATCATAAGTGGGAGGCTTGTCCAAGTAAGGACAGCAACTTAGCACCGGTCCACCCGCATATCAAATTATGAAAGTGACGAACGCGAATCATATGAGCATGATGAAAACTAGTGTGACAATTATTCTCATGTGTCCCCGGTATCGCTTTGTTTTATATAAGAGTTCGTCCAGGATTATCCTTTGCAATCAAAAGCATTGGGCCACCTTGATGCACCTTTGTTACACTTGTTACTTCTTACCTATTACAAATTATATATCTACCGAACTATCTGTTACCGATAATTTCAGTGCTTGCACAAAATACCTTGCTGAAAACCGCTTGTCATTTCCTTCTGCTCCTCGTTGGGATCGACACTCCTACTTATCGAAAGGACTACGATTGATCCCCTATACTTGTGGGTCATCAGCCATCAGCAACATCTCCGTTACCAGGACTCTCATCGATGGGGGTCCCGGCCTCTACGTGATCTCCATAGCAACCTTCGAGACGCTTCAAGTGCCCTACGACCAGCTGATGCCCATCAAGCCCTTCTCGGGGGTGACTGAGGGGTCAACCACTTCCCTGGGGCAGGTGCGCCTCCCTGTCACCTTCGGCACCCACGACAACTACCACACCGAGCTCATCGACTTCGTCGTCACCCACATCGGCCTCACGTACAATGCCATCCTGGGGTGCCCCGCGCTCGCCAAGTTCATGGTGGCAACCCACCATGGCTACAATGTGCTCAAGATGCCAGGATGGAGTGGTGTTATCATCGTCACCTGTGATGAGAAAGATGTGGTTTGCTCCCTTGAGCATGCGTACCGGGAAGCCGCTGCTGAGAATTCCGACGACGAGGGTGGCGCTGTGCCTCCTGAGGCCGCCCACGCGAAGAAGTAGCTCCTCCCCAAGGGCTGCCCTGAGGCGAAGAAAGCACCGGCTGGTGATTCCTCGAGAGTCGCGCCCGCCATCGAGGCTTGCCTTACTCCCGCATAGGAAGGCGCACCCGGCGCCTCCCTCTGGGCAGGATCCGGGGCTTCCCTCTGGAGAGCATCTGACCTGACCAGTGTGACAAGGGAGGTGCTCGGGCACCACTTGGAGGTGTGCTTTGACATGCGGCCCTACAAGCAAGGAACACAGCGCGAGGCGCAAGGAGCGCGAGAGAGGCCCACAAGCTGTAGGAAGCGAGTGTCGCCCCGCGTGCCCCACCAGTTCAGCTCCGGCCCCTGGCGTGGGCAGCGAGCTGCACATGTGTGTCAACATCACGAGCCTCAACATGGCCAACTCCCAGGACCTCTTCTAGCAGTCACGCGTCGGCCGGACCTGGGGCGTCCCCTGCAACTACATCTGCATGCCCTTTAGTCTGCTGAACATGGGCGCCACATATCAGTTGTTCGCACAGATCGCGTTGGCGTCTCGTGAGGCCCGATGCGTGGCTCTGGCATCTCATGAGGCCCCAGCCCCTCGCGAGCCTCTAGAGCTAGGTGACACCTGAGGAGCGAACCTTCATGGCACGCTTCGTCAAGCACCCCGGCGCTCCCTCAACAATATCATCGCCAGGGGACTTCTGGTTTTGTTCAATTGAGGGTGCCCCTCGGGCTGCATCATCCTCAAGCCGGTTAGGGTTAGTCCCGGTAGCCGCCTCACTTTTTGGTTGTGTACTAAACCTAGTTATGCTTTCATGAGTTTATCATTCCTGCTTAACCCTATGATTGGCGCCCAGCTGCCGTTGAGATCGATGTGCCCTCGCGACCCCTCCCTTGATCATTCCATGATTGGGGCCTGGCACGACGTCTGTGCTCGTGTCTGTCCCTGCAGCATGGACAAACCCAAGTGATCGACCTCTGGCTTGCGAGCCTCCTCCCGTGTGCGTCACCTCACGAGGTCCTTAGTCTCTGGCCCCCCTCATGGAGTTGTCACAAGCGGGTGAGTAAGGGCATGACCTGGATAATCCTACACGAACTCTTATATAAAACAAAGCGATCCCAAGGACAGATGAGAATAATTGTCACGCTAGTTTTCATCATGCTCATATGATTCGCGTCCGTTACTTTGATAATTTGATATATGGGTGGACCGGTGCTAAGTTGCTGTCCTTCCTTGAACAAGACTCCCACTTATGATTAACCACTCTCGCAAGCATCCGCAACTACGAAAGAAGTATTAAGATAAAACTAACCATAGCATGAAACATAGGGATCCAAATCGGCCCCTTACGAAGCAACTCATAAACTAGGGTTTAAGCTTCTGTCACTCTAGCAACCCGTCATCTACTTATTAATTCCCAATGCTTCCCCCTAGGCCCAAATAATGGTGAAGTGTCATGGAGTCAACGTTCACATAACATCACTGGAGGAAAGACAACATACATCACATCAAAATATCGAACGAATACCAAATTCACCTGATTACTTATAACAAGACTTCTCCCATGTCCCCGGGAACAAACGTAACTACTCACAAAGCATGTTCATGTTCATGATCAGAGGTATATTGAATAGAATTAACGATCTGAACATATGATCATCCACCAAATAAACCAACTACTATCATCTACAAGGAGTAATCAACACTACTAGCAACCCACAGGTACCAATCTGAGGTTTTGAGACAAAGATCGGATACAAGAGATGAACTAGGGTTTGAGAGGAGATGGTGTTGGTGAAGATGGTGATGGATATTGACCCCCTCTCGATGAGAGGATCGTTGGTGATCATGATGGCTTTGATTTCCCCCTCTCGGAGGGAAGTAACCCCGGCAGAACAGCCATGCCAGAGCTCTAGATTGGTTTCGCATCGGTTCCTCCTTGAGACGGCGGCGCTTCGTCCTGAAAACCTACTTATGATTATTTTTTCCAGATCAAAACACGTTGATATAGCAGAAGATGGGAGTCGGAGGCCTGTCGGGTGGCCCACAAGGTAGGGGCCGCCCCAGGGGGTAGGGCGCGCCCCCCACCCTTGTGGCTGGGTGGTGGCCCGCCTTTGGAGCTTCTTTCGCCCTATATTATTTATATATTCCAGAAATATTCTCCGTGAAGTTTCAGGACTTCTGGAGTTGTGCAGAATAGGTATGTCAGATTTGCTCCTTTTCCAGTACAGAATTCCAGCTACTGACATTCCCCCTCTTTGTGTAAACCTTGTAAAATAAGAGAGAAAAGGCATAAGTATTGTGATATAATGTGTAGTAACATCCAATAATGCAATAAATATCTATATATAAGCATGATGCAAAATGGACGTATCAACTCCCCCAAACTTAGACCTCGGTTGTCCTCAAGCAAAAAGCCAATGTCGAAAAATATGTCCACATGTTTAGAGATAGAGGTGTCAATAAAAATAAAATACAGACATGGGGGTATCATGATCATCTTTAGGATAACAACATAACTTTGTCATATAGGTTCTTATGTAAAAGTAACAATTCAATCACAAAGTAAAGTATGAATCAGAAACTTCATTGATAGCCAACTACCATGATTTTAGTCATTGAAGCAATTGCAATTTATCGTACATTGGATAGAGTCAAATATAAGAGCTTTTCAGCAAGTTCACATACTCAACTATCGTTTAGTCTTTCACAATTGCTGACACTCACGCGATACTAATGGGTTCAAAGTTTCAATCGGACACAGAGAAAGATAGGGGCTTATATTTTCGCCTCCCAACGATTTACCTCATGGGTAATGTCAATAAGAATGGTTCATGGTTACATATATATAT
>LR738711.1:652866418-652876543 GCA_902687465.1 Secale cereale
ATATATATATATATATATATATATATATATATATATATAGCTTCAACATATTGTGCTTGCCAAAACGATAAAAGTAATGATGATCACCATGACTCTTTATGACGATAGGAAATAAAAGTAAAAGATAGGCCCTTCGCAGAGGGAAGCAGAGGTTGTCATGCGCTTTTATGGTTGGATGCACAAAATCTTAATGCAAAAGTACGCCACTTTATATTGCCACTTGTGATAATGGACCTTTATTATGCAGTCTGTCGCTTTTATTTCTTCCACATCACAAGCAGGTATAAAGCTTATTTTCTTCACACTAATAGAGCACACATATTTAGAGAGCAATTTTTATTGCTTGCTGATACGTCTCCAATGTATCTATAATTTTTTATTGTTCCATGCTATTATTTATGAAGTCTTGGATGTTTAATTATTCACTTTTATATCATTTTTGGGACTAACCTACTAACCCAAAGGCCCAGTCCAGATTGTTGTTTTTTGCCTATTTCAGGCTTTTGCAGAAAAGGAATATCAAACGGAGTCCAAATGGAATGAAACCTTCGCGAGAGATATTTTTTTGAGAAAATGACGCACGGAAAAAGTCAGGACCAACTCAGGGGACAGCTGTGCTGCCCTCAAGGGTGGGGGGCGCGCCCCCCTTCCCAGGGCGTGCCCCTACCTCGAGGCTGGCCCACACAGCCCCCGGTGCCCTCCTTCTTCCTATATATACCTACGTACCCCAGAAACTCCATATGCAGAGAGAAAACCCTAATTCCACCACCGTAGCTTCTGTTCCCATGGAGATCCCATCTGGGAGCCTGTTCCGGGAGGGGGATCCATCACGAAGGCCTTCATCATCATCATCATCGCCCTCACCATGAGTTGTGAGTAGTTTATCACAGACCTTCGGGTACATAGCTAGTATCTAGATGGCTTCTTCTCTCTCTCCGGATCTCAATACAAAGTTCTCATCGGTCTTCGAGGAGATCTATTCGATGTAATCTCTTTTTGCGGTGTGTTTGTCGAGATCCGATGAATTGTGAGTTTATGATCAAGGTTATCTATGAAAGATATTTGGTTCTTCTCTGAACTTTGTATGCGTGCTCATAATATCCTTGCAAGTCTCTTCGAATTATTGGTTTGGTTTGGCCTACTAGATCTATAGTTCTTGCAATGGGAGAAGTGCTTGGCTTTGGGTTCAATCTTGCGGTGTCCTTTCCCAGTGACAGTAGGGGCAGCAAGGCACGTATTGTATTGTTGCCATAGAGGATAAAAATATGGGGTTTTCGTCATATTGCTTGAGTTTATCCCTCTACATCATGTCATCTTGCTTAAGGTGTTACTCTCTTCGTATGAACTCAGTAGACTAGATGCATGCTGGATAGCGGTCGGTGTGTGGAGTAATAGTAGTAGATGCAGAATCATTTCGGTCTACTTGTCTCGGATGTGATGCCTATATACAATGATCATGCCTAGATAGTCTCATAATTATTCGCTTTTCTATCAATTGCTCGACAGTAATTTGTTTACCCGCCGTAGAATATCGCTATCATGAGAGAAGCCACTAGAGAAAACTATGGCCCCCGGGTCTATTCTCAACATATCAATGTACATCTACTTTACTTTACTTGCTTTTATTTGTTGTTTTATTAAACCAAAAATATAACTATCATCTCTATCAGATCTCACTCTCGTAAGTGACCGTAAAGGGATTGACAACCCCTTATCGCGTTGGCTGCGAAGTTCTTATTTGTTTGTGCAGGTGCGAGGGACTGACGGTGGTCTCCTACTGGATTGATACCTTGGTTCTCAAAAAGTAAGGGAAATACTTACACTACTGTGCTGCATCTCCCTTTCCTCTTCGAGGGAATACAACGCAAGCTCAAGAGGTAGCACCTGCATCGATGACAACTTACTAGAAAGATCTTACTCAATCCATATGTTGGTATGGTGGACTCTCATGGCAAAACTGGGTTTAAGAGATGTTTGGAAGCACAAGTACTCTCTGTACTTGGTGCAAAGAGTTTTGGCTAGCATGAGAGGGAAATCAAGCTCAACATGTTGGAGGATATATAACAATATAACTTCTTTTAGGATGTAAGAAGACATAACCCATTATGTTGTCTTCCTTTTCCAACTTCAACCTTTTAGCATGTCATATTTTAATGAGTGCTCACAATTATAAAAGATGTCCAAGATTGTATATTTATATGTGAAGCCTCTCTTTGTTTATTACTTCCTATTGCAACAATGACCAAGACTATGTTTGTCAACAATCAATAACTTTTATTCATCATATTTTTTATATGTGAAGTCATTACTCCACATGATATTTACATATGATCTTTATTTATTTCTTTTTATTCCTTTCTTTTCTTTATTTCTTATTCCCTCAAGATCATAGAAACATAGCAAAGCCCTCAATCAAAACTATTTTTATTATATAACTCGAGGACTCGATTACATAGATAGAGATCAAAGCAAAACTCAAAGCTAAATCATACTAAAAACTTTATTCTACTAGATCAAGATATAACCCAAAGGATCGAACTAAGAAAAATGGTAAAGATAAAGGTGTGATGGTGATACGATATCGGGGCACCTCCCCCAAGCTTGGTAGTTGCCAAGGGGAGTGCCCATACCCATGTGTTTATGTTTGTTTCTTCGGAGATGGTGATGAAGGAGTTGTTGATGTAGTAGGCTTGTCATCCATCTTCCAAGGCATAGGTTCACCATCATAGAAGGATGAACGAGTCTTCGGAATCCTTAAATCTATAGCCAAACCCATCCTCTTAAATCTGAATTCATACTCACAGTTCTGGTTTTGCAGGTCATAGATGTGGGCTTGGAGATGCTCAATTTTCTCTTGAATCTTGAAGATGATCTCCCCAATGTGCTTGGCGTCTAGCTTGTGATTACTAGGGAATTCCATGATCATCATGTGGTTGGCGTTAACTCCACGCTCCACCATCCCTTGGTACTTGAAAACTTGCTGCTCCATTGCTTCAAGTCTTGTCTCTATGCTTCTGGTCTTCTTTGGCCCCTTAACGTCGCGGATGTGCAGCACCCCCTCCCGCATCTCAACGGTTTGAGGGTGTTGCAGCACCTCTGCAAGGTAGGGGTTGATGAACTTCTAGAAAAACTTGTCCTTGGAAGCACTTGGAGACGTCAAGGCGATCTAGATCTGTCAGAAAAACATCTCGAAACGAAAAGAAAGGATATTGTCGTGGTACGGTCGTCAAAACCTTCGGGGGATTATATAGTGATTTTTTCCGACAGAAATAAGCAACGTGCAAGGAAATAGAGTCCGGAGGGCACACGGGGTGTCCACAAGGTATGGGGCGCCCCCAGGGGGTAGGTCGCGCCCCTACCCTTGTGGCTGCCTCGTGTCCCTTACGGACTAGTTTTAATTTTCCTAAAAAAATTAATATTCCAAAACGAAGAAAATTGGTGTTTTGAACGTTTAGGAGTCTGTTTACTTACCGTACCACATACCCATTCCTTTTCGGAGTCTGAAACATTTTGGAAAGTGTCCCTTACGTACTCCTCCGGTGTCACGATGTCAATTATATTGGTCTCAACATTTGTGGGAGTACCTGAGATATAGTGTTTGATTCTTTGGCCGTTTACCACCTTCGGATTTGTGCATTCGGCGTTGTTGATTTTGATGGCACCGAAACGATAGATCTCCTCGATAATGTAAGGTCCTTCGCATTTAGAGAGAAGTTATCCTGCAAAAAATCTTAAACGAGAGTTGTATAGCAAAACATGATCACCTACGTTAAACTCACTCTTTTGTATCCTCTTATCATGCCATTGATACATCTCCAACGTATCTATAATTTTTTATTGTTCCATGCTATTATATATTCTGTTTTGGATGTTCAATGGGATTTACTATACACTTCTATATTATTTTTGGGACTAACCTACTAACCCAAGGCCCAGTGCAAATTGCAGTTTTTTTTGCCTATTTCAGTGTTTCGCAGAAAAGGAATATCAAACAGAGTCCAAACGGAATGAAACCTACGGGAGAGTTATTTTTGGAATGATATCAACATAGAAGTCTTGGAGTACGAGCCAGGAAGCGAGAGAGGCGGCCACGAGTGCAGGGGGCGCCCCCACCCTTGAGGGCCCCCTTTTGCTTCCCTGGCGTCCCTCTTCCTCCTATATATACCTACGTACCCTGAAACTATCGAGGAGGACCACGAAAACCTAATTTCACCGCCGCAACCTTCTGTACCCGTGAGATCCCATCTTGGGGCTTGTTACGGAGCTCCACCGGAGGGGGCGTCGATCACAGAGGGCTTCTACATCAACACCATAGCCTCTCCGATGAGTTGTGAGTAATTTACCACAAACCATCGGGTCCATAGTTGTTAGCTAGATGGCTTATTCTCTCTCTTTGGATCTCAATACAAAGTTCTCCTCGATCTCCGAGGAGATCTGTTCGATGTAATTCTTTTTGCGATGTGTTTGTCGAGATCCGATGAATTGTGGGTTTATGATCAAGATTAACTATGACCAATATTGGGTTCTTTTCTGAAATCTTTTATGCATGATTTAAATATCCTTGCAAGTCTCTTCGAATTATCGGTTTGGTTTGTCCTACTAGATCTATCGTTCTTGCAATGGGAGAAGTGCTTGGCTTTGGGTTTAATCTTGCGGTGTCCTTTCCCAATGACAACAGGGGCAGAAAGGCACGTATTGTATTGTTGCCATCGAGGATAAAAAAGATGGGATTTATATCATATTGCTTGAGTTTATCCCTCTACATCATGTCATCTTGCTTAAGGCGTTACTCTGTTCTTATGAACTTAATACTCTAGATGCATGCTGGATAGCGGTCGATGTGTGGAGTAATAGTAGTAGATGCAGAATTTTTTTGATCTACTTGTCACGGATGTGATGCCTATATACAATGATCATGCCTAGATATTCTCATAACTATGCGCTTTTCTATCAATTGCTCGACAATAATTTGTTCACCCATCGTAGAAATCTGCTATCATGAGAGAAGCCACTAGTGAAACCTATGGCCCCCAAGTCTATTCTCATTATATTAATCTTCCATCAACTATTTGCTTTACTTTGCATTATTTACTTTCAATCTCTATACCAAAAATATTATCTTATCATATCTATCAGATCTCACTTTTGTAAGTGACCGAGAAGGGATTGGCAACCCCTTTTATCGCATTGGCTGCAAGGTTCTTATTTGTTTGTGCAGGTACGAGGGACTCGCGCATGGTCTCCTATTGGATTGATACATTGGTTCTAAAAAACTGAGGGAAATACTTACGCTACTATGCTGCATGACCCTTTCCTCCTAGAGGGAATACAATGCAAGCTTGAGAAGTAGCAAGAAGAATTTCTGGCGCCGTTGTCAGGGAGATCTATGCAAAAGTCACATACCAAGTACCTATCACGAACCCTTATCCCTCGCATTACATTATTTGCCTCTCATTTTCCTCTTCCCCACTTCACCTTTGCCGTTTTATTTGCCTTTTTCCGTTCACCTTTTTGTTTGCTTGTGTTGCCATGTGCCCTCTATTAGCTTGCATCTTCGCTTTCTAAATTATGGATCCTCATCCACTTGCTAATCTTTTTAAGAGATCCTATTATGATGAACCAATTGCTAGTGAGATGCGTGCACTAGATTATCTTTATGAGGTTTTGCTTGAAATTCGTGAATCTGGAATTTGTGATGAAGTGTTGAAAGAAGAAATTTATGAAGTGATTCACGATAGCTCATTGGATGAAAAACATGATTGCAATGATACTAATGTAAGTTCTATTAATGACAATTTTGTTAATGACATGCAAAACCCTAAGCTTGGGGATGCTAGTATTGCTATGTCCACTACTTGTTGCAATGATCATGATTTGGGTGATTCTTCTTATGATCTTGAAAACTTATTTAAGCCCCATGATATATATGAGATTGTGTCGGTGTACTAAAGTAAGGGTACCTTAGTATCCCGACTTGTGCACGGGCAGTGGCAGCGTCCGCCAAAGCCCACTCTAGAACCTTTTAAGCCATTCAAGAACAAAGTATTCAAGTTAAGAGACAAGACCCCGACAAGAGGAGCTTGCCGGGAAGGCCGCACCCTGCTCAAAGTTATCATTCCAGCACAAGACCCTGGCAAGAGGAGCTTGCCAGGAAGGCCAAAAGAATGGCACTTCAAGAAGGAATATTGCGGCGCATCATGCGCCCCGGCAGGATCTGGAGAGCGACGAGCCTCCGGGCCCGGCAAGGTTGCGACCCCGGCAAGGTGCTTGCCGGGGAAGCCTATGTTGTGTCCCTCCGCTCTAGCTCATCTGGCCACGCGTCGCCCTGGGGCCCTTCCAGGGGCACGTGGCAGATGGCTGTGCAGCCTGGGGTACACGGTGGCAAGCCGCGGTGACGAGGATATCACCGTGGCGAACGGAGACGCATGGACGGACACTTTTTGGGGCGATGGCGACGGGCATTCAATGCCTTTGTCCCCCACCGTCAAGATTAGGTGAAGACCACTGTTCATGCACTGTTGCAACTACCACCGATTTTGCATTTTTACCCTCCTCTAGTTGACACCTGTCGGTGACCCCTTTGAGCTATAAAAGGAGGCCCATGCACAACGTAGAGGAGGTTCGATCCCAGAAACTCGCTCACTCCCTTGTTCAGTGTAGCTGGTACTGAAGATCTTCAAGCTCCCGAGCCCAAGAACTAAATACAATCAAAGCAGGAGTAGGGTTTTACGCGTCATCGCGGCCCGAACCTGGGTAAACTGCCCGCGTGTGCTCCTCGATCTGCTCTCCGTGCTCCCTCCGCTCCCTTACCGCAATGTAGAAGGGGCTCCGGTCCCATAGGTGCTCGTGGGAGGACAGTTTCCCCCGACATCTTTGGCGCGCCAGGTAGGGGGCGTCGAGGTTGTGCGAACCTGATCCGGCGCTCACGCGGGCGCAACCTTCAGCAACTTCGCCAGCTCCATCAACCTCATCGACTACATCAACATGCCTCCGAAAAAGAAGGCTTCGGAGGTTGGAGGCCCGTCTGCGTCGATCCCACCACCACCAGAGCCTACGGTTGGTGGGGGAGACGTCGGCGGAAGGGTGGACGCCGGCGGGGAGACTCACGGCGCCACCAAGTCCATGGACAAGACGGACGACCGGGCGAACTCCAAGGCCTCGGTGTCCGTGCACGCACCACGTCCCTCTCAGGAGGTGCCAGACCAGTAGCGACGTGGTACCGGAGGTACCATACACTTGCTGGGACATGGCCAGACCGGCGGGTCGCGGGACGCTCAAGGCCAACGTCCTAGCACGAGCAAGGCGCGGTCGCGTAGCATGCACGTATGGTGAACCGTTACTTGATAAACACTTGTGTTAAAGTTTGTGATTCCCGTAGCATGCACGTATGGTGAACCGTTATGTGATGAAGTTGGAGCATGATTTATTTATTGATTGTCATCCTTTGTGTGGAGGTCAGGATCGCGCGATGGTTAACTCCTACCAACCCTTCCCCTAGGAGCATGCGTTGAATAGTTTGTTTTGATGACTTGTAGAGTTTTGCAATAAGTATATGAGTTCTTTATGACTAATGTTGAGTCCATGGATTATACGCACTCTCACCATTCCGCCATTGCTAGCCTCTGTTGTACCACACAACTTTCGCCGATACCATACACCCACCATATGCCTTCCTCAAAACATATACCATACCTACATATCATGGCATTTCCATAGACATTCCTAGATATATTGCCATGTAACTTTCCACCGTTCCGTTCATATGACACACTTCATCATTGTCATTCACATAGAGTCATATTTTGTTCTAGCTTCGAGTTGTAAACTTTGAGTTGTAAGAAAATAAAGTGTGATGATCATCATTACTAGAGCATTGCCCCAGTGAGGAAAGGATGATGGAGACTATGATTCCCCCACAAGTCGGGATGAGACTCCGGACGAAAAGAAAAAAAGAAAAAAGGGGAGGCCATAAAAAGGAAAAAAAAGAGAAAGGCCCAAAGAAAAAAAAGAAAAAAGAGAGAAAAAGAGAGAAGGGACAATGATACTATCCTTTTTCCACACTTGTGTTTCAAAATAGCACCATGATCTCATGATAAAGAATCTCTCGTTTTGTCACTTCATATACTAGTGGGAACTTTCATTATAGAACTTTGCTTGTATATTTTAATGATGGGCTTCCTCAAATGCCCTAGGTCTTCGTGAGCAAGCAAGTTGAATGCACACCCACTTAGTTTTTTTTGTTGAGATTTCATACACTTATAGCTCTCACTAGTAGAAAAAGGGTCAAATGTAGAGCTCATTAGTCCCGGTTTGCAACTGAACCGGCACTAATGGGACCATTAGTGCCGGTTCCATAGGCTAGGCCGGCGGCGATCATTAGTACCGGTTCGTGATGAACATTTAGTACCGGTTCGTGGCACGAACCGGTAATAAAGAGGCTGTTGCAGGCTGTGGTTAGGCTGGGTGCCCACCAGAACCTTTAGTACTGGTTCGTGCCACGAACCGGTACAAAAGGGTTCTACTCACTTCATTCTACAGCGCTTTTTTAGTCCCACTTCGCTCGTCTAAGAGAGATTTTACCACCTTAAATATGTTATTTCTCAAACTATCACAACCGCTTGGTCTTCATTGAACTCTATGTGTAGGATTTGAGGCTACAATAGGAGTCCTCGCTAGTTCCTAAACCGGTGAGGACTCCTATTGACAATTTAAATTGTACACAAAAAGATCAATGATGGTCAATGCATTTTTAACGTCATTTGAAAAGCACTACAAAATGAACTCCGAAAAGGTTGAAATTTGGCATGGTATCATCATTTCACCCACATAGAATGTTTAAAAAAGTAGAGACGGTTACGGCAAAAACTGGATGCACTTCATGTACAAAATGGACAATCTCTTTCGAAGTATCAGGGTTTCGAACGAAAACTCATTTGTTACAACAAGGCATTTCATATTTTTGAACTTATTTGAACTCCAGACTTTTTCTGTGTTCAAAATGCACGATTCAAATCCACATCATCAATTATCAACCCTTTTTAAATTCATTTGGTATTTTTCATGCATTTACTTAAATATTATATAGCTAAATGGCCGTGAAATTGAAAAGCACAACAAAATGAACTCTAAAAAGGTTGAAACTTGGCATGGTATCATCATTTAACCCACATGGCATGTGCAAAAAAGTAGAGAGGGTCACGGCAAAAACTGGATGCACTTCGTGTACAAAATAGACAATCTCTTTCGATGTATCA
Organism: Secale cereale; assembly: GCA_902687465.1. Lineage (NCBI taxonomy): Eukaryota > Viridiplantae > Streptophyta > Magnoliopsida > Poales > Poaceae > Secale > Secale cereale. Next base: position 652,875,673 of record LR738711.1, read on the forward strand.
AGGTTTCAGACCAAAACTCGTATGTTACAAACGCATTGCATTTTTTTTGAACTTATTTGAACTCCAGAATTTTTGTATGTTCAAAATGCACCATTCAAATCCACATCATCAATTGTCAACCCTTTCTGAATTCATTTGGTATTTTTCATTCATTTACTCATTTGTTTTGAGAGCTAAATGACCGTGAAATTGAAAAGCACTACAAAATGAAATCTGAAAAGGTTGAAACTTGGCATGGTATCATCATTTCACCCACATGGCATGTTCAAAAAAGTAGAGAGGGTCACGACAAAAACTGGATGCACTTCGTGTACAAAATGGACAATCTCTTTCGAGGTATCACGGTTCCGCATGAAAACTCATATGTTACAAAGGCATTGCATTTTTTTGAACTTATTTGAACTCCAGAATTTTTGTATGTTCAAAATGCACCATTCAAATCCACATCATCAATTGTCAACCCTTTCTGAATTCATTTGGTATTTTTCATTCATTTACTGATTTTTTTTAGAGCTAAATGACCGTGAAATTGAAAAGCACTACAAAATGAAATCTGAAAAGGTTAAAACTTGGAATGGTATCATCATTTCACCCACATGGAATGTGCAAAAAAGTAGAGAGGGTCACGGCAAAAACTGGATGCACTTCGTGTACAAAATGGACAATCCCTTCCGAGGTATCAGGGTTTCGAACGAAAACTCATATGTTACAAAGGCATTGCATTTTTATGAATTTATTTGAACTCCAGACTTTTTGTGTGTTAAAAATGCACCATTAAAATCCACATCATCAATTATCAATCATTTCTGAATTCATTTGGTATTTTTCATTCATTTACTTAAATATGTTACAGCTAAATGGTCGTGAAATT
>LR738711.1:652878739-652909313 GCA_902687465.1 Secale cereale
CGAAAACTCATATGTTACAAAGGCATTGCATTTTTTTAACTTATTTGAACTCCAGACTTTTTGTGGGTTCAAAATGCACCATTCAAATCCACAATATCAATTGTCAACCCTTTCTGAATTCATTTGGTATTTTTCATTCATTTACTGATTTATTTTGAGAGCTAAATGACCGTGAAATTGAAAAGCACTACAAAATGAACTTTGAAAAGGTTGAAACTTGGCATGGTATCATCATTTCACCCACATGGCATGTGCAAAGAAGTAGAGTGTGTCACGGCATAAACTGGATGCACTTCGTGTACAAAATGGACAATCTCTTTCGAGGTATCAGGGTTTCGGACGAAAACTCATATGTTACAAAGCATTGCATTTTTTGAACTTATTTGAACTCCAGACTTTTTGTGTGTTCAAAATGCACCATTCAAATCCACATCATCAATTATCAAGCCTTTCTGAATTCATTTGGTATTTTTCATTCGTTTACTTAAATATTTCAGAGCTAAATGACCGTGAAATTGAAAAGCACTACAAAATGAAATCTGAAAAGGTTGAAACTTGGCATGGTATCATCATTTCACCCACATGGCATGTGAAAAAAAGTAGAGAGGGTCACGGCAAAAACTGGATGCACTTCGTTTACAAAATGGACAATCTATTTCGAGATATCATGTTTTGGGACGAAAACTCATATGTTACAACTAGGCATTTCATTTTTGAACTTATTTGTACTCCAGACTTTTTGTGTGTTCAAAATGCACCATTCAAATCCTCATCATCAATGTTAGATAGATAAATTTTAGATATAAAAATGTTAGTTAGATATAAAATGAAATACCATATAAAAAAATTATTTGCGTGCTTCCCAGTGGGCCTGCAAGACCTTGGGCCTGAATTTGTCTACCATTCAAATCCACATCATCAATGTTAGATAGATAAATTTTAGATATAGAAATGTTAGTTAGATATAAAATGAAATACCATATAAAAAAATTATTTGTGCGCTACCCCGTGGGCCTGCAAGGCCTTGGGCCTGAATTTGAAGGCCCATAACGGCCCAGCAGACTCACAGGGCAGCGCGGCAAAGTTAGGCCCATAAGCCTGCATTAGAGAGGAGCTCCAAGGAGCAGCCGCGTAGCGGTTTATAAACCAGTGTGGCTGCCCTTCGCTCGACGAGGTGGGACTAAACTTGCCGCACAACACCTCTGCTGCCAGACCCCTTTAGTACCGGTTGGAGCCACCAATCGGGACTAAAGCCTTCAGTTCCCGCCACTTAGCCGGGCCAAAATTGGCCTTTAGTACTGGTTGGTGGCTCCAACCGGTACTAAAGGCCTCTCCTATATAAACAGCACTGGCAAAAAAATTCAGTTTCTTCTCCCTCAATCGCTCGCTCCTCTCGACGCGTCGCCGTCGCCCCGCACGCGTGCCGTCCACTGCGCCCGTCGCCGCCCCTGATCATCCCGCGCCGTCCACGTCGCCGTTGCCGGCGCCGCCCCGCCGATCGTCGCCGCGCTGTGAGCCCCATGCCGCCCCCCCATACACACACACATTATAATTAGATTTTAGTTTTTTATATATTTTTAGTTATGTTAGATGAATTTTAAAAATGTTACTTAGTTATATAAATGTTAGATGAATTTTCTATTTTTTTTATTTTTTTTATAGTTTTTGTGAGAGAATGTAGTTATTTAGTAAGAACTAGTTATTTAGTATTAACTAGTTATTTAGTAAGAACTAGTTTATTTTTAGTAAGAACTAGTTTAATTTTAGTGAGAACTAGTTCATTTTTATTTATATTAAGGGCTTATTAGTTGAACTAGTTAGTTGAATTAATAGAGAACTAGTTGAATTAATAGAACTAGTTTATTCTTTTAGTTCAAGCAATATTCCCGCATCGACGTCGACGATGCCTATCCCGCATCCTCGTCGTCGAGTCAGCGGAGGCCTGGTTGATCAGAGGGGTCATGTTCGGGACTGGGCTCCACCGGGCTGGTACTGGGAGGTGCTTCCTTCCGGGGGCGCAGCTTGGTGAGGAGCCAGCCCGTTGTTGACCCGAAACTTCTCTAGTGGCGGGCGCGTGGGTCAGTGATGGTGCGGAGGCTCGAGGACCTCGCGGAGGTTGTACGTCATCATGTCTGCGAGGAGGACGAGCACGTCCATCGCTACATGGTTGCGTTGGAGGGCAGGTTCGACAATACCTGGCAGGTTCTTCAGGGATCTCACTGGAGCTATAATCCTGTGATGGTTCCTTCTCTTTGGGTGTCCACCGCCCGCGCCGATACCCGTCGTTCGCTAGGGTTTTAGCTATATTAATTAGTGATGTTACATGTATGATACTATTTGAGATGTATTAGTGATAATATTTCGATGATGTACGGACGCAAGAGATGATTTAATTAGTTTTGCCTATTAGTGGTTTTAGTTGTATTAATTAATTGAACTAGTTGATTGAATTAATTGAACTAGTAAGTGTTTATCAACCTATGTTTCACCTATGAACATAGGAAATGTCCTCTGACGACGAAAACGATTTCGTTATGTGCGAACACTGCGAAGACCAGCGCGCTCTGTGCGACAGAAATTTCCTAGTTGATGATAGGCGCTTCAGCATCAAGCTCGATGAGACCTTCGACGTGAATACAGTAAGTCACAAGGACAAGTCTTTTTTCGTAATTTTAAATTTTCACTATTTGCTTCAACTTATAATTTTAAATTTTCAATATTCTACTAGCGTATCCCATGCCATGCAAGAATTTTTGTCTTGGATAAGATAGGTTTCTGTCCTAACAAAACTATGGAGGTAAAGAGAGTTATTTGAAGACCGAGCATGGTTATACCTTCGACGTCAAATTATACAATGCAGACACGTACACCTATTTTGAATGCAAAACTTGGCAAGCACTATGCAAGGCTTATGCATTTGAGCCTGATATGCTTATCACCTTTGATATTCGTTCGGAAGATGATATTGAAGGTAATAGAGACATTTGGGTCGATGTGCAGACGTCTCCAATTCTACCATTATCTGAGTTTCTCAACCATATTTATGTCTTCGATATTGTATTCATAAATAGCTGATGATACGTCTCCAACATATCTATAATTTTTGATTGTTACATGCTATTATTTATCAAGTCTTGGATGTTTAATGGGCTTTATTATTCACTTTTATATCATTTTTGGGACTAACCTACTAACCCAAAGGCCCAGTCCAGATTGCTGTTTTTTTTTGCCTATTTCAGGGTTTTGCAGAAAAGGAATATCAAACAGAGTCCAAACGGAATGAAACCTTCGCGAGAGATATTTTTGGAGAAAAACACACACGGAAAACGTCAGGACCAAGTCAGGGGACAACTAGGCTGCCCTCGAGAGTGGGGGGCGTGCCCCCCTACCTCGAGGCTGGCCCACACGGCCCCCGGTGCCCTCCTTCTTCCTATATATACCTACGTACCCCAGAAACTCCTAACGCAGAGAGAAAACCCTAATTCCACCGTCGTAGCTTCTGTTCCCGTGGAGATCCCATCTTGGAGCCGGTTCCGGGAGGGGGATCCATCACGGAGGCCTTCATCATCATCATCATCGCCCTCACCATGAGTTGTGAGTAGTTTACCACAGACCTTTGGGTCCATAGCTAGTATCTAGATGGCTTCTTCTCTCTCCGGATCTCAATACAAAGTTCTGCTCGGTCTTCGAGGAGATCTATTCGATGTAATCTCTTTTTGCGGTGTGTTTGTCGAGATCCGGTGAATTGTGAGTTTATGATCAAGGTTATCTATGAAAGATATTTGGTTCTTCTCTGAACTTTTTATGTGCGCTCATAATATCCTTGCAAGTCGCTTCGAATTATTGGTTTGGTTTGGCCTACTAGATCTATAGTTCTTGCAATGGGAGAAGTGCTTGGCTTTGGGTTCAATCTTGCGGTGTCCTTTCTTAGTGACAGTAGGGGCAGCAAGGCACGTATTGTATTGTTGCCATCGAGGATAAAAAGATGGGGTTTTCATCATATTGCTTGAGTTTATCCCTCTACATCATGTCATCTTGCTTAAAGCATTACTATGTTCGTATGAACTCAATACACTAGATGCATGCTGGATAGCGGTCGATGTGTGGAGTAATAGTAGTAGATGTAGAATCGTTTCGGTCCACTTGTCTCGGACGTGATGCCTATATACAATGATCATGCCTAGATAGTCTCATAATTATTCGCTTTTCTATCAATTGCTCGACAGTAATTTGTTTACCCGCCGTAGAATATCGCTATCATGAGAGAACCCACTAGAGAAAACTATGGCCCCCGGGTCTATTCTCAATATATCAATCTGCGTCTACTTTACTTTACTTGCTTTTATTTGTTGTTTTATTAAACCAAAAATATAACTATCATCTCTATCAGATCTCACTCTCGTAAGTGACCGTAAAGGGATTGACAACCCCTTATCGCGTTGGCTGCGAAGTTCTTATTTGTTTGTGCGGGTGCGAGGGACTGGCGCGTGGTCTCCTACTGGATTGATACCTTGGTTCTCAAAAACTGAGGGAAATACTTACGCTACTGTGTTGCATCTCCCTTTCCTCTTCGAGGGAATACAACGCAAGCTCAAGAGGTAGCAGCTGACAACTAATTTATATTGACAGCTTATTTCCATTCAAGCAAACATGTCCAGCGCTTGGTAGACACGACCGTCCACTGTCCCGGGGCTGAACTAAAACGTGTGTCCATTGAAGATCTTGATGCTGTCAAGAGAAATTATTTTACTGAATTTGAAAATCTTACTACTCAAAACGTGTGACCAATAGTGCTCGTATTGAACTACGATCACATCTATTTACGCAAGATGGTAATATTTTTACTATTTGTCCTCAGTGAATCTTTTAGATACATTATTTTTCAAGCTAAACTTCATTGCTAAGTATGTTCCTATATGATGTTCTTTAACAGGGACTCCCGATGACAGTTGTGCCTCAGTGGATCGGTAATAAAGGTCGCATGTCAATTGTTAGCTTACGGCCAAGACAGCCTACATTGCACATGAGTGCATTCAAGATTTCTGGCACCGAACAATGCTTAATAGTGAAAGACTGGAGCAAAATTGTGAACGATCGCAGAGAAGTACTAGGGGGCAGCAATCAGAAGCGCAGCCCACGATTAGGAGACAGGTTCATCTGCATGCTCCAATATGATGAATCAGGAGAGCTACACATGTTCTATGCTATTTTACCTGAGAGAGATCAGCGGGAGTGATTATATAGCTAGTTCATGCTCTTAGTACTTGCATCTCATGTCCGTGTTCTTCATCCTGAACTTAATCTCAAAGTGATTTCCTTTGGGGTCTTATGAACGCTTAATTATAATCTCATGACCATGTTGAACTCGATGACATCTTTGCTTCTGGTACAAGTGAATGTTTTTTCTTTAAGCTAGAGTTGGCGGTGATTAGATAGCGATAATGACTATGATGATTAAATAGTAGTAATGACTACTATGATGATCATTAGCTAGCTATATAGTATTGTTGTTGGTGATGATATGATGCAGGAGTTTTTATATTAATATGATGATGATGATGAGGTATTATATCATTTATGAAAGAAACTGCATATTATAATGAGTTGTTAAATCACTAGGAGTATCGCGGATTACCTACTTTGAGGTGGATATGGATCGTCCTAAGTGATCATGTATATTACTTGATCACTTAGGACGATCCATATCCACTTCAAACTACCTAATCCGCGGTACTTTCACATAGTGATTTAACAACTCATTATAATGTAAAAACAATCTCTAAATTAAATAACACAAAATTAAAGGAAAAATAAAAAACCAAAACCACCTAAAGCATTTAGTACCGGTTGGCGTTACCAACGGTACTAAAGGTATCCCCGCCCCCGGCGCTGGCTCGTGCCACGTGCTAGCCCTTTAGTGGCGGTTCGTGCTGAACCGATACTAAAAGGGGGACCTTTAGTCCCCACCCTTTAGTGCCGGTTACAGAACCGACACTAAAGGCCCCTATGAACCGGTGGTAAAGCTCAGTTCTGCACTAGTGTCTAGTGCATCCGTTGCATGGCAATCCCTACTCACTCACATTGATATCTATTGATGGGCATCTCCATAGCCCGTTGATGTGAGACTATCTTCCTCTTTTGTCATCTCCACAACCACCACTCTATTCCACCTATAGTGCTATATCCATGGCTCATGCTCATGTCTTGCATGAAAGTTGAAAAGTTTGAAAAATTTGAAGTGTGAAACAATTGCTTGGCAGAAACCGAGGTTGTGCATGATTTAAATATGTTGTGTGATGAAGATAGAGCATAGCCAGACTATATGACTTTGTAGCGATAACTTTCTTTGGCCATGTTATTTTGAGAAGACATGATTGCTTTGTTAGTATGCTTGAAGTATTATTACTCTTATGTCAATATTAAAATTTTGTCTTGAATCTTTCGGATCTGAACAATCATGCCACAATAAAGAAAATTACATTGAGAATTATGTTGGTTAGCATTCCACATCAAAAAATATGTTTTTATCATTTACCTACTCGAGGACGAGCAGGAATTAAGCTTGGGGATACTTGATACGTCTCCAACGTATCTATAATTTTTTATTGTTCCATGCTATTATATATTCTGTTTTGGATGTTTAATGGGCTTTATTATACACTTTTATATTATTTTTGGGACTAACCTACTAACCCAAGGCCCAGTGCAAATTGCTATTTTTTTTTTGCCTATTTCAGTGTTTCACACAAAAGGAATATCAAATGGAGTCCAAACGGAATGAAACCTTCGGGAGAGTTATTTTTGGAACGATATCAACACAGAAGACTTGGAGTACATACCAGGAAGCGAGAGAGGCGGCCAGGAGGGAAGGGGGCACGCCCAGGCGGGTAGGTGCGCCCCCACCATCGTGGGGCCCCTATTGCTTCCCTGGCGTTCCTCTTCCTCCTATATATACCTACGTACCCTGAAACTATCAAGGAGGACCACAAAACCCTAATTCCACCGCCGCCACCTTCTGTACCCGTGAGATCCCATCTTGGGGCCTGCTCCGGAGCTCCACCGGAGGGGGCATCGATCACGGAGGGCTTATACATCAACACCATAGCCTCTCCGATGAGTTGTGAGTAGTTTACCACAGACCTTCGGGTTCATAGTTATTAGCTAGATGGCTTCTTCTCTCTCTTTGGATCTCAATACAAAGTTCTCCTCGATCTCCGAGGAGATCTATTCGATGTAGTTCTTTTTGCGGTGTGTTTGTCGAGATCTGATGAATTGTGGGTTTATGATCAAGATTATCTATGAACAATATTGGGTTCTTTTCTGAAATATTTTATGCATGATTTAAATATCCTTGCAAGTCTCTTTGAATTATCGGTTTGATTTGGCATACTAGATCTATAGTTCTTGCAATGGGAGAAGTGCTCGGCTTTGGGCTCAATCTTGCGGTGTCTTTTCCCAGTGACAGCAGGGGCAGCAAGGCATGTATTGTATTGTTGCCATCGAGGATGAAAAGATGGGGTTTCTATCATATTGCTTGAGTTTATCCCTCTACGGCATGTCATCTTGCTTAAGGCGTTACTCTGTTCTTATGAACTAAATACTCTAGATGCATGCTGGATAGCGGTCGATGTGTGGAGTAATAGTAGTAGATGCAGAATCGTTTTGGTCTACTTGTCACGGACGTGATGCCTATATACAATGATCATGCCTAGATATTCTCATAACTCTGCACTTTTCTATCAATTGCTCGACAGTAATTTGTTCACCCACCGTAGAAATCTGCTATCATGAGAGAAGCCACTAGTGAAACCTATGGCCCCTGGATCTATTCTCATCATATTAATCTTCCATCAACTATTTGCTTTACTTTGCATTATTTACTTTCAATCTCTATACCAAAAAAATACCAAAAATATTATCTTATCATATCTATCAAATCTCACTTTTGTAAGTGACCGAGAAGGGATTGACAACCCCTTTTATCGCGTGGTCTCCTACTGGATTGATACCTTGGTTCTCAAAAACCGAGAGAAATACTTACGCTACTGCGCTGCACCACCCTTTCTTCTTCGAGGGAATACAACGCAAGCTCGAGAAGTAGCAGCCATCTTTTAACTTTTTCTTTAAACGACTTGGCATTCTCATAGGCTTGGGTTCTCCATTCATCAAGCAAGCTAATGTCAAATAACCTCTTCTCACCGGCAAGTTTGCAGACATAATTGAGTTCTTTAATAGCCCAATATGCCTTATGTTCTAATTCAAGAGGTAAGTGACATGCTTTTCCATAAACCATTTTATATGGAGACATACCCATAGGATTTTTATAAGCAGTTATATAAGCCCATAATGCGTCATCAAGTTTCTTAGATTAATTCTTTCTAGATCTATTAACAATCTTTCGCAAGATCAATTTAATCTCTCTATTGCTTAATTCTACTTGACCACTAGATTGAGGATGATATGGAGATGCAATTCTATGGTTAACATCATATTTAGCAAGCATATTATGGAAAGCACCATGAATAAAATATGAACCACCATCAGTCATTAAACATATAGGGACTCCAAACCTAGGAAAAGTAAATTCTTTAAGCATCTTAATAGAAGAGTTAAGATCAGCACCACTAGATGGAATAGCTTCTACCCACTTAGTAACGTAATAAACATCAACTAAAATATGTGTATATCCGTTAGAGGAAGGAAAAGGTCTCATATAATCAAAGCCCCAAACATCAAATGGTTCAACAACAAGTGAATAATTCATAGGCATTTCCTGACGTCTACTAATATTACCAATTCTCTGACATTCATCGCAGGACAAGACAAAGTTACGGGCATCTTTGAAGAGAGTAGGCCAATAAAAACCGGACTGCAATACCTTATGTGCAGTTCTATCTCGAGCATGGTGTCCTCCATAGGCCTCGGAGTGACACTTGCGTAGGATCTATTCCTGTTCATGCTCAGGTACACAATGTCTAATAACACCATCTACTCCTTCTTTATAAAGGTGTGGGCCATCCCAAAAGTAATGTCTTAAATCATAGATTTTTTTTTCTTTTGCTGGTATGTGAAGCTAGGTGGTATAAATTTAGCAACAATATAATTAGCATAATCAGCATACCATGGAGCACTACGAGAAGTATTTATGACAGCAAATTGTTCATCAGGAAAGCTATCATCAATAGGTAGTGGGCCATCAACAATATTTTCTAACCTAGACAAGTTATCTGCAACGGGATACTCAGCTCCCATCCTATCAATAATATGCAAATCAAATTCTTGTAGCAAGATAACCCATCTAATAAGTCTAGGTTTAGCATCTTTCTTTTCCATAAGATATTTAATAGCAACATGATCGGTGTGAACAGTTACTTTGGAATCAACCATGTAAGATCTGAACTTATCACATGCTGAAACAACTGCTAAAAATTATTTCTCAGTAGTAGCATAATTTCTCTGGGCACTGTCTTGAGTTTTACTAGCATAATGAATAACATTCAATTTCTTATCAACTCTTTGTCCTAGAACGGCACAAACAGCACAATCACTCGCATCACACATAATTTCAAAGGGTAAATTCCAATCAGGTGGTGGAACAATAGGTGTAGAAATCAAGGCTTTCTTAAGTATTTCAAATGCTCCTACACAATCATCATCAAAAACAAAAAGGAACATCTTTTTGCAAGAGATTAGTGAGAGGCCTAGAAATTTTGGAGAAGTCTTTAATAAACCTCCTATAGAAACTAGCATGACAAAGAAAACTTCTAATACCTTTGATATCTTTAGGACAAGGCATCTTTTCAATAACATCCACTTTAGCTTTATCAACTTCAATACCTCTTTTAGAAATATTATGCCCCAAAACAATGCCTTCATTAACCATAAAGTGGCACTTCTCCCAATTCAAGACAGGATTAGTTTCTTCACATCTCTTCAAAACTCGATCAAGGTTGCTTAAGCAATCATCAAAAGAAATTTCATTAACGGAGAAATCATCCTTGAAAACCTCAACAATCTTTTCACAAAAGTCAGAGAATATAGCCATCATACATCTTTGAAAGGTAGTCGGTGCATTTCATAAACCAAAAGGCATACATCTATAAGCAAAAGTACCGAAAGGGCAAGTAAAAGTGGTCTCTTCTTGATCCTCTTTTGACACATGTATTTGAGAGAAACCGGAATAACCATCTAGAAAGTAGAAATGTGTATGTTTGGATAGTCTTTATAGCATTTGATCAATAAAAGGTAGAGGGTAATGATCTTTCTTAGTAGCTTTATTTAATTTACAAAAATCTATTACCATTCCATAACTTGTAACAATTCATTGTGGGATCAGTTCATCCTTCTCATTAGGAACAACAGTAATGCCTCCCTTCTTGGGGACACAATGAACAGGACTCACCCACTGACTAACAGTAAAAGGATAAATGATACCTGCCTCGAGAAGCTTTGGTATTTCATTTCTTACCACTTCCTTCATCCTAGGATTTAATCGGCGTTGGTGGTCAACAACTAGTTTAGTATTTCGTTCTAACTTAATTTTGTGTTGGCATAAAGTGGTACTAATGCCCTTAAGATCATCAAGAGTATATCCAATAGCAGCACGGTGCTTCTTGAGAGTTTTCAATAGTCTCTTTTCTTCATGCTCTGAAAGGTTAGCACTAATAATAACAGGATATATCTTCTTTTCATCGAGATAAGCATATTTCAAAGAATCAGGCAAAGGTTTAAGCTCAAAAACGGGATCCCCCTTAGGTGGAGGAGGATCACCTAGGATTTCAACAGGCAAATTGTTTTTCAGAATAGGTCCTTTTTTAAAGAATATTTCATCTATTTCCCTTCTTTCATTCATAAACATATCATTCTCATGTTCTAGCAAATACTGCTCTAGAGGTTCAGTAGGAGGCATAGCAATAGAACCAAGACCAATAATTTCATCCTTACTAGGCAATTCTTTATCACGAGGTTGTCTACGAAATTTAGGGAAATTAAAATCATGAGACATATCCCCTAAACCAACAGTAATAATGTTTTTCTCGCAATCTATTCTAGCATTAATAGTATTCAAGAAGGGTCTAACAAATATAATGGGACAAAAGTCATCTTGAGGGGAGCCAAGAACAATAAAATTAGTAGGATATTTTATTTTCCCACACAAGACTTCAACATCTCTAACAATCCCAATTGGTGATATAATATCTCTATTAGCAAGCTTAATAGTAACATCAATCTCTTCCAACTCAGCAGGTGCAATTTCATTCATAATTTCTTCATATAAGGTAAAAGGACTTGCACTCACACTAGCACCCACATCACATAAACCATGATAACAATGATCTCCTATTTTAACAGAAACAACAGGCATGCCAACAATAGATCTATGTTTGTCTTTAGTATCAGGTTTGGCAATTCTAGCAACTTCCTCACAGAAATAAATAACATGCCCATCAACATTATCGGCCAAGAGATCTTTAATCATAGTGATATTAGGTTCAGCTTTGATTTGTTCAGGTGGTCTAGGTGCTCTAATATTACTTTTATTAACCACAGTTGAAGCTTTAGCATGATCCTTTATTCTAACAGGAAAAAGTGGTTTCTAAATATAAGTAGTAGGAATAACAGGATCAACATTATAAGTGATAGTTTCTTCTTCAACTTTAATTCGTTCAACTACTTTAACTTCAATGGGAGGATGATATTTAAACCACTTCTCCTTAGTAATATCAACATGAGTAGCAAATGATTCACACAAAGAAGCTACTATCTTAGAGTCAAGTCCATATTTAGTGCTAAATTCATGAAAAGCATCGATAGCCATAAAAGATTTAACACAATCAAACTTAAGGCTTATACCTGACTCATTACCTCTGTCGAGATCCCAATCTTCAGAGTTGTGTTTAATTCTTTCCAATAAATCTCATTTGAATTCAATAGTCTTATTCATATAAGAGCCATCACAAGAATTATCGAGCATGGTTCGGTTATTATGAGAAAGCCGAGCATAAATTTTTTGAATAATATTTTTTCTTGAGAGCTCATGATCGGGGCATTAATATAACATTGACTTAAGCCTCCCCTAAGCTTGAGCGATACTTTCTCCTTCACGAGGCCAAAAAATATATATATAATTCCGATCACGATGAACTAGATGCATAGGATAGAACTTCTGATGAAATTCCAATTTCAATCGGTTGTAGTTCCATGATCCAATATCATCACATAGCCTATACCATGTAAATGCCTCTCCCTTCAAAGATAAAGGGAATACTTTCGTCTTGACAAAATCCTCTGGGATACCTCCAAGCTTAAATAATCCACAAACTTCATCCACGTAGATTAGGTGTAAATCAGGATGCAATGTTCCGTCTCCTGCATAAGGATTAGCTAGAACTTTCTCTACCATACCCAAAGGAATTTCAAAGTAAATATATTCAAAGGGTTCGGTGGGTTGAGGGGCAACTCTTTGTTCTTCCGGTCAGGGTGAAGATACCACGAACAAACCTCTCAAAGGATTATTTTCCATAGTAACAAGTGACAGTAAATTTCAGCACACTATATAAATGATTCCTTACCAAATTCCACTTACCAAAGGCGCTTCACTCCCCGGCAACGGCGCCAGAAAAGAGTCTTGATGACCCACAAGTGTAGGGGATCTATCGTAGTCCCTTAAATAAGTAAGAGTGTCGAACCTAACGAGGAGCAGAAGGAAATGCCAAGCAGTTTTCAGTAAGGTTTTCTCTGCAAGCACTGAAATTATCGGTAACAGATAGTTGTATGATAGTATAATTCATAATGGGTAACAAGTAAGAAAAGTAAACAAGGTGCAGCAAGGTGGCCCAATCCTTTTTGTAGCAAAGGACAAGCCTGGACTTTCTTTTATATAAAGCAAAGTGCTCCCGAGGACACATGGAAATTACTGTCAAGCTAGTTTTCAGCATGCTCATATGATTCACGTTTGGTACTTTGATAATTTGATATGTGGGTGGACCGGAGCTTGGGTGATGTCCTTCCTTGAACAAGCCTCCCACTTATGATTAACCACTCTCGCAAGCATCTGCAACTACGAAAGAAGTATTAAGATAAATCTAACCATAGCATGAAACATAGGGATCCAAATCAGCCCCTTACGAAGCAACGCATAAACTAGGGTTTAAGCTTCTATCACTCTAGCAACCCATCATCTACTTATTACTTCCAGATGCTTTTCCCTAGGCCCAAATAATGGTGAAGTTTCATGTAGTCGACATTCACATAACACCACTAGAGGAAAGACAACATACATCTCATCAAAATATCGAACGAATACCAAATTCACATGATTACTTATAACAAGACTTCTCCCATGTCCTCAGGAACAAACGTAACTACTCACAAAGCATGTTCATGTTCATGATCATAGGTGTATTGAATAGCATTAAGGATCTGAACATATGATCTTCCACCAAATAAACCAACTAGCATCAACTACAAGGAGTAATCAGCACTACTAGCAACTCACTTGTACCAATCTGGGGTTTTGAGACAAAGATCAGATACAAGAGATGAACTAGGGTTTGAGAGGAGATGGTGTTGGTGAAGATGTTGATGGAGATTGACCCCCTCTCGATGAGAGGATCGTTGGTGATGATGATGGCTTCGATTTCCCCCTCTCGGAGGGAAGTATCCTCGGCAGAACAGCCCTGCGGGAGCTCTAGATTGGTTTTGCCTCGGTTCCGCCTCGAGATGGCGGCACTTCATCCCGAAAACCTCCTTATGATTTTTTTTCTGGTCAAAACACGTTGATATAGCAGAAGATGGGAGTCGGAAGCCTGCCGGGTGGCCCACAAGGTAGAGGCGCCCCCAGGGGGCTAGGGCGCGCCCCCACCCTTAAGACTGGGTGCTGGCCCCCTCTGGTGCTTCTTTCGCCCAACATTATTTATATATTCCAGAAATATTCTCCGTGAAGTTTCAGGACTTTTGGAGTTGTGCAGAATAGGTATCTCAGATTTGCTCCTTTGTGTAAACCTTGTACAATAAGACATAAGTATTGTGATATAATGTGTAGTAACAGCCCATAATGCAATAAATGTCAATATAAAAGCATGATGCAAAATGGACCTATCAGGCGCCCTCACGTCGCGCGAGCCACAGCTGATCCATGTCGCGCCCCAAAAATCCAAGTTAGTTACCCCATGCGGCTCGGAGTATTTGGTAGCATTCCTTCTCCTCGCAACCTCGTTCAGTGCAGAAGCCTCTTCTTTCACATGAGTCGCTTGCGCGTCAAGGGGGGCCTCCTGAGCATCGCGCCTCAGGAGCTCCTACCGGACCCGGGGCCCTCACCTCCTGGCCTTGTCCCAGGCATCGCTATCTGACATACCAGCGACAGCCGAGCCTTGTTCGGGGTTGGGTCCTAGCAACGCATATCACTAATGTGAACGTGAGGGAGGGGTCTATTGTAATGCCCCGGGTGTAATACTTTCCCTTTTGGGAAATATTGTTGGGGAACGTAGCATAAATCAAAAAATTTCTACGTCTTCACCAAGATCCAAAGATGGAGACATCTAGCAACGAGTAACTTAGAGTGCATCTACATACCGTTATGAAGATTGCGTGCGGAAGCTTTCAACGAAGAGGGGATGAAGTAGTCGTACTCTTCACGTTCTTCGTCACCGATGATCTAGCGCCGAACGGACGGCACCTCCGCGTTCAACACACGTACGGTGCAGCAACGTCTCCTCCTTCTTGATCCATCAAGGGGGGGGGAGAAGTCGTCAGAGATCCGGCAGCACGACGGCGTGATGACGGATGCAGTGGATGTCGCAGCAGGGCTTCGCCGGGCTGCCCTGCGTTGGGAGTATGGGGTGTGACGGGAGGGGGAGAGGCGCCAGGGATGAGGTGTGGCTGCCCTCTCCCCCCCCCCCCACATATATATAGGGGGCCAGGGGGGCGCCAGCCCCTTGCAGATCCAATCTGCAAGGGGGGGGCGGCGGCCAGGGAGGAGTCCCCCTCCCCCAAGGCAAGTGGTGGCCCCCCTCCCCTTAGGGTTTTATCCCTATGCGCATGGGGAGGTGGGGCCCCCTTGTGGTGCGCCAGCTCCTAGGGCTGCACACATCCCCTTGCGGCCTGGGGGCCCCACCGGGAGGGGTGGCCCCACCCGGTGGACCCCCGGGGCCCCTCCGGTGGTCCCGGGACGCTCCCGGTGACCCCCGAAGATCACCCGTTGGCCGAAACTGGACTTCCCATATATCGATCTTTACCTCCGGACCATTCCGGAACTCCTCGTGACGTCCGGGATCACATCCGGGACTCCGAACAACTTTCGGGTTTCCACGTGCATTAATCTCTACGACCCTAGCGTTACCGAACCTTAAGTGTGTAGACCCTACTGGTTCGGGAGACACGTAGACATGACCGAGACCACTCTCCGGTCAATAACCAACAGCGGGATCTGGATACCCATGTTGGTTCCCACGTGTTCCTCGATGATCTTCATCGGATGAACCACTGTGTCAAGGATTCACTCAATCCCGTATGTTATTCCCTTTGTCCATCGGTACGATACTTGCCCGAGATTCGATCGTCGGTATTCCCAATACCTTGTTCAATCTCGTTATGGCAAGTCTCTTTACTCGATCCGTAATCCATCATCCCGTGACTAACTACTTATTCACATTGAGCTCATTATGATGATGTATTACCGAGTGGGCCCAGAGGTACCTCTCCGTCACACGGAGTGACAACATCCCAGTCTCGGTCCGTACCAACTCAACAGACACTTTCGGAGATACCCGATGCGTACCTTTATAGCCACCCAGTTACGTTGTGACGGTTGGCACACCCAAAGCACTCCTACGGTATCCGGGAGTTGTACAACCTCATGGTCTAAGGAATAAATACTTGACACCGAAAAGCTTATGCATTACGAACTATACGATCTCGTGTTATGCTCAAGTTTGGGTCTTGTCCATCACATCATTCTCCTAATGATGTGATCCCGTTATCACCGACATCTCATGTCCATGGTCAGGAAACCATGACCATCTGTTGATCAACGAGCTGGCTACTAGAGGCCTACCAGGGACTCATTGTGGTCTATGTATTCACACATGTATCGCTGTTTCCGTACAATACAGTTCAAGCATGAATAACAGACAATTATCATGAACAAGGAGATATAATAATAATGCTTTTATTATTGCCTCTAGGGCATATCTCCAACAAATATATATATCTTTGGCTCCATCAGTTCCATTCCGGGTTCTTCGTCTTTTCGGGTTTTTCGTTGTTTTGTTGTGTGCGTGTGTGCATTCATCCATGTCATGTTGTTATATGCATTGCATTGCATTTGTGTTGTCGTTTGCATCCGGTCCCACTCGTTCCTTCCCGTTGTACGTTTCGAGTTTCGGAGCTCTCTCACGTGCCCGAGGCATCCCCGAGGCCTAATTTTGTGTTTGGCCATGTAACGTTTCCGGTTTGGCGTGAGACTTGTCGTGCGATGTTGTTTTGTTATGTGTAACGCGCCTGTCAAGTTTTGTCGCGTTTGGAGTTCGTTTGATGCTCCAACAGTTATCCTCGTGGGCTAAAAGTACCTCCTCTTTGAGGCCCAAGAAACCCCTCCAACAGCCCACCAACCCAACTCAAACCCTTCCCTTCATCTAGACCGTTCAATTGTGATCTCGTGGCCGAAAACCTCTCCTCATTTGGACAACCCTAGCTCCTTGTGCATATAAAAACGTCCACCCCCTCCAATTTTGCATCCAAAACCCTAATGTGTCCACCTCTGCAGCGCGGTGCTTCCACCGTTGACGCGCGGTGCTTCCATCGTTGACACGCCGTGCTTCCGACCTCGTTGCACCTGTGCTTCCGACTCGTCGCCGCCGTGCTTCCGACTCGCCGCGCCGTGCTTCCGACGTTGTCGCGCCGTGTTTCCGAGCCGACTCCGTCGTCTTCAACCTCCCACAGGTCGCCGCGCCATCGCCGCCGGCCGGACCTCGCGTCTCTGGCCACCTCCCTTCTCCTCGCCGCCGCCCCGCGCAGGAGCTCCCTCGCCGCCCCGCCTCGGCCAGGCCCGTCGGCGCCGCCGCCTCCCAGCCGCGGCCTCTCGCCGGGTCGCCGCGCCGGCCGGGGCTCCCTTCCCGCCGGCCGATCCCCTTCGCCAGCCGCCGGGCCCGAGCCACCGACGCCAGCCGCCAGCCGCTCGAGGAGCGCTCGAGGCCCCGAGCCTCCCGATCCGATCTGGGAGCCGGGCGGACCCTAACGGGTCGGGGATCCCGACCCGCGACCCGCAGGACCCGCGCCCGCGCCCGTTTGCCCGCACCGATCCGGCCCGCTCCGCTGGACCTGATCCACTCCAGATCCAGATCCGCCTGAGGTTGCTTCAAATTTCCCTAAGTCCCTAGTAGTTTTTCATGTCTGATGCGTTTTTGTAATGGTGTTAACTTTTGCTGTGCATGTCCGATTTGAGCATATGATATGTCAAAATGATCGTGGTGACATGTACTATGTTTTGTTCCATTGTGCCATGCATGTTTGAGGTCATCTAGATGTCTTAATCTTCATGGGAAGAGTGCTACTTGTTATAAACTGCTGCTATTAGTTGTTTTCATGCCATGTTTGCAATGTGATAACTTGTTGCATGTTTATCCAAATGAAGCAAATGATATGTCCACATGTTCATCATGAAATGCTCTACATGTGGGTTGCTTTAGCTTGCATGATAGATTTCATCTTGCCATGTTTATCTCCTTTGCAAAAGTGCATGTGGTTGTTATGTTGTTAGACTTGTTACGAGATGCCTAGTTGAGGAGCTCATTGCTATTGATGTGGTTGTCCCCTTGTTGCATGCTTAGATGTTTTGGACTCCCCATCATGTGTACTTTGTTGTGGTGTTTACCACTTGCCATGTTATGATTTGAGGTGACTTAAACTTGCTCACAAACGTGCCATGATATTACTGCTGTTTTAGCACTTAGTGAAATTTCACTAAGTCTGGAATCTGTAATTTCCAGATGCCATGTTTGCTTGTTGTTCTAGACAAATCCATGATAGTTTTGGGGTGACTCTTGATGATTCCTTGTTGTATATGTTGTTTGCTATCCATTCATGCTCTCACATGCTTATTTGGGTGGATGTAGCATATTTATCTTTTGCTCCCAAGTTGCTATAAAATACTGCTGTCAGGATTTTGTTGTCATGTTCAAAATGTTATAGCTTGTTGCTATTGATCCATGCCTCCTATGGAGATGCTCCAATGGATTTGTTTGCTGTAGGATATGTCTACTTTATGTCCAGGCTCCTTGTCATGATGTTTGAGTGCTGTAGACTATATATTTCTTGCTCCGAAGTTGCTATGTGGCTGTTAATTTCAGCTTTGCCATATTTATTGTTTCGGGTGTATCTTTTAGCCCGTTGCTCCGTTTTGAGCAAGTCCTATATGAAACTTGTGTGATTTTGTATGTAGATTCATAATATCCTCTTGTTATCATGTTTTGAAGTATCTTGCTTGTTGCATATTGTCATGCTCCTTGTGTTGTACCTCTGTGCTTCCCATGTTGACTTTATGTGCTTCCTAAGTGCATCTGTAGTGCTTCCTTAGTGCATCGGTCATGCATCCTGTGGTTTGCGCATTGCATCTTGTTGATTTCGTGCCTCGTGTGTTTTGTTTTGAGTAGAGCCGGAAGCCGAGACCGAGTACGAGAACGAGGTTACTACCGAGGTTGAGAACGAGGAGCCCACTCACGATCCCGTCGACGACTCTTCAGGCAAGATGACCTGACCCGGATATCATTACTATCTTTGCCTATTGCTAGAAGTCTCGCTCTATAGCTTTTGCCTCGATGCCCATGTTTTCCTGTCAGCCTCCTATTGTAACCATGAATCTGTCTAACCACCCTACCTATGCAAACCTTTGATTGGCTAAGTAAGCTTCGCTCAGCCCCTCTTATCGCATTGCTAGTTGCAGGAGAAGATTGAAGATTCTTGCTTCTTGTTGAAGCTTGTTGGGATATCACACTATATTAATTATTAAATAAAATTATCTATATATTGGTAATGGGTGGAAGGTTAAGCCTTTTGCTTGGTGATTTGTTCCACCCATGCCGCCCTAGGAACCGTATAAACCGGTGTTATGTTCCTTGATTTTGTGTTCCTCACACGGTTGGGGTTATGGGACCCCCTCGATAAACCGCTAAGTGCTAAGTCTTTTCCAGCAAGTCCCAACATTGGTACTATTTGCCTAATAACTAAAAACTTGCATAGGGAGTAATTAACCCTCTTCTTAATCAACAACCCGGGCCAGTGCTCCACATGAGTGTTGGTCCAAACTGGGGGTTACGCGGGGCCACCTCGAGGGAACTCAAGGTCTGGTAAAAACCTGTGGAATCACCCATCCGGTCGTGGCCTGAGACTAGATACGCGCGGCTACTGTCAGGGTGTCGGCACGCCGAGAGGATTTGCTGGATTAGCCTTACCTTAGTCGGAGTATCTTGAGCACGGGATTCCGAGGATACTCGGGCCTTCCCACCTTGGAGTTGCGACTCCGCGGATCGTTGGCTTGTCATGGGCCAAATTGGAACACCCCTGCAGGGTTATGAACTTTCGAAAGCCGTGCCCGCGGTTATGTGGCAGATGGGAATTTGTTAATATCCGGTTGTAGAAAACTTGACACCATGTTCAGAACACACTACCAGCGTGAGTACCATGACGGTCATTTTCCGAAAGGGGTTCGGGAAGTGAACACGGTGGGGTTATGTTTGACTTGTTTAGTTAGGATCACGTCGTGATCACCTTTTCGTCCGAGGCACTTCTCTTCTCGCTCTCTTTTACGTAAGTTAGTGCTAGTGCTGCTGCAACCTCTTATTCTTTCTTCAGCCTTGCTCCACACCCAAGGCTTGGATAGTTGTGTTACCCGGGAACGGGATTGCTGAGTCCTCTGTGGCTCAGAGACTCTACACCACACACCAGATGCAGGTACTCAGGCGATCTATTCAAGTGACGGCACCGAGCTGTACTGGGAGTACGACGAGGACCGTAGCCGTTACTATGTGCACTATCCCGGCGACCAGTAGAGGTTTCTACTAGGGGCGACTCAGACCTGTGATGTATGTTATGTTTGGTATCTTTCATTTGGATCTTCACCCGTAGACGGGTTGTGATGTTTATTTGAATGATGTTTGGATATGTAATGAATTGTGTGACGTGGCGAGTGTAAGCCAACTATCTTTTCCGCTTTCATCCCTATTTTTACATGAGATGTGCAAAGGTACCAAACTTGCGATCATTCCAGAATGGGCTTATATTTTTAAGTCGTGCCTCGACACGTAGGAGATATATTCCCATCCTGGGCATTACAAGTTGGTATCAGAGCCTTCTCCGACCTAGAAGCCCCCACTGTTTGATCGAATCGTTGACGGTTGAGTCTAGGCACACACTGAAAATGTTTTGAGTCCTATATTTATATCAGAGAGTAGGATTTATTTTGCTCCTCATCTCTTTTCACTCTGGTGAGGACTCCTGACGATTACTCTTGCCTCTTCTACCCTCAAAAATTGCACAATTTTTTTTTAGGAATCTCGCGAGTATTGTTTGGATTGTTTCGATGTCTTTGTGAAGAGAATATTGTTCTCGATGCCTCCTGACATTAGGGGTTGTGGCAGTGTCCCGGGGAGTTGAGCTTCGAGGTATTGTCGTCACAAACATATCGCGGCAGTTCTTAAAAACTTAAGACGGCCGACATCGAAAACTCTCCTATGCGGTTAGTGGCAAGATAACCCCAACATCACCTAGTACTGGGGAGGTAGTTCGGGAGTATTGCTATAGCTTGTATAGTGGATGCATTTCGAAGGTCCGAGGTAGACGGTTTCCGAAAACAACTGGTTATGTGTTGAAGGATGGATACAGCTGGATGTAGGATTAGAGTTGAGTGCGCGATGCTTCCCCTGTATCCCCAACACCTGATTGCATAACTGGAAACTTTCGGAAATTAATAGGTGGGTTCATCCAGTAGCTCGTAGGCATTCTTCCAACGAATGCAGGTTGTGGAGTTCGGGGTTCTACATTGAGTGAAGTAGCTTTATGGCCGATGTTCCGATCGGGAGTTGCATCTTAAAGGGTCATTGGCTATGCTGATCCGGGGATTGCAAAACCCTTTGGTAACACGTTCCATAAGCTTTTAGCACAAAGATGTCGAACGAAGCTCCTATCTTGTGTTTGTTCTATCTGCACCTTGTTGTTTTTCTTATTTACCTTTTATCTCCCAAGTGGCTTCTCATGAAGATTGTTGTTATCATTAAACTGAGAATTTCATTCGTTCCTCTTGTTCGAATGATTCTTGTGAAGACTATGTTGCATTTCTAGCCGTTGTTTCAGCTTATATCTTCTTTCAATCAAATGGCTGATTGGTGGTCATCTATTTCAGGATGGCTCCTAAAAGGGTTCCCAACGCTAACCCAAAGGGTGAAGAGGTTCCTGATCGTCCTCCTTCTCCTCCTCCTTCGTCTGAGGCCTGGAGAGAAATTATGCAGACTACAAATCAGAACACCCAGATGCTTATGCAGATGATGCAGCAGATGCAAGCAAATCAAGCAAATCAGGGTGCTCAGGGGAACCAAGGCAATTTCTTCAACCAACAGCACCATGCTATGCTCAACCAGTTCTTGGCTAATCAACCAAAGGCTTTCAGTTACTGTGTCGAGCCTCTCGATGCTGAAGATTGGATTACTGATATCAAGAAGCATTTTGAGTGCAGCAACGTAAGGCCCGAGGACTATGTGAAGTTTGCAGCCTTCCAACTCAAGGACCAAGCAGCTGATTGGTGGCAGCAGTACAAAGACTCCAGAGCAGGGCGTGAAATCTCCTGGGATGATTTCTACAAGGACTTTCGCTCGCACCACATTCCAACAAGTGTCATCGAGGGTATTCGTGAGCAATTCCGCAACCTGAAGCAAGGCTCTATGACTGTCTACCAGTATAATGTCAAGTTCCAAAACCTTGCCCGCTATGCAAAGAAAGACATTCCAGATGCCAAGAGCAAGATCTATCAGTTCCGTGGTGGTCTGAAGGATGAACTCCAACTTGCTCTCACCTTGTTCGAGCCTGATGAGTTTGACAAATTCTATAACATGGCGCTTAAGCAAGAGGCAGCCCACCTCAAGATGGAAACTTCCAAAAAGAGGATCAGAGACGCTGTTCACTCCTCCTCATCTTCTCAAGTGGTCGTGAAGCAACAGAAGTTTTGGCTTCCACCTCCTCCAGTGATCCGAGCTCCCTACAACAACAACAATAAGAACTCTGGTGGCCGTGGTTTCTCCCACCCACCCAACCCAAGCAACCAGTCAAAGCATCAGTCTCAAGGTTCCAAGTCAAGTGCTCCTCATTACCGTCCTCTCTCAGAAGTGGTCTGCAACAAGTGCACTCAGAAGGGTCATTATGCTAACAAGTGCCCCAACCCAAGGCGCCTTCCGCCTCCTCCACCTGTTAGCCCAGCTATTGTCAAGAATAATCCAAAGGCAGCAAGAGTGAATCTGATGAATGCAGCGCAAGCGGAGAATTCTTCTGATGTGATATTGGGTAACCTTCCAGTCAACTCTTTTCCTACAAAAGTCTTGTTTGATTCGGGCGCATCATGTTCTTTCATGTCTCAACCATTTCCATCCAAGCATAATGTTGACATCAAAAGTTTGCCAAGGGAATTATCAGTTGTTTCTCCGGGTAAACTAATGCATTCAAAAATATTTGCTTCGGATGTATCTATTCGCATGGGTGATTATCGCTTTCTGGCTAATCCGGTGGTTCTCGGCAACTCCGACATTGACCTCATCCTCGGGATGGAATGGCTTTCTCAGCATGATGCTCACATTTATTGTGCAAATAAGGAAGTCAAGATCACTCATCCTAATGAAGATGTGATTATCTTCGCCTCTCGGGATAACACAATCAGGCTTTGCTCTCTCAATGACAAGGGCGAGATTAATGCCATCTCTCAAATTCCGGTGGTTAACGAATACGAAGACGTCTTTCCTGAAGAACTTCCAGGCATGCCTCCACATCGTCAAGTGGAATTCGTCATTGAACTCGAGCCTGGTACTGAGCCAGCATGCCGGCGTCCGTGCAAGCTCTCCCCCCAAGAGTTGAAGGAGTTGAAGAAACAGCTTGATGAACAGGAGCGTATGGGTCTGATCAGGCCTAGTACGTCTCCTTGGGGCTGTGGTGTCTTATTTGTCAAGAAGAAGGATGGCACGGAGCGCCTTTGCGTCGATTACCGGCCATTGAACCAGAAGACAATAAAGAACAAGTATCCGCTCCCCAACATCAATGAATTGTTCGAGCTGCTCAAAGGAGCTAAAGTGTTCTCTAAGCTCGATCTCTGAATGGGTTATCACCAAATTCGCATTCGTGAAGAAGATATCCACAAGACTGCCTTCAGAACGAGCTATGGCTCCTATGAGTATACAGTCATGTCTTTTGGCCTCGCTAATGCTCCACCTACCTTCTCGAGAATGATGCACTACATTTTCAACCCCTACACCAACGATTTTGTGCTTGTGTATCTGGATGACATTTTGGTATTCTCCAAGAATTAAGAAGATCACGAAAAGCACCTCCGTCTGGTTCTCGACAGACTCCGTGAACATAAGTTCTATGCCAAGTTCTCCAAGTGCGAATTCTGGCTCGATAAGGTCTTGTATCTGGGCCATATCATCTCCGCTGACGGTATTGTGGTCAACCCTGAGAAAGTTGAAGCCATTGTCAACTGGGAACCTCCTCAGAACGTCAAGCAACTCCGAAGCTTTCTTGGTCTTGCTAGATATTGCAGAAGGTTCGTTGAGAACTTCTCCAAGATTGCCAAGCCTCTCTCCAACTTGTTGCAGAAGAATGTCAAGTACAACTGGTCTCCAGACTGTGATGTGGCATTCAAAACTCTCAAAGAAAAGCTCATCTCTGCTCCAGTTCTTACTCCTCCAGATAAGTCCAAGCCCTATGAAGTATTCTGTGATGCTTCTCTTCAAGGACTTGGTGGTATGCTAATGCAGGACAAGAAGATTGTGGCATACACTTCTCGTCAACTGAAGCCAAGTGAGAAGAACTACCCCACACATGATCTCGAACTAGCAGCTTTGGCACATGCTTTGATTACGTGGAGACACCTTCTGTTGGGCAGAAAAGTCGACATCTTCACCGATCACAAGAGCTTGAAGTACATCTTCACACAGCCGAACCTGAACCTCCGCCAGACTCGTTGGGTCGAAATGATCCAAGAGTATGATCCAAGCATCGAATACACTCCTGGCAAGGCAAATGTGATTGCAGATGCTTTGAGCAGAAAGGCATATTGCAACAGCCTCCTTATCAAGTCGTTCCAGCCTGAGCTTTGTGAAGCATTCAGGAAGCTCAACCTCCAAGTTGTTCCGCAAGGCTTTCTTGCAAATCTTAAAGTTGCTCCTACCTTGGAAGATCAGATCCGTGAGGCCCAACTCAGTGATGCTATGGTGCAGAAAGTGAAACATGGTGTCGGTGTACTAAGGTAGGGGTACCTCAGTACCCCAACTTGTGCACGGGCAGTAGCAGCTTCCCGCGGCAGGGCCTACCATGAGCTTGCCGGAGACCATCCTGCTCCATATAAAGCCATTCAAAAACAAAGTATACCAGACAGAAGATCGAGGCCCCGGCAAGTGGAGCTTGCCGGGAAGGCCGTCCCAGGCTCAAGATTACCTCACTAGCACAAGACCCTGGCAAGAGGAGCTTGCCAGGAAGGCCCGAAGACCACATTTAAGAAGACATGCCTCGGCGCGACGTGCGCCCCGGCAGGGCCCGGGGAGCGACAAGCTTCAGAGCCCGACAAGCTCCCGGGCCCGGCAAGGTCAAGACCCCGGCAAGGTGCTTGCCGGGGAAGGGTTGCGCTGTGTGCCCGCGCTCCAGCTCATCGGACCATGCGTCGCCCTGGGGCCACTCCAGGGACGCATGGCGGATGGCTGTGCAGCCTGGGGGACACGGTGGCACTCCACGGTGATAAAGCTATCGCCGTGGCAAACGGAGACGCAAGGCGGGCGCTTTTGGGGTCGACGGCGACGGGCATTAAATGCTCTTGTCCCCCACTGTCAAAGTAGGTGATGACCACTGTTCACGCACTGTTCATCCACTGTAGCTCCACTATTCCCGCACTGTTACAACTACCACCACTATTACATTTCTACCCTTTCTCCTACGTTGACACCTGTCGGTGACCCCTTGCACTATAAAAGGAGGCCAATGCACAACGTAGAGGGGGTTCGGAACCTAGATTGCTCACTCGCTCGGTGTAGCTAGTTCTTCAAGCTCCCGAGCTCCTCAACTCAATACAATCAAGCAGGAGTAGGGTTTTACGCGTCCATCGCAGCCCGAACCTGGGTAAACTGCCCGCGTGCTCTCCACGATCTGCTCTTTGTGCTCCCTCCGCCCTCTTACCGCACAAACAAGGGGCTCCGGTCCCATAGGTGTTCGTGGTGGACAGTTTCCCCCGACATCTTTGGCGCGCCAGGTAGGGGGCATCGAGGTTGTGCGAACCTGATCCGGCGTTCACGCGGGCGCATTCTTCATCAACCTCTCCAAATTCGTCAGCTTCATCAACAACAGCGCCATGGCCCCGAAGAAGAAGGTTTCGGAGGTCGCAGGCCCGTCTGCGTCCCACCCGCCGCCACCGGAGCCAACGGTGGGCGGGGGAGACGCCGTCGGAAGGGTGGTCGCCGGCGAGGAAACTCGCGGCGCCACCAAATCCAAGGACAAGACGGACGACCGAGCCTCGGACTTCGTGGACGCGCCACGTCCATCTCAGCAAACGACAACCCAGCAGCGCCATGCCACAGGAGGTGGCATCCGCTTGCTGGGCCAAGGGCAAACCGGAGGCTCGCGGGACGCTCCGGGCCATCGTCCTGGCACGAGCAAGGCGCGGTCGCCGGGGCGGGGCCCTGCTCCTTCTAACCCAGTTAGGAGTCCGAGCATATCCCGCTCCTCGCACCGCTCGCCCCCGCTCCCCTCCTCTCCAGCAGAAGCGCTCGCAAGAGCGCAACTGCTCCTCGACTTCCCTCCAGCGGCAGACAAGGCCGAAGACTGGAGGGCAACCATCCAGAGCCTGATCGCCTTCGCCAACAACGACTCTCCACAACAGCCGGCGACCTCGCGGCCGCGGCAAGTCGAGAAGACGAAGGCCGACGGCGACAAGACCGCCGGGGGTGCAACCACCGTGCACTCCCCGCCGCGGAAGCAAAAGACGCCTCCCCGCCGGATCAACGTCGACGACGACTCCACGGCGTCGTCGGATCCGCGGGCTCGTCGGGACCAGCGCCAGGTCCTTGACGACCGACGACAAGAAGACGCTCGAACAACGATCGAGCGCCGCCGAGAAGCTCGGCGACAATCAGATCAGCGAGCTGGAGCCACTGTCGACGCGCGTGCTCCCGGTGAACCAGGCGACTTGCCGTACGCGGCAGGTTGCCCTGCGTTTACCCGTGAGCTGCGGCGCGTCCAGTGGCCCAGCATGAAGAACTTCAAGCCCGACGTACCGGAGAAGTACGACGGCAAGACACACCCCTCGGAGTTTCTCAGCATCTACACAATCGCAGTGCAGGCTGCCGGGGGGCGCGACGAGAAGATATTGGCGAATTACTTCCCGCTCGTGCTTAAGCCGAACGTTCGTTCTTGGCTTATGCACTTGCCGGAAGGCTCCATTTCTTCTTGGGCAGATCTTTGCCACCAGTTTGTTGGCGCCTTCACGGGCGGCCACAAACCCCACGGCCAGGAGAGCGATCTCCACATTCTGGCACAGAAGGAAGGAGAACCCCTGCGCATGTACATCCAACGCTTCAGTCGTGTGCAGCACAACATCCCCGACGTCCACCCTGCTGCGGTTATCAGTGCGTTCCACCAGAACGTACGTAACCGCCGCATGCGTGAGGAGATGGCCATGACCAAGATACGGGATGTCAGCGAGCTTTATTGTAATGCCCAGGATGGGACTATACCTCCTACGTGTCGAGGCACGACTTAAAGGTATAAGCCCATCCTAGAATGATCTCAAGTTTGGTATCTTTGCACGACTCATGTAAAGAGGGATTAAATTGCAAAAGGAGATAGTTGGCTTACACTCGCCACTTCACACAATACATTACATAAACAATCATCATTCAAAACATCACAACCCGACTACGGGTGAAGATCCAAAAGAAAGATACCAAAACAACATAAAGCCACAGGTCAGGATCGAATCCTAGTAGAAACCACTACTGATCGTCGAAGCGTCACAAGCAAACGGTCAAACTCTTCATCGAGCTCCCGATGAAGTACTTGAACCAGCTCCTGCATCGAACTCGGCTGAACCTGCATCTGGTGTGGTGAAGTAACTGTGAGCCACAGAGGACTCAGCAATCCCGTTCCCGGGTAACAAGACTATTTAAGCCTTGGGTGAGGACAAGGCTGAAGAAAAGAATATGAGGTGAAGGATAAAAACAAGAGTCTGCAGCAGCAACTAGCACTATCTTACGTAAAAGAGAGCGAGAAGAGAAGTGCATCGGTCGAAAGATGATCACGAAGTGATCCTAACTAAAGCCGGTCAAACATAACCCCACCGTGTTCAACTCCCGAATCCCTATTCGGAAATTGACAGTCACGGTACACACGCTGGTAGTGTATTGAAGCATTGTGTCAAGTTATCTACAACCGGAATTAACAAGCTCCCATCTGCCACATAACCGCGGGCACGGCTTTCGAAAGTTCAAACCCTGCAGGGGTGTCCCAACTTGACCCATTACAAGCCCACGATCCGCGGAGTCGCAACTCCATAGTTGGGAAGACCCGAGTATTCTCGGAATCCCGTGCTCGAGTTAAACCGAACTAAGGTAAGGCTAATCCAGCAAATCCTCCCGGCGTGTCGACACCCTGATAGGTAGCCGCGCGTATCTAGTCTCAGGACACGACCGGATGAGACATCCTACGGGTTTTTACCAGCCCTCGAGTTTCCTTGAGGTGGCCCCGCAGTCCGCTCGTTTCGGACCAACACTCATGAGGAGCACTGGCCCGGGGGGTTGAATTAAGAATAAAAGGGATAGCTAGTCCACATGCAAGTTTTTATTAGTTTGTTATTAGGCAAATAGTACCAATGTTGGGATTTGCTGGAAAAGACTTAGCACTTAGCGGTTTATCAAGGGGGTCCCATACACCCCAACCGTGTTAGGAACGCAAAATCAAGGAACATAACACCGGTTTATACGGTTCCTAACGGCATGAGTGGAACAAAACACCAAGCAAAAGGCTTAGCCTTCCACCCTGCCAGTATATAGATGATTTCATTTATAAGCATTTATATAGTGTGATATAACCCAACCAAACTTCAACATGAAGCAAGCATCTTCAATCTTCACCTGCAACTAGCAATGCTATAAGAGGGGCTGAGCGAAGCCTACGTATAGCCAAGCAACGGTTTGCATAGGTAGGGTGGATAAACATGGCAATTGGTTACAAGTAGGAGGCTGACAAGAAGACATGGGCATCGAGGCAAAACTATAGAGCGATACTCTAGCAAGAGGCAAAAATAGTAATGGTATCCGGGTTCGGTCATCTTGCCTGGGATTCCACAAGGGAGAAGAACGGATCCAAGAAGAAGACGGAGCAACAGACGAGCGGAACCTCACAACTCCGGAACGAAACCGAAGCTAACAAGAGAAGCAACCGGAAAGAAGCAAAACAACACGGTAAACACACACATCATAAACATGACATACGATGCACAAACAAGTATGATGCATGTCCGGTTTAAATATGCATGGCATGGCAAAGTGCACAAACAAATACTACAAGTTAAGTGGAGATCAATATGCAACGAGTTGCATATTGACGAAACACCACATGTTATTTATTGACTCTCGTTATTTACAAGACAAGATTAAATGTTGGTTAACAAGGCAAGAGGTGAAGCATAAAGAAACTACACTATTTAGGCATTTTAAATGAGGCCGGAAGAATAACAACAACATCTCCGGAAAAATCCCCATGAGCATGTTTAATAATTATAAGAAAACAACAATTTAACATTTTAGTGTTGTTAACATGATGCGGATGACATGATCAAGTTTATGCAAGTTTATTAAAAGGGTTAACATAAAAGAGATATGAAGCATTGTCACCGTGGTGGAATGAAAAAGGGGGCCACGGCAACGATCCGAAAATGAAGCAACGGCATCATATCGGTTCCGGTATCTCGTTGAGAGACCGGTGCAAAACAAAAGGTGGAGTGAACGAGACAAACGAGATGAAAGTGGGTTGATCCCGTAACCGGGTTCCCACGGGTCGGCGACGAGGCAACCGAGGAACAACAAAAGGGACGAAACGGACACGGAGCACACACGGGAGACATTTCATACAACACAAACATGCATTCACGGGTCATCGACGGGGTTATACCTTCGAAGCGTGCGTTTCGGGGCGGTTCGAGACGTAGAGGAAGAAGTCGTTCTCGGGGTGTAGTGGAAGTAGTTGTTCTTGTTCATCGGAGAGGAAGTAGTGGTTCACGTCACCATGTCGTGGTACTTGGCGAATTCCTCGTTTCCGGGCGACGGTAGTGGTACACGCGACGGTAGTCGTTCGGGTCGTCGTGGTACTTGTCGGTCATGTAGAGGTACTTGGCGTTCGACGGCGTCGTGGGAAGTAGTGGAACTTGGTCGTTTTCCGGGCGTCGGTAGTTGTTTGGGCGTCGATCTCGTACACGGTTCGTAGACGTTCGGGCCGTAGGTGTACTTGCCAAAATCGGTTCTCGCAACGAGTTCGTAGAGGTACTTCTCCGAAGGGGTACTTGGTCGGGTCGCCGGTAGTCGTACACGGGTCATCTGTCCAAAAAAATTACAGCACGGGCACACACAAAAAAAACAACAAAACTACAGGAGCAACACAAGGCTGCACGGAGACGAGGCCACGGCGCAGCAACTCGAGTTCCCCGGGACGAAGCAGAGGAGGGGAATAGCCGCTCGGGGTCTTGGCGCGGAGGGTGCGGCGCTGCTGGTTGCTGCAGCTCCTGGAGACGGGCGCCGGTAGCACAGGACGAGGGGGCCGAGGCACATCTTGCGCTGGAGAAGAGGAGCTCGGCTCCTGGCTCCATGGCGGGGCGCTCGGGCCGTGGCGGCCAGGGCAGAGGAAGAGGAGGCCGGGCGCGGCCTGGCCTTGGCGCTGGAAGGAAAGCGTCGGCCGGCCCTGGACGGTGCAGAGGAGGAGGGGGCGCGGCGCGGGCCGCGGCAGGCTCTTGCTGGAAGGACGGGAAGGCGACCACGGCGGAAGGGAGCCCGCGCGCGGGGCGAGAGCGAGGCGCCATGGAGGCTCGGCGGCGCGGGGCTCCTGCGTCGGGGCGGCGCCGGGCTCCGGGAGGCGGCCTGGCCGCGGGCAGAACAAGGCCGGGCGCGGGACCTGGGCTCCTGGCCGCGCGCTAGGGAGGAGGGAGTAGATCGAGTGCGAGGGCCGAAGGCTGCGGGGGTGAGATGAGCGAGGGGGAACGAGGGGGTCGGGCGCTGTCGGTCGAGAGAGAGGGAGAGGCTCGGGCGAGCGAAGGGATCGACAGAGAGAGCGCTGGCGGCGGGGAAGG
>LR738711.1:652917246-652942685 GCA_902687465.1 Secale cereale
AGCCGCTCGGGGTCTTGGCGCGGAGGGTGCGGCGCTGCTGGTTGCTGCAGCTCCTGGAGACGGGCGCCGGTAGCACAGGACGAGGGGGCCGAGGCACATCTTGCGCTGGAGAAGAGGAGCTCGGCTCCTGGCTCCATGGCGGGGCGCTCGGGCCGTGGCGGCCAGGGCAGAGGAAGAGGAGGCCGGGCGCGGCCTGGCCTTGGCGCTGGAAGGAAAGCGTCGGCCGGCCCTGGACGGTGCAGAGGAGGAGGGGGCGCGGCGCGGGCCGCGGCAGGCTCTTGCTGGAAGGACGGGAAGGCGACCACGGCGGAAGGGAGCCCGCGCGCGGGGCGAGAGCGAGGCGCCATGGAGGCTCGGCGGCGCGGGGCTCCTGCGTCGGGGCGGCGCCGGGCTCCGGGAGGCGGCCTGGCCGCGGGCAGAACAAGGCCGGGCGCGGGACCTGGGCTCCTGGCCGCGCGCTAGGGAGGAGGGAGTAGATCGA
This sequence comes from Secale cereale, assembly GCA_902687465.1. Classification (NCBI taxonomy): domain Eukaryota; kingdom Viridiplantae; phylum Streptophyta; class Magnoliopsida; order Poales; family Poaceae; genus Secale; species Secale cereale. The sequence goes on from LR738711.1 coordinate 652,917,728, forward strand.
GTGCGAGGGCCGAAGGCTGCGGGGGTGAGATGAGCGAGGGGGAACGAGGGGGTCGGGCGCTGTCGGTCGAGAGAGAGGGAGAGGCTCGGGCGAGCGAAGGGATCGACAGAGAGAGCGCTGGCGGCGGGGAAGGGAAACGGGGAGATGAGGGAGCTGCGCCTAGGGTTTGGTGGGGATCGGGCCAGTGGGCTGGAGGAGAGAGAGATGGGCCTGGCTGGCTAGGGGAAAGGAGAAAGCCCACGGCGGCTGCTGTGAGGCCCTGGAGGCTGAGAGGGCCTGCTGGATGGAGGAGGGCCCAAGAGGGAGAAGGAGAAGAAGTGGGCCGAGAGGAATGGCCTGGAAGGCTGCCTTGTTGTATTAAAAGATTTTTAGCAGAAAACAAAAGAGAGAAGAAAGAAAGAAGAGGGGGGTTAGGAGCCGAATTGCACAAGGGAATATTTTTCTCGGGCAGCATAAAAAGAGCACGGTCCGAGAAAAATACAAGAGGTCAGATCGGAAAAATAATTTAAACATAATTGAATATAATTCAAATAGGTTGAACTAAGACCTGAAAATAGAAGTGTCCAAAAATGTTCCAATTTTTGGAGGAACCTCGAAACAACGGAGAAGAATTATTGGCAAGATTTTTAAGGTGAAACTCGAAGTGAAAAGACATGGGGAAAATTATGCAAGTGTGTTACGGTGATTCCGAAGCAATGGAATATTTATTAATATAGCTCCCTAAATATTGAGAGGCTTTTCTATGTTATAAAGAGAAGTCACCTTCCCTCGATTTAAATGGACCGAAGGTCCACACGGTTTATTTAGGTTGAGATGCAAAATAAAATAAAAAGACATGATGGCATGATGACATGATGCAATGCAAAAAATAAATAACACCACCACAAAAGAACACACGGGCAACCCGGAACATCTGGAATCTTCGGGAAACTTCTGGAATCTTCTGGGACGTCGGTCTCGGGCGTCACATTTATGCTCTAGCTGATAAGTGCGCGCGCGCGGAAGAGGGGAGGAGACTCCCCGGGGAGGATGCTGGCGCAGGGGTAAGCGACAGTGACGACGCCGCCCCGGCAAAGAAGAGCCGGCGGCGGAACAACAGAAGAAAGAACAAGAAGGAAGTGCTTGCCGTCGAGAAGTCCGGCAAGGAGGCTCCCGCCAAGCAAATGCAGGCTGGCGGCTCCGGCAAGGAGCCCGCCCCTGTAGCGGCAGCCGACAAGCAGGACGGCTCCGACAAGCAATACTGCAAAATCCACCGCACCAAGGGCCACGACCTCTCCAACTGCAAACGCGTCGAGTACCTCGTCGAGCAGCAGAAAGCTGAGTACGAGCGGCGCGACAAGGAGAAGGCCCAGGGTGGCGGAGGAGAACCAAGCAAGAAGCGGCCGTTCAACGGCCGGGGAGGACGCCGCGGCAAGGCCAAGCAGCGGCAAGGTGACCGACCTCCCCGGGGCCGCGACAAGGATGAAGAAGACGACGATGATGACATGGAGGATGAAGATAACAGCGAGCAGGAGTTCCAGAAGGCCACGGAGGTCCTGTGCGTCGACGGTGGCGCCTCTCTGCACACCTCCCACCGCCAACTCAAGCAGTGGGTGCGGGAGGTGAATGCAGCGGAGCCGCCCGTGGAGTCGCGCAGGCTCCTCAAATGGTCCACCACGCCCATCATTTTTGATCTTGAGGATCACCCTGACCGCACCACTGCGGTCGGGTGTTTGCCGATGCTGGTCTCACCCACCATCCGCAACCTTAAGGTCACCAAAATGTTGGTTGATGGCGGGGCCGGGCTGAACTTGATCTCCTCTGCTGTGATCAAGAAACTCCAAATCCCAGATGGCGAGCTCGAAGAGACCGGTTCTTTCCAAGGAATCAACCCGGGGAGGAGCAAGCCCAAGGGGAAGATAACTCTGCCAGTGACCTTTGGCGGGGAGCTCAACTTCAGAACTGAGCGCTTTACATTCGACGTCGCCGATATTCCATTGCCATACAATGGAATACTCGGCCGTCCCGCCCTCGCCAAGTTCATGGCAGCTTCCCACTACGCCTACAACGTACTCAAGATGCCGGGGCCGATAAGCGTCATCACTGTCCATGGCGACAAGAAAGATGCGCTTGTCTGCGCCGACAAGATCTACCGGGACGCAGCAGCCGCAGCAGAGAAGGATACACTTGCCGCTGAAGCTCCCGGGGGGAAGAAGACGAAGACCAAGTCCGGCAAGTGCTCTGGGGCCCACTTCGGCAACCGCACCTCTTCGGAGTGCTGCGCTGCCGTCGAGGACGTTCCATCGAGCTCCACCGGCAAGTGTAAGAAGGGGATGGCCGCTCCCCCGGCAACCAAGAAGGTGTCCGCCAAGGAGGACGGCACTGGTGGTACCTTCACCATCAGTGCCACACTTGACAGCAAATAGGAAAGCGCGCTCGTTGCCTTCCTGCGGGCGAATGTCGATGTGTTTGCCTGGCAACCATCTGACATCCCCGGTGTTCCCAGGAAGGTGATTGAGCATAAGCTTGCTGTTTGTCCTCATGCGCGGCCCGTCAAGCAAAAGGTCAGAAAGCAAGCCGTGGAGCGCCAAGAATTCATTGCCGAAGAGATCAAGAAACTAGAAGCAGCGGGCCTAGTTAGAGGTGTGATCCATCCGACGTGGTTGGCAAATCCAGTCGTCGTGCGCAAGGCCAACGGGAAGTGGAGACTGTGTATAGACTTCACCGATGTGAATAAAGCATGTCCCAAGGATCCATTTCCCTTGCCGCGCATTGACCAGATCGTTGACTCCACCGCCGGATGTGAGCTACTCTCTTTTCTTGATGCATATTCAGGCTACCACCAGATTTTCATGGCCAAGGAAGATGAAGAGAAGACTGCATTTATCACTCCATGTGGCACCTATTGATTTATTCGCATGCCTTTTGGATTGAAGAATGCAGGCTCAACCTTTGCAAGGGTAGTATACACTGCTTTTGAGCCACAGATCCACAGAAATGTAGAGGCTTACATGGATGATATCGTGGTGAAGAGCAAGAGCAAGGATACCCTGATCCAGGATTTGGAAGAGACATTTCAGAATCTGCGCAAGATCCAGCTCAAGTTGAACCCCGAGAAGTGCGTCTTTGGAGTCCCCTCCGGCAAGCTTCTCGGGTTCTTTGTGTCACAGAGGGGGATTGAAGCCAACCCCGACAAGATTAAAGCCATCGAGCAGATCGAAGCCCCGAAGCGCGTCAAGGATGTCAGGAGGCTTGCAGGTTGTGTGGCTGCCCTCAGTAGGTTCATTTCGAAGTCTGCAGAACGCGCCCTACCTTTCTTCAAAATCTTGAAGAAGGTAGGTCCCATGAAGTGGACTCCGGAAGCGGAGGCAGCGCTCCAGGACTTGAAACGGTACCTATCCTCCACTCCAATACTTGTCGCACCTAGACCACAGGAGAAGTTGCTGCTATACCTAGCGGCAACCAACCAGGTGGTTAGTGCTGCGTTAGTAGCGGAGAGGGAGGCCGATGAGGAGTCTGCACCACCGGCAAGCGAATCCAGCGACAAGCGGGGGGCTGCTCCGACAAGCTCTGGCCCCGACAAGGACAACTCTGCACAGGAACAGGAAGAAGTGCGGAAGAAGATGGTGCAGCGCCCGGTGTATTTTGTGAGTTCCCTCTTGCAGGGGGCTAGATCAAGATACTCCGGGGTGCAAAAGTTGCTTTTCGGCCTCCTCATGGCCTCGAGAAAGCTGCGCCATTATTTCCAAGCACATGAGATAACAGTGGTCACTCGCTTTCCGCTGAAGAGGATATTGCACAATCCAGAGGCAACAGGCAGGATCGTTGAGTGGGCACTGGAGCTATCGAGCTTTGGACTCAAGTTTGAAAGTACTTCAACCATACAGAGCCGAGCTTTGGCAGAATTCATAGCTGAATGGACCCCGACGCCCGATGAGGAAGTTCCAGAGACAAGTGTACCCGTACAAGAAGCAACAAGTGAATGGGTAATGTACTTAGATGGTGCCTTCTCGCTGCAAGGTGCCGGTGCTGGCGTGGTACTCATCGCGCCCACTGGAGAACACCTCAAGTATGTTATCCAGATGCACTTTCCCAGGGAGCAAGCGACAAACAACACTGCTGAATATGAAGGCTTGCTTGCCGGCCTCAGAATCGCAGCAGAACTTGGGATCAAGAAGCTGATTGTCCGGGGAGATTCCCAGTTGGTGGTCCGACAAGTTAACAAGAATTATCAGAGCCCTTTGATGGAAGCTTATGTAGATGAAGTAAGGAAGCTTGAAGAGCACTTTGAGGGTCTGCAAATGGAGCACGTCCCGAGAGCTCAGAATGAAATAGCAGATGGCCTTTCGAAGTGTGCTGCGATGAAGTTACCTGTGGAACCAGGGACCTTCTTGCTCAAGCTAACTCAGCCATCCGTTACACCATCAATTGGGCAGTCCAAGAAGAGAAAGTTGGTCTCCGGCGACTACTTGCCAGCGGACCTCCCCGAGGTCGCCGCCAAGGTCCCCAAGATCAACGGTCAGAACGCTGAGGAACAAATTGCTCCTGCAGATCCTCAGATCTGTACAGTTGAAGCAAGCGTTCCCGACAAGCCTCGCCCCGGCGAGCTTGCCGGGGGACCATCAGCTCCGGCAGAACCAGAGGTTCTTGCCGTGGAAGCTGAGGTTCCCGCAGCGGCCCTCACACCTTTAGTCCTTGCCGCCGAGCCTCAAGCTCCGGCATGGGCACAGCAGATCGTCCGTTTTCTGCAAACTGGAGAACTTCCCGACGACCCTCAAGAGATAGAGAAGATAACCAGGCAGTCAAGCATGTACCAGTTCGTGGATAACGAGCTGTACAGAAGAAGACTCAACGGTGTCAGGTTGAAGTGCATTTCCAGAGAAGATGGACAGAAGCTGTTGGCAGAAATACACGGAGGCATATGCGGCCACCATATTGGCGCAAGGGCGCTTGCCGGGAAAGCTTTCCGGCAAGGGTTCTTTTGGCAAGAAGCACTCCAAGATGCAACTGCACTAGTAACCAAGTGTGAAGCGTGCCAGTTCCATGCAAAGCAGATTCATCAGCTAGCTCAACCTCTCCAGACGATCCCTTTGTCCTGGCCCTTCTCGGTCTGGGGGCTCGACATCCTCGGCCCCTTCCCTCGCGCTGTCGGGGGCTTTGAGTACTTGTACGTCGCAATCGACAAGTTCACAAAGTGGCCAGAAGTGGAACCAGTGAGAAAGGTGACAGCACAGTCAGCAGTCAGGTTCTTCAGGTCGATTGTTTGCCATTTCGGGATCCCCAACAGGATCATCACCGACAACGGTACACAGTTCACTAGTCGCACCTTCATGCAGTATGTCCAAGACCTTGGCGCCAAGGTCTGTTTCGCTTCTGTTGCTCACCCGAGGAGCAACGGTCAAGCGGAGAGGGCCAATGCTGAAGTGCTGCGCGGACTCAAGACAAGGACCTTTGACAGGCTGCACAAGTGCGGAAGAAACTGGATAGAGGAGCTACCGGCGGCTCTTTGGTCAATCAGGACGACACCAAGTCGAGCCACCGGACAGACACCCTTTGCCCTAGTCTATGGGGCAGAGGCAGTTCTCCCCACGGAACTCGTATACGGATCTCCTCGAGTACTCGCTTATGATGAGCTCGAGCAAGAGCAACTGTGACAAGATGATGCATTGCTCCTCGAGGAGGAACGTCTCCAGGCTGCTGTACGAGCTGCTCGATACCAGCAAGCCTTGCGTCGCTATCATAGCCGCAAGGTCAAGGCCAGGAGTCTCGAGGAAGGCGACCTTGTTCTTCGGCGTGTTCAGTCCGCCAAGAATTCCAACAAGTTGACGCCGAAGTGGGAGGTCCCTTATCGGGTGAGACAAGTAACAAGGCCTGGCGCTGTCCGCCTTGAGACCGAAGAAGGCTTACCGGTGAGCAATTCCTGGAACATAGAGCATCTTCGAAAGTTTCACCCATAAGGCGCGGTTGCCGTGATCCGCTCCGGCAACCACCTTTTGTACAAGCTTTGCCGCTGTTGCATGTAACCCTTTGTACAAAGCCGGGCGCAGATCCCGTGCATCAGTAAAGCTTTCGTGTTTTGTGCTATTTGCCTTTTCCATGCTTTTCTTCGCTATTTGCATGCGTTATTTGGCATTTCTTGTGCAACACACGTATCCGGTAAGCATTAGCACGCCGAAAAGCCATATACTTGTTTCCCTCTTCTTTTTCCTTGCCTCTTAAGCAGAAGGAATGTTCCTCGCGCACAAGTTTGCCGGGGGGGGAGGAGATGGAAGATGAACCAAGTGCTGTTCAAGAAAGAGAAGCCTTACCGGGAAGCAAGCAATATATGAAAGCTAAGTTATTAGAATTTGGGAAGTTCAAATTTTTAAATTTTAGTTATCTTCCTTGAACAACCACCCTTTGTATGGAAAACCCGTGCGCGGAGGGACCTACCCGTAGCTAGCCGCACCCTTATCTTGTTTTCGAGTACGCTCAACGACTTAAGTGAGCTGCGACAAGTGTCGTGCCCTTACTTCGTTTTCGAGTTCGCTCAGCAAGCTAAGTGCATTGCGACTAGCTGCGGCAAGGTTGCTTGCCGGTGAGACCTTGGCCAGCAGGCTGCTCAGAGTCCAGCACTCAGCGCTCGCGGCAAAGGGTCCTTGCCGGCAAGCTCCCCGGAAGCGTAGGGAGAAAAGCATACAAAGTAAAGGACCAAGACAAGGGAGATAACATTGCACTGATTGATCAAAAATAAGATAAATATCTTACAAGGGATAACTTGTCGCAATGACTAATAAGTTCATGGCACACTATGCAGCAACAAAAGAGATGAAGAAGAGGAGGCCTAATCTACGCGGTCACCCTCAATCCTAGAGATCTTGTTCACTTTGGCGATGATGTGGGCGACCTGCGCCTTCAGCGCCTCCGTGTCCGCGTCGGCCGGCAAGCTTCGGAGAACGTTGACGAGATTTATACCAGGGTTGCGGTACACTATCTTTGTCAGAACGCGCTCCAAGGTTCCCGCGCAGAGCTGGCGTGACTCCTCGGCCAGTTGCGCGGGGAGCTTCTTCCGAAGATCTGCAAGAGCCGGCGCGATCCCTCTGAAGAAGAGGCTGAGCTTGGCGCTGTGGGGGAGGTTTGGATCCGGAGAGTATATAAGATGCTCGACCTTCAGCGCCAACAGCTCCTGGTCGATGTTGGATGCAGAGGCCACCAAGTCGTCGGTCCATACCTCGACGGTCCGGCGGAAGTTCTCAGCCGCGGTGGTGGCGCTCTCCACCAAGCCTCGCTCCCTGCGGAGCTCTTCCTTCAGCTTGGTTTCCCGGTCCCGGACGGCGTCGAGCGAGTCCTTCAGCGTGGAAACCTTCAGCTCCAGATCCTCAATTGAATCCTTGGCGGCCTTCAGCTCGTCGCCCTGCTTGGAGAGGCGCACCTGGAGTTCAGAGTTGGTGTGCGCGTCCTTCTCGCGCTCTGAGTTGAGCGCGGTGACCCTCTCCGTGCTCACCTTAAGGGACTCCTCCAGCTGCGCCACTTTCGCCTCAAGGTCTTTCTTGGCGGTCTCTGCTGCGGCGGCGGCGGCCTTCACCTCTTTCAGCTCTCCGCCAAGGGCCTGCTCCCGGGCGGCAAGGTCTTCCTCGTGAGAGTCGAGGTTGACCTTCCGTTGGGTGAGCTCTCCTTCTCGCCGGGACAGCTCCTCCCCGGCGAGTCGCTGCTGCTCCTCGGCCTCGGCCTTCTCCAGGAGCCACTCCTGGTACTCCCCGGCGAGCCTCTCGCGCTCCTCCGCCATGTCGCGGAGGGCAGCCTGGTTGGCGGCGCGGAGCTCCGCCGCGCATTTCTCCATGTCGACGGCGGCCTTGGCGGCAAGGGCCTCCCGAGACGCGAGCTTCGCCTGCCTGGCCCGGTAAAGGGCCAGGAGCTGATGAAGCAGCTTCTCCTCCTCGGGCCCGTTGCTTCCGTCGGGCGCCTCGATGATCTTCAGTCCCGCGGAGGCGAGAACCTCTCCATCAAAGGCCTCTCCCTCCGCGGGGGCTCGCGACGAAGACCCCCACGGCACCTGGATGTAGACGCCGTTGGGGGCCTCAAGGTAGTAGGCAGACGGCTCCTTCTCGGTGGAGGGGTCGGCGGCCGGCGCAGCGCTCGACGCTCCTGCCGCCTCCGGGCCGGCAGTATGGCCGCCGTCCCCCTCCCCGACTGCCGCGTCTGCGGCCGGAGCGATCTCCTCCGCAGCCGGCTCGGTGGCTCCCGCCGTGTCCTCAACGACAGGGGCGTTGCCGCCGTCGCCCTGCGCGTCCTCCTCCACGACGATGGTTTCCGTCTCCATCTGTTCTGGGGGAGGAGGATCTAGAAGAAGAAGAAAAAGAAGAAGAAGTTCAAGCAAATATCCAAAAAAGATGAATCCAAGAAGACGAGATTATAAAACTTACCTTGGCGGACTTCGTCGACGGCGGGCTCCCTCGCCGGGGAGCTCTGCCTTGGCGGGGTGGCCGCCCTCGCCGGGCTGCTCGCCCTTGGCGGGGTACTCGCCCTTGGCGGAGTACCCACCCTTGGCGGAGCGCTCTCCCTTGCCGGAGAGTTCGTCCTTGGCGGGGACGGCTGGGCCTGCGGCTCCTCGGGAGCGGTCTCCGGATGCTCCTGTGGCTGCGGCTCCACCTCTGCACGAGACAATCAAGACAACAACGAGAATAACAAGGTGTTAGCATAAACAAGATCCTCAAGCGCGCCCGACGAGCGGAAAGGTTGAAACCAAACTTACGCTGGGGGCTGCGCTGGGGGCTGCTCCTCGGAGCAGCGCTCGGGTCCGGCAAGCTCGTCTCCGGCAAGCTCGTCTCCGGCGCGTCCCCAGTCGCCGCGACGGGCGAGTCATCCGCGACCTCGACAACGGGAACCTTGGCCTTCTTCGCCACTCGCTGAGCCAGGGTCCTGAAATCGAAGCAAGAAGCAAGATCAGAATCAACAAGAATCAAAACAAAGTTAAAGAAGATACAAGACCTCAAGTTCTTACTCCTGTTCCTCGTCGTTGTCGTCGTCGCTCAGGGCGGAGAAATCGAACGCCACCTGAGGCGCGTCCGCGCGAGGAGCAGGAGGCGAAGACTCCCTCGGGCGCTTGGCGGTCCCCGGGACTGGGGGCTGCGAAGACCCAGCCCCTGTGGACGCCGAGGCCCGGGGAGCGGGCGAAACGGCCGCTCCGCCCTGCGAAGACCCTCCTCCGCTTGGCGCTGACGTGCGGGGCGCCTCTGCCGTGGCCTGTGTGCGGGTCGCTCCCGCCGTGGCCTGTGTGCGGGTCGCCCCGCCGTGGTTGGTGCGTCGGGCGCCCCCGTCGCAGCTTGGCTCCCCCGGGTAGCTCGCGCCGCCCGGCGAGTTGGTTGTTGTCGGGGCGCCTGCGCCCTCGCCCCCGTTGTCGCCTTGCGGAGACGTTTCAGCGGAGATCACCTGGGACTTGCCCGAGGCGGGGAGGTCTCCGATGACGAGGAGAGGTCGTCGGCATAGAGCCCCAGAGACCCGTCGGAGTCCTCGTCGGCCCCGGCGTCCTCCTCCTCGGCTGGCTCGCTGGGCCCAGCACCCTGCCCTGCAGCCGTTCTCCCTCCGGTGCCTCCGCTCCCTCCGGCGCCTCCGCTCCCTGCGGCGCCTCTGTTTCCTCCGGCGGCGCTGCCTCTCGCCGCGGCCTCGGTCACGATTCCGGGGATCCCGGAGTGCCTCAAAGAAGGGACCCCGGCGAGCTCGTCGGGAGGAAGCTGCAGCAGCCTGCGGATCTCCGCCTCCTCTGCTTGGCAAGACGCATCCGCGGCCTCTGCCTCCTCGACTGTAAAGCCAAACTCTCCTGCCGCTGCGGCTGCAGCGGCCTCTTCAACCCGAGAAGCTATATACGCAATCTCCTGGTCGGTGGTGTCCCGGGTGAGCCCCTTGATCTCATCCTTGTTCTTCGGCACCTCCACCAGGTTGTCGAAGAAGCTCATGATGTCTGATGCCTTGGGCGGTATCCATGTGCGGTCCACGCCATGCGAGTCACATGCGGGCATCATAGCGCGAAGAGGATCCCGGGCCGTGCTGTTGCAGAGGGGCACCACTCCCCGGGGAGCTCTGAACCACTCAGGGTGGGCCGGGTCATGCTTAAAAAGCTCCCGGACCATCCCCTTCAGCTCCAGCGCCGTGAAGTTGAAGTTTAGCCCGGGGCACAGCCTCATTACGTCCGCCGCGTTGCCGTACTCCCATGCCGGCCTCTTCCTATCCTGTAGAGGGGCAATGCGGCGGCGGAGGAAATATGTGCCTACTTCTCCGACGGACAACTTTGCTACCCGGAGACGAAGAATTCTGATGAGGGCGACGTTGAGCTTGATGTCATCCGAATCCAACTCACTCCAGTCCCTGCCGCGCACGATGGCTGTTGTGCGCGGCGCGGTGAAAGGTTGCGGCTCGTCCTCAACTATCCAGCACCAGTCTGCACGCCACTCCTCCCACTTGCCGCGGAGCTCCCCCGGCAAGTAAGACTCCTTCTTGTTCAAGCGGAAGACCCAAGAAATCCCCCCGGAGAGGGGGGCGCCGGCCTCTACTCTAGGGGTGAAGAAGTGCCTAAACAGCGCTACGTTCGGATAGATCCCAATATAGTTTTCGCACAGATGTGCGAAAACCGCCATCGTGAGGATAGCGTTGGGGGTGAAGTCAAGAAGGTGGAGGCCGTAGGTGTGCATGATATCGCAGAAAAAGTCAGAAAAAGGGGGACAAAGGCCGCAATGAAAGAAAGCTGCGAAGAAGAAGTACCCGCCGGGATAATTGTCCTTGGCGGCGGCGGGATAGGCTCTGGTCCGAGGATGCGCCTTGGTCTCCTTGGCCCAGAACAAGTAGTACTTGTTCCAGAGCTCCCGCGCGCTGAGCCGCGGCGCGAAGACGACATTCCTCTTCCGCAGAAGAGCAAGCCTCGCTGCCTGGTCAGATTTCTCCTTCTTGGTCTTCTCCGCCTTTGCCTTCTCGGTCTTCGGGGCCATGGCGGAGGCGGCGAGGGAAGGGGGACGAAGGGTCCGGCGGCGCCGCGGATGCGGAAGACGGCGGAGGAGGTGTGGAGGCGGAGCGCAAGGGGGAGTCTCTGGAGATGGAAGAAGAAGCAATGAAGGCGTAGGAGGGGAACCGCTCCTGCTTCCTCTGCTTTTATGGGGAAGTGGGGGACGTTTCGCTCTTTCCATTAAAAGAACGTGGCCACGTCCCATCCCACGACGCCGCAATCGACGCGTGCCGTTACGGAGGGACGCGGCGGGTGCGGAAGTGGATTCGGCGCGCCGTGGGCCGCGCGTGCCCGTGCACTGTTGTGGGCCTGGCCCATCAGCGCTCGGCACCGTGTGTGGCCCAGGCCCGGGGGCTCCTGTCGGTGTACTAAGGTAGGGGTACCTCAGTACCCCAACTTGTGCACGGGCAGTAGCAGCTTCCCGCGGCAGGGCCTACCATGAGCTTGCCGGAGACCTTCCTGCTCCATATAAAGCCATTCAAAAACAAAGTATACCAGACAGAAGATCGAGGCCCCGGCAAGTGGAGCTTGCCGGGAAGGCCGTCCCAGGCTCAAGATTACCTCACTAGCACAAGACCCTGGCAAGAGGAGCTTGCCAGGAAGGCCCGAAGACCACATTTAAGAAGACATGCCTCGGCGCGACGTGCGCCCCGGCAGGGCCCGGGGAGCGACAAGCTTCAGAGCCCGACAAGCTCCCGGGCCCGGCAAGGTCAAGACCCCGGCAAGGTGCTTGTCGGGGAAGGGTTGCGCTGTGTGCCCGCGCTCCAGCTCATCGGACCACGCGTCGCCCTGGGGCCACTCCAGGGACGCGTGGCGGATGGCTGTGCAGCCTGGGGGACACGGTGGCACTCCACGGTGATTAAGCTATCGCCGTGGCAAATGGAGACGCAAGGGCGGGCGCTTTTGGGGTCGACGGCGACGGGCATTAAATGCTCTTGTCCCCCACTGTCAAAGTAGGTGATGACCACTGTTCACGCACTGTTCATCCACTGTAGCTCCACTATTCCCGCACTGTTACAACTACCACCACTATTACATTTTTACCCTTTCTCCTACGTTGACACCTGTCGGTGACCCCTTGCACTATAAAAGGAGGCCCATGCACAACGTAGAGGGGGTTCGGAACCTAGATTGCTCACTCGCTCGGTGTAGCTAGTTCTTCAAGCTCCCGAGCTCCTCAACTCAATACAATCAAGCAGGAGTAGGGTTTTACGCGTCCATCGCGGCCCGAACCTGGGTAAACTGCCCGCGTGCTCTCCACGATCTGCTCTTTGTGCTCCCTCCGCCCTCTTACCGCACAAACAAGGGGCTCCGGTCCCATAGGTGTTCGTGGTGGACAGTTTCCCCCGACACATGGTATTGCAAAGGGTACTCCCAAATACAAGTGCTATCGCGTTGATGAGAGAGATACCTTGTTCTTTGAGGACAGACTTGTGGTTCCCAAAGGTGATCTCAGGAAGCTCATAATGGACAAAGCACATGATTCCCTCATTTCGATTCATCCTGGCAGTTCCAAGATGTACCAAGACCTCAAGCAATCTTACTGGTGGACTCGCATGAAAAGGGAGATTGCCCAATTCGTGAATGAATGTGATGTCTGCAGAAGAGTGAAGGCAGAGCATCAACGTCCAGCCGGTCTTCTCCAACCTCTTCCTATTCCCGAGTGGAAATTCGACCACATTGAAATGGATTTCGTCACTGGCTTTCCTAAGTCCAAGAAAGGGAATGATTCTATCTTCGTGGTGATTGACAAGCTTACCAAAGTCGCTCACTTCCTTCCAGTCAAAGAATCAATCAATGCAGCTCAACTGGTAGAGTTGTACACTTCCAGAATTGTGTCCTTACATGGCATTCCTCAAGTTATCTCCTCAGATCATGGAAGTTTGTTCACTTCCAAGTTCTGGGACTCCTTTCAGTCTACCATGGGCACTAAGATCCGTTTCAGCAGTGCATTTCACCCTCAGACTAGTGGTCAAGTCGAGAGAGTGAATCAGATTCTAGAAGACATGCTCAGAGCTTGTGTCATATCTTTTGGCATGAAATGGGAAGATTGCCTTCTATTTGCCGAGTTCTCTTACAACAACAGCTTCCAAGCAAGTGCCGGCAAAGCTCCGTTTGAAATCCTCTATGGCAGAAAGTGTCGTACCCCTCTCAACTGGCCCGAGACTGGTGAACGTCAACTTCTTGGCAATGACTTGATCTCAGAAGCCGAAGAAATGTGCAAAGTCATACGTGAGAATCTCAAGGTCGCTCAGTCGCGTCAGAAGAGCTACTATGACGGCAAGCATCGTGATTTGGCCTTTAACATTGGGGATCGTGTCTATCTCCGTGTTTCTCCTATGACAGGCACCCAAAGGTTCGGTATCAAAGGAAAGCTTGCTCCTAGATATGTGGGCCCTTTCAAGATCCTTGGCAAAAGAGGCGATCTAGCCTATCAACTTGAGCTCCCTTCCAACTTCGCTAATGTTCATCATGTGTTTCACGTGTCTCAACTCCGCAAGTGCTTCAAGACACCTGAACGCATGCAAGGTGGCTTCTCACCCCTCGTTGGTTACCCCAAGTGGAAGGTTTGAGATGTAGTGTAGCAGAAGTTTTCCCTTGGTAATACCAAGGATCGATTTCCCAGAGACTCCCAGTTTCAACAAGAAGGTGTCAACTGCTAACGACACCGGATATTAGCAATCAACGTGGACCTGCACACAGATACAAATAACTTTGCTCCCAACGAGTACAGAGAGGTTTTCAATCCCTCCGGCCTTGTAGTTTACAAAGGATCAAACGAAAGTGATAATAGTGATAGGTATAATTGCAATAGTAAGTAAATAGCGGATGTGATCAATGATGGTGATATGGACCGGAGTCTCATGATGTTCACTAGTGATGTCTCTCTCCCAAAAGACGATAAAACAACTATGTGAGGTAAACGAATTACAGTTGGGCAATTGACAAGACCATGTGCGCAAACCAATGTTGACTACATTGCAAGAAAGGTTGAGGTTCAAAGCATGGGCGGTACGCCAAAGTAAGTAGACCGAAATCCATAAATATCTACTACTAATCATCCACCTTGAGATATCTATCCAGAACATCTCGCTGGTATTAAGTTGCGAGCCCCACCCATAGTGTAAACTCAAAGCAACAGATAACTTCATTAAAAGAACTTTGCGTAAAGTAAACAATCCTTGGACCCGCGGGCACAAGCACCATTGTTTTGCCCCTTGTGGCAATAGAACATCCCCTAGACTCATGTTTCTGTCACTCAAGCTAGTCATCGAGGGGCATGAACCCACAATCAAGCATAACGTTCCCTCTTGGAGTCACTACCTACTACTTGGCCAAAGCAATAAATAACAACGGAGAACATGCAAGAATTACTTACGAACATAAATATAAAAGAGGTAGATCAAATATATTACTCAAACACAATCTGAACATAATCTCATAATCCATCGGATCCCAGCAAACTCATCATAGCAACAGCATAAGGATTACATATGTGCCTCGATCATGTAGGGCAGCTCACGAGGACTAATTAATGAAGCACAAGAACGGGAGGATAACATCACATAGCTACTGGTCATGGACTCATGGTCCAAGGGAGACTACTCACAACTCATCCGAGAGGCATCCATGGTGGTGGAGAAGCTCCCGGTGGTGATCCTCCCCTCCGGCAGGGTGCCGGGAAGAGTTCTCCTGGTGCTCCCGATCTTGGAAGCGGCGGCGGCGGCGGAACAGAGATGGGATCGCGAAAAGAGTTCCTCTTTCCAGGGTTTCGGGAGACGCTTTAAATATATGCCAAAGGGGGGCATCGGAGGAGCCTCGGGGGGCCCAGGCGCCCCCCGGCGCGGCCCAGGGGGGCGCGCCGCCAGGGCGCCTGGAGCCCTGGTGCCCCCCCCCCCCCGGCTGTCCTTCGGGCGCACGGTAGGTTCTGGAACGCTGATTTTTTTATATAATTTTTCTGGATTTTTCCTGGCAGTTCTCGCAACGTGAAAACCTGAAATACAAAAACAGCCGAAAACAGAAACTGGCACTGGGCTGCACTGAGTTAATAGGTTAGTCCAAATATGATCAAAAGTTTATGGAAGTGTATAAATATCATAGCAATATCACCCAAAAGAGGCATGGAGCAAGCAGAAATTATAGATACGTTTTGGACGTATCAACATCCCCAAGCTTAATTCCTGCTCGTCCTCGAGTAGATAAATGATAACAAGAATAATTTCTATGGTGACATGCTATTAACCATATAGGACTTTTTCATAGTCATATGACAAAAGCTTACTGAGACAATGAATCTGTAGTAATTAAGTTGCCTCATGAGAAAATCACAAAGAACTGGAAGTTTTACAATATGATACTGAAACATCAAAAAGATTTGCAATGAATATGATGTGCAAATATGATAAAGTGATATCTAGCTTGCCCCCTTTAGTGAAGCAAAACATAAATGCAGGGGCACCTTCAAGGTTTAAGTGATGACTAGATACAATGATTTCAAAATAAACGATATCACAATCATGCAAAAGACAATGCTGCTTTGGAACAATGCACATTACACTCAGAATGACAATCATGCTCTCGGTAGTTGGTGCTTTTAAAAGAAGGTGGAGACTCAACATAAAAGTAAAAGAATGGCCCTTCGTAGAGAGAAGCAGGGATTACTCATGTGCTAGAGCTTTTTTATTTTGAAAACATAGAAACAATTTTGTCAACGGTAGTAGTACTTCATATGTGCTATGCATAAGACATCCTATAAGTTGCAAGCCTCATGCATCGAATACCAATAGTGCTCGCACCTTGTCCTAATTAGCTCGGATTCCCATGGATTGTCATTGCATTACATATGTTTCAACCAAGTGTCACAAAGGGGTACCTCTATGTGAGATAGATCGCATTTGATTTCTCGTTTTTGATAGATCTCAACTTGAGGACATCCATACCGGGACAACATAGAAAATAGATAATGGACTCCTCTTAAATGCTTAAGCATATTCTCATAAGAGATTGAGGATTAATGTCCAAGCTAAAACTTCCACCATGATACATGGCTTTGGTTGGCGGCCCAATGTTCTTCTCTAACAATATGCATACTCAAACCATTCAACTCATGGCAAATCACCCTTACTTTAGACAAGACGAACATGCATAGTAACTCACATGATACTCAACAAAAGTGTAACAGTTGATGGCGTCCCCAGAAACATGGTTACCGCTCAGCAAGCAACTTATAAGAAAATAAGATACATAAGCAACATATTCTTTACCACAATAGTTTTTAAGCTACTTTCCCATGAGCTATATATTGCAACTGAAGGTTTTAAAGGTAGCACATGTAAATTTACTTGGAGTGGGGGTGAAATACCACATATAGGTAGGTATGGTGGACTCATATGGCATAACTGGTTTAAAAGGATGTGGATGCACAAGCAATCAGTCCGCTTAGTACAGGTGGAGGTTAGCAAAAGACTGGGAGCGACCAACTAAGAGAGCAATGACGGTCATAATCATGCAGAGCGACAAAGCAACATTGAATGAGGCATGGAAGTTATATCGCTACTCAGAAATAAAAGATCATCAAGGCTTGACAGACTTTCTTTACAGTCTTAAATATGCGTGAGCATACGCCAAGTCAATCAAAATAAATTCTTGAGGGAAGATATTACTAAACCATACCACATCATTGGCAAACAAATCATGTTGGTGCTCCAATAACACATTGGGAATCCCCCAGCTATTTGAGACTAACCATAAGAAAACCTGAACTACTAAGCGCCATTATGCACGTAGCATCTTTATCATAGACATATTAACCAATGCAATGGAAGCAAACTCTCTTAATAAGATAAGCATGATAATTAAAGAGAGTTCAAGCAACCAACTAAACAAAAGCTCTTTAGAAAGATAAGCATGAATACTAAGAGCAGAGCATGATAGTAGCTATTAAAAGACGAAGAACACACACAGCAAAGATAGACATGAAAATTCTATGTTATGTTCTAGGTAGAAGTGGAGCGTGTTTCTCTCCCACATAAAGAACGCTGGGTTCCGACTCGTTATGAAAAACTAAAAAGGAAACTAAAAGCAGGACGCACCAAGCATAGCACATAACACATGAAGTGATTAAAATATAGTGGAACGAAAGACGTACTGATAATGTTGATGGAGAAGGGGATGCACGGGGGCATCCCCAAGCTTAGACGCTTGAGTCTCCTTGAATATTTCTTGGGGATGCACGGGGGCATCCCCAAGCTTGAGCGCTTGACACTCCTGAATCTTTTTATCATCTTCCCTCGCACACTTGAAAACTTCCTTCATACATAACTCATCATAATCTGATTAGCGAGGTTAGTACCCATAAAAAAATAATTATACCTTGCTGGAAATAAAGATATTCTTGAAGGTCTACTGTTTCTCAAGATTGCCAAAAGGTTTTTGCAAATAAAAAGCAAGCTCTTGGTTTGCAAAATGAAGGAAAAGCAAAACAGGACAGAATCTGTGAAAAACATAACAGCAGGTAGTAAATGATTTGTTCGGTGCACTTCTGCAACTCAAATCAAAAAACTCAGAACAGACGCACGAAAGAAAATTATATAGAGAACGCTTTCGAAACAATTCAGACCAAAAAGATGATCTGGTGATTTTATACGAATTTTTCTATCGAGGACAGAATATGTTTCCTGGACAGCACCTCACAACTTTTGAACTTTCTAGCAATCAGAGGCTATACTTGGCACAAATATGAAAAGCAAAGATACAATGATGATGCTACAGTAGTAAACAACATCAAGACACAACAAAAGCAAAATAAATTTATTCATTGGGCTGCCTCCCAAAAGCGCTTTCTTTTATGCCTTTAAGCTAGGCATAATGCAAAGAGGAATCAATAACCATCATAATAATCGGAGCTATAGATTGCTTCAAATGGTTCCTCAACAAGTTCACTCTTGTTCCTTCTAGGAAAGGGGTACACACCTTTTGCCTTCCCGCGTAAGCGGATTTGTCCCTTACCTATATCGATGAAGCCTTTAACTGCTCGGAGGAAGTCCCTTCCAAGCACTATATTTCCTTGGTTTGGCTCCATGATGTAGAAATCAATCATTGCAATCTCTTTAAGGAATTTAACTGGTACATCTTTTATTCCTCCCTGGATTTCAGAAATATCTCCATTAGTGTGTTCATGATGAGATGATAATCTATCCATGTTAAATTTTAAAGAATCATGAACAATTTTTGGCATAGTAGAAACCATAGATCCAATATCACAATAAGCAAGGAAGTCTTGATTAGAGATACCAATCCTAACAAGAGGCTCCCAATCATTATCTATTTCCAAAATATCTCTCTTATTGGGTTTGGGTTTCTCTACTTTCATTAAGTCTAGAGCATCCATTCTCTTTTCAATAGTCACAAGTCTATCTATGATAGTATCAAAATTATGATCATAAACAAAATAACTAGATAGACCATGTATAATTTCAAGAGCTCTAGCTTCATCACATTCTAGGAAATCTCCCTCGGCTATAATGTCAAGAGAGTGTTTACACCATTTAAAAAGACCATGGTAAAAATTTCTAAGCACAATTTTTATAGGTATCCAAGGCATAATTCTCCTATGTGCATCAGAAATTCTGTCCCATGCCTTCTTCATATTTTCCCCATCCCTTTGATGGAAATCTAGAACTTCTGATTCCCTCAAAGCACCAGATCCTAACTTGGCTAAACAGAAAGGACTACTAACAGAAAGGTAAATAATTTTTTATTTTTTTTATTTTCGATAAAAAGGTACTAAAGCAAAACTGAAAAGTAAACTAACAAGACTAAAAGCAAAGGTAAAAGATAGCGTGCAACTCCCATATCCTGAAGAGTGGAGTCCCCGGCAATGGCGCCAGAAATTGCTTTGCTAGGTGGCTTCTCACCCCTCGTTGGTTACCCCAAGTGGAAGGTTTGAGATGCAGTGTAGCAGAAGTTTTCCCTTGGTAATACCAAGGATCGATTTCCCAGAGACTCCCAGTTTCAACAAGAAGGCGTCAACTGCTAACGGCACCGGATATTAGCAATCAACGTGGACCTGCACACAGATACAAATAACGTTGCTCCCAACGAGTACAGAGAGGTTGTCAATCCCTCCGGCCTTGTAGTTTACAAAGGATCAAACGCAAGTGATAATAGTGATAGGTATAATTGCAATAGTAAGTAAATAGCGGAAAAGTAAATAGCGGATGTGATCAATGATGGTGATATGGACCGGAGTCTCATGATGTTCACTAGTGATGTCTCTCTCCCAAAAGACGATAAAACAGCTATGTGAGGTAAACGAATTACAGCTGGGCAATTGACAGGACCATGTGCGCAAACCAATGCTGACTACATTGCAAGAAAGGTTGAGGTTCAAAGCATGGGCGGTACGCCAAAGTAAGTAGACCGAAATCCATCAATATCTACTACTAATCATCCACCTTGAGATATCTATCCAGAACATCTCGCTGGTATTAAGTTGCCAGCCCCACCCATAGTGTAAACTCAAAGCAACAGACAACTGAATTAAAAGAACTTTGCGTAAAGTAAACAATCCTTGCACCCGCGGGCACAAGCACCGTTGTTTTCCCCCTTGTGGCAATAGAACATCCCCTAGACTCATGTTTCTGTCACTCAAGCTAGTCATCGAGGGGCATGAACCCACAATCAAGCATAACGTTCCCTCTTGGAGTCACTACCTACTACTTGGCCAAAGCAATAAATAACAACGGAGAACATGCAAGAATTACTTACGAACATAAATATAAAAGAGGTAGATCAAATATATTACTCAAACACAATCTGAACATAATCTCATAATCCATCGGATCCCAGCAAACTCATCATAGCAACAGCATAAGGATTACATATGTGCCTCGATCATGTAGGGCAGCTCACGAGGACTAATTAATGAAGCACAAGAACGGGAGGATAACATCACATAGCTACTGGTCATGGACTCATGGTCCAAGGGAGACTACTCACAACTCATCCGGGAGGCGTCCATGGTGGTGGAGAAGCTCCCGGTGGTGATCCTCCCCTCCGGCAGGGTGCCGGGAAGAGTTCTCCTGGTGCTCCCGATCTTGGAAGCGGCGGAGGCGGCGGAACAGAGATGGGATCGCGAAAAGAGTTCCTCTTTCCAGGGTTTCGGGAGACGCTTTAAATATATGCCAAAGGAGGGCATCGGAGGAGCCTCGGGGGGCCCAGGCGCCCCCCCGGCGCGGCCCAGGGGGGGCGCGCCGCCAGGGCGCCTGGAGCCCTGGTGCCCCCCCCCCCCGGCTGTCCTTCGGGCGCACGGTAGGTTCTGGAACGCTGATTTTTTATATAATTTTTCTGGATTTTTCCTGGCAGTTCTCGTAACGTGAAAACCTGAAATACAAAAACAGCCGAAAACAGAAACTGGCACTCGGCTGCACTGAGTTAATAGGTTAGTCCAAATATGATCAAAAGTGTATGGAAGTGTATAAATATCATAGCAATATCACCCAAAAGAGGCATGGAGCAAGCAGAAATTATAGATACGTTTTGGACGTATCAACATCCCCAAGCTTAATTCCTGCTCGTCCTCGAGTAGGTAAATGATAACAAGAATAATTTCTGTGGTGACATGCTATTAACCATATAGGACTTTTTCATAGTCATATGACAAAAGCTTACTAAGACAATGAATCTGTAGTAATTAAGTTGCCTCATGAGAAAATCACAAAGAACTGAAAGTTTTATAATATGATACTGAAACATCAAAACGATTTGCAATGAATATGATGTGCAAATATGATAAAGTGATATCTAGCTTGCCCCCTTTAGTGAAGCAAAACATAAATGCAGGGGCACCTTCAAGGTTTAAGTGATGACTAGATACAATGATTTCAAAATAAACGATATCACAATCATGCAAAAGACAATGCTACTTTGGAACAATGCACATTACACTCAGAATGACAATCATGCTCTCGGTAGTTGGTGCTTCTAAAGAAGGTGGAGACTCAACATAAAAGTAAAAGAATGGCCCTTCGCAGAGAGAAGCAGGGATTACTCATGTGCTAGAGCTTTTTATTTTGAAAACATAGAAACAATTTTGTCAACGGTAGTAGTACTTCATATGTGCTATGCATAAGACATCCTATAAGTTGCAAGCCTCATGCATCGAATACCAATAGTGCTCGCACCTTGTCCTAATTAGCTCGGATTCCCATGGATTGTCATTGCATTACATATGTTTCAACCAAGTGTCACAAAGGGGTACCTCTATGTGAGATAGATCGCATTTGATTTCTCGTTTTTGATAGATCTCAACTTGAGGACATCCATACCGGGACAACATAGAAAATAGATAATGGACTCCTCTTAAATGCTTAAGCATATTCTCATAAGAGATTGAGGATTAATGTCCAAGCTAAAACTTCCACCATGATACATGGCTTTGGTTGGCGGCCCAATGTTCTTCTCTAACAATATGCATACTCAAACCATTCAACTCATGGCAAATCACCCTTACTTTAGACAAGACGAACATGCATAGTAACTCACATGATACTCAACAAAAGTGTAACAGTTGATGGCGTCCCCAGAAACATGGTTACCGCTCAGCAAGCAACTTATAAGAAAATAAGATACATAAGCAACATATTCTTTACCAAAATAGTTTTTAAGCTACTTTCCCATGAGCTATATATTGCAACTGAAGGTTTTAAAGGTAGCACATGTAAATTTACTTGGAGTGGGGGTGAAATACCACATATAGGTAGGTATGGTGGACTCATATGGCATAACTGGTTTAAAAGGATGTGGATGCACAAGCAATCAGTCCGCTTAGTACAGGTGGAGGTTAGCAAAAGACTGGGAGCGACCAACTAAGAGAGCAATGACGGTCATAATCATGCAGAGCGACAAAGCAACATTGAATGAGGCATGGAAGTTATATCGCTACTCAGAAATAAAAGATCATCAAGGCTTGACAGACTTTCTTTACAGTCTTAAATATGCGTGAGCATACGCCAAGTCAATCAAAATAAATTCTTGAGGGAAGATATTACTAAACCATACCACATCATTGGCAAACAAATCATGTTGGTGCTCCAATAACACATTGGGAATCCCCCAGCTATTTGAGACTAACCATAAGAAAACCTGAACTACTAAGCGCCATTATGCACGTAGCATCTTTATCATAGACATATTAACCAATGCAATGGAAGCAAACTCTCTTAATAAGATAAGCATGATAATTAAAGAGAGTTCAAGCAACCAACTAAACAAAAGCTCTTTAGAAAGATAAGCATGAATACTAAGAGCAGAGCATGATAGTAGCTATTAAAAGACGAAGAACACACACAGCAAAGATAGACATGAAAATTCTATGTTATGTTCTAGGTAGAAGTGGAGCGTGTTTCTCTCCCACATAAAGAACGCTGAGTTCCGACTCGTTACGAAAAACTAAAAAGGAAACTAAAAGCAAGACGCACCAAGCATAGCACATAACACATGAAGTGATTAAAATATATTGGAACGAAAGACGAACTAATAATGTTGATGGAGAAGGGGGTGCACGGGGGCATCCCCAAGCTTAGACGCTTGAGTCTCCTTGAATATTTCTTGGGGATGCACGGGGGCATCCCCAAGCTTGAGCGCTTGACACTCCTGAATCTTTTTATCATCTTCCCTCGCACACTTGAAAACTTCCTTCATACATAACTCATCATAATCTGATTAGCGAGGTTAGTACCCATAATAAAATAATTATACCTTGCTGGAAATAAAGATATTCTTGAAGGTATACTGTTTCTCAAGATTGCCAAAAGGTTTTTGCAAAGAAAAAGCAAGCTCTTGGTTTGCAAAATGAAGGAAAAGCAAAACAGGACAGAATCTGTGAAAAACAGAACAGCAGGTGGTAAATGATTTGTTCGGGGCACTTCTGCAACTCAAATCAAAAAACTCAGAACAGACGCACGAAAGAAAATTATATAGAGAACGCTGTCGAAAAAATTCAGACCAAAACGATGAACTGGTGATTTTATACGAATTTTTCTATCGAGGACAGAATCTGTTTCCTGGACAGCACCTCACAACTTTTGAACTTTCTAGCAATCAGAGGCTATACTTGGCACAAATATGAAAAGCAAAGATACAATGATGATGCTACAGTAGTAAACAACATCAAGACACAACAAAAGCAAAATAAATTTATTCATTGGGCTTCCTCCCAAAAGCGCTTTCTTTTATGCCTTTAAGCTAGGCATAATGCAAAGAGGAATCAATAACCATCATAATAATCGGAGCTATAGATTGCTTCAAATGGTTCATCAACAAGTTCACTCTTGTTCCTTCTAGGAAAGGGGTACACACCTTTTGCCTTCCCGCGTAAGCGGATTTGTCCCTTACCTATATCGATGAAGCCTTTAACTGCTCGGAGGAAGTCCCTTCCAAGCACTATATTTCCTTGGTTTGGCTCCATGATGTAGAAATCAATCATTGCAATCCCTTTAAGGAATTTAACTGGTACATCTTTTATTCCTCCCTGGATTTCAGAAATATCTCCATTAGTGTGTTCATGATGAGATGATAATCTATCCATGTTAAATTTTAAAGAATCATGAACAATTTTTGGCATAGTAGAAACCATAGATCCAATATCACAATAAGCAAGGAAGTCTTGATTAGAGATACCAATCCTAACAAGAGGCTCCCAATCATTATCTATTTCCAAAATATCTCTCTTATTGGGTTTGGGTTTCTCTACTTTCATTAAGTCTAGAGCATCCATTCTCTTTTCAATAGTCACAAGTCTATCTATGATAGTATCAAAATTATGATCATAAACAAAATAACTAGATAGACCATGTATAATTTCAAGAGCTCTAGCTTCATCACATTCTAGGAAATCTCCCTCGGCTATAATGTCAAGAGAGTGTTTACACCATTTAAAAAGACCATGGTAAAAATTTCTAAGCACAATTTTTATAGGTATCCAAGGCATAATTCTCCTATGTGCATCAGAAATTCTGTCCCATGCCTTCTTCATATTTTCCCCATCCCTTTGATGGAAATCTAGAACTTCTGATTCCCTCAAAGCACCAGATCCTAACTTGGCTAAACAGAAAGGACTACTAATAGAAAGGTAAATAATTTTTTTATTTTTTTATTTTCGATAAAAAGGTACTAAAGCAAAACTGAAAAGTAAACTAACAAGACTAAAAGCAAAGGTAAAAGATAGCGTGCAACTCCCATATCCTGAAGAGTGGAGTCCCCGGCAACGGCGCCAGAAATTGCTTTGCTAGGTGGCTTCTCACCCCTCGTTGGTTACCCCAAGTGGAAGGTTTGAGATGCAGTGTAGCAGAAGTTTTCCCTTGGTAATACCAAGGATCGATTTCCCAGAGACTCCCAGTTTCAACAAGAAGGCGTCAACTGCTAACGGCACCGGATATTAGCAATCAACGTGGACCTGCACACAGATACAAATAACGTTGCTCCCAACGAGTACAGAGAGGTTGTCAATCCCTCCAGCCTTGTAGTTTACAAAGGATCAAACGCAAGTGATAATAGTGATAGGTATAATTGCAATAGTAAGTAAATAGCGGAAAAGTAAATAGCGGATGTGATCAATGATGGTGATATGGACCGGAGTCTCATGATGTTCACTAGTGATGTCTCTCTCCCAAAAGACGATAAAACAGCTATGTGAGGTAAACGAATTACAGCTGGGCAATTGACAGGACCATGTGCGCAAACCAATGCTGACTACATTGCAAGAAAGGTTGAGGTTCAAAGCATGGGCGGTACGCCAAAGTAAGTAGACCGAAATCCATCAATATCTACTACTAATCATCCACCTTGAGATATCTATCCAGAACATCTCGCTGGTATTAAGTTGCCAGCCCCACCCATAGTGTAAACTCAAAGCAACAGACAACTGCATTAAAAGAACTTTGCGTAAAGTAAACAATCCTTGCACCCGCGGGCACAAGCACCGTTGTTTTCCCCCTTGTGGCAACA
>LR738711.1:652944131-652968807 GCA_902687465.1 Secale cereale
GCGGCCCGGGGGGCGCGCCGTCAGGGCGCCTGGAGCCCTGGTGCCCCCCCCCCCCGGCTGTCCTTCGGGCGCACGGTAGGTTCTGGAATGCTGATTTTTTATATAATTTTTCTGGATTTTTCCTGGCAGTTCTCGTAACGTGAAAACCTGAAATACAAAAACAACCGAAAACAGAAACTGGCACTGGGGTGCACTGAGTTAATAGGTTAGTCCAAATATGATCAAAAGTGTATGGAAGTGTATAAATATCATAGCAATATCACCCAAAAGAGGCATGGAGCAAGCAGAAATTATAGATACGTTTTGGACGTATCAACGCACCATTCCATTTGAGGAGATTGATCTTCAACAAGACTTGTCTTACCAAGAGCACCCAGTTGCTATTCTCGAAGAAACCGAGCGCAAGACCCGCAACTAGTCAATCAAATTCTTCAAAGTCAAATGGTCACACCATACCGACCGTGAAGCTACGTGGGAACGAGAATATCACCTTCGTTCCGAGTACCCTACCTTCTTCCAGTCCTAGATCTCGGGACGAGATCTTTTCGTAGTAGAGGAGAGTTTGTAATGCCCCGGATGTAATACTTTCCCTTTTGGGCAATATATATATCTTTGGCTCCATCAGTTCCATTCCGGGTTCTTCGTCTTTTCGGGTTTTTTGTCATTTTGTTGTGTGCGTGTGTGCATTCATCCATGTCATGTTGTTATGTGCATTGCATTGCATTTGTGTTGTCGTTTGCATCCGGTCCCACTCGTTCCTTCCCGTTGTCCGTTTCGAGTTCCGGAGCTCTCTCATGTGCCCGAGGCATCCCCGAGGCCTACTTTTGTGTTTGACCGTGTAACGTTTCCAGTTTGGCGTGAGACTTGTCGTGCGATGTTGTTTTGTTATGTGTAACCCGCCTGTCAAGTTTTGTCGCGTTTGGAGTTCGTTTGATGCTCCAACAGTTATCCTCGTGGGCTAAAAGTACCTCCTCTTTGAGTCCCAAGAAACCCCTCCAACAGCCCACCAACCCAACTCAAACCCTTCCCTTCATCTGGACTGTTCAATTGTGATCTCGTGGCCGGAAACCTCTCCTCATTTGGACAACCCTAGCTCCTTGTGCATATATAAATGTCCACCCCCTCCAATTTTGCGTCCAAAACCCTAATGTTTCTACCTCTGCAGCGCGGTGCTTCCACCGTTTACGCGCGGTGCTTCCATAGTTGACACGCCGTGCTTCCGACCTCGCTGCACTTGTGCTTCCGACTCGTCGCCGCCGTGCTTCCGACTCGCCGCGCCGTGCTTCCGACGTTGCAGCGCCGTGCTTCTGAGCCGACCCCGTCGTCTTCAACCTCCCACAGGTCGCCGCGCCGTCGCCGCCGGCCGGACCTCGCGTCGCCGGCCACCTCCCTTCCCCTCGCTGCCGCCCCGCGCAGGAGCTCCCTCGCCGCCCCGCCTCGGCTAGGCCCGCCGGCGCCGCGGCCTCTCGCCGGGTCGCCGCGCCGGCCGGGGCTCCCTTCCCGCCGGCCGATCCCCTTCGCCAGCCGCCGGGCCCGAGCCACCGACGCCAGCCGCCAGCCGCTCGAGGAGCGCTTGAGGCCCCGAGCCTCCCGATCCGATCTGGGAGCCGGGCGGACCCTAACGGGCCGGGGATCCCGACCCGCGACCCGCAGGACCCGCGCCCGCGTCCGTTTGCCCGCACCGATCCAGCCCGCTCCGCTGGACCCGATCCGCTCCAGATCCAGATCCGCCTGAGGTTGCTTCAAATTTCCCTAAGACCCTAGTAGTTTTTCATGTCTGATGCGTTTTTGTAATTGTGTTAACTTTTGTTGTGCATGTCCGATTTGAGCATATGATATGTCAAAATGATTGTGGTGACATGTATTATGTTTTGTTCCATTGTGCCATGCATGTTTGAGGTCATCTATATGTCTTAATCTTCATGGGAAGAGTGCTACTTGTTATAAACTGCTGCTATTAGTTGTTTTCATGCCATGTTTGCAATGTGATAACTTATTGCATGTTTACCCAAATGAAGCAAATGATATGTCCACATGTTCATCATGAAATGCTCTACATGTGGGTTGCTTTAGCTTGCATGATAGATTTCATCTTGCCATGTTTATCTCCTTTGCAAAAGTGCATGTGGCTGTTATGTTTTTAAACTTGTTACGAGATGCCTAGTTGAGGAGCTCGTTGCTATTGATGTGGTTGTCCCCTTGTTGCATGCTTAGATGTTTTGGACTCCCCATCATGTGTACTTTGTTGTGGTGCTTACCACTTGCCATGTTATGCTTTGAGGTGACTTAAACTTGCTCACAAACGTGCCATGATATTACTGCTGTTTTAGCACTTGGTGAAATTTCACTAAGTCTGGAATCTGTAATTTTCAGATGACATGTTTGCTTGTTGTTCTAGACAAATCCATGATAGTTTTGGGGCGACTCTTGATGATTCCTTGTTGTATATGTTGTTGGCTATCCATTCATGCTCTCACATGCTTATTTGGGTGGTTGTAGCATATTTATCTTTTGCTCCCAAGTTGCTATAAAATACTGCTGTCAGGATTTTGTTGTCATGTTCAAAATGTTATAGCTTGTTGCTATTGATCCATGCCTCCTATGGAGATGCTCCAATGGATTTGTTTGCTGTAGGATATGTCTACTTTATGTCCATGCTCCTTGTCATGATCTTTGAGTGCTGTAGACTATATATTTCTTGCTCCGAAGTTGCTATGTGGCTATTAATTTCAGCTTTGCCATATTTATTGTTTCGGGTGTATCTTTTAGCCCGTTGCTCCGTTTTGAGCAAGTGCTATATGAAACTTGTGTGATTTTGTATGTAGATTCATAATATCCTCTTGTTATCATGTTTTGAAGTATCTTGCTTGTTGCATATTGTCATGCTCCTTGTGATGTACCTCTGTGCTTCCCATGTTGACTTTCTGTGCTTCCTAAGTGCATCTGTAGTGCTTCCTTAGTGCATCAGTCATGCATCCTGTGGTTTGTGCATTGCATCTTGTTGATTTCGTGCCTCGTGTGTTTTGTTTTGAGTAGAGCCGGAAGCCGAGACCGAGTACGAGAACGAGGTTACTACCGAGGTTGAGAACGAGGAGCCCACTCACGATCCCATCGACGACTCTTCAAGCAAGATGACCTGACCCGGATATCATTACTATCTTTGCATATTGCTAGAAGTCTCGCTCTATAGCTTTTGCCTCGATGCCCATGTTTTCCTGTCAGCCTCCTATTGTAACCATAAATCTGTCTAACCACCCTACCTATGCAAACCATTGATTGGCTAAGTAAGCTTCGCTCAGCCCCTCTTATCGCATTGCTAGTTGCAGGAGAAGATTGAAGATTCTTGCTTCTTGTTGAAGCTTGTTGGGATATCACACTATATTAATTATTAAATGAAATCATCTATATATTGGTAATGGGTGGAAGGCTAAGCCTTTTGTTGGTGATTTGTTCCACCCATGCCGCCCTAGGAACCGTATAAACCGGTGTTATGTTCCTTGATTTTGCGTTCCTCACACGGTTGGGGTTATGGGACCCCCTCGATAAACCGCTAAGTGCTAAGTCTTTTCCAGCAAGTCCCAACATTGGTACTATTTGCCTAATAACTAAAAACTTGCATAGGGAGTAATTAACCCTCTTCTTAATCAACAACCCGGGCCAGTGCTCCACATGACTGTTGGTCCAAACTGGGGGTTACGCGGGGCCACCTCGAGGGAACTCAAGGTCTGGTAAAAACCTGTGGGATCACCCATCCGGTCGTGGCCTGAGACTAGATACGCGCGGCTACTGTCAGGGTGTCGGCACGCCGGGAGGATTTGCTGGATTAGCCTTACCTTAGTCGGATCATCTTGAGCACGGGATTCAGAGGATACTCGGGCCTTCCCACCTTGGAGTTGCGACTCCGCGGATCGTGGGCTTGTCATGGGCCAAGTTGGAACACCCCTGCAGGGTTATGAACTTCCGAAAGCCGTGCCCGCGGTTATGTGGCAGATGGGAATTTGTTAATATCCGGTTGTAGAAAACTTGACACCATGTTCAGAACACACTACCAGGGTGAGTACCATGACGGTCATTTTCCGAAAGGGGTTCGGGAAGTGAACACGGTGGGGTTATGTTTGACTTGTTTAGTTAGGATCACTTCGTGATCACCTTTTCGTTTGAGGCACTTCTCTTCTTGCTCTCTTTTACGTAAGTTAGTGCTAGTGCTGCTGCAACCTCTTATTCTTTCTTCAGCCTTGCTCCGCACCCAAGGCTTGGATAGTTGTGTTACCCGGGAACGGGATTGCTGAGTCCTTTGTGGCTCACAGACTCTACACCACACCAGATGCAGGTACTCAGGCGATCTATTCAAGTGACGGCACCGAGCTGTACTGGGAGTACAACGAGGACCGTAGCCGTTACTATGTGCACTATCCCGACGATCAGTAGAGGTTTCTACTAGGGGCGATTCAGACCTGTGATTTATGTTCTGTTTGGTATCTTTCATTTGGATCTTCACTCGTAGACGGGTTGTGATGTTTATTTGAATGATGTTTGGATATGTAATGAATTGTGTGACGTGGTGAGTGTAAGCCAACTATCTTTTCCGCTTTCATCCCTATTTTTACATGAGATGTGCAAAGGTACCAAACTTGCGATCATTCCAGAATGGGCTTATATCTTTAAGTCGTGCCTCGACACGTAGGAGATATAGTCCCATCCTGGGCATTACATCAATCCTAAGAGAGAAACGCTAAGATCGAACTACGTTTCAAGTCGTTGATGTCGCTTGAACTACATCGGTTTTTCCCCAAAGAGGAAGGGATGATGCTGCACAGCTATGGTAGGGATTTCCTCAGTGATGAGACCAAGTTTATCGAACTAGTAGGAGAACCACGCAACACTATGTAAACGGTACCTGCACACAAATAACAAATACTTGTAACCCGACGTGTAAGAGGGGTTCTCGATCCCTCCCGGGTAGTAGATTAATAAATAGATAGATTGATAGATGCAAATGGAAGAATGGCAAACAAAACACAGTAAGGTATTTTTGTGCTTTTGATAATATAGATCTGAAAATAAAAGTTGCAAATAGTGGAAAGAGCAAGAAGCAATATCGGTCTGAAAGTATATGATAGGAAAATAGACACGGGGGTCGTTGATTTCACGAGTGGCTTCCCTCGAAAAATAGCAACGGTGGGTAGACAAATTACTGTCGGGCAATTGACATAAAAGCAAATAATTATTACGATATCCAAGACAATGATCATGTATATACGCATCACGTCCAAGATTAGTACACCGACTCCTGCATGCATCTACTACTATTACTCCACACATTGACCGCTATCCAGCATGTATCTAGTGTATTAAGTTCATGGGAAAATGGAGTAATGCAATAAGAACGATGACATGATGTAGACAAGATCTATTCATGTAGGAATATACCCCATCTTTTTATCCTTAATAGCAACAATACATGCGTGCCTTGCTGCCCCTTCTGTCACTGGGAAATGACACCGCAAGATCGAACCCAGTACAAAGCACCTCTTCCCATTGCAAGATAAACAGATCAAGTTGGTCAAACAAAACCCAAATATCGGAGAAGAAATACAAGGCTATAATAATCAAGAATGGATATTAAATCAAGGCAAATATGATCAAAAACTCACAATTCATCGGATCCCAACAAACGCACCGCATAAAGTCATTACATCAAATAGATCTCCAAGAGACCATTGTATTGAGTAACAAAGAGAGAAGAAGCCATCTAGCTACTGCCTACGGACCCGTAGGTCTGAGGTGAACTACTCACACATCATCGGAGAGGCACCAATGAGGATGGTAAACCCCTCCGTGATCGTGTTCCCCTCCGGCGAAGTGCCGTAAAAGGGCTCTCGATTGGATCTCGTGGTTCTGGAACTTGCGGCGGCTCGAATAAAATTCCGCCGACTCCCCTAGGGTTTCTAGAATATTGGGGTATTTATAGAGCGAAGAGGTGGTGCGGGAGGCCATCGAGGTGGGAACAACCCACCAGGGCGCGCCCTGGTGGGTTGTGCTCCCCTCGGAGCACCCATAGGTGCTTCTTTGGCCCATTGGGTATCTTCTGGCCCAGAAAAAATCTCCAAAAAGTTCTGCTGCATTTGGACTCCGTTTGGCATTGATTTTCTGCGATGTAAAAAACAAGCAAAAAACAACAGCTGGCACTGGGCACTATGTCAATAGGTTAGTCACAAAAAATGATATTAGATGATTATAAGATGATTGTAAAACATCCAAGAATGATAAAATAACAGCATGGAACAATAAAAAATTATAGATACGTTGGAGACGTATCAGTCGCAAACGCGTTTAATTTAAAGCGCAAGCGCCATGGTTCCTTGCATGCCCTCGCGGGGTCCATGTTATCTCACTGCAGGAAGAAAAGAAAATAAAGAAACAAAGGAAGCCCTAGACAGTGATCGCCACCCGCATGACGTCAGCTCGGACGTCGCCACGCCATAGTCGGACTCCCCATCCTCGCTCTTCACGCTGCCGGATCCGCCGCTGCTTCCAATTCCGTCAAAGGGGGACGTTTCGTCGGTGGCGACAGCAGCGGAGTCGCTGTCGTATCTCTCCATGCAACACTTCAGGCGGCAGCCGGCGACCCCGAAGATCTTCATAAATAGCGTGGAGGCCCCATCATACTTGAAGAGGAGGAGGTGCCCCTCCTTCATTCCACGGGTGAGGGCGAACGTCTTCCACACCCGCCTCACAAACATGAAGCCAGAGGGGGTGAGGTCTATCGCCACCCAGGAGGGCCCGTTGCAGCACTCGTCCGGCTGTAGCCACATGCCCAGAGGTGCGCGTTATGCCATCTCCCTTGCGAACGCGTCGTGGAGCCGGAGCCAGGTGCAAGGATCGCGGTGCTTGACCACGATGAACTCGCGGGCCGCTGATGTCTACACACGCTTCTATTCTTGTAGACTATGTTGGGCCTCCAAGCGCAGAGGTTTGTAGGATAGCAGCAATTTCCCTCAAGTGGATGACCTAAGGTTTATCGAACTCAGGGAAGTAGAGGTCGAAGATGGTCTCTCTCAAGCAACCCTGCAACTAAGATACAAGAAGTCTCTTGTGTCCCCAACACACCTAATACAACTAGGAGTTGTATAGGTGCACTAGTTCAGCGAAGAGATGGTAAAATATGGATGATAGGAGTGGCAAAGCAAAGTAATATAAATCTGTAATAAAAAGTGCAGCAAGCAAACAAGTGGTAAACATGAGCACAAATGGTATTGCAATGGTGGAAACAAGGCTTAGGCTTCATGCTTTCACTAGTGGCAACTCCCAGCAACATTAACATAATCGAATCACATGATATTTCCCATAATGGAGACGCACTCGGAGGTCATTCCTTTGTGGTCAAGAGAGGACGAGAATTATGTAGGGCTACAAAAGCACACCTCTAAGTTCGTAGTTCTCAATCTATGGATTTCCCAATGTCACCGCGGCCATCCAAAGATAGTACCACAATCACCACAACATATCTCAAGGATAGTCAAAGACAAGCACCAAGAGACTCTCAATCTTCAATCAACACACAAAAGAGGAAATCACTCATGAAAATATTCTTCTAATCCATGTCCAATAGACCGCTGTCACCTAGGTCTCGAGGATTATACTAGATAAAGACAAGTGAGTACATCAATCCAATACATAGAGGAAGGGGAAATATCATGGGATCACCCTAGATTAACATAGCCTATGATCACAACGAAGATCACATCATGGGAGAGAGAATTGACCACATAGCTACTGGTAGAAACCTCAGCCCCGAGGAGGAACTACTCCCGCATCATGGAGGGAGGAAGCAACGTCGATGGAGATGAATCCGGGGGCACTTCCCCGTCCCGGCAGGATGCCGGCACAGGAATTCTGGTCCCCCGAAACTTGGTGGCGATGGCGGCGGAGATCGGAATTGCTTCTGGAGAAAAGGGTTCTGTCCTCGAGGGTTTCGGGACGCGAGCAATATATATGCAAAAGGGGGTCACCAGAGGCGGAGGTGGGGCCCCAGGCGCCCCCCTGGCGCGGCCAGGGGTGGGGCCGCACCGGGTGGCCGCCTGGGCCACCCCAGGCTCCCCTCTGGCCCTGCTTTGGTTTTTCTTGAAGCTCCCGATACGCTGATTTTTCCTGTATTTTTCCCGGAATTTTTAGGGCACTTTTAATATGGGGGAAACCTGAAATAGAAAAACAGCAGAAAACAGGAACTGGCATGTGGTGCACTGAGTTAATAGGTTAGTCCAAATATGATCAAAAGTGTATGGAAGTGCATAAATATCATAGCAATATCACACAAAAGAGGCATGGAGCAAGCAGAAATTATAGATACGTTTTGAACGTATCAACATCCCCAAGCTTAATTCCTGCTCGTCCTCGAGTAGGTAAATGATAACAAGCATAATTTCTGTGGTGACATGCTATCAACCATATAAGAACTTTTAAGTAAAGTAATCAAGGCATGTAATCCAATTCAAGTCATAACAAGCAAGAGTCTATATTAGCATTGTAACAAGTAACATAAGAACATAAAGGTGCAAGAGCTCTCGCTGTCTGTGACTCGAATGTCTCCAAATGGTGTTTGCGTGCAAGAAAGGGGATAGGGATATATGAGAGAGTAAAACATAGTTTTTGTATTGTTGAGAACTTAATCTACTAAAGTTTCATACTTGGTCTTCTTTGGAATCTTATCTTGACTCATCCCCAGACCGTCAGCCAGGTACAAGTCAAAATGATCCACTCCCTTTCGATATTTTGAGCACTCATGCAATGGATGAGCGTAAGCAAGAAAGTCGACACTTAGGATGGCAAAGAGAGAAAAATGATAGAGGGGAAAGACAAAAAAGGTGTGATGGGCTCACATCAATGAGGACAATCATCGGTGAGAGAAAGCCAAATGATAGATATGATGTGAGGAGTAGGGATTGCCATGCAACGGATGCACATATGAGCTAAGGTAAGCTCTCCAATGGAACTAGTGGGGGTGCATCCAACTTGCTTGCTCTAGAAGACCTAGAGCTCTTTTGAGGAGGCTCATCATTGGAATATACAAGCCAAGTTCTATAATGTAAAGGTCCCCACATAGCTATATGCATGAATGATAATCTCTATGGTGTACAAGGTATAAGATGGAGTACGAGTGTGGATCTCTCAAAAGAAATAGTAGTGTGCCCCCTTCTCTCTTTTTATTTCTTTTTCTCTTTTTTCTATTATTTTTTGTGGCCTCAATGGCTCTTTCTACTTATCTCTTATTTGTCCTCTTTGGGATCTTTTGATTTTGTCCTCTTTGGGATCTTTTGATTTGTCCTCTTTGGGATCTTTCCCTCACTTAAGGGGCAACACTCTATGTATTACAAGAAGTATAGAAGATCTTTCACACTTTACAAAAGTACTCAACATAAAGAAAATGAAACTATCATGATGTATGCAAATGTATGCCTCTGCCGGTGTAGCAGGATATGCAATGATACTAGCGCGTCATGTACCAATGATTAGGGCAAGGCCCAACTAGCATGCGGCTCATCGGTCAAGCAAAAAGCATGTATGACATGAAGATAAGTCATGAGAAGATGGATGTTGCATGGCAATGTATCTCGGAAAGGCTATGGAAATGCCTTGATAGGTAGGTATGGTGGCTGTTTTGAGGAAGGATATAATGAGGCTTATGATGACAGAGTGTATCGTGCCAAGGATTTGGATGCACCGGCGAAGTATGCGCCAACTCTCGAGGTGAGAAAGGGCAATGCACGGTACCGAAGAGGCTAGAAAAATATGGCTAGGTGGAAGTGTCAACCTTCGAATACTCACATTAGTCCGAAGAACTCATGCACTTATTATCGGTAGCTCTCAATCTAATTAGGAGGTTCACAAAGAGACAAGTACCCCGAGGAGGAGTGTATGGGGGTTTGGTTATCCTTGCGCATCCTCGACTCATGGTACATGAGTGTACTCTAATATTCGATCCCTCCAAAGATTAGTGATCCATTTAGTAGCTAAAGTTCTCAACTATTTTGTAGGTTTTCAAAAATAAACACGGATTGCCCAAAATACGACATCTATCACTAATAGGCTAAAGCTCTCGATACCAAAAGTTCAGACATTACTCATGGCAATACCTCAAAACTATTGCAAGTTACTACTAAAATTAAATAGCAACCTCAATTACCTACTTTAAGTTAAGACACACAACTCAGTGCAACAGGCAAACTCTCTTAGCAAGGTAAACATGAAAACTCAAGAGAGTTCAGCAACCAACTAAACAAAAGCTCTTTAAAAAGAAAAGCATGAAAACTAAGAGCTAAACATGACAGCAGCTATGGAAAGACAAAGAACATACACAGGAAAGATAAGCATGAAAATCCTATGTTGTGTTCTAGGTTGAAGTGGAGCGTGTTTCTCTCCCACACAAAGAAAGTTGGGTTCTAACTTGTTATGAACAGCAAGCAAAGCTAAAGAAAACTAAAAAGGAAACTAAGAGCGAGACGCTCCAAGCATAGCACATAACACATGAAGTGATAATTATAGTGGAACGAAAGACAAACTGATAATTGTTGATGGAGAAGGGGATGCATGGGGGCATCCCCAAGCTTAAACGCTTGAGTCTTCTTGAATATTTCTTGGGGGTGCACGGGGGCATCCCCAAGCTTGAGCGTTTGACCCTCCTGAATCTTTTTATCATCTTCCCTCGCACACTTGAAAACTCCCTTCATACATAACTAATCATAATCTGATTAGCGAGGTTAGTACCCACAATAAAATAATTTTTCCCTACTGGAAATAAGGATAATCTTGAAGAGCTACTGTTTCTCAAGATTGCCAAAAGGTTTTTGCAAAGAAAAAGCAAGCTCAAGGTTTGCAAAACGAAGAAAAGGCAAAACAGGACAGAATCTGTGAAAAACAGACCAGTAGGTAGTAAATAATTTTTTCGAGGCACTTCTACAACTCAAATCAAAAAACTCAGAACAGACGCCTGAAAGCCAATTGTATAGAGTACGCTGTCAAAAACATTCAGATCAAAAAGATGATCTGGTGATTTTATACGAATTTTTCTGTCCAAGGACAGAATCTGTTTTCTGGACAGCACGTCACAACTTTTGAACTTTCTTGCAATCGGAGGTTAAACTTGGCACAAAGCTGAAAAATAAAGATAAAATGATGTTGCTACAGTAGTAACAAACATCAAGACCACTAAAAACTGAAAGAACACACTGAAAGCAAAGATAACAAGGGTTGTCTCCCTAGAGCTCTTTCTTTATAGCCATAAAGATAGGCTTAAGACTTTAATGATGCTCTCGTAGGAATAAGAGTTGAAGAACAAAAGAGAGCATCAAGAAGCAAATACCAAACACATTTAAGCCTAACATGCTTCCTATGCATAGGAATATTGCAATAGAATAATTCATTGAAGCACAAAGCAATAAGCATAGGAAGACAAAACAAGTGCAGCTTCAAAACCTTCAACATAAAGAGAGGGAACTTGATATTATTGAAATATCTATAAGCATATGTTCCCTTCTCATAATAATTTTCAGTGGGATCACGAATAAACTCAACAATATAAGCATCACATAAAGCATTGTTACCATGATCCACATGCAAAAAGGTACTCTTACTCTCCACATAAGCATAATCTTTCTCATTGGTAATAGTGGGAGTAGGACTATCATAAACAACTTGAACACTATAGATTAATTGTGTATTAGGAAGATGGTGTTCAACAAGGGAGTAATTCCCTCCATGATTATGACAAGTTTCATAAGGATAATTTCTCCTTATGTCATAGGTACCTTTATAATCACTATAGATTGGAGTTATAACATCATCATAGTAGAGAAGAGCATTATCATTGCTAGCAACTATATTTGTAAACACGTTGTCTTTATTCTTACTAGCAAAAGAATTATCAATTATCACATCACTAGTGGGTAAAGGATTTGCAATCCTATCATCCCCAAGCTTAGAGCTTTCCATATCATCACTTTCAGAGTTGGTACCAAAAAGATTCTCAAGATCATAAGTAGCATTATCATCATTTTCCCAATCACAATAAGTAACATGCATATCATAATCAAAATCATCTTCAATAGTACCTACGGACGTATCATCAAGATGATAATTAAGGCAATAAACTTCACCTTCTTCTTTAAACTTACAACCGTTAGGATAAAAGTTGATGGGAGGAATATGCTCAGGCCAGGTTGATACCCATTCTTCTTCCTTCTTGCTCCTCTTCCTCCTCCTCTTCTTTTTCTTCTTCTTCACCTTAGGAGGGAGTGGTTGGAGATGAAGCTTCTCCACATATCCTGGTTTATCATTAGAAACAATAAGGGAAACTTGGGAGAAACTCTCCTTTTTATTAGCAGAAATATAAGAGACATTTTTATACTTTGGTAAAGTTCCCTCCTTTCTAATCTTACTTATGTAATCATTTTTATGGCAATTAACAACACAATAGAGATGGCAATTTTGCAAAGTGCTTTTTATTCCTATGGCATTAACATCTAGCCAAGAAGTCTTTTCTGATAACTCTTCACACATCAAAAATAACATAAGCTCATCATAAAGATCAGGGGTGATCATGTTATCAGACAACTGGTTAACAGTTATGTTTTGAAAGTGCATGCATTGAAAATTAAAGTGACCCTCTATACAGCAAAGTTCACAAGTAAAAGGATAAAGGTCACACAATTCTCTAGCAATTTCATTTAAATCTTTGACCCAAGTGATTGTTCTTTCATGCTTATCTTGCTTACAATACTTCTCTTCTTCAATCATAGGCCTTTCACAAGGTCTATCCACTCCACAAAAATTAACATGCTTATATAAAACTTCATTTTTAGGAATTGGATCATGCATGTTGCAATCATCATGAACAATTTCATTTTCTTTGCAAATCTCTTTAAAAGGTTCATGATGCTTGATCCAATCCTCCTTAGGCATATTAAGATGTGAAGCAAAAGATTTGAGGAAATCAACAAGGAGTTGAGAATCAAGCCCAAACTTAGCACTAAACTTATTAAAACTTGTAGTTTCAACAAAGGACTTAATGCAATCATACTCATAAATTATACCTGACTCTTTACCTTTGTCGATCTCCCAATCTTCAGTGTTGCGTTGAATTATTTCAAGGAGTTCCCATTTAGCATCAATCTTTTCGTTTGTGAAAGAACCCATAGAGGAAGCATCGAGCAAATCTTTATCCTGTCGAGAGAGCCTCGCATAGAAATTAGTAATAATCATATCTTTGGGGAGCCCATGGTTAGGACATTTTAGCATTAACGTTTTCAGTCTCCCCCAAGCTTGAGCTATGCTCTCTCCGTCATGAGGATAGAAATTATAAACATAATTCCTATTCTCATGGACTTCATGAAGAGGAAAAAACTTGGAGTAAAAGAGAGACTGGATCTCTTCCCAATCCAGCAGGTGAGAGTCATCTAGTAGCCTATACCATTCCAATGATTTTCCTTTCAGTGACAAGGCAAATAATTTCCTCATGACTCCATCTCTTGTCAAACCTGAAATCTTAAACAACTCACAAAGTTCTGTAAGTTTCAACAAATGAATACTAGGATTGACTGTCCCATCATAACAATCATTCCTAATTATTTCAATTATCCTAAGTGGTATTTGGAACGGGATACATTCAGTAGGTGGAGGAGACTTCTCTACCACGGGTGTGGTAAAGCGGCCTTCCCCAAGCAGCGAACTAAGAGTGCGGTTTTCCATAAACATAACTAGTGAAACTAAAAACAAGAAACGAAAAGATTTAATTGCAAGATCTAAAGATATACCTTCATACACTTACTTCCCCGGCAACGGCGCCAGAAATAGCTTGATGTCTACACACGCTTCTATTCTTGTAGACTATGTTGGGCCTCCAAGCGCAGAGGTTTGTAGGACAGCAGCAATTTCCCTCAAGTAGATGACCTAAGGTTTATCGAACTCAGGGAAGTAGAGGTCGAAGATGGTCTCTCTCAAGCAACCCTGCAACTAAGATACAAGAAGTCTCTTGTGTCCCCAACACACCTAATACAACTAGGAGTTGTATAGGTGCACTAGTTCGGCGAAGAGATGGTAAAATATGGATGATAGGAGTGGCAAAGCAAAGTAATATAAATCTGTAATAAAAAGTGCAGCAAGCAAACAAGTGGTAAATGTGAGCACAAATGGTATTGCAATGGTGGAAACAAGGCCTAGGCTTCATGCTTTCACTAGTGGCAACTCCCAACAACATTAACATAATCGAATCACATGATATTTCCCATAATGGAGACGCACTCGGAGGTCATTCCTTTGTGGTCAAGAGAGGACGAGAATTATGTAGGGCTACAAAAGCACACCTCTAAGTTCGTAGTTCTCAATCTATGGATTTCCCAATGTCACCGCGGCCATCCAAAGATAGTACCACAATCACCACAACATATCTCAAGGATAGTCAAAGACAAGCACCAAGAGACTCTCAATCTTCAATCAACACACAAAAGAGGAAATCACTCATGAAAATATTCTTCTAATCCATGTCCAATAGACCGCTGTCACCTAGGTCTCGGGGATTATACTAGATAAAGACAAGTGAGTACATCAATCCAATACATAGAGGAAGGGGAAATATCATGGGATCACCCTAGATTAACATAGCCTATGATCACAACGAAGATCACATCATGGGAGAGGGAATTGACCACATAGCTACTGATAGAAACCTCAGCCCCGAGGAGGAACTACTCCCGCATCATGGAGGGAGGAAGCAACGTCGATGGAGATGAATCCGGGGGCACTTCCCCGTCCCGGCAGGATGCCGGCACAGGAATTCTGGTCCCCCGAAACTTGGTGGCGATGGCGGCGGAGATCGGAATTGCTTCTGGAGAAAAGGGTTTTGTCCTCGAGGGTTTCGGGACGCGAGCAATATATATGCAAAAGGGGGTCACCAGAGGCAGAGGTGGGGCCCCAGGCGCCCCCCTGGTGCGGCCAGGGGTGGGGCCGCGCCGGGTTGCCGCCTGGGCCACCCCAGGCTCCCCTCTGGCCATGCTTTGGTTTTTCTTGAAGCTCCCGATACGCTGATTTTTCCTGTATTTTTCCCGGAATTTTTAGGGCACTTTTAGTATGGGGAAACCTGAAATAGAAAAACAGCAGAAAACAGGAACTGGCACTGTGGTGCACTGAGGTAATAGGTTAGTCCAAATATGATCAAAAGTGTATGGAAGTGCATAAATATCATAGCAATATCACACAAAAGAGGCATGGAGCAAGCCGAAATTATAGATATGTTTTGGACGTATCAGCCGCGTCGATGGAATGGCCCCACGACTGGGACGGACGGGCGGTTGCGCCGCTCCGCCCACCCCGGTCGTGGCTGCCTCGCCACCGTGTTCGCGCCCGCGGCCGGAGTGTTCTCCACGGCTACCGGAGCCAGCGTAGGGCGTCATAGGAGAGTGCACGTGTCCTTGAGGAGCCATCCCAGGCGTGGCGGCGCTGGAGCGAGGGCGACCACTCCCCCTTGCTGTCCTCGGTGGCTCCACCTCTCCTAGTGTCGTCTTCCCTTTCTTGGTGGCGGAAATCCTCCTCAAAGGTGCCTTGGCTGCAACAACGATGGGTGGAGATGGAGAAACGAGAAGGAGATGGGCTACGGGGTCTGACCCCTTGCCCTTATATAGCGCTCGAGGGAGGCTGGTCCTTGCCTCTTCGCCTTCGGAGCAATGATGGCCCTATGCAACGCCCACCAGACTTTATGTCCGCATGGGCAATTGCCGATGCATCATGGGAGAAGTGGGGGCGTCCCGCGCCCCGTCGCGCGCCATGTGTCCAGCCAGGCCCGCAGGCGGTTCAGGACCGCGTCATTTCTCCCCTTCCCTTTGAGCGGATCGCGCTCGCCGCGGGCCCGGGTGCTACTGTCGGGCCCGTGGGACTGGGGGTATCCAGGCCCGTCCGCCAGCGGCCCATCACGAGGCGCACTGCATGGGTCCCCCGCGCGGCCCATCTTCAGACTACGTGGATAAACCTTCAAGAGGACCCCCCCCCCTCCTCGTGAGGCGCGCATCGTCAGGCGTTGCTAGTGGCGTCGCGAGGCAGCTTCCCAAGGCCATCTCCCGAGGCCGAGGCGTATGGATCAAGGAGCAGGTGAAGGAGTTATGTGGGTGACGCGTGTGGCGACAAATGGAGACAGAAGGGCGCCAGTAGGCGCGGATAGGAGCTTTACCTCTTTTGTGCTAAGGGGGTAAGGACAGCGCACCGGTTCCCGAGGCAAGTCCCAAAGGTTGCCTCTTTGGTGCAAGAAGACCAAGACGACTCGCCAGGACAGGGGTCATCACCGAGCCCACCGACGTGTTATGGCAGGGAGCTTTCACACGCGAAGACCATCTTTAGTCAGGATAAGTTGTACTCTTGCCCCCCTTCAAAATTTGTCGTTGTGGCAATCCTTCCCGCCTAGTGTTTTCGGGGGAAGAGGACCAGGCCAGTATAAGTATAGTTAGTGCTCCATCGTAGAGAGGATCGGCCCCTGGATCGATTCACGGATCCTCCTGAGGCCACTCTTGTACTCTCATATTCACCCCCTGGCGAGGCAATCACAAAGTAGGAACATAGTTTTACACCGCGAGGCAGTGGCGGACCCAGGAATCAAATGGAGGGTGTGCACACTTCAAAAAAAAATTGATGTGGTGTACCCACTCCAAAAAATAAAGGATCTCATCACCAAAATAATACATAAAAAAATTCTTAGATTTCTGGGTGTGCCAGGGCACACCATGCACACATGCTAGGTCCGCCACTGCCGCGAGGTGACCCAAAACTAGGTAAATTGTCATGTCCATAATTCATCTTTTCCCCTCGCTCGAGCACGTCGAAGCATCACCGTGAGATAGTGTGTAGTTGGGCAGGGCTTGGCAAGGACCTGCACGCACACCCCAGAGTTTAAACCTTTCTTGGGTTCCCTAAGCCCTGAATTCCGCAAGTACCATTGGCAATTTTCGGTAGCACTTCGTACTATACGTACATGCATGTATAGCAACGTTCTGGTTTGCTATAGTATTCTTGTGTCATGTTCCTGTACTCCATGAAGGTTGTCTATCAGCCTATGCATGTGTGCTGGGCTGCTAGCTACCTAACTTGAAGTTCATTGACGACTTTAAAACCAAAACAGTAGATTTGATCGTACGTGCAGTACCAACACAAGTTGTGGGAGGCTCATGTTGCGAGAAAGAGGAGTAACATAGGCTAGTAAATACTCATGATTATTATTTTCATGATGATGGAGTATATCGACCTCAATCAATTGATCAGAAATTTGGTACTAGTAATAAACGACACGATCACTGCTCACAAGCATGCGGTAATAGCTTAAGTTTTGGAATATTAGCAGCCCTTTTTCCAATACGATGGATGGACAACGGTCATGAGATAATAAGCTACGTACATACTACTAGAAAACTACTGAATCTAGATTATATATAGAGGAGCATCACTTGATTAGGTCGACGGGGAGACGAGCGGTTTATGCTGCTATATGAGCACGCAGTAGTAGACCCCGCTGTGCTGGAGCGGCTCGACGGTGAGGCCGGCGTCGTCGACGAGGAGCGGCTCGGCGCGGTCGCCGTTGCAGCGGAACAGGACGGCCCCGTCCCCGAAGTAGAGCTTGACGTCGAGGTGCGTGGCCGG
Organism: Secale cereale; assembly: GCA_902687465.1. Taxonomy (NCBI): domain Eukaryota; kingdom Viridiplantae; phylum Streptophyta; class Magnoliopsida; order Poales; family Poaceae; genus Secale; species Secale cereale. The sequence continues at coordinate 652,961,802 of LR738711.1, forward strand.
GACGCTGCACGCGGCGCTGGTGCCCGCGAAGCACACCACCGCGGCGCCCCTGCCCAACGCGCCCGTGGCCCCTGGCCCTGCCGCTGCCGCTGCGCCCGCGAACCCAACATCATCCGCTGGTCCTGCATGCACGCAACACGGTCAAAAGAATGAAAACCGGGAGTGATATTAAGTGCGGCGCAGAGGGGAGTTATTGTTGCCCGTGACTTGCGAAACGGAAGACTACGAGGAAATCCAAGCGCCCGGCCCAGCAAGCGTGTGACAGTCTTGGACTGCCATGCGCACGGTCGATCTAGGTAAAAACGCCCTCTGTAATGTGAAGGGGACTTTAAGCAAGCAAGCAAGCAAGCGCGAGCGGGAGGAAATTTGACCGCCATCACCTCAGTCTTTTCAGCAACGTACGTGCGTGCTTGCTCCATCACTCCTCCGTCTCCTCCCTCCCTATACGTACGCGGTAAAATTCTTCACACGCATCCGCTTCTTCCTCCTTTTTCTCTTGCTGATAGACAAGTTGCCGTGACAAGACCATACGAAAGAGGCACATTGATGAGCTGTGTGGCTTGCGACCACGATATATAGGATCTACGTACTATAGTGTTACTGCCCTTCAGTTTCACCCATAAAAGGCATCCTTCCTTTTGGTTTGTATTCCTGACGTCGATTTCATCCTCTAATCGGTCAGTATTTTTTTTCCCACTTGAATTACTGCTACTACCACATGTGTGCGTGACAAGACCAATCTGCTCCTCACATCTTTCAATAACTAAGCAATGTGTTCGTATATTTGCCTCTAAAGTCTCATTTTGGAATCTTATATGGAACCGTATGCTTCCATTCCTTCACGTCTAGTCTTTTCATGAACATGCGAAATAGCTCCATGCATGCAACTAGCGTTAATGCATCTACATGTCATGCTAGTATGATTTTTGTGTCACCATGAAATAGTTAATGTATTTTTAAAATCTCACCACGATTATTATTTTTGGCTCATGGAGTACAGCTCACGATTTTGTAGCGAAAAGTCATGCATGCATGATGTACATCTTGGAGTGACAAGATTGTGCATGCACTAGAGTTTTACATGGTTCAACCTTGTCTCATTTCCATGCCCAAGTATCAAACTATACGATATGTCCTTACGCTGGGATTTATAATTGGGCCCCTACAGGAAATTGGCACTGCTTCATGCAAGGAAGCATACAAAAAGATTGGACGTGCGTGTATGGCTATACTTAAACAATGGCAATGGGCAAGCTAACATCCAAAAGGAACTGAAATGGAGGCAAAATATTAATTACAAGAGAAGCTTCACCCTCTAGTCCGTGAAGGCATGAACACATGAACATTTCCAGACAGAAGCATATGATAATATAGTCAGAAGGCATGAATGAACAAAAATCAAAATGGCGTACCAAGATTAAGCACGTTTCATCACATACCTTGCAAGTTACCATTGTAGCTGACCGTGTCAGTTGTGGCAGTGGTTGCAAATAGACTGGTCAGCCCAGCAGTAGCAGATGCGCTTGCAACGGTGACGACGGCGGAATCCGGCGAAGCAGGAGGAGGCAAAACAGCAGCCACAGAGGTAGCCGGCGCTGCAGTGACGCCTAAGCCGTGTTGAAGCAGTCCCAGCTTCGTCTTCGTGAAGTCCTCATACGCCTCTTCTTTGGCAACGGAGGTGTTCAAGAAGGGGTCACTGTTCTTGCGGAGGCCGAGCTGATCAACGCCGCTGGGCCAGTATTGACCAAGCCCGGCGGCCGAGGCGCTGCTGCTCCTGTGGCCAGTACTGATGGGACCTAGTGCCACGTCGTTGCAGAGCCCCAAGAGCATGCTGGTGGGCGATGCCACCGGTGGCTGCTGAACGGCAGGCACCGGCATGTACTGCGCGCCCAGGATGGCGGCGAGCTCCCCCGCCGACAGGCAGTGCCCTTGGGGGTACTGCAGGAAGATCGGCTCGACGTCGTTGGCGGCGAACTCGTCCAAATTTGGAGCAGGAGCCGGAGCCAGAGCCGGAGCGGACACCGCGGGCTGGCTCAGGCCGAACTGGTAGTGCATCTGCTGGTGGCACGCCGCGGCAAGCGGCGAGAGCAGGTCCATGGCCGCCGTTGCGGGCATCGCCTGCGTGGCAGCCGGCTTCACCGGTTTGCTGGATCCAGACGACCGGTCGGAGGAGGAAGAGGAGGAAGATGTGGGAGCCACCGGCGAGAAGAGCGGCGGCTTCGGCGGATGGAACTGCTTGGGAGGTGGCGTATACGGCGCGGCGGCCTGCTGGCGTGCTGGGGCGCAGGCCCGGACGGGAGCGGCGCGCGCAGCCGCGTTGCGCAGCTTGTTCTTGGAGCGGGACTTGCGGTTCTGGAACCAGTAGAAGACGTTGGAGTCGCCGACCGGGCCATACTCCTGCAGGCGCATGCGGATGCGGGGGATCTCGTCGCGTGTCGGGTTGATCAAGCCGGAGTTGAAGAGCGTCTCCAGGATCCGGATCTGCTCCGGCCGGGGGTTCCACCGCGGCTTCGTGTCGGTGTTCCTCTCCTGATCAGGCCCTGCATATATAGTCAACCGTTAATCAATTTGACCCCCGTCTCGATGGCGATCGATCCATGCTCGATCAACTGCAAGCTACAAGACAGAACCCTATCTATCTAGTGCATGCAAGCTAGTGATCATGTGCAGCAAACAGTAGCATGCATGCATACCTGAGGAGAAGGGGGACTTGAGGCCTGTGGCGGCGGCGGAGCCGGAGACGAGGGAGGGGGGCGAGCCGGTCATGTCGGGCTGCGACTGCCACACCTGGCTGCCGTGCTTGGAGCGGAACATGCTCGGCCAGTGCTGCTGCTGCTGCCTGCTGTTTGGCGACGCCATGGTAGTGGTGCTACTACTGCCCTCGGCGACGATCTGATGTTCCTTCCCGTCGCAACACAAGGACGACCAGTTAGGGTGGAGTGGAGGGAGGGATCGACGAAACGGAGGAGACGACCCCTAGCTAAGCCTCTTCCCTTGCTGCTGCTACGGTCTCCCTATGGTTTTCTACCTAGCAAAGCAAAGCTGTATACGCAAGCTTGCATATTGCTGCCTCTTATAATGGCCGAACGCGAACCCAACCACGGCGTGGCAATAAATGGAGTGCTGAAGTAGCTAGCAGGAGCAGCACGACCCCTCCTGCCATGTTTTTTTTTTCCTTGGGGATACACGCATGCAAGGGACTACGGTCTACGGTAGGGTGGCTAGCTAGCTTGATGGGTTTGCATCAGGAGGGGACTGATGGACGGTTGCCCAACTGTGGCCCACTGATGCCCGATGGGTGCAAGTGCAAGTACTGGAGCGGGCGCGAGCTTGCCCTAGGTATGACAAGCAAGGAAGACACCCAAAACCCATCATGGCTCTGACCGGCCCCTGCGTTTCTGCCTCCGTTACTGTTAGCGCCCTTTTGCTTGCATACATTGTGGTGTGGGTGATGGTCACCTGGGGATCGCAGGTTAAAGCCTCTGATCGTCGCATCTGCAGCCTGCACAAAACGAATGAAACCGTACTTACGGTATACTCTATATGCGTGTCGAATTCGAGATTTGTGTGCGTGCAGTAATTTAGAAAAAATGTGCGCCACTAGTTCTAAGCATTGATTATGCCCATCTATATTCCATGCGTTTTGATTTAGTTCAAGTACAGTAGCGTTGGACTGAATGTCCATGTGCTTCGAGTCAATGGAACTTGGGTGTATGTTGCGCACGTTACGGGATTCAATAAAATATATAGATCCCTCAAAAGAGATGTCATTTGATTCATATCATAGAAAAAATTTCATTAAGTGGAGACTCGTGTTTATTTTTCTTTAAAAATATGGAGGATAGGAATCAATTCTATATAGGAATAAAAAACAATTCATGTGAACCAAAAGGCTCTAAAGAAAAATTCCTACAAGAATCCTATCGTATAGAATTTCTGTGAAATTCCTCCAAACCAACGGTAGGAGACGCTCTATCGACTGCGAGGCATATGTGGTGACTTTGTCAATTTTAAGATATTGTGCCGGCTCGGTATCTCGGATACGTTCATAGGGGTACGGTCTGCGATTGTAATGTGTTAAAAAAAAGACGGGTGGGTTTTTTTCAAATAGGATTTGCCTGATACTTATTTTATTTGATGGAATTTTTTACTCGTAGTTAGTAATTGGGTCTTCACGGATTTTGTATTGCAACATAATTCATGTGCCTGACCTTTTATTTTCTGGTGGGACTTCACAAAATGGCGTAGTACTTATCAACGTTGTTATTTCTCATCCCACAAAAAATATATTATTCCGCCGAGTTCTCCGGTAACTAAACCAAACGGTTACCGGATTTTTTGGTGAACCCTAAGAAAAATTCATACCATTTGAAAACATCAAAATAATTAGAATTCAAACGTACATGTAGCTAAAAAATGCTCGCATGCATGTATTATCACAATATAGACCATGACTCGATGGTAGAGCTTGCAACTTAGGGTGTGTTTGCTTGCTAACCGAGTTTTGACGTTATCCTCCGACCTGGCTCAGTGGAGCATGTGTCGATGAGACAAGGCTTCAACCATGCTTTGTGATACGTCTCCAACGTATCTACTTTTTCAAACCCTTTTGCCCTTGTTTTGGACTCTAACTTGCATGATTTGAATGGAACTAACCCGGACTGACGCTGTTTTCAGCAGAATTGTCATGGTGTTGTTTTTGTGCAGAAATAAAAAGTTCTCGAAATCGACTGAAAATCAACGGAGAATTGTTTCGGAAAATATAAAAAATATCTGCAAGAAAATCCTCACCGGGGGGCCCACACCCTGTCAACGAGGGTGGGGGGCGCGCCCCCCGCCCAGGGCGCGCCCCCTGCCTCGTGGGCCCCCGATGCTCCACCGATGTACCCCCAGATCCTATATCTTCCGTTTCGGGGAGAAAAAAAATGAAGAAAAAGGAATTATCGCGTTTCACGAGATGGAGCCGTCGTCAATGTAGCGATCAGACCTCAAACACTCCGATCTCTGTGCATCAGTGTCATCCCTGGATCAGTAATGCTGACACGCACAGTACTTGAAGGATTTATAACAGAGTAGCAATCACACACTTATTACATCGATAGTTCCAACGATGAAATTATTACAATAAAAATGGCTTAAGGCCATCTAACACGATAACAGCGGAAGGCTTGGAAGATAAGTGAGTCCATCAACTCCAACGGCATCACTGAGTATAGAACCACGACCTAATAGGGCACCTTACTTGTCGTCTGAAAAGTCTGCAACATGAACATTGCAGCCCGAAAACGGGTCAGCACATGGAATATGCTGGCAAGGTAACACATAGAGAGTAACAACAGTAAAGCTATACTATATGCAATATGGCTGGTGGAAAGCTCTATGGTTACTACAAAGGAATAGATTTTAATTAACTATCATGGTAGTTGAAACATCGTTGAGAAGATAGACATCCTCTCAACCCCAATTAATAAATCATCATTAAACCCAACAATATTAATTAGAGTAACATGATCAGATTCACATGATATCCAAGTACTAGATACTCAAGACGTCCATAACCGGGGACACGGCTAATCATAATCAGTTTGTACACTCTTCAGAGGTTTGTGTACTTTTCCCCACAAGACTCGATCGCCTCCGTTTAATTTCTCGCACTGCATGATGTTTGAGAAACGGATGACCGAGACACAGTCTTTCGGAAGTACTCGCACCTTACAAACGGGTGGACCGTACCAACCTACATCCCCTACATCTGCTAGTCCACCACTGTAAGAGTTCGCACAACTTAGTCAACTATGCTAGAGCCCATAATAGCATTGTGGCTGCACACGGAAGTTTCTAGTATGAACAATCTCATGATCCCTTTGAGCCTGGGTGGCGGTCCAAAAGAAAAACAGGCAATCGCTGGAATACCCAAGTGCCTCAATCCACCCAGATGTATGTTAATGTTGCCACCTTAAGTTGAACCATTAATTAACAAACTCACATATGTCATGGATACACTCACCCAATCCACGTCTACGAGCATAGCATGGCCTAACAGCAAACGTAGAAGTAACTTCCAAAGGTTTGAATGTAATGCAGGTAATAGGTACTACCTCAATCTACTTCCCAGTCCCACAAGTTAAATGATCCTACTCATGCAATGTGTGAGGGTTTGACTAATGCAATGAAAACTGGGTATTGGAAAGTATGATCAAAGTGTTACTTGCCTTGCTGATGATCCGCAAAACCTAGATATTCAAAGTAGCAAGCGGCGCACTCCGGGTACTCTATCGCAAACAAACAAGCACACAATAAGTACTTAACTAATGCACGGCTAAAACTCGAATAAGAGATCTAACCAGAAAGTTCAACTTAAGAACTCCGGTTTGCAAAAGAAACGGCAAAAAAAAGTAACGAAAGACAAACGGCGAAAGAAAAACAACTACCAAACCAATCTGGACCTAAGTCCAAATTTAGCAGAGGCAAACGCTTGAGTGACTAGGTTAAACGGAAAGAGAATTTCGATATGAAACTCCAGGCGCTTGAATCGCCTGATTCCGATAAACGAGCGAAAAGATAAACTAAAACAAAGATCGGATCAGAGATCGCGATCAGAAAATAAACTAGAAAAAGAAAACTAATACAGCTTAACGAACGAACGTTCGTCAGCTGAGACTAAACGACGAACTCGTTCGTTAGAACGAACGAACGGGTGAACGTTCACTAATTAACTAAACCGAAAAAAAACAGAAAATCGATCTAATAAAACCGATCTAAAGAAAAACCGACTAGGGTTCTTAAAAAAACCGACCGTCTTCCTAAGAGAAAAACCGGGCGGCTACCTCGTCGACGACCAGCGGGCGGCGGGGCTGTGGTGGGCGGCGGTGGCGACGGTGGACAGCAGCAGTGGCGGCGGCGTTGCGGCGGCGGCGGCAACGGCGGCGGCGGGACGGCGTGCGGCGGCGTGCGGTGGGGCGGCGGCTTGCGGCGTCTCGGCGGCGGGGCGGCGGCTTGCGGCGGC
>LR738711.1:652970724-652993555 GCA_902687465.1 Secale cereale
GCGGCTTGCGGCGGCGACTGCGAGGCGGCGGGGCGGTGTGCGGCAGAGGGGGGGTGCTGCATTTATATAGGGGGAGGGGGCTAGAAGCTTGGGGGAGGGGGCAAGAAACGGCGGCGGCGGAGGAGGAATCCGACGCGGGCACGGCGAGGCGCGGGGAAGGCGGTGCGGGCGGCGGTCGCGGCGGCTGGGCCTGGCTCGGTTGGGCTTCGGCCCAGTCGGGTCGGGTCCCCCTATTTTTTTCTAATTAACGCCGGCGCTACGAAAAAGAAATCTAGAAAATAAAATAAAAATCTAAAATTGCCAAAACAAATTTTCACCGTCTAAATGGAATATTTAGAACAAGATGAACATTTTCTTGGCACTAAAATGCATTTTTGAAAACATGCAATTTTTTCCTAATTCAAATAAAACTCCAAATAAAACTTGTTTGATTTTTCTATTAAATCCTCCGTATTTCTTATTTTTGGGAGAGTCATTTTACTCCCTCTCTCATATATTTATGATAGAAAAACTTGAAGATAAAATAAATAAAATCAAATGATCCTATTTTTCAAAATTTGAGAAACCTCAAATATGAAAATATTGAAATCCCCAACTCTCTCCGAGGGTCCTTGAGTTGCTTAGGGTTTTCTTGGATCACCAAAAGCAAGAAAATATGATATGCATAATGATCTAATGTATAACATTCCAAATTAAAAATTTGGGATGTTACAAACCTACCCCCCTTAAGATGAATCTCGCCCTTGAGATTCGGGTTGGCTAGAAACTAGGTGAGGGTGGTCCTTCCATAGGTCTTCCTCTCTTTCCCAGGTGGCTTCCTCCTCGGTGTGGTGACTCCACTGAACCTTGCAAAACTTGATAACCTTGCTGCGGGTGACTCAGCTGGCATACTCAAGAATCTTGACTGGTTTCTATTCATAGGTCAAATCGCTGTCCAACTGAATAGCTTCCAATGGCACAGTATCCCTCAGCGGTATCTCGGTCATCTCTGCGTGGCATTTCTTCAACTGGGAAACGTGGAATACGTCGTGAACTCCTGACAATCCTTCGGGCAGTTCCAACACGTAGGCTACTTCCCCCATACGTTCCATAATCTTATAGGGTCCTACAAAACGAGGCGCTAGTTTTCCCTTAACTCCAAAACGTTTAACTCCTCGAAGTGGAGATACTCAAAGATAAACTCTGTCTCCGACCTCGTAAACGATCTCCTTGCGTTTTGAATCTGCGTAGCTCTTCTGCCTGGACTTGGCTATCTTGAGCCTATCACGAATCAATTTCACTTTCTGCTCCGATTCCTTGATCAAATCTGGCCCGAACAGCTTGCGGTCTCCAACTTCGTCCCACGACAACTGAGTCCTACATCTCCTTCCGTATAACGCTTCGAAAGGGGCCATCTTCAAACTGGATTGATAACTGTTGTTGTAAGAAAATTTGGCATACGGCAAATTGTCGTCCCAACTAGATCCATAATCTAGGGCACAGGCTCTCAGCATATCCTCCAAAATCTAATTGACTCTTTCAGTCTGTCCATCTGTCTGCGGGTGAAAAGTTGTGCTAAACTCTAGTCTGGTACCCAAGGTTTCATGTAACTGATTCCATAACTTTGAGGTCAAGTGGGTTCCTCTATCTGATACGATGCTCCTCGGAACTCCATGCAGACATACAATTCGGGTCATGTATATCTTTGCCAACTTTGCACTGGTATAAGTAGTCTTTACGGGGATGAAATGAGCTACCTTTGTTAAACGATCGACTACGACCCAAATCGAGTCATAGCCAGAAAGAGTTCTGGGTAATCCCGTAATAAAATCCATACCTAGCTTATCCCACTTCCATTCGGGTATTGGCAATGGTTGTAACAATCCTGCCGGCTTCTGATGTTCTGCCTTCACTCTCTGACATACATCACAAACTGCTACATACTCCGCAATATCTTTCTTCATACCGGTCCACCAGAAAATGTCCTTCAAATCCAAATACATCTTAGTATTTCCTGGGTGAATCGAGTATGGTGAGTCATGGGCCTCCTGTAGAATCAACTTCCTGATCCCCGGGTCATTAGGCACATAAATGCGGTCCTCAAACCATAAGGTGTCGTGTTCATCCTCACGAAATCCTTTAGCTTTTCCTTCGCTCGTCCTCTCCTTTATAGAGGCAACCTCCTCGTCAGTTTTCTGAGCTTCTGTGATTTTATCCATCGGGGTAGACTGGATCTCTAGTGTTGCTACGTAGCCTCTCGGAACTATCTCCAAACGTAGTTCTCGTAAGTCCTCGGCTAACTCCTTTGGAAATTCCTCCATCATTAGGGTATTGACATGGCTCTTACGGCTTAGCGCATCGGCTACTACGTTAGCCTTTCCGGGATGATAATGCAATCTCATGTCATAGTCCTTAATGAGTTCCAGCCATCTCCTTTGCCTGAGATTCAGCTCCTTCTGGGTGAATATATACTTCAAACTCTTGTGATCCGTATATACTTCACAGTGGTTTCCGATGAGAAAATGTCTCCACGTCTTCAATGCATGCACTACGGCTGCTAACTCCAAATCATGAGTGGCATAGTTCAACTCATGAGGTTTCAGTTGTCGTGAAGCATACGAAACAACTCTTCCTTCCTACATAAGAACTGCTCCAAGTCCTCGACGTGAAGCGTCGCAGTACACCTCGTAATCCTTATGTTGATCTGGCAGAATCAACACATGGGATGAGACCAACCTTTTCTTTAATTCCTGGAAACTGGCCTCACATTCTTCTATCCAACTAAACTTGGTGTCCTTCTTTAACAACTTCGTTATTGGCTTTGCAATCCTTGAGAAATTCTCAATAAATCTCCGGTAATATCCTGCAAGTCCAAGAAAACTCCGGATCTCTCCAACAGTTGTCGGTGCTTCCCAATTTGTCACAGTGTCCACCTTGGCAGGATCTACTGCTATTCCTTCTCCGGATATAACGTGTCCAAGGAATCCAACTTCCTTCAACCAAAACTCGCATTTGCTAAACTTGGCATACAACTGATGTTCTCTGAGCTTCTCCAATACCAAACGCAAATGCTCTGCATGCTCCTCTTCATCCTTTGAGAAGATCAATATATCATCTATGAACACCACGACGAACTTATCCAAATACTCCATAAATACTTCGTTCATCAGGTTCATAAAGTATGCTGGGGCATTAGTCAGACCAAAAGACATAACGGTATACTCGTACAACCCATACCTAGTGGTAAAGGTCGTCTTAGGTATATCCTGCTCTCAAATCTTCAATTGATGGTACCCTGATCGCAGATCGATCTTGGAAAATACCTTAGCTCCGTGCAATCTATCGAACAGATCATTGATCATCGGCAGTGGGTACTTGTTCTTGATCGTTACCTCGTTCAATCTTCGGTAATCAACAACCATTCTTAACGATCCATCCTTCTTCTCCACTAGAAGTACTGGCGAACCCCAAGGCGAAGAACTTGGGCGTATGAATCCTTTATCCAGTAACTCCTTAATCTGTTTCTTAATCTCCTCCAAATCCTTTGCGGGCATCCTATACGGTCTCTTAGAAATTGGCCCTGTGCCTGGCAAAAGCTCAATCAAAAACTCTATATCTCTGTCAGGTGGCATTCCTGGCAGTTCTTCTGGAAACACGTCAGGGAAATCTTTCACCATTGGTAGTTCCTCCTGAACAACTCCTGATAAGGAATTTAATCTGTTCCTTTTCGGCTCATGCCGGGATACATACTTGATCCTTCTTCCTTCTGGCGTAGTAAGCAAAATGGACTGACTGACGCATTCAATATTCCCTTCATACTTAGATAACCAATCCATGCCTAATATCACATCCAATCCTTGAGATTCCAATACTATTAGGTCCGAAGGGAAAATGTAGTTACCAATCCTTAATGGCAACTGATCACACCATAACTTAGCCATATACTCAGCTCCTGGTGAGGTTACTAACATGGGCGACCTAAGGGTTTGGGTTGGCAGTTTATACTTATCCACAAATCCCCTTGAAATGAATGGATGCGTTGCACCAGTATTGAAAAGAACGAGTGCAGTAAAGGACTTAACTAAAAACTTACCTATTACTGCATCTGGCTGAGCTTCAACCTCCTCCACGCTAACGTGATTCACTTGTCCTTTGTTGAAGGGGTTGGGCTTATTCGCGGCGCTTCCATTGTCGTTCCCATTCTTAGCTTCGGGGCAGTCATTGGCATAATGTCCATTCTTCCCGCACTTGTAACAGGTGACATGGCTGAAATCCTTCTTGGTGGGTGTGTACGGGGTAGGGCGGCTCTGGTTACTACTTGCTCCATTCCCATTTCCATTCTTAGGGCCATTATGATTGTGCGAGCTACCTCCTCCATGGGTATGTTGAAACTGTCCTACCGTTTTAGGGGTAAAATGGGGCTTCTGCTGTGCTCCAGAATTGTACTTTCCTTGTCCATACTTCCTCTTGCGACTTTCAATCTGTTGATGCTTCCTTTCAATCATTAGGGCGCGATCAACCAGCTCCTGGTAGTTATTGAAAGTTGCCACCATCAACTGTACACTCATCTCATCATTCAGCCCTTCCATGAATCTATCTTGCTTAGCGGCATTTGTGGCCACATCATCTGGGGCATAACGAGATAGGGTACTAAACTCATCCACGTACTGAGCCACAGTACGATTGCCTTGACGCAAATTGCGAAACTCCTACTTCTTTATACTCACAGCTCCAGTTGAGACATGGGCGGTACGAAAAGCTTGATGAAACTGATCCCAAGTCACATTGGCTATGGGAAAAGTGGCTGTGTAATTCTCCCACCATGTTGTGGCTGGTCCAGACAACTGGTGTGCGGCAAAACGCACCTTCTCAGCATCTGAGCAGTTAGCAGTGGTCAAATCCCTTCCAATTTTGCGCAGCCAGTCGTCAGCGACTATTGGTTCGATGCTGCTAGCAAACACTGGTGGTTGCAACCTTAAGAAACGTGTCAGGTTGTCCACGGGTGGTGGTGGTGGGTTGTTGTTGTTGTTCTGGTTGTTCTGAGTATTCTGGACAAGTAGTTGCATCAAGGTGTTCTGCTGCTGGATCAACTGGGTGAGCTCAGGGGGAAACTCAAATCCGGGCTCACGTCTTGGAGGCATCTGATGGGTGTAGAGGGAAGAGATTAGAACAGAATTGAGCTCTAAGGGAAAATCACTACCCATATGCACATGAGGCATACACACAATTCATCACACCAAAGTCAATTTCAAACAAGGGCTTACACGGATCTAATCGTTACAAAAGTGCTCTAAGTCTACTAAATGGAAAAACTACTAGTCAAGGGAAGGTCTTCTAGAAATTTTGATCGACAGAGGATTCCATGATATCTGCTCCAGCTTCATCTTCATAGTCTTCGTCTTTGCTATCATCGGGTTCCGAATCCATGTCGTCAATGATGATGTAGTCTTCTGGTGGATTTTCCTTGGGTTCTTCTTCCTCATCTTCTTCTCCCATGAGTATCCCTAGCTTCTGTGTCAAGTCATCATTCTTCTCCACAAGTATTAGCATCTCCTCCTCGTATCCGTCGCGCGTAGACTTGAGTTCCTCTTCTAACTCCAAGTTTCTGTTTAGTGCTTTCTTCAAATCTATCATCCCTGCACACATCTGGTGCTCCTGGCGACGAATGTGATGGTTCAACTCCTGGATGAAGGCTGCAATGGATCTATTCTTTCGGGTGCTGATCATATCCCAATTCTCATTTCGGCGTCCACAAATCTGGTAGATTGTGTCCTTTAGCTCCTGCTTATAGACTTCTCCAATCCTTCCCATAGCGATGTGGGCTGCCATGCTCCTGCCTAGGCTCCATGTAGGCGCATTAAAAGAAAATGCTATGAGTGCGGTGACGGGCTTGAACATCCTTCCTGGAACTTGAGCTTGAATCAACCAACGCTCCTCCTCAGGTAGAGTGGCGTTGTAGGTTCCGGTGAAGCTTGGTAGTCCAATGTTTAGATATCTGGTGACTTCCTTCAGGTGTCGTCCAAATGGTGTATCTTCATCAGGTTGGGTGAACTTGTTCTTTGCATCCACCATCCTAAAAGAGTAGAAAAGATGAGGAGTCAGAAAAGAGAAGAGTGAATAGTGCTCTAGGGCTTTAACTTAGTGGTCGTGTACTACAGTCAGCGTGTGCTCTGATACCATCTTGTAGCGACCAGACCTCAAACAGTCCTATCTCTGTGCATCAGTGTCATCCCTGGATCAGTAATGCTGACATGCACAGTACCTGAAGGATTTATAACAGAGTAGCAATCACACACTTATTACATCGATAGTTCCAACGGTGAATTTATTACAATAAAAATGGCTTAAGGCCATCTAACACGGTAACAGCGGAAGGCTTGGAAGATAAGTGAGTCCATGAACTCCAACGGCATCACTGAGTATAGAACCACGACCTATAAGGCACCTTACTCGTCGTCTGAAAAGTCTGCAACATGAACGTTGCAGCCCGAAAACGGGTCAGCACATGGAATATGCTGGCAAAGTAACACATAGAGAGTAACAAAGTAAAACTATACTATATGTAATATGGCTGGTGGAAAGCTCTATGGTTACAGTTTTTGCGTAAAGCCAATTTTTCCCTACTTCAAAGGAATAGATTTTAATTAACTATCATGGTAGTTGGAACATCGTTGAGAAGATAGACATCCTCTCAACCCCAATTAATAAATCATCATTAAACCCAACAATATTAATTAGAGTAACATGATGAGATTCACATGATATCCAAGTACTAGATACTCAAGACGTCCATAACCGGGGACACGGCTAATCATGATCAGTTTGTACACTCTGCAGAGGTTTGTGCACTTTTCCCCACAAGACTCGATCGCCTCCGTTTAATTTCTCGCACTGCATGATGTTTGAGAAACGAATGACCGAGACACAGTCTTTCGGAAGTACTCGCACCTTACAAACGGGTGGACCGTACCAACATACATCCCCTACATCTGCTAGTCCACCACTGTAAGAGTTCGCACAACTTAGTCAACTATGCTAGAGCCCATAATAGCATTGTGGCTGCACAAGGAAGTTTCTAGTATGAATAATCTCATGATCCCTTTGAGCCTGGGTGGCGGTCCAAAAGAAAAACAGGCAATCGCTGGAATACCCAGGTGCCTCAATCCACCCAGATGTGTGTCAATGTTGCCACCTTAAGTTGAACCATTAATTAACAAACTCACACCTGTCATGGATACACTCACCCAATCCACGTCTATGAGCATAGCATGGCCTAACAGCAATGTGGGGACCCCGACTTAGAAGTCGAGATCACCGAATGCACATGTACAGTGATCCCAGAGATCAATGCTCACTGAACGCACAGAAGCTGAAATAACAAGAGTCTTACATCCATACAAATAGTCTTACACGAATTAAGGCCATTATGGCCAAGTCTTACATAGATAGAGCCTCATGGGCTGAATGGGAAATAACTCAAATAGCGGAAGTCTTCGGTAAACGGGTAGAACCCATGCCATCTGCCTTAACCCTACAGGCATTCTGACTGGGAAAGCGTCCTAGTTCGCATGATCGTCTCCAAAGAACTCTTCCTCATAATCCTGTTCTTCCATGCCTGGCCAATTAAATAACCAGTGGCAAGCCAATGAGTACTTTGAATGTACTCGCAAGCAACCCATGATGTGGTAACAATGCAATGGAACAATAATGAACAATCCAGCAGGAAGCTAGAACAATATGCTATCATCAAGTTTATGCATCAATAACCTCGCGTAACCTCGAAGACAGGTTACCGACATCAACATGAATATGATTCATCTCATCGAGTCAAGTCACCACCTTGACTCACATACACACGCATGGTTTCACAAACATTGGACGTAGCCCAAGAGCGGTTACCCAACTGTCCATGACCGTGGACACGGCTATTCGAATAGTTTGACACTCTGCAGAGGTTGCGCACTTTACCCACAAGATCCGGGGAACTTCCGTGTCATCCACGACCCGCGGTACCTCAAGTACTCGGGGTAAGCACCCGGTCATTACCTTTCCTTAGACGACACTAACATAGAGTCCACTCGTTGGCACACGTCCTTCGGGTACAAACAATAGATCACGGGACTTGCCCTAATTTCAATGTCACGCATACCCGAAGGGACCAACGGTGTGTCCGGTGCCCTGTAAAAACAGTCATGGCCGTCTATCCAAGCACGACCCCGTCCCGGGAAAGACCTCAAGTCTTCCCGTCACTAGTAATGCGGGCACCACGCTAGTATCGACCTAAGTAATCAATAAAGCCCCGTCCCATAAGGGGTAGTGTGGTTGCACATGTATGGTTGGAATAACGGTCGCAACTCAAACCAATCCGTTTGAAAAACACACACACTTGCCTTGGCACACCACTTCGTCATCAAGTGGTCACCCAACTCATCATCATCATCTCCCTCGGGCATAAATGGCACCCGACGGGGTTTTATGCAAAGACTTCAACCATGAAGGTTCATGTCACTCATGCATCACTTTCCATAGCTACTAACCATATGCAAGTCATCTAGCACACAGCAAGATCAAGATCTTGTCATGCATTGTATAAGCATCATGGCCACCTATTGCATGTTATCTAGCATATAGCAAGATCAATAATAAAGCATGCATCATGTGGTGGTTCATCTAGGTTACCATCGTAACCCTAATCATCATGCATCGGAAACAAACGGGTTCCGAAGAACAAGTGTATCATGGTCAAAGGGCTGCTTGCCTGGATTGGCTTGGTCTTCAAAGTCTTCAAGTCCTTCTCCTTCTTCTTCCACAGCAACTTCGTCAAATACGGGATCTATACGTCGCATAATAACCACGGAAAATAAGAATACAAATAAAACAGAAAAACCAAAGTGCTGAGAAAAATGTCAACTCATTTTTGTAAAATACTAGAGGGATTTCTAAGATGGGGAAAAATCTTAGTTGGAGTTTTGGAGTTACAGAATAGGACATATTGATTTTTGAACAGGAGTTATACTGCTCAAATTTGAATTTAAATTTGAACAGTACAGCAAAGTTTCATGGATTTGAATGAAAGTGGTACCATTAAATAGGTTGGAATATTACAAGATTTTAGGAGTTGGAAATGTTTAATTTGGATCAATATTCTTTTCTGTAGAAATGTTTAAAACATCAACAGAAAAGAAAAATGAAAAAGGGTCCTGTGCACTGGGCCAGAAGAGGCCACAGTGCACGGCCCAGGCGGACTGGCCCAGCCGCACGGAGCTAGCGCGCGCGCACGTCAGGTTTTCAAACCTGACGGGCGGGGCCCGTGGGTCAGCGGCACAGAGGAGGGGGAGAGAGGTGGGGGGTGACAGGCGGGGCCCGCCTGTCATCTCTAACCCCACGACCACGGCGGCAGCGAGCTCACCGGCGACGATTCCGGCCACGGCGATGGCAACGGAGGGCAGGGTTGAGCTCAGCGTCGTGTCGCGGTTGTAGTGGTGGTAGTGCGGCACGGAGGGGAAGTCTGGTTCGCCGGCGACGAGGTGGGACGGCGGAGGCTCGTCGGAGGGTGGTGGCTGCGGCTGTTTTCGGCTGCCACAGAGAGGGGAAACAGGGGGAAAATGATCGGTGAGGCGAGGGGGTTCCGAAACGAGTGGAAGGAGAGGCAGGGGAGGCATGTACCGCGAGATCGCCGGCGGCCCGACGCGGCGGAGCTCCGGTCGATCCCGAGCACTGGGGCGTCCTGGGGTCGAACTGAGGGTGCTGGAGTGATGCTGGGGAGGAGGAGGTGCTGCTGGTGCTGTTGGAATGACTCGGGAGGGCCTATATATAGGGGCTCGTCGGAGACCTGTGGTCCAGTGCGCCGGCGAGCTCCGGCTCGACGCTACAGCGCACGGGAGGCGACGGGAATGAGTCTGGGGAGTTCCTGGACGAGCTCCACGTCCAGTAGAGGTGAGAGGAGGAGCGGGGGAGCGTCAGAGGCGCGCGCGCGTGCGAAGCAGGAGAATGGCCGAAGCGGGCGGCCGGTGCGCGTGCGGCGTCGTTCACTGGAGGGCGCAGGAGGAGGGGGGACAGCGCCGGGGAGGTCGCGGACGTCGAGGCGCCTCGACTGGCGCGAGGGGGAGGCTCGAGGTTGTCAGGGGAGGCTGATTGGCCCGAGCCAGCGTGCGGGAGCACTGTTTGCGCGCTCTAGAGCGTGCGTTTGACTGGCACCGCCGCGCTCTCGTCGGTTTGGTCCGTTCCAGCGTGCCCAACAGTGTCTAGCAAGCAGAGGGAGGAGTAAAGAAATGCCCCGAGGCCTTGGACGCCCTGGGGGTGCAGAGAGAGAGAGAGAGGGAGAGAGCTGGTAACATGGTGGAAACTGGCTGTACAG
The DNA here is from genome assembly GCA_902687465.1 of Secale cereale. Taxonomy (NCBI): domain Eukaryota; kingdom Viridiplantae; phylum Streptophyta; class Magnoliopsida; order Poales; family Poaceae; genus Secale; species Secale cereale. The sequence continues at coordinate 652,981,061 of LR738711.1, forward strand.
CAAGGTAAAACAAGGGTTTCACCCTCCAATCATGGAGCTGGGGTGCTGGGGGAGTTACTGGAGGTAGCTGGTAACTCAATGAGCCTGTGGTAAGAAATTGAGGCCATGGAGAAAAGTGAAAGTGGTCAAAATGGAGGTTTTAGAATTTCTGCATAAGGTGTCTGATTTGTGTTTGGTCAAGTAAATGAAGTCCACTTGACATGGCACTTGACAGGGTTGAAGGACATGAGAAAATAGGGTGCTTCACCAAATTTGGGCTCATTTGGAGAAACTAGCCAATGCAACTTTGGTGAACCCTAGAAATCAACAGAAACAGTTTCATCTTGATTGAGTCAAGCTAATCATCCCCCCTTGATGCACCACTTGGTGTAGCATCATCATTTGGGGTATTGATCATGCCCACAAAGTTTGAAGCTCCAGATAAAAAGTTGGTAATGTAAAGTTGTTCAAATTTGCATTTGAACAGAAAGGGTTTTGAGGTGATCTGATCAAGTTGCTCTATTCAAATTCTTGTGCCATTTGGTCTAGGTGCCTTATTAGGCCATTCTAGCATGTGCACCAAGTTTGAGAGCATTTGGACAAGTTTGGCAATGTAAAGTTGCTCAAACTTCAAATATGGACAGAATGGTTATGAAGGGGTTTGAGGAGGTTTTCTTGCTTCCCAAGGCATGGGACTTGGCAAGATCATCAAATATGTCATATATGACATGATAGAATTTCCCAGGAATTTTTGGAGAAAAATTCCTTTGTAAATATTTCAAAAGCTTGAAATATCCAGAAAGGGTTTTAGAGGGTTTAGCCCATTATTTTGAACATGACCAAGTGTTGAAACTCTTATATATGGACAATATATGTCCTATGAGTCTCTCTGAATTTTGGCAAATATTTTTGAAACAGTTAAATAATTTTCCCCTATTAAAGACCATTTCTGGCCTTAAGAAAAAGCTTTTAAATAAAATAGGAAAATAACTTTTAAAATTATACCTTTGTGGTTTCTGGGAGTCCTATGACTACTAGGTCTCAAATAAACCTTTTGAAATAGTTTTCTCACCCTAAATCAAGTACTTGCAGTGCAAATCTCAATTCAGGGGTTTTTGGAAAACTAATTTTATAAAATACTTTTTGGCCAAATTAATTTTGTAAGAAAATACTATACTGTTATATAACACTTGGCATGATCATTGGGCAGAAGTTTTGGGTATGGAGATGAAATCTACAAGAGGTCATAGTTGACTTTTATGAGCACATGAAAAAGCAAATGAAGAAAACTCAATTCCAAATAAAAGCCAAATGATGCTAAAAAAATTTGCTGGTCCAAATTTTCATGCTTCAAAGTTACAAACAACATGTTACAAAATGCAGGGTGTGACAGACCTACCCCCTTACAAGAATCTCGTCCCCGAGATTCCTAAACTAGGGCTTAAAAGAGGTCGGGAAACTCGGATCTAAGATAGTCTTCTCGTTCCCAGGTTGCTTCTGCTTCGGTGTGGTTGCTCCACTGGACCTTGAGGTACTTGATGGTACGGCTCCGCGTACGACGTTCTGCTTCGTCCAGAATACGAATGGGCTTCTCGCGGTAGGTCAAATCAGGCTGCAGATCAATGGCTTGGTGATCCACATCCTTGTAGAGACTGGGCTTGTCTGGAACTTGGAGACATTTCCGGAGTTGTGACACATGGAACACATTGTGCACATCGGATAGCTCAGGTGGTAGTTCCAACTGATAAGCCACTTCTCCTCGTCGGTCGGTGATCTTGAAAGGGCCAATGAACCTTGGCGCGAGCTTCCCCTTGACGTGGAAACGCTTGGTTCCTTTCAGAGGAGTTACCCGCAGGTACACATGATCTCCGACACGGAAACTCATGTCTCGGCGTCGAGTGTCAGCATAACTCTTCTGCCTTGACTTGGATGCCTTTAATCGCTCTCTGACTAGTTGGACTTGCTCTTCTGCTGCGCGGAGAATATCTGGTCCAAAGACTAGTCCTTCTCCAGTCTCTGACCAATTGAGGGGTGTGCGGCATCTGCGTCCGTACAACACCTCAAATGGTGCCATCTGAAGGCTTGACTGGTAACTGTTGTTATAGGAGAACTCGGCAAAAGGGAGACAGTCTTCCCACTTGGCTCCATACGCCAGGACACAGGCACGGAGCATGTCTTCGAGAATTTGATTGACTCGCTCAGTTTGACCTCCGGTCTGTGGGTGGAAAGTTGTGCTGAAAGACAATTTGGTTCCCAAGGCTTCTTGGAATCTCTTCCAGAACCTTGAAGTGAACTGGGTGCCTCGATCTGACACAATCTCATTGGGAACACCGTGAAGACTTACGATTCGGTTGATATAGAGAGTTGCCAGCTGGTTGCCTGAGTATGTAGTCTTGACTGGAATGAAATGAGCCACCTTGGTCAAATGATCGACTATGACCCAGATAGAGTCATGTCCTCTATTCGACCTTGGTAGTCCAGTGATGAAGTCCATTCCGACTTTATCCCACTTCCACTCAGGAACCTTGAGTGGTTGAAGCAATCCAGTAGGTCGCTGATACTCAGCCTTGACCCTTTGGCACACATCACACTTCGCAACATAGGTTGCAATCTCTCTCTTCATACCGTGCCACCAGAATCGTGCCTTCAAGTCTTGGTACATCTTGGTTCCTCCGGGGTGGATGGAATACGGGGTGTCGTGGGCTTCTTGCAGAATCAGCGTCTTCAGCTCGGTGTTGTTTGGTACGCAGAGGCGACCTTTGTACCAAACAATCCCGTGCTCGTCTTCGCAGAATCCTGGGGCCTTGCCCAGCTTCATCTTCTTCTTGATACCTTTGATGCTTGCGTGTCCATCTTGAGCCTTCTTGACGTCGTCCATCAGGGTCGGTCTGACTTCCAAATGATCCAGAAGTCCAGGGGTGACCAATTCCAAACTGAATTGTTCGATCTCCTTAAACAAGGCTGGCTGCCTCTCTTGAATAATGACATTCAAAGAGCAAGCCTTCCTGCTTAAGGCATCAGCCACCACGTTAGCCTTCCCAGGGTGATACTGAACACTGAGGTCATAATCTTTGATGAGTTCCAACCATCTCCGCTGCCTCATGTTCAATTCCTTTTGGGTGAAAATACACTTCAGACTTTTGTGGTCTGTGTAAATCTCACACCGTTTCCCTAGGAGGTAATGCCGCCATGTCTTCAAGGCATGAACTACTGCCGCTAGCTCAAGATCGTGAGTAGCGTAGTTCTCCTCGTGGGGTCGTAGCTTCCTGGAGAGGTATGCTATGACGCGGCCTTCTTGCATCAGAACGCTTCCCAATCCGGTTCGAGAGGCATCACAATATATCACGAACTCCTTGTGTATATCGGGTGTTGCCAGAACTGGGGCGGTGGTCAATCTCTTCTTGAGCTCTTGGAAGCTCACTTCGCATTTTGGCGTCCACTCGAACTTCTTGTCCTTTTTGAGGAGCTGAGTCATTGGTCGTGCAATGCTAGAGAATCCTTCCACGAACTTGCGGTAATAGCCCGCCAATCCGAGGAAGCTTCTGACTTCCTTGACGGTCGTTGGAGATTGCCATTGGGTCACAGCTTCGATTTTCGCAGGATCAACAGATAATCCTTCCTCGGTCAAGACATGACCTAAGAATCCAACTTTATGCAGCCAGAACTCACACTTGCCGAATTTGGCATACAGTTGGTGCTCACGAAGCTTGTCTAGGACCATCCTTAGATGCTGCTCATGCCCTTCCTCCGACTTCGAGAACACAAGGATGTCAACAATGAAGACAACAACGAACTTGTCCAAATATTCCATGAAGACTTTATTCATGAGATACATGAAGTAAGCTGGGGCATTGGTTAACCCAAAAGACATGACCGTGCACTCGTACAGGCCATATCTGGTTACAAATGCCGTCTTCGGAATATCTTGGGGTCTGATCTTCAGCTGGTAATACCCAGATCTGAGGTCGATCTTGGAGAATACCTTGGCTCCGCTGAGTTGATCAAACAGATCTTCGATCTTGGGAAGTGGGTACTTGTTCTTGATTGTAACTTCATTGAGGGAACGATAGTCAATGCATAAGCGGATGGTACCGTCCCTCTTTGCCACAAACAGAACAGGAGATCCCCAAGGGGAGGCATCGGGCGGATAAATCCCTTCCTTAGCTGCTCTTCTAGCTGCTTCTTCAACTCGGCTAATTCTTCCGTCCCCATTCTATAAGGCTTCTTATAGATGGGTCCTGCTCCGGGCACGAGCTCGATGATGAACTCAATGTCACGGTCAGGGGGCATTCCCGGTAGTTCATCCGGAAAGACATCAGGATACTCACATACCACCGGTACTTGATCTAGCCCAACTTCAGACAGACAGTTGACTTTAGCGGCTTGAGCGGAAGAGGAGTTGGGGGAAAACTTGACTTCTACTCCTTGGTCATTGGTCACAGTGACTGTCCGATTGGCACAGTCTAACAAGCCTTGGTGCTTGCTGAGCCAATTCATACCTAGGATCACATCCAAGCCTTGCGATCTCAGGACAATAAGGTCTGCTAGGAAGTCTACACCGTTAATGGTAATACTGACTCCTTTACAGCCTATCTTGGCTCTCATCTCGGCTCCGGGGGTTTGTACCACCATAGGGTTATTCAGGGGTGTAGGGGTCATGCCACTTTTTAATGCAAATCTTTGAGTGACAAATGAATGCGTTGCTCCAGAATCAAACAAGACAGTTGCAGGTGCTGAGTTGACAAGGAACGTACCCAGCATGACGTACGGGTCTTCCTGGGCTTCTTCAGCAGTGACGTGATTCACACGCCCCTTCCCATAGTTCGGTGGATTGCGAGGAGCTGGGTTCCTTGGTGGCATTCCACGGCCTTGTCCCTAGTTCTGCGCATTGGGGCGCGGGGCATCAGGCTTCTTGTTGGGGCACACTCTGGAGATGTGTCCGGGCTGACCACATCCAAAGCAAGTGACTTGGTTTGGAGTGTTGATCTTGTTGCCACCATTGGTATTGGGGTTGAAAGCTGGCCTGGGGTTGGCATACTGCTGAGGCTGGGGATTGGCACGAGGTGCAGGAGCTCTTGGCTGCTGATAGGTTGGCTTGGCCGGGGCTGACTGCCACGGACGAGGCTTCTGGTTGCTGGAACTTCCCTTATTGACCAACTTGCGCTTGCAAGTGTCTTCCAAAGCACGCCGCTTGTCTTCAAGCATAAGTGCCTTGTTCACCAGGTCAGGGAAAGACGAGCAGTCGCACACGACAAGCGAGTATTGCAGGGTCTGATTAAGGCCTTCCATGAAGCGCTCCCTTTTGGCAGCATCAGTGCTGACATCTTCAGGGGCATACCTTGACAGAATACTGAACTTCTGCATGTACTCCTTGACAGTGCCACTTCCTTGCTTCAGGGCTCGGAACTCACGCTTTTTGATAGCCATAATTCCGGAAGGAATGTGGGCCTTGCGGAATTCTGCCTTGAAGTTCACCCAAGTGATGTCTTGTTCAGCATGCATGACCTTGAATCCATCCCACCAAGCTCTAGCAGTTCCCCCGAGGCAGTGGGCTGCATAAGCCACCTTCTCGCGATCTTCGGTGCATCCGACTAGTTCCAGGATTTCCTCAATGGAACGGACCCAGTCATCTGCATCCAGGGGTTCAGCAGTCTCGATGAAGGTTGGCGGTGCATGCTTCTTGAACTCTGCCAACGTGGAACGTCCATTGCCATTCCCCGCCGGCTGGCGGTTGTTGGCGACAGCTTGAGCAATCAGCTGGAGAGCTGCAGTGTTGGCTTGGCGTTCCTCTCGGAAAGCTTGGAGAAGCTGAGCCATGTCCATGCTTGGAGGAGGTGGTGGTGGAGCTTGGTCGTTGGTTTGGTCGTGGCCTGCCTCTGGCTGAGAGGATGCTCCGGCTTCGGGCTGCTGGGTAGAGGTACCAGTACGAGTTACAACAGGCATCCTGTTGGAGCGGTAAAAGGTCTCATGACTCGGAAGAGGGAATGCAAGAAAGATGGGTGCCTAGTAAGGGGGTGGGTGTGACACTAAATCAAATCATGCAAGGGCCGAGAGGCCAAAACACATTCATTAAAATCCAAATGGGTGATGTAGTCGTTTACACCTTCCCGAAGGAAGAATACGACATACATCCAGACACAACAAAAGCAAACGCTAGATGGTTTCATATGAACCATACAAGGACTCGACTGCGCATAGGGGTTACACGACCTATCCTACCGTAGGGGTTACAATGGGCATATCCGAGTAGCAAATAATGCCTAAGCGGCGGAATGCTCGGTCGCGTATTCCGGCTTTTCTGGGTCTTCCTCCTTGTCTTCATCTGTCTGGGCTCCCTTGTCGCTGGAGGGAGTGGGGGAGTGGAGGAGTTGGATACGACGGTGCTTCGACGGTGGTGCAGGGAAAAGCTTGCGATATTCCCTTGCTGTCATCCAGCGTCGCCGAGGTGGTTCTTCACCCTTGGAAGACACATCCTCGGAGGGCCTTCCGCCTCGATATGCGATAGCGGATTGTCCAGAAGGTGCCCCTTCTTTCTTGATCCTGTTTGCCTTCTCTTGAGCTCGACGAAGAAGTGCCTTGGTCTTGTAAAGTTCCTCTCGAAGCTTCATTGATTCCGAGGCCAAGTCTTGTGCCAGGCTGTCGGCACATAGACTGAAGTAGGTCTGGAACCGAAGCGAGAGTCCTTCCTTCAGTGGAGGGGCTAGTGCGCTGCTTTCTTCGTCACCTTCCTTCCGGTAAGGTAAGAAGCGAGTTGCCATCTTGGATGCCATCTCCGGAAGAAGCTCGCGGAGACGGGTTAGTGCCTTGAGTGCAGCAGCCTCGACAGCAAGTGGTAGTGTCGCCATCTGGGGTCCCTCGAAGAACCAACTTGTGGGAGGATCGTTTGCCTTCACGATCACTTCCACATGGTACTCCACCTCAGTATCGCTCACCCAATGCTCAAGGTAGGTGAGGATGGGTGCTCGGTGGAACTGACACTCCTGGAGGCTATCCTCGAGAAGTAGGGGAAACCCAGTGGTCAGGTGCTCTTCGGGAACAGCGGCCATCTACAAAGGTGGAATAGGAGGGGTTAATAAGCTGAGGAAATCTCAGGTTTAGAAAAGAAGAGAGGTTTAGAAGGTTTTGAAAAGGGGTCTCAACTAACTAACGCCCATGCTAACTAAGGCTTCCTACAGTCAGGATGGCTCTGATACCAGCTCTGTGGGGACCCCGACTTAGAAGTCGAGATCACCGAATGCACGTGTACAGTGATCCCAGAGATCAATGCTCACTGAACACACAGAAGCTAAAATATCAAGGGTCTTACATCCATACAAATAGTCTTACACGAATTAAGGCCATTATGGCCAAGTCTTACATAGATAGAGCCTCACGGGTTGAATGGGAAATAACTCAAATAGCGGAAGTCTTCGGTAAACGGGTAGAACCCATGCCATCTGCCTTAACCCTACAGGCATTCTGACTGGGAAAGCGTCCTAGTTCGCATGATCGTCTCCAAAGAACTCTTCCTCATAATCCTGTTCTTCCATGCCTGGCCAATTAAATAACCAGTGGCAAGCCAATGAGTACTTTGAATGTACTCGCAAGCAACCCATGATGTGGTAACAATGCAATGGAACAATAATGAACAATCCAGCAGGAAGCTAGAACAATATGCTATCATCAAGTTTATGCATCAATAACCTCGCGTAACCTCGAAGACAGGTTACCGACATCAACATGAATATGATTCATCTCATCGAGTCAAGTCACCACCTTGACTCACATACACACGCATGGTTTCACAAACATTGGACGTAGCCCAAGAGCGGTTACCCAACTGTCCATGACCGTGGACACGGCTATTCGAATAGTTTGACACTCTGCAGAGGTAGAGCACTTTACCCACAAGATCCGGGGAACTTTCGTGTCATCCACGACCCGCGGTACCTCAAGTACCCAGGGTAAGCACCCGGTCATTACCTTTCCTTAGACGACACTAACATAGAGTCCACTCGTTGGCACACGTCCTTCGGGTACAAACAATAGATCACGGGACTTGCCCTAATTTCAATGTCAGGCATACCCGAAGGGACCAACGGTGTGTCCGGTGCCTTGTAAAAACAGTCATGGCCGTCTATCCAAGCACGACCCCGTCCCGGGAAAGACCTCAAGTCTTCCCGTCACTAGTAATGCGGTCACCACGCTAGTATCGACCTAAGTAATCAATAAAGCCCCGTCCCATAAGGGGTAGTGTGGTTGCACATGTATGGTTGGAATAACGGTCGCAACTCAAACCAATCCATTTGAAAAACACACACACTTGCCTTGGCACACCACTTCGTCATCAAGTGGTTACCCAACTCATCATCATCATCTCCCTCGGGCATAAATGGCACCCGACGGGGTTTTATGCAAAGACTTCAACCATGAAGGTTCATGTCACTCATGCATCACTTTCCATAGCTACTAACCATATGCAAGTCATCTAGCACACAGCAAGATCAAGATCTTGTCATGCATTGTATAAGCATCATGGCCACCTATTGCATGTTATCTAGCATATAGCAAGATCAATAATAAAGCATGCATCATGTGGTGGTTCATCTAGGTTACCATCGTAACCCTAATCATCATGCATCGGAAACAAACAGGTTCCGAAGAACAAGTGTATCATGGTCAAAGGGCTGCTTGCCTGGATTGGCTTGGTCTTCAAAGTCTTCAAGTCCTTCTCCTTCTTCTTCCACAGCAACTTCGTCAAATACGGGATCTATACGTCGCATAATAACCACGAAAAATAAGAATACAAATAAAACAAAAAAATCAAAGTGCTCAGAAAAATGTCAACTCATTTTTGTAAAATACTAGAGGGATTTCTAAGATGGGGAAAAATCTTAGTTGGAGTTTTGGAGTTACAGAATAGGACATATTGATTTTTGAACAGGAGTTATACTGCTCAAATTTGAATTTAAATTTGAACAGTACAGCAAAGTTTCATGGATTTGAATGGAAGTGGTACCATTAAATAGGTTGGAATATTACAAGATTTTAGGAGTTGGAAATGTTTAATTTGGATCAATATTCTTTTCTGTAGAAATGTTTAAAACATCAACAGAAAAGAAAAATGAAAAAGGGTCCTGTGCACTGGGCCAGAAGAGGCCACAGTGCACGGCCCAGGCGGACTGGCCCAGCCGCACGGAGCCAGCGCGCGCGCACGTCAGGTTTTCAAACCTGACGGGCGGGGCCCGTGGGTCAGCAGCACAGAGGAGGGGTAGAGAGGTGGGGGGATGACAGGCGGGGCCCGCCTGTCATCTCTAACCCCACGACCACGGCGGCGGCGAGCTCACCGGCGACGATTCCGGCCACGGCGATAGCAACGGAGGGCAGGGTTGAGCTCAGCGTCGTGTCGCGGTTGTAGTGGTGGTAGTGCGGCACGGAGGGGAAGTCTGGTTCGCCGACGACGAGGTGGGACGACGGAGGCTCGTCGGAGGGTGGTGGCTGCGGCTGTTTCCGGCTGCCACAGAGAGGGGAAACAGGGGGAAAATGATCGGTGAGGCGAGGGGGTTCCGAAACGAGTGGAAGGAGAGGCAGGGGAGGCCTGTACCTCGAGATCGCCGGCGGCCCGACGCGGCGGAGCTCCGGTCGATCCAGAGCACTGGGGCGTCCTGGGGTCGAACTGAGGGTGCTGGAGTGATGCTGGGGAGGAGGAGGTGCTGCTGGTGCTGTTGGAATGACTCGGGAGGGCCTATATATAGGGGCTCGTCGGAGACCCGTGGTCCAGTGCGCCGGCGAGCTCCGGCTCGACGCTACAGCGCACGGGAGGCGACGGGAATGAGTCTGGGGAGTTCCTGGACGAGCTCCACGTCCAGTAGAGGTGAGAGGAGGAGCGGGGGAGCATCAGAGGCGCGCGCGCGTGCGAAGCAGGAGAATGGCCGAAGCGGGCGGCCGGTGCGCGTGCGGCGACGTTCACTGGAGGGCACAGGAGGAGGGGGGACAGCGCCAGGGAGGTCGCGGACGTCGAGGCGCCTCGACTGGCGCGAGGGGGAGGCTCGAGGTTGTCGGGGGAGGCTGATTGGCCCGAGCCAGCGTGCGGGAGCACTGTTTGCGCGCTCTAGAGCGTGCGTTTGACTGGCACCGCCGCGCTCTCGCCGGTTTGGTCCGTTCCAGCGTGCCCAACAGTGTCTAGCAAGCAGAGGGAGGAGTAAAGAAATGCCCTAAGGCCTTGGATGCCCTGGGGGTGCAGAGAGAGAGGGAGAGGGCTGGTAACATGGTGGAAACTGGCTGTACAGCAAGGTAAAACAAGGGTTTCACCCTCCAATCATGGAGCTGGGGTGCTGGGGGAGTTACTGGAGGTAGCTGGTAACTCAATGAGCCTGTGGTAAGAAATTGAGGCCATGGAGAAAAGTGAAAGTGGTCAAAATGGAGGTTTTAGAATTTCTGCAGAAGGTGTCTGATTTGTGTTTGGTCAAGTAAATGAAGTCCACTTGACATGGCACTTGACAGGGTTGAAGGACATGAGAAAATAGGGTGCTTCACCAAATTTGGGCTCATTTGGAGAAACTAGCCAATGCAACTTTGGTGAACCCTAGAATCAACAGAAACAGTTTCATCTTGATTGAGTCAAGCTAATCATCCCCCCTTGATGCACCACTTGGTGTAGCATCATCATTTGGGGTATTGATCATGCCCACAAAGTTTGAAGCTCCAGATAAAAAGTTGGTAATGTAAAGTTGTTCAAATTTGCATTTGAACAGAAAGGATTTTGAGGTGATCTGATCAAGTTGCTCTATTCAAATTCTTGTGCCATTTGGTCTAGGTGCCTTATTAGGCCATTCTAGCATGTGCACCAAGTTTGAGAGCATTTGGACAAGTTTGGCAATGTAAAGTTGCTCAAACTTCAAATATGGACAGAATGGTTATGAAGGGGTTTGAGGAGGTTTTCTTGCTTCCCAAGGCATGGGACTTGGCAAGATCATCAAATATGTCATATATGACATGATAGAATTTCCCAGGAATTTTTGGAGAAAAAATCCTTTGTAAATATTTCAAAAGCTTGAAATATCCAGAAAGGGTTTTAGAGGGTTTAGCCCATTATTTTGAACATGACCAAGTGTTGAAACTCTTATATATGGACAATATATGTCCTATGAGTCTCTCTGAATTTTGGCAAATATTTTTGAAACAGTTAAATAATTTTCCCCTATTAAAGACCATTTCTGGCCTTAAGCAAAAGCTTTTAAATAAAATAGGAAAATAACTTTTAAAATTATACCTTTGTGGTTTCTGGGAGTCCTATGACTACTAGGTCTCAAATAAACCTTTTGAAATAGTTTTCTCACCCTAAATCAAGTACTTGCAGTGCAAATCTCAATTCAGGGGTTTTTGGAAAACTAATTTTATAAAATACTTTTTGGCCAAATTAATTTTGTAAGAAAATACTATACTGTTATATAACACTTGGCATGATCATTGGGCAGAAGTTTTGGGTATGGAGATGAAATCTACAAGAGGTCATAGTTGACTTTTATGAGCACATGAAAAAGCAAATGAAGAAAACTCAATTCCAAATAAAAGCCAAATGATGCTAAAAAATTGCTGGTCCAAATTTTCATGCTTCAAAGTTACAAACAACATGTTACAAAATGCAGGGTGTGACAAGCAAACGTAGAAGTAACTTCCAAAGGTTTGAATGTAATGCAGGTAATAGGTACTACCTCAATCTACTTCCCAGGCCCACAAGTTAAATGATCCTACTCATGCAATGTGTGAGGGTTTGGCTAATGCAATGAAAACTGGGTATTGGAAAGTATGATCAAAGTGTTACTTGCCTTGCTGATGATCCGCAAAACCTAGAGATTCAAAGTAGCAAGCGGCGCACTCCGGGTACTCTATCGCAAACAAACAAGCACACAATAAGTACTTAACTAATGCACGGGTAAAACTCGAATAAGAGATCTAACCAGAAAGTTTAACTTAAGAACTCCGGTTTGCAAAAGAAACGGCAAAAGAAAAGCAACGAAGGACAAACGGCGAAAGAAAAACAACTACCGAACCAATCTGGAACTAAGTCCAAATTTAGCCGAGGCAAACGCTTGAGTGACTAGGTTAAACGGAAATAGAATTTCGAGATGAAACTCCAGGTGCTTGAATCGCCTGATTCCGATAAACGAGCGAAAAGATAAACTAAAACAAAGATCGGATCAGAGATCGCGATCAGAAAATAAACAAGAAAAAGAAAACTAATATAGCTTAATGAACGAACATTCGTCAGCTGAGACTAAACGACGAACTCGTTCGTTAGAACGAACAAACGGGTGCACGTTTACTAATTAACTAAACCAAAAAAACAGAAAACCGATCTAAAGCAAAACCGACTAGGGTTCTTAAAAAAACTGACGGTCTTCCTAAGAGAAAAACCAGGCGGCTACCTCGTCGACGACCGGCGGGCGGCGGTGGCGGCGGTGGGCAGCAGCGGCGGCGGCGGGGGGGGAGGGGGGCGGCGAGGCGGCGTGCGGCGGCGTGCTGCGGGGCGTCGGC
>LR738711.1:652993610-653088659 GCA_902687465.1 Secale cereale
GGGGCGTCGGCTTGCGGCGTCGCAGCGGCGGGGCGGCGGCTTGCGGCGGCGACTGCGTGGCGGCGGGGCGGTGTGCGGCAGAGGGGGGGTGCTGCATTTATATAGGGGGAGGGGGGCTAGAAGCTTGGGGGAGGGGGCAAGAAACGGCGGCGGAGGAGGAGGAATCCGACGCGGGCACGGCGAGGCGCGGGGAAGGCGGTGCGGGCGGCGGTCGCAGCGGCTGGGCCTGGCTCGGCTGGGCTTCGGCCCAGTCGGGTCGGGTCCCCCTATTTTTTTTCTAATTAACGCCGGCGCTACGAAAAAGAAATCTAGAAAATAAAATAAAAATCTAAAATTGCCAAAACAAATTTTCACCGTCTAAATGGAATATTTAGAACAAGATGAACATTTTCTTGGCACTAAAATGCATTTTTGAAAACATGCAATTTTTTCCTAATTCAAATAAAACTCCAAATAAAACTTGTTTGATTTTTCTATTAAATCCTCCGTATTTCTTAATTTTTGGAGAGTCATTTTACTCCCTCTCTCATATATTTATGATAGAAATACTTGAAGATAAAATAAATAAAATCAAATGATCCTATTTTTCAAAATTTGAGAAACCTCAAATATGAAAATATTGAAATCCCCAACTCTCTCCGAGGGTCCTTGAGTTTCTTAGGATTTTCTTGGATCACCAAAAGCAAGAAAATATGATATGCATAATGATCTAATGTATAACATTCCAAATAAAAAATTTGGGATGTTACAGCCAAGCCCTAATCTCTCTCGGGAGGGCTGATCTGGAGTCCGTTCGGGGCTCCGGAGAGTGGAGATCATCGACATCATCATCATCAACCTTCCTGTGACGCCCCGATTTGACCGTACACTAATCATGCACGCAAATGTGTACGACCAAGATCAAGGACTCACTGGAAGATATCACAACACAACTCTAGACATAAATAAAATAATACAAGCTTTATATTACAAGCTAGGGGCCTCGAGGGCTCGAATTCATAAGCTCGAAAACACAAGAGTCAGCGGAAGCAATAATATCTGAGTACAGACATAAGTTAAACAAAATTGCCTTAAGAAGGCTAGCACAAAACATCAATGATCGAAAAGGCAAGGCCTCCAGCCCGGGACCTCCTAACTACTCCTGGTCGTCAGCTGTCTCCACGTAGTAGTAGGCTCCGTCGGGGTAGTAGCAGTCGTCAAGTGTGGCATCTGGCTCCTGGACTCCACCATCTGTTTGCATCAACCAGCAAAAAGAAAGAAGGGGGAAAAGGGGGAGCAAAGCAACCGTGAGTACTCATCCGAAGTACTCGCAAGCAAGGATCTACACTACATATGCATCGGTATCAATGAAAAGGGTAGTATCTGTGGACTAAGCTGCAGAATGCCAGAATAAGAGGGGAAGAAGCTAGCCCTATCGAAGACTAGCATCTACTGGAAACCACCGTCTTGCAGCAAGAGGGGGAAGTAGAGTAGTGTAACATAAGTCATATTTATGTTGTTATTCCAATGCTCCGGGATCCTTTCTCGACTCCCGAAGCAACATATCCAATCAATGCCTCAGCATCCAGTTCTAGTTGTAGCGATCGGGATACAACTCCAAGTGTCCGTTACCGTAGGACAGGCTATCGATAGATGTTTTCTTCCCTGCAGGGGTGCACCAACTTACCCAACACGCTTGCTTAACTCCGGACGGACACACCATCAGGTCATGCCCGCCCTCGGCCAAACAATACGCCGCAACTCGACCTAGGCTTAATAGAGAGGTCATGCACGCCGGACTAAACCCTATGCCCCCAGGGGTCATGGGCCAATCGCCCGGGGAACTCCTGCACATTGCGTACGCGTCCGGTGAGCAGACCTAGCAACCTCCTTCAAAAAGGTAGGAGCCTAACCAGTCCAACCCGGCACGCGCCGCTCAGTCACAATGACGTCATTTAAGCTTCGGCTGATGCATACGACGCAGAACGCCCATACTATGCCCACATGATGGTTAGTGCTATCAGGCGAGAGGCCCCTCGGATCAAATATCCAAACCGTTTAGTGTCTTGGGAACGCGCGGTAACGAGCAGAGACTCACGAACATGTGACCCCATCACCCCGTCTCGAGGACTTGCGGCAAAGGCGAGTGCTCGGCCATGCCTCGTATTTATCTCGTGGGCACCTTCCAAGTCAACCTGACTACACATCACTCGCAATTAAGCTCGCGCGGGTACCCCTCAGGGTCGACCCGTCCTTAGTAACCAGATTCAGTGTAAGGTCATAGTAACCATAGTAACTGTGTATCTGACACCAAAGGAAAACCTGAGGAAATCACCCTCGATGGAATTCCACCTGATGTTTATCGTCAAGGTGAACGAAAGAGGAGTCACCCTCGAGGTCCACTCTTGAGGAGTTGCATGACACTGTCATTATCGGGAGTGGAGAAAGAGGAATCACCCTCGATGACCACAACCGATGAACTAACCTACAAGGTTAACATCAGAAGTGCTGATGAGGTCTCACCCTCGGCACTCGATAGTAACCTAGTAGTGTCGAGCAACTAAGGGGAAAGTGATGTGCGGTGCTGGGTCCTGGTCTTCGATCCCGTTGATCGGGTCTTTTGATAATCCAGTGAGGCAGTCGGGATAGGGTAGGGGGTCACTGGTGGATCTCTAACCAGCCTATACTAAGCAGTTTAGTATAAACATGTAAGGTATGAAAGCAGTATCAACAACAGGCTATGCATCAGAATAGGATCATACAAAAGCAGTAGCAGTTCTAATGCAAGCATAAGAAAGAAGGGAGTGGGCGATATCGGAATGATCAAGGGGGGCTGGCTTGCCTGGTTGCTCTGGCAAGAAGGAGGGGTCGTCAACGCCGTTGTCGATCATCGGGGCATCATCGGTCTCGGGGTCTATCGGAGAGAAGAGGGGGAAGAAACAGTAAATATAAAGTACACAGATGCAACATAGAAGCACGACATGTCTACACGCAGTGTTAGGGTGCTCTAACGCGATGCTACACGGTACTAGCGAAGAGGGATAACATTCGGGCATGTTTTCCCAGTGTTAGGCGTTTCCGGACAGGCGAACCGAAGGGGGATTGTTGCATGTTCGGTATGATAGAGATGTGTAGCGGACGAACGAACCGCGTATTCGGGTTCGTCTCGTTGTTCTGAGCAACTTTCATGTATAAAACTTTGTCATCCGAGTTACGGTTTATTTTATAAGATTTTCTAAAGTTTTAACCATTTTCTAGAATTATTTATTTATTTAAAAAGAAAATTATCCAGAATATGGAGGTGATGTCAGCATGACATCACTGTGACGTCAGCAGGTCAACTCACCCGTTGACTGGTCAAACCTGACAGGTGGGACCCACCTGTCAAGGCCTCAAATGACTAACTACTGTTTTAGATTAACTAATCCAATTAATTAGGTTGATTAAGATTAATTAACTAAGTTGATTAATCATTTAATTAATTAACTAATTATTCTTGTTAATATCATTTTAAATATTTTCTTTTATCTTTCTAGCAGAAAAGCGTTCTGCGGGTGGGGCCCCCGTGTCATAGGCACAGGGGGACTTAACGGGTCTAGGTGTGCGGGCGCGCAGTGGCTAACGGGGCGGGCGTGAGCCCGAGGCCGCCGGGAGGGCGCCGGCCATGGCTAGGCGCCGGCGAGGTGTGGTGGCACCGCCGGGACGGCGCGAGGCCAGCAGCGCGACGGTGGGGCCAGGCTGCGTGGGGGAAAGTGGTCGGCGAGCACGCAGAGGTCACGGTCGGCGAGGAGGCCACGCACGGCGGGGCGAGGGTTGGTTGCGGGGCGCCGGCGGTCAGCGGTGGAGGCGGCAGTGGCCGCTGCGCATAACGGGTGGTCGGGCGCCGGCCGTGGCTGCGGGTGCCAGCGAAGGTCGCAGCCCGGCATGGCGAGGCGAGGCCGTGGCTCGCCGGCCGCGGGAGACGCGGGGGATGGCCGGCGGCGGGCATGTAGAAGGAGGAGGGGAAAGATGACAGAAAAGGGGGGGTCCTCACAAGGGAGCTGCATGGGGAAGGCAGTGGGCTCGAGGAGGTGGCGACAGTGTCGCCGGCGATGGGGTGGCGGCGGAGGGCGGCGCCGTTCGGGGAAGGTGCCAGCGTCGGGGTCGAGCAGCGCCAGGCTCGGTGCGGTCCGGCGGGAAGGAAGGCGAAGGCGGGGTGGCCGTCCGGCGGAGGCGCTCCGGCGAGGT
This sequence comes from Secale cereale, assembly GCA_902687465.1. Taxonomy (NCBI): domain Eukaryota; kingdom Viridiplantae; phylum Streptophyta; class Magnoliopsida; order Poales; family Poaceae; genus Secale; species Secale cereale. The sequence continues at coordinate 652,997,817 of LR738711.1, forward strand.
GCCTCACAGGGCGACGGCAAGGCGCGTCGATGTCGGGTCGTCGAGCCCGATCCAGTTCTGGATCGGGGGGAGAGGGATAGCGGCGTGGGCAGGGAATGACGACGGCTAGGGTTCTCGAGGCAAGTGCAGGGGGTTATGGGGGGTGCGGCTGGGCCGGCCTGGCAGCCCAAAGGCCAGCTGGGCCATGGCCTAGCAGGGGAGGTCTTCTCTCTTTATAGTTTCCTTGCTTTTTTTTTACTTTAACTTTTGCTTAGCTTCTGCACCTTTGCTATGCTATTTTACTAACTATTTATCTCGGTTTTGTAAAATACCTGAACAGCACCTAAATTAATGATACCAAATATGCTACTGCCATAAATAGTTTGGAGGCAAGAAGATTTCTGTTAAATTTTATAACAATGAAAAAAAGGATTTATGGGGCTATTTGGGTACTATTTTATTTGCCAGGGGCATTTTAAACATCTATAAAAATGTTTGCTAATCCAAGACAAATATCTAATGAATATCTTCAACCCATCGAACATTTTTGTTGGACAGCTTGAAGAAACTGAAATTTGACTTTCAATCTAAATTTGAATTTGGGATTGAAATATTTCTTAATTGTTTTCCTGGGGCATAATGATGATGACTTGGCATCATTAGCATGGAGTTACTGTAGCATGATTCTCGGGGTGTTACAAATCTCCTCCACTACAAGAAATCTTGTCCCGAGATTTAAGAGGTAGAGTAAGGGGGAAGAGTTGGTTACGCAATTCTAATGGATCTTCTCGGTCTTGGCTGCTCTTCCTGAAGTAGTTGATCCTCTTTCGTTGATGCCTTCATTTCGCTGCATCAGGGCATCACGATGAAGTCACCGTCCTCCCTTCAGGATCTTCACCGTACTTACGAAAGGATGAGAGTGGAAACTCTATAAGGACGGGTTTTAACAAGGTTGAGCATCGGGCGATTAACTCAGGGGAAGAAGCATAAAATGCCTCTCGAGTTGATTACAAGAAACACCTCGAGAGCATTATAGGGGGTACGAAAGTTTCAAACGGGTAATCAATCGTTCGATGCCTAAAGTAGAGTGTGAAGGGCGTTCAGAGCAACGGAATAAGTATTGCGTCTGATACTGGGATAGATTGCTAGGTATGTGGCTCGTGATTTACATACGAAGCCAAGTGCGAGGAACATCTTTTGCAACAAAGGTATACAAGAGAGTCAAGTTTCGATCCTGTGGAACTGTGGGTTATGGGCCCACCATGTGGGTTAAATTAGGAAGGGCGATGATAGCAAGGCATGTCAGAGTCTAGACTGTCAGTTATGTTGGCAACAACGTTGGTACTAAGGGCAAGGGACGAAGAAAACCATTTTCCTGCTCGTTGAACGAGGCGGACCAATTAGGCAAAGTTCTCGTCCATCGGTGGTTACCGAAATGTTATCAACAATAGTAAGAGGGTCTTACTGACAGAGTTCTACACCAAGGTGTTTACATAAGCAAAAATTATTACTGCTTAGATTATATGTAGATCAAAGAAAGGTTAAACAAGCAAATGGAAAGGAAAAATGTGTTTAAACACAATGACTAGGAGTAAATCATCCCCAAGATTAAGCAGGCCATGATATACGTGTCAGAAGATCAAAGTCATGACCATATAGATAAAAGGGGTAAGAAGAATTATGATATGTACCCACACAACTATGTTGGATAGTTGATCAAGAACATTTAGCATTGCGCTTACAATGTTCTTGTGGATCTTCGGAGTACCACATACATGCTTCGAGATAGCCCCAACATGGTCTTCAAGCAAAGGTCGGACTTTGGATATACCAGGGTATATAATGAAGTGTGATTGTGGAGAACATCCACAATTAAGTACTGAACGAAATGCACCTGGAAATATGTACCAAGTATCAAGATCGATGTTAGTATGGAGGTTTAATAACCAGAAGGGTTGGAATGAAACTATCGACCATTCACTTCAAAGCATTCGGTTTGCTAGAAGTATTGAATTCGCACATCATACTTCAATTGTTTGGGTCTCCGGTTAGAAACAACACGGGGACCAGGGAGCGAACGAAGATGGCGAGAGGTATTACTTGTGCGAAGAGTTCATAAGGGGTGGTGAAATTCTCACGACTTTCTTGACGTAAAAGATGGTAGTACTCCAAGGTAGAGCATATCATAAGTCGAATAACAAGGAACTCAAGGTATAACACAAAACAAGACAAGTTTGTGTTGGAAGGAATGCAAGAATGTTGTCGATGTTAATACAAAACATCGAGGGGAAAGGATGGTATTTCCCATCGCGAGTTCGATTTACAATTTGGAAGGAGGCAAATCATTGTTGATGATGATCACGACACATTTGTCGAGAGATTTCATTAAGATGTAATCGATCGGCGATGACATCAAGTCAAAGGAATGATGAAGCGAAAGGTTATTTGAACCACGGTACAATACAAACTTGAATTCAAGCTTGTTGTTCAAGGAGAATTGATATGCCGAGGAAGATCACTGTAAGCTTAGCTCATCGTTGAAAGTTGTGCTTCGGGATTAAAGACCAGGTAGCACAATTAAAATTAGCATGATAATGATGTAGCCGATCAGGCTAGGAATGACGTGATGGAGTATTAAACTCGTAAGCAACAAAAATTACCTAGAGTTATTAAATCGGAGTGTGGAATCGATTCACTTATCGGTGTTCTCGAGTGACTAATAACTCAGAACCTGAGAGAAATTTGGAATCGACGAGAATAATATTTGATGAAGAACTCATAATAAGATATGTAGTTACGTGATATTCTCGAGATACCAGAGGGTATACACGAAGCTAGAGTGGAATAGAGGCTGGATAGGTGTATTGATCTGTAGAAGACAAGTACTTCAACTTGCCCGAGAAATGAGATCAAGGAAAAACAATTCGGTCGAATCCATGATTGCAAAAGACCAAATCCCGGATATAAGACGAACTTACACCAAGGGGATAATTAATTTTAAGAGAAGCTTCCATGATAAGTTCCACATCGGGTCCATGGGCATGAACACAAAGTTCAAGGTCGACTCCCACTTTTTCAATGCATAACCTTACATTCACTTCTCGCTTTCGATGAAGTCGTGATGTTGGAATTATATCTGGCAAAACACCGAAAGAGTATAACTCGTGAAAATTATCGGGTTCACACGGATTAGGGAAGGCATAGGTTCTACCCATAGGGGCATCTTGGGAACATATATCACAAACTTAAAGAGAGAGGATACAATTTACCAGGGCGTTATGTATCTGGGAAGAACTCACAAGGAGATTAAATATGAGGGGCACTGTCGGATAAAAATCCAACAAAGGATCTGGTGGTCTACCAGGGATCTGATGTGAGCATTGGTACTCAACCATAAGAAGAAAGAATGGAAGGATATCAGTTTATAGAAACAACTGATTAATTCAAATCTCAAATGCAAAGGAATTATGATTTCCAATTCAAGTGATAAGAAGGAACTGCTCTGATTAAGGATGGGTAAGTTGAAATGACTTAGGGGTACAACCGGTGGCAATTTGATTGCTCGAGAACCAGATCCTGTTCAACATGACGTCTGAGCCGGAAGGATGAATTCTAGGATCGAGGATTGCGAGCATTCGCAACATGTTGAATCAACGAGCTCAAAATGATAATGACAAAGGATGTCAGTAAGATTACTAGACTTGTGGGGTTAACCATAATGTAAGCAAGCAAGAATTTCAAGAGCAATAGGCTGCTCAGGATTTTCCGAAGGTCGAATGATATTTCCGAGACTTGTGAAACACATGAACAACTGAGGATGAACGAATCCTTGCTAAGTGTGAGGAATTATTCATAGGGGTTGATGGTGGAAGGGAATTGCAAACGCGATGAGCACAAGTTATCGGGATAACATCGGAGAGTATCTTCGGGGTCTTCTGATGAATCAAGGCATCATCTGGAATGAAGGGGCTCTCCGGGAGGAGGTATTTACGAGAACCTAATGTTAGAGTTTGCAAAATTATTTAACCCAAATAGAAGAGAGATCAGAGTCCCAGAGTAAAGACGAGGAATAAAAGATCCTAATACCACCCAATGGCGAGTGGGCCCGTAAGACACACAGCTATGTTAGTAAAAGTTTTGTAGTGACTAGACTCGACTTCGGCCAAGGAGTTGGAATGGGGGTTCCTATAGGCAGTCGGCTCTGATACCAACTAGTGACGCCCCCGATTTGACCGTACACTAATCATGCACGCAAATGTGTACGACCAAGATCAAGGACTCACTGGAAGATATCACAACACAACTCTAGACACGAATAAAATAATACAAGCTTTATATTACAAGCCAGGGGCCTCGAGGGCTCGAAAACACAAGAGTCAGCGGAAGCAATAATATCTGAGTACAGACATAAGTTAAACAAGATTGCCATAAGAAGGCTAACACAAAACATCAATGATCGAAAAGGCAAGGCCTCCTGCCTGGTTCCTCCTAACTACTCCTGGTCGTCAGCTGTCTACACGTAGTAGTAGGCTCTGTCGGGCTAGTGCGTCAAGTGTGGCATCTGGCTCCTGGACTCCACCATCTGGTTGCATCAACCAGCAAGAAGAAAGAAGGGGGAAAAGGGGGAGCAAAGTAACCGTGAGTACTCATCCAAAGTACTCGCAAGCAAGGATCTACACTACATATGCATCAGTACCAATGAAAAGGGTAGTATCTGTGGACTAAGCTGCAGAATGCTAGAATAAGAGGGGGAGAAGTTAGCCCTATCGAAGACTAGCATCTTCTGAAACCACCGTCTTGCAGCAAGAGGGGGAAGTAGAGTAGTGTAACATAAGTCCTATTTATGTTGTTGTTCCAATGCTCCGGGATCCTTTCTCGACTCCCGAAGCAACATATCCAATCAATGCCTCAGCATCCAGTTCTAGTTGTAGCGATCGGGATACAACTCCAAGTGTCCGTTACCGTAGGACAGGCTATCGATAGATGTTTTCTTCCCTGCAGGGGTGCACCAACTTATCCAACACGCTTGCTTAACTCTGGCTGGACACACCATTAAGTCATGCCCGCCCTCGGCCAAACAATACGCCACAACCCCACCTAGGCTTAATAGAGAGGTCATGCACGTCGGACTAAACCCTATGCCCCCAGGGGTCATGGGCCAATCGCCCCGGGAACTCCTGCACGTTGCGTACGCGGCCAGTGAGCAGACCTAGCAACCTCCTTCAAAAAGGTAGGAGCCTAACCAGTCCAACCCGGCACGCGCCGCTCAGTCGCAATTACGTCATTTAAGCTTTGGCTGATGCATACGACGCAGAATGCCCATACTATGCCCACGTGATGGTTAGTGCTATCAGGCCAGAGGCCCCTCGCATCAAATATCCAAACCGTTTAGTGTCTTGGGAACGCGCGGTAACGAGCAGAGACTCACGAACATGTGACCCCATTGCCCCGTCTCGAGGACTTGCGGCAAAGTCGAGAGCCCGGCCACGCCTCGTATTTATCTCGCGGGCACCTTCCAGGTCAACCCGACTACACATCACTCGCAATTAAGCTCGCGCGGGTACCCCTCAGGGTCGACCCGTCTTTAGTAACCAGGTTCAGTGTAAGGTCATAGTAACCATAGTAACTGTGTGTCTGACACCAAAGGAAAACCTGAGGAAATCACCCTCGATGGAATTCCACCTGATGTTTATCGTCAAGGTGAACGAAAGAGGAGTCACCCTCGAGGTCCACTCTTGAGGAGTTGCATGACAGTGTCGTTATCGGGAGTGGAGAAAGAGGAATCACCCTCGATTACCACAACCGATGAACTAACCTACAAGGTTAACATCAGAAGTGCTGATGAGGTCTCACCCTCGGCACTCTATAGTAACCTAGTAGTGTCGAGCAACTAAGGGGAAAGTGATGTGCGGTGCCGGGTCCTGGTCTTCGATCCCGTTGATCGGGTCTTCTGATAATCCAGCGGGGCAGTTGGGACAGGGTAGGGGGTCACTGGTGGATCTCTAACCAGCCTATACTAAGCAGTTTAGTATAAACATGTAAGGTATGAAAGCAGTATCAACAACAGGCTATGCATCAGAATATGATCATACAAAAGCAGTAGCAGTTCTAATGCAAGCATAAGAGAGAAGGGAGTGGCCGATATCGGAATGATCAAGGGGGGGTTGGCTTGCCTGGTTGCTCTGGCAAGAAGGAGGGGTCGTCAACACCGTTGTCGATCACCAGGGCATCATCGGTCTCGGGGTCTACCGGAGAGAAGAGGGGGAAGAAACAGTAAATATAAAGTACACAGATGCAACATAGAAGCACGACATGTCTACACGCAGTGTTAGGGTGCTCTAACGCGATGCTGCACGGTACTGGCGAAGAGGGATAACATTCGGGCATGTTTTCCCAGTGTTAGGCATTTCCGGACAGGCGAAACGGAGGGGGATTGTTGCATGTTCGGTGTGATAGAGATGTGTAGCGGACGAACGGACCGCATATTCGGGTTCATCTCGTCGTTCTGGGCAACTTTCATGTATAAAACTTTGTCATCCGAGTTACGGTTTATTTTATAAGAGTTTCTAAAGTTTTAACCATTTTCTAGAATTATTTATTTATTTAAAAAGAACATTATCCAGAATAGGGAGGTGATGTCAGCATGACATCACTGTGACATCAGCAGGTCAACTCACTTGTTGACTGGTCAAACCTGACAGGTGGGACCCACCTGTCCCACCTGTCAAGGCCTCAAATGACTAACTACTGTTTTAGATTAACTAATCCAATTAATTAGGTTGATTAAGATTAATTAATTAAGTTGGTTAATCATTTAATTAATTAACTAATTATTCTTGTTAATATCACTTTAAATATTTTCTTTTGTCTTTCTAGCAGAAAAGCGTTCTGCGGGTGGGCCCCCCTGTCATAGGCACAGGGGGCCTTAACGGGTCTGGGTGTGCAGGCACGCAGTGGCTAACGGGGTGGGCGTGAGCTCGAGGCCGTCGGGAGGGCGCCGGCGAGGCACGGTGGCACCACCGGGACGGCGCGAGGCCAGCAGCGCGACGATGGGGCCAGGCTGTGTGGGGGAAAGTGGTCGGCCAGCGCGCAGAGGTCACGGTCGGCGAGGAGGCCACGGACGGCGGGGCGAGGGTTGGTTGCGGGGCGCCGGCGGTCAGCGGCGGAGGCGGCAGTGGCCGCTGCACATAACGGGCGGACGGGCGTCGGCCGTGGCTGCGGGTGCCAGCGAAGGCTGCAGCCTGGCACGGCGAGGCGAGGTCGTGGCTCGCCGGCCGCGGGAGACGCGGGGGATGGCCGGCGGCGGGCATGTAGAAGGAGGAGGGGAAAGATGACAGAAAGGGGGGGTTCCTCACAAGGGAGCTGCAGGGGGAAGGCAGTGGGCTCGAGGAGGTGGCGATAGTGTCGCCGGTGATGGGGTGGCGGCGGAGGGCGGCGCCGTTCGGGGAAGGTGCCGGCGTCGGGGTCGAGCAGCGCCAGGCTCAGTGCGGTCCGGCGGGAAGGAGGGCGAAGGCGGGGTGGCCGTCCGGCGGAGGCGCTCCGGCGAGGTGCCTCACAGGGCGATGGCGAGGCGCGTCGATGTCGGGTCGTCGAGCCCGATCCAGTTCTGGATCGGGGGGAGAGGGAGAGCGGCGTGGGAAGGGAATGACGACGGCTAGGGTTCTCGAGGGGGTGCAGGGGGTTATGGGGGGTGCGGCTGGGCCGGCCTGGCAGCCCAAAGGCCAGCTGGGCCATGGCCTAGCAGAGGAGGTCTTCTCTCTTTATAGTTTCCTTGCTTTGTTTTTTTACTTTAACTTTTGCTTAGCTTCTGCACCTTTGCTATGCTATTTTACTAACTATTTATCTCAGTTTTGTAAAATACCTGAACAACACCTAAATTAATGCTACCAAATATGCTACTGCCATAAATAGTTTGGAGGCAAGAAGATTTCATTTAAATTTTATAACAATGAAAAAAAGGATTTATGGGGCTGTTTGGGTACTATTTTATTTGCCAGGGGCATTTTAAACATCTATAAAAATGTTTCCTAATCCATGACAAATATCTAATGAATATCTTGAACCCATCGAACATTTTTGTTGGACAGCTTGAAGAAACTAAAATTTGACTTTCAATCTAAATTTGAATTTGGGATTGAAATATTTCTTAATTGTTTTCCTGGGGCATAATGATGATGACTTGGCATCATTAGCATGGAGTTAGTGTAGCATGATTCTCGGGGTGTTACAAATCTCCTCCACTACAAGAAATCTTGTCCCGAGATTTAAGAGGTAGAGTAAAGGGGAAGAGTTGGTTACGCAATTCTAATGGATCTTCTCGGTTTTGGCTGCTCTTCCTGAAGTAGTTGATCCTCTTTCGTTGATGCCTTCATTTCGCTGCATCGGGGCATTACGATGAAGTCACCGTCCTCCCTTCAGGATCTTCACCGTACTTACGAAAGGATGAGAGTGGAAACTCTATAAGGACGGGTTTTAACAAGGTTGAGCATCGGGCGATTAACTCAGGGGAAGAAGCATAAAATGCCTCTTGAGTTGATTACAAGAAACACCTCGAGAGCATTATAGGGGGTACGAAAGTTTCAAACGGGTAATCAATCGTTTGATGAACTGGAGCTAGTTCTGTGTGACCCTAGGTTATAACTTCTACATGATGAATTGCATCCGACGTAATTTCTCATCACCAATCTAATGCCTACGAGCTTTATCTATATTTCTTGTTGCTTATTTACTTTTCTGCTGCTACTATCACATAAACCACAAAAACACTATTGTTACTTTTATTGCCGCTACCGCCACTATCATATTACTTTGCTACTAAACTATCTTGCTGCAGATACTAAGTTTTCAGGTGTGGTTGAATTGACAACTCAGCTGCTAATACTTAAAAGTATTCTTTGGCTCCCCTTGTGTCGAATCAACAAATTTGGGTTGAATACTTTACCCTCAAAAACTGTTGCGATCCCCTACACTTGTGGGTTATCAAGACTATTTTCTGGCGCCGTTGCCGGGGAGCATAGCTCTATTCTTTAAGTCACTTGGGATTTATATCTGTTTATCACTATGAAGAATTTGAAGGACTCAAAAACCAAGATCTTACCCTCAACTACGAGGGGAGGGAAGGAACAGCCATCTAGCTCTGCACTTGATTCTCCTTCTGTTATGAGTAAACTTGCGACACCTACTCCTGCTATTGAATCTGATATGTCGTATGTTCTTGATGATGCTACTTCTGCTATGTATAATGAAACTACCTCTATGCCTGATACTGTGCCACTAGGTGAATTTCTAGATGAACAAATTGCTAAGGTTAGGGAGAGTGCAAATGTTGATGATATTTATGAAAGTGATGATGAAACTACTCCCAATAGATATGAATTGCCTGTTGTTCCTGAGGGTTATGTTATGGATGAAGAAACTGCTAGAGACTTTCTTGCTTGCAATGATAGATATGATCTTAAGAAGTTATTAGCTAAGTTGAAAGAAAAGTCCTTGAATGCTAGAATGAAACATGACCCTGCTTCTGCTACTTCACCTATCGGTGTTACTGATAAGGATTATGAATTCTCTGTTGATCCTGAGTTAATTACTTTGGTTGAATCTGATCCTTTCCATGGCTATGAGTCTGAAACTGTTGTGGCACATCTTACTAAGTTGAATGATATAGCCACCCTGTTTACCAACAATGAAAAGATTCGCTACTACTATATCCTTAAGTTATTTCCGTTCTCATTAAAGGGTGATGCTAAGACTTGGTTCAATTCTCTTGATCCTAGTTCTGTGCGTAGTCTCCAGGATATGATGTATTACTTCTCTGCTAAATATTTTCCCGCTCATAAGAAACAAGCTGCCTTACGGGAAATATATAACTTTGCTCAAACTAAAGAAGAGAGACTCCCACAAGCTTGGGGGAGGCTTCTCCAGTTACTAAATGCTTTGCATGATCATCCTATTGAGATGCATGATATACTTGATGTCTTTTATAATGGACTAACTGATGCTTCTAGAGACCACCTGGATAGTTGTGCTGGTTGTGTTTTCAGGGAAAGAACAATGGAACAAGCTGAATTATTATTGAATAATATGCTAGCCAATGAAAATAATTGGACACTTCCTGAACCAGCCCCTAAGCCAACTCCGAAGAAAAGAGGTGTTCTATTCCTCAGTCCTGAAGATATGCAAGAGGCAAAGAAATCTATGAAATAAAAAGGTATTAAAGCTGAAGATGTTAAGAATTTACCACCTATTGAAGAAATACATGGTCTTGATAACCCGACACAGGTAGTAAAGGTAAATTCTCTTTATAGATTTGATGAAGGTGATATTACTCATTATAAGTCTGCTAGCCAATGCTTAGATGAGTTTGACAATTTTATTGTGAAACAAGAAAACTTCAATGCTTATGTTGGTAGGCAATTACAACACAATGCTTATATGATTGAACGCTTGAGTGATTATCTGTCTAGTGCTAAAGGTGAACTGAAACTTACTAGTATACATGCTTCTATGGTTACCACTCAAGTAGAACAAGTACTTAAGGCTCAGAATGATTTGCTCAATGAATTAAATAGTAAGAACTATGATAATGCCATTAGAGGTGTGACTAGAGGTGGTAGAATGACTGAGGAACCTTTGTATCCTGAAGGCCACCCTAAGAGAATTGAGCAACATTCTCAGAGAGCTAATTTAGATGCACCTAGTTCTTCTAATAAGAAGAAAAAGAAAAATGATAGGACTTTGCATGCTCCTAGTGAATCTGTAGCTGACACACCCAAGAATCCCAATGATATATTTGTTTCTGATGCTGAGACACAATCTGGTAATGAACATGAGCCTAGTGATAATATAAACGATGATTTTCATGACAATGCTCAACCTAGCAATGATAATGATGTAGAGATTGAACCTGATGTTGATCTTGATAACCCACAATCAAAGAATCAACGTTATGATAAGAGAGACTTTGTTGCTGGTAAGCACGGTAGGGAAAGAGAACCAGGGGTTCAAAAACCCATGCCTTTTCCTCCGAAACCATCCAAGAAAAAGGATGATGAGGATTTTGAGCGCTTTGCTGAAATGATTAGACCTATCTTTTGCGTATGTGTTTGACTGATGTGCTTAAAACAAATCCTTATGCCAAGTATATGAAAGATATTATTACCAACAAAAGGAAGATATCTGAAGTAGAAATCTCCACCATTCTTGCCAATTACACTTTTGAGGGTGGAATGCCTAAAAAATTAGGGGATCCAGGAGTACCTACTATACCTTGCTCCATTAAGAGAAAGTATGTTAAAACTGCTTTGTGTGATCTTGGAGCCGGTGTTAGTGTTATGCCTCTCTCTTTATATCGTAAACTTGACTTGAGTAAGTTGACACCTACTGAAATGTCTTTGCAAATGGCTGATAAATCAACTGCTATACCTGTCGGTATTTGTGAGGATGTGCCTACTGTAGTTGCAAATGTTACTATTCTAACGGACTTTGTTATCCTTGATATTCCCGAGGACGATAGTATGTCTATTATTCTTGGAAGACCTTTTTTGAATAATGCAGGGGCTGTTATTCATTGCAACAAAGGCAATGTCACTTTTCATGTCAATGGTAATGAGCATACGGTACACTTTCCGAGGAAACAACCTCAGGTCCATAGTATCAATTATATTGGAAAAACATCAACTATTACTATTGGAGGTTTTGAGTTTCCTATTCCTACTATCAAAAAGGCATATGACATACTTATTGTTGGGGACACACATATCCCCATTGAGGTAACCTAGTGTTATTCGAAAATTCTCCGGTTTCATGTTACCCAGAAAGAGTTTGTTAACAAGACCTGATCAACCTTGTTAATGGATTCCTTTTGATGAGCATGGGATAGGTGAATCTAGATAGCACAATCTTCTGTACCCTCCTTTTACTTTCTGTTAATTAGGTTAAATAAAAGAAAATTAGCATTGTCTGTCTGTTTCCAGACTTATCCGTGCAATAAAAAATATCCCGAAAATAAAAGTTCTCCAAATGCCATGAAAATGAAATATGGTTTTTTTCTAGAATATTTCAGAAAATATGGCACTGAACACACAGCGAGGGGAGCCAGCATGTGGCCACGAGGGTGCAGGGCGCGCCCTCCTGCCCAGGGCGCGCCCCCCTGCCTCATGGGCCCCACGTGCCCCCCCCTCCACTTATCCTTGCACCCATACTCTTCTTCTTCCTCCCAAAAAAAATCCCCAGCCAGCTCAAACCCGAGTTCTAGCTCATCTTGCTGCCATTTTCGATCTCCTTGATCAAAGCACCATTCACCAAACTGTTTGAGGAGATTGTTCCTTGGTATGTGAATCCTCCATTGGTCCAATTAGTTTTTGTTCTAGTGCTTTATTTGTTGCAAATTTATGCTTCTGTGGTGACCTTGTTCTTGAGCTTGCATGTCAAATTTTCTTGGTCCCAAGTAGTTCTAATGCATGATATAGCCTCTAGGCACTTATAGGAGTTGTTGCTATCAATCTTGTTGAGTTTGGTTAACTTTTATTTTGAAGTTACTAAAATTTTCAGAATTTTTCCGAAAAGGAAAATGTTAAAAAGATTATTGAGGGGCTCCTCCAACAAGAGATCAGAGGAGAATAAGAAAGAAAAAAATAAGAAGCCCAAGTATCATCTTCCTCGCATGGCGGAAGTTCGACTGTGTGAATGGCCTTATAATAATTTCATGATGTCCGCTGGTATTTACGAAGACTTTTATTGGTTGGCGAATAATGCAGGCCTCGCCGACTTCCTCAACGACCAGAAAGAACAGTATCTCTTACTCACCAATATTTTCACGCAAAGTTTTCATTTTCATTCTAGGAAAACACCACCTACCGTGGAGTTTCGCTTAAATGATGTGGTTAAGGAGATATTAGTTTTAGATTTTTTTGAAATATGCAAAGTACCTTTCGGAGGTAGACTTGATGAACCACGTCGTGAAGACGTTGAAGGGTTTACTGATATGATAGCTGTAGGGGAAACTAGACAAGTTTCAGGGGCAAGAATCGCTAGTATACACTTCCCTGTTCTGCGCTACTTTGCTTTATTTGCTAGTAGATGTTTAATTGGTCGCGGGAACAGTGGAAATCTCAGTGCCCCTGATATTATCATTTTACGCCATGCTTTGTTTCAAGACACAACTTTTAGCTTGGGCGCCGTCATTGCCAAACGATTGAGTCTGAACCGCTCAAAGGGGCCCGTCTTTGGAGGCATCTTTGCTTCTCGCCTTGCTGAATATTTTAGTATACCTATTAGGCATCATGAGAAGGAACAAAAAATGCTTGCCCCTGTTTATGTAGACTACAAGAGCATGGTAGCTCATGATTTTATTGTTAAAGACAAGAATATGCAGCTTAATTATAAATTAAGGTTTGATGAAATATACTGTGAAATTGTTACCTTGCCTACACCTTCTTTGTTTGATCTGTCTACATGGGTATTCCTCATCACATCAAATGCCTTCTACAAGTACCAAGGCCATCACAAGCTTCAGAGCCTGAGCCAGAACCACCACTTGATCCTTCCCAACAATCTGTTTATGGGTGGGAGTTGGACGAGCTCGCCAACCAGTGGCATCCAGAGCACACATCTCAGTACACTGGAGGGAGTGGCTTCGATCCGTGGCCATAAACCAACTTAGGCCAAAACCCTAAGCTTGGGGGAGTATGTGTTTCTCACCGACTTACATTCATGTTCACACTTATTCTAGTTGTCGGTGCTCACACTCTTTCACTGTACCATCCATGCTTAGTTTCAATTTCTTTTTCTTAGTCTTTTTCTTGCGTGCTAGAAAAACCCAGAAAAACAAAAATATATTAGTTGTAGCTTCTAGCTAGTTTACTTTCTTTGCTTGTAGTAGTAAATTAAAAAATTAAAACCCAAAAAGATTTTCCGTTCTTCTTTTGCTTGTTGGGAGTTTTCCCGTGTAAATAGTTTCTTTTCTTTTCTTTAGGGGTTGAGAGTAGAAGACCATGATTAAAATGCTTAGTGGCTCTCATATGCTTTGTTGTTGATTTAACCGTGAGCCATATTACCTTGTCTTCTCTCTTGTATTAAATGTTTGCAGATTCCAGCTTAAGTCCAATGCACGTGCACTATTATTATTATCCACACCATTCGGTCGTGCGAGTGAAAGGCAATAAGGATGATATATGATAAACTAATTGATATAAGAAAAGCTGGTATGAACTCGACCTTTCTTGTTTTTGTAAATATGATTGCTCGTCATTCCTGATTCAGCTTGTTATGAATGAAACATGTTTGCAATGACAATTAGATATCATATCTGCCTATGCCATGCTTAATTAGCTGAGAGTTTATAATGGTCTATCTTGCATGCCAACATGATATTAAAATGGTTGTAATATGGTATGATAGGTGGTATCCTCCTTTGAACGATTTAAGTGATCTGACTTGGCACATGTTCACGCATGTAGTTGAAACAAATCAACATAGCCTCCACGATATTTATGTTCATAGTGATTTATATCCTACTCATGCTTGCATTCATTGTTGATTAATTTTAATGCATGTTCATGACCGTTGTTGCTCTCTAGCTGGTCGCTTCCCAGTCTCTTTCTAGCCTTCATCTGTACTAAGAGGGAAAACTTCTTGTGCATCCACTTCCATAAACCCCAAAGTTATTCCACATGAGTCCACCATACCTTCCTATATGCAGTATTTACCTACCGTTCCAAGTAAATTTGTATGTGCCAAACTCTAAACCTTCAAATGAAATTTTGTTTTGTATGCTCGAACAGCTCATGTATCAACTAGGGATGTCTATATCTTCCATGCTAGGTGGTTTATTCTCACGATGAGTGGGCTCCGCTCATCATTCATGAGAAAATGGCTAGTAATCGGGATGCCCAGTCCCATGCTCAAAATCATAATAATTAAACAAAACTCCCCCAGGGCTGTTGCTGGTTTGGACGGTACCCGTTGTTTCGGGCTAGCCATGGAGTGTGCTTGTTGGTGGTTGGGGGAGCATAAACTTTACCATTTTGTTTGGGAACCGCCTATAATGTGCGTAGCATGGGAGATATTGAGATTCTTGGTTGTTATGTTGACAATGAAAGTATACCGCTCAAATGTTATTCATCTCTATTTAAAAATCGAGCTCTGGCACCTCTACAAATCCCTGCTTCCCTCTGCGAAGGGCCTATCTATTTACTTTTATGCAGAGTCGTCACCCTCTTATCAAAGAGCACCAGTAGGAGAGCACCTCTGTCGTTGCATGTATTACTATTAATTTGCATTGAGTATGATTATGACTGGATCTCTTTTACCATGAATTACAATGTTTAGTCAGTCCTTGATCTTTAAAGGTGCTCTGCATTTATGTTTTGCGGTCTCAGAAAGGGCTAGCGAGATACCATCTTGTTATATCATATCATGATTGTTTTGAGAGAGTGTTGTCATCCGAGGTTTATTATTATTGCTCGCTAGTTGATTATGCCATTGATGTGAGTAGTCTTGAGACCTGAAAGTTATTGTGAATGTGGTTAGTTCATGATCTTGTTGAAAACCTGAATGCTAGCTTACATATTTACAACAACAAGAGCAAACAGAGTTTGTCAAAGTTTTTCTTTATCACTTTCAGTTTATCAACTGAATTGCTTGAGGACAAGCAAAGGTTTAAGCTTGGGGGAGTTGATACGTCTCCAACGTATCTACTTTTACAAACCCTTTTGCCCTTGTTTTGGACTCTAACTTGCATGATTTGAATGGAACTAACCCGGACTGACGATGTTTTCAACATAATTGCCATGGTGTTGTTTTTGTGCAGAAATAAAAAGTTCTCGGAATCGCCTGAAAATCAACGAAGAATTATTTCGGAAAATATAAAAAATATATGCAAGAAGATCCTCACCGGGGGGCCGCACCCTGTCCACGAGGGTGGGGGCACGCCCCTGCCCAGGGTGCGCCCCCTGCCTCGTGGGCCCCCCGATGCTCCACCGACGTACCCCCAGATCCTATATCTTCCGTTTCGGGGAGAAAAAATGAAGAAGAAGGAATTATCGCGTTTCACGAGACGGAGCCGCCGCCAAGCCCTAATCTCTCTCGGGAGGGCTGATCTGGAGTCCGTTCGGGGCTCCGGAGAGTGGAGATCGTCGCCATCATCATCATCAACCTTCCTCCATCACCAATTCCATGATGCTCACCGCCGTGTGTGAGTAATTCCGTCGTAGGCTTGCTGGACGGTGATGGGTTGGATGGGATCTATCATGTAATCGAGTTAGTTTTGTTAGGGTTTGATCCCTAGTATCCGCTATGTTCTGAGATTGATGTTGCTATGACTTTGCTATGCTTAATGCTTGTCACTAGGACCCGAGCGCCATGATTTCAGATCTGAACCTATTATTTTTTTCATGAATATATGTGTGCTCTTGATCCTATCTTGCAAGTTTATAGTCACCTACTATGTGTTATGATCCGGCAACTCCGAAGTGACAATAATCGGGACCACTCCTGGTGATGACCATAGTTTGAGGAGTTCATGTATTCACTATGTGTTAATGCTTTGGTCCGGTACTCTATTAAAAGGAGGCCTTAATATCCCTTAGTTTCCAATAGGACCCCGCTGCCACGGGAGGGTAGGACAAAAGATGTCATGCAAGTTCTTTTCCATAAGCACGTATGACTATATTCGGAATACATGCCTACATTGCATTGATGAACTGGAGCTAGTTCTGTGTCACCCTAGGTTATAACTTCTACATGATGAATTGCATCCAACGTAATTTCCCATCACCGATCCAATGCCTACGAGCTTTATCTATATTGCTTGTTGCTTATTTACTTTTCCGCTGCTACTATCACAAAAACCACAAAACACTATTGTTACTTTTATTGCCGCTATCGCCACTATCATATTATTTTGCTACTAAACTATCTTGCTGCAGATACTAAGTTTTCAGGTGCGGTTGAATTGACAACTCAGCTGCTAATACTTAAGAGTATTCTTTGGCTCCCCTTGTGTCGAATCAACAAATTTGGGTTGAATACTTTACCCTCGAAAACTGTTGCGATCCCCTACACTTGTGGTTATCACTTTGTAACTCGTTTGGTTACCTGTATAGCATCAGGAGGAGGTTTCATACATGGAGTTTGGTTGACAACACTTGAGTGTTTAGATCATGAAGATGCAATTAAATGGTGTTTGGTTGCTCAAGGACTAATGTTTCGGTCATCCCTTCTCACCGGTGATGACCTTACCACAAACTTACAATAGCAAATAGCAAATTTACATAAGCTTACCATAGGCGAGATCATCAATACACATAAATAGCAAATAGCTAGCCAATAGCAATAGCAAATAACCCTAAACTTACCATAGGCGACATCATCAAATACACACAATAGCAAATTTACATCATTCCAGTCCTAGCTACTAAACTAATGACGATTCATCCTGATAAGCCTAGCTTCTAACAAATTACAATACCAAATTAACAATAATATGGATCAAGGGAGAGGGAGGAGCAGTGGTGTTCGTCAAAGGCGAATCAAGGGGAAGTTCACCCTCCTCCTCCTCCTCCTCCTCCTCTTCTCATGTTACCTCTTGTGTTACCTCTCGTAGCCCACTACAACCTTTTGTTCTTCTAACACTACTAGAAAAAGGGCTATAGATAATATAGATAATATAGCAGTGGCGCACCAAATATAGGTGCTCCATTACTATCATATTACTAATGGCGCACCTGGCGTGCGGTGCGCCATTAGTAGTTATGAAAAAAAAATGTTAGTAGTGGTGCGCCACTAGTTGTAATGGCGCACGGCACCCACGGTGCGCCACTACTAACATTTTTTTTTCGTTTATGGCGCACCGCACCCACGGTGCACCACTACTAACATTTTTTTTCATAACTACTAATGGCGCACTGTACACCAGGTGCGCCATTACTATGTCAAACTTAGTAATGGCGCATCTATACAAAATGCGTCATTACTAACTTTGACTGAGGTTTGACCAAGTCATACACATAGTAATGGCGCACTTTGTAAAGGTGCGCCATTACTATGTCCAAATTTCACCAAATGCATCCCCCCCGGTGGACCGTCTTTTCAGTTTAAAAAAAAAAGAAAATGATGGAAATGTCAAAAAAATAAAAAAAAATAAGTTTCCCATGTGGTCTAGTTATTAGGAAAATTTACAAATATGAATTTTTAATTTATTTGCAAAATCTCTCTAGAATTTAGTAAAACGGGCATAACTTTTGCATACGAACTCGGATTAAAACCTAACAGGACGAAAGTTATGGGGCTTTTAAGATCTAGAGGGGGGAAATATGAAAAAAAAATACAAGTGGCGCACCATTTGCTATGTGCGTCACTAGTAACAGAAAAAAATTGGATTTTTTTTTAAATTGTTTTCAAAATATGATATGTAATATGACCGGGAAGTTTGAAATATTTTTTCAAAATTTCATCACACTCATGAACATGACCGGGAGATTTAATAGGATTGATATGATAGATATATCAAGAAGTGCCTGTGAAGTGAGTTGGTGCTGGGGTTGGATAGAACTGCGAAGTTAAGCGTGCTCGGGTGGTGCTGGGGTTGGATAGAAGTGCGAAGTTAAGCGTGCTCAGGCTGGAGTTGTGTGAGGATGGGTGACCTTTCGGGAAGTTTGACCACGAAGTGCGATTTGACTTGAGATTAAGCATATTGACCCGAGATTAAGCCATAGTAACCTGAGATTAAGAAGAAAAGAAAAAAAATCCGGGGAAAAAAATTTAAAAATATTTTCAAAAAAAATTCAAAAAAAATTCAAAAAAAATTCTGAAAAAAATTTGATTTTTTTTTAGTAATGACGCACTTCTATGTGGTGCGCCCTTACTAAGTCAGATAGTAATGGCCCACCTCTAGGCATAGTAATGGCGCACCAGGTGGTGCGTCATCAGTGTCTAGGATTAATTACTAATGATGTGGTAGTAGTGGCGCACCTGTAGTGCGCCATTAATGGCCAAAATAGGTGCGCCACTAACAGGCCTTTTCCTAGTAGTGTAAGCTTCATTATCATGTGCCTCTATAGTATTGCTCACCTTGAAATATTGATACCATCTCTAGCTCCTTTGTATCTTCAAAGGAATTTGACCAATAAGTGTATTGATGATCTCGCCTATGAGCTCTCCAACCGCATAGAATACTTTCTTGAAATACTGGAAAATTGTCTCACTTGATCTGTTGAATGTGTCGTGAATCACTATGAATCTATGATTATGACATACAACAATGAAGTAACGTTGCTACTTTGCTCATCGACGGAAGTGTGATGCTATCTTTAGCACCCCCTCTCCCTAAAGGTCTCCACAAGCTTGGTAAAAAAGGTTCTTCTCATTCGAAGCATGATGACAACCTCTACATCGTAATGGTCATAGATGTAGTTCAGATTCTCCATATTCTCCCTATCTCAGGGATACATTGGAGCATATCAGACCACAGACATGAAATTTCAACAATCTGCTCTCTAGTGGACCAACATGACCCATGCATGAATCACAAAGTATGAGTGATGATGCATGGATCATAAGCTTCGTTTGTTCGTCCTAGTGAATTTATGTTGCGGTAAGTAAAGCTGAAAACGATCGTACATCTTACCTAACACCCTAGCAATGCAAGACTGGAGGGTGGTTGTATGCTAATTACCGCCATGGGAGACGATGAGAAAGACCAGCCAATGTCGGAGGTGTGGCAGACGAGACAAAGATGACCACACCTATGAAGGTGGCGGGCAGCTGACGAAAGGGGATGAGCACGTCCCGTTGTTGGAGATTTTACTCCATGCCACTGCCGGTACCACATGTCTAAGTTGTTGCCACCGTCAATGCAGAGAAGTGAGGTTGGATTTCTAGATGTGAGTAAGTAAAAGGGAAGGGGAGGGGACTACCGAATTTGCGCCACATCGCACCTGCAGATTTTTGTTTCCTTCCATGTCCCTCCCTATTCCACCGTCCACATCGCCCCCCATGTACTCGCCTCAGTTTGGCTCCATCAAGACGGCTAATTTGAGCTTTCCTGGCGAGTCTCGTTGATGGGTGCTTTGAGTTTTGTGCGTGCATGAACCAACGAATCGAGTGAGCAGCTTGTTACCCAATGGGCCTGTTTGGATTGAGTGTAAGCAACCAAACACGCCCTTAGCTTCTCAACAGCGTAGGATCGATTTCCCATTTTGCAAATTATATCTTTTTAGTAGGAGTACTATTTAGAGCGTAGAAAAAATGTTGCTAGTGGTGCAACAGCGATGGATCTAACCCTCAGCCTTCGACGCGTCAAGCAAGCATGCTAACCGCTAGAATGGGCAGTACTTAGTGTATAAGATGGGTTAAACTCAATATAGTATTATGCTAATAGTTTTGAATTTCATTTTCGATTTAAAATTTTCACGCAATTAAATTCTGAAAAATCAGAGATTTCGCCGAAACCGGGTTTTCCGGTTGCTCCTAGAAAGAAAAAGTACTCCCTCCATTCCATAATGTAGCGCGGATGCGTTTTTCAAGATTTAAGTTTGACCCTAAATTTAACCAACATGAGCGACTGCGGACGAAACAAAAATTATATCATTGAATTCGTACCGGAAAGAAGTTTTCAATGGTATAATTTTTGCTTCCGCCGCAGTTTTTTACAATGGCTAAATTTATGATCAAACTTAAATCTCAAAAAAACACGGGAGCACTGCAGTAAGAAATGGAGGGAGTACGAAGAAATAAATCTTGATACCTATCCGGTCAAAAGGACCGGATCTACATCTGGATGTTCAAAGGAAACGGCTTGCGATGTGTCAAAATGTTGGAAAAGCCCGGGCATTTTCCACAGATTGGAGACACATTTTTGGGGGCATGATCACAATTTACTCCTCATTTTATCCCGTAATAAAAGGCCGAGTCAGCGCTAGTGGGAGTGGACTGTGTGTTTACTGGTTGCATGTTCTCTCTCTTCCTTGTTTCCTCATTGCTTGGCTTGTTGTGATTCAATCGGCATTGAATTGAAAAGGATTATTCTAGTAAATGGAGTATAAGAAGTTGTTGCATGGAGTAAATGGTGTATAGTACTCCTACGGTCCTACAGTACCTCTGTGCTTGGAGGAGAAGGGCACGTACGGTACTGTGTGCACGCACGCACGCATTTGGTGTGCATTGCTGCTTTCGAAGGTCCAGTGCCAGTAGTAATGGCAAATTGGAAACCATTGGAAAGGACTGTCTCGAGGGCGTGCAACTGTGTGCGTTGTGCATGCATGCATTGGTGCTCCATGTCTGCGCCCATACCCAACAAGAGCATCTCCAACCGATTTGGTAAATTTGGTTACCTAAATCAGTCTGAGTATAATAGCAGGAAGAAAAATTGAGATTTTTTTGGCTCTCCTGTACGAGATTACCTAAATCTCATTATGTATATTTTATGTTGCTTCTATCCCTCTTCCTATACCTTAAAAAAAACTCTAACTTCATAACAAGATAATTTAAACAATATTTATCATATTGCTCACAATTTCAATACATTTCAAATTCAAATATAAAGCCACAAAACATAGTTCATCCAAAGTAACGCATCGTCACAAAACGAAAAAGGTCCATTTTAAACCTTGGACTTTTTTTTTTTTTGGAACGAAGACGCAGATTGCGTCCGGCTTTAAATTAATAAATCCACCAGGGCAAGTCATCGCACATCAGTTAAGGATTACAGACCAAAAGTAGAAACTTAAAGTTTTAGCAACACCGGCACCAACAAGTCACATCACAAAAGATTAAACCTTGGACTTGTATAGAGGTTGGGCGAAACGATCCCCCAAGTCATAAGTCAATTGCACTATGAACCATGCAATCCCGGTCTAAATCGATCCTTGGCATTGTTTGAGGCATAAAAACATTGATGTGGCAAATGTCAACCGGGATTCGTCTGGCTGGTGGGCCAGGCAGCGGGGGTGTTGACAACGGCGTGCACCCGTCCTCAGCGCTAGGCCAACCCATTTGTCTTTTTTTGTCTGCTAATTTTTTCGGTTACATTACTAAAAAAAGGGGGTGCATAAGGTGATTTAAACTCACGACCTCCTCTTTCGGTGCAAATTGCACTAACCAACCTGGCCGCCTCACCTTTTTCTTCTTTTCTACTTTATTTTGTTTGTGGAAGCTCCTTATACAATTTTCTTTTACTTTTTTTATCATGATGAGCGAAAAAAATCATCTAATGAGCCAATCCATGTTACTTATCTTCGGGGTCTTTTTCATGCCATGGATGGTTATATTTTGTACAGAAAATTCACGTCAAGGTTTGTAGGATATTTTTATTTGTATTGACGCTTTTCAAGGTATTATGTCTCGAAACAGACTTTCGCCTTGATTTATAAATAAAGCCACAACCGAAGAAGGTACACTGTCGAATGATACAAGGTGATGAGGTGGCCCTCTTACAAAGCCGACCCCAACATTACAGGCAAACACAGAACACTAAGCAACCGAACGAGAAAACAAGCAGATCTAAACACAACACTGCACTAAAGCCTAGCACACCTAAACTCCACGACAACGCCCTCATGAGGGAGAACGATGCAAACCGTCGCCGCTGCAGAGTCCGCAATGAACAAATGTCTTCACTCAGAGCCCTGACATGGAAAGAAGAACCACGACGACGCCTCCAAGAAGATAGATGCACCCTTAAGCGTCGCTGTCGTCAGCGCCGAGGCGCGAAGCTTAAATTTTCATACATGAGAAAATGACCATACAACGAGTGCAAAAATCATAAAAGGGTCTATTTTATGGCATGTTTCAGTACCAATTATTTTTCGAAGAATCTCTCTTCTTAGAATCAAATTCTTAGTACAAAATTTTCCAAGAACCTCACTCTAAACAAGAAGCGACATGAGTTGGTGTGCTTGCTGATGTCATGCATGAAACTTCTTTCAATTCGTCTTTTTAAAATTTGTGAACCTTTTTACATAACTCGTGGACTTTTTCAAATCCACAAACTCTTTTTCAATTTTATTTTATTTTCCCAAAATCCATGAACCTTTTTCTCAATCCGTGGACTTTTCTTTTGAAAGTCCGTGAACTTCTTTTCAAATTCATTGTACTTTTTCTAAATACGTGAACCTTTCTTTCAAATTCATGCACTTTTTCCTTTTGAAAATCTGGTTGATAAGGTTTTTTTCTTCCGTTTGCTATCTATCTGTTATATAATTAAAACATCTCTACCTAATCTCTACCTCTCTACCTAATTTTTATTTTTTTTAATAATAAAGAAAATAGGGTTTCTTTTCGTCCGTCGCATCATTTTGCAAAAAAGCCCCTGTACTTTCTTGAAATCAACCCGCAGTCCAAACTTAAGTCAACCGAACCGTTATTTTACCGTTTTACAAAAACGCCCCTGTATTTTCCTGAAATCAACCCGCACTCCGAATTTAAGTCACCCGAACCGTTATTTTATTTTTTTCGAAAACACCCTTGACCTTTTAGGTAATTCATCCGCGGGTCATATTTAACTCAAACAAATGATTTTCTAAATCATCCATATCTTTTAGACCGTAACCCCGATTTAAACATGTTATATATGAAATTTGATTAGAAAAATATGTTAAATATGAATATGAGATTATTTTAACCTGTTATGTATTTCTAAATATTATTTTAGAAGATATTAAAGTCAAACAAATGGTTTTCTAAATTATCCGTATATTTTAAACCGTAACTCTGATTTTAACATGTTATATATGATTTTTTATTAGAAAAACATGTAGAATATGAATATGAGATTATTTTAACCTGTTAAGTTTTTCTAAATATTAGTATAGAAGATATTAAAGTCAAACAAATTGTTTTCTAAATCATCCGTATCTTTTAAACCGTAACTCCGATTTTAACATGTTATATACGCAATTTGATTAGAAAAAGTGTGAAATCTGAATATGATGTTAATTTTACCTGTTGGTTATTTTCTAAATGCTTTTTGAAAAAGAAAATACGCGTTTTTTCAAAAGGTGAACTTGCATTTTAAAAGTTTGTATTGTTCAAAAAATAGTTTATGTATTGAAATATTGTGCATATTTTTTAAATGCCCTTCTAAAAAATGTGTTCATGTAATTCTAAAAGTGTGTGAATGTTAAATTCTTTTCTTTATCGTGTTCAGGAAAGGAAGGCACCGCGTACTTCCGTGACGAAGTAACATGAGGCGGCCAGCCATGCGGGAAGGGAGGTAAGGCACCAGGGCGGCGACACTGGTGTTGCTCCTCCGGCGAGATGAGCTGACGGAGGGGTTGGAGGGCGCAGGCGCGCGAGCTCGGGCTCCTATACGCAACTCACAGCGCTGAGGCTAGCAGGTACGCAACACATCTCTCAGCGCTGCCTCACATCGTGACGAGTGGATAAACTTTGAAGTGGCAGCCGCTTGACAGTGTGATCGACAAATAGAATGCGGCTGCTCGCTTGAACTACACATGAATGTACATGGCGTCAACTGGATTCCAACGAGTTGGCATATATTTTTAAATTCTTTTCTTTATTCGTGGTTAGCTCTATAGCATCTACATGATTGTCTAATTTCGATCTCAAACTTATAATCTATAACGCACGGTCCGTTTTTCTTTTGTATCCGCGGCGATTCGGATTGCAAATAAACACCCACTATAACCATATAGGGAAAAGAAAACATCGATAATTACACATGCATATCTCTGAAAACGTCGTAGGGGAAAACAACAAATTTATCATGGCGAGTGTGAGAGAAAGCGGGAGAGAGAGGGAGAGGGAGGAGAGAGGGAGAGAGCGACGCCTTAAGATTAATCATATTCAAACATGTTTTGATTTTGTGTGAACACTGAGTCCACCACCGACGAGGGTGTGAGGATAAGCGGCATCACAAATATGATGCTATGATGCCTCGCTAAAATAAAGGAGATGGACCTATTTGTGGTCTTGAGTGATGGTCGTTGGATTAAGAGTGTGTGTTGTGCTTTTCTCCCGTTGCAACGCACGGGCTCTTTTGCTAGTAAGACAAATATGCCTTCACGCGTTCGTCCATAATCTGTTATATAATCAAATGATGACTCAAATATGCCTTCAAGCGTTTGTTCACAAAGATTAAATTATTCTGACCATTTGATTAAAATATTAATGGCCAAGATTTAAAAGATGTAGAGTTTATACCACATAGATTAAATTATTCTGACCGTTTGATTAAAATATCAATGGCCAAGATTTAAAAGATGTAGCATTACATATAAATATTATCACATCCAAACACTTTGACACATGACGTGTCATATACTAATAGTCCAATGCGTCATAAGAAAAAAAACAACTTACGTAAGGTTCGGTAGCCTCTAGGAAGAGCCCGGCCACCCAAAGGAAGTGGCCAAGGAGAATACGTGTGCTGATTCCTAAAAAAATGCTTACGGTCATTAGGCAGATTGTTGTGGCCGCGTCTGTCACCTCCGATGCATGACACTCGTTCAATGGCTTGCATGCCGTTTTTTATGGAACGCAATTCCAAAATAGAGCATATGTTTTAGAAACATATGCGGTGTTGCAATAATCTACGATGGGTCTAGTTTTGCAACAAAACCTCTGTTGCAGAAATTTTCTGCAACAAGACCTTAGTTGCAAAAAAGATTGCAACAAACCCTAGTTATAAAAAAAGCGACAAAACAGCCATTGCAAAAAAATTCTGCAACAAGTCCTATGTTGCAGAAATTATTCTGCAACAAGACTTATGTTGCAGTACTGGAGACATGCTCAACTCGCTTGATGCGTTAAATCCGATGACTTGCGAGCCGGCTGATCTTTTAAAGATATCAGCCGGCGGACGCGTAGCACGTCCCATAAATGTCAATTTCAGCAAGAGCGCTGCTACGCGTTCTTTGGCTGATGTTTACGTATTATCCGTTGCCTCGATGGTCGTTGGATGCCGGAGTTGATAGCCGTTCAATGTAGTGTCTCCATTCAACATGTCCACTCGCTACTTCCCTCAACAAATGTTCGGTTGCAAAAACAAAACCACATGTCCATTCGTTACTTCCGGCAACAAGCTCTATTGCATAAACAAGACCGCATGCTAACTCGTTACTTCCTGCAACAAACGCTCCGTTGCAGAAATAAGACCGTATGCCCACTCATTACTTCCCAAAAAAAACCGCTCTATTGCAGAAACAAGACCGCACACCCACTCGTTACTTCCCGCAACAAAACGCTATGCTGCAGAAACAAGACTGCATGCTCACTCGTTACTTCCCACAACAAACACTCTATTGCAGAAACAAGACCGCTTGCCCACTCGTTACTTCCCGTAACAAACGCTCTGCTGCATAAACAAGATCGCATGCTCACTCGTTACTTCCCACAAAAAACGTTTTGTTGCATAAACAAGACATCACACCCACTCATTACTACCCGCAACAAACGCTCCATTGCAAAAACTAGACCGCATGCCCACTCGTTACTTCCCGCAAAAAACGCTCTGTTGCAGAAACAAGAGAAATAGAAGGGAGCACCTGTAAGGGCATAGTTCTCCCTAAGTAGTTTTGGTGATTGATGACAATGCATTTGCGGACTAATCGTGTGCTCTAAGCTCCTACAGGTATATCTCACTAAGGCACAAGACGATTGCTTGCCCCTCGGATTCGATGGAAGATGGTGTTTCCTTTTTGCTCCCTGTCGGTGGCTTTGAGTAATAGGAAAGCCGTACTATTAAGAGGGGGTCCGTTTCGGAAAGGTTTGGGTGGAATCAACACGTACACATCTTACTCTCACACCACCTTTCCTTGCTTCTCTGGAGTTCAAACCGTTTATTATCGTATATGCAAACCATGACTTCTTAACTAAAACAGTTGCCTGGCAAGCGGTAGTACCGCTCCATAAGCGGTAGTACCGCACAGCCACACGGTAGTACCGCCTGAAGACACGGTAGTACCGCACCAGCGGTAGTACCGCGGCTCCAGAACGGTAATATCGTGTATCTGGCCCGGCAATGTATTAAGTGTGGAAGTAGGTGCGGAAGTAATTTTTTACTTCCGCATCCTATGCGGTAGTACCGCTTGCTCCAAGCGGTAGTACCGCGTCGTGTTTTGCTACTACCGTATTTCTACGGATGTAGCCACGGATGTAATTTATTTCATCCGTGGCTGTCATCGTCTCGCTTGTTTTTGCCTAGCGGTAGTACCGCTCAGCAAGTGGTAGTACCGCAACTTACGTGCGGTGCTACCGCTCCTTGCGGGCAGAAAACGTGCATAACGGTTGGATTAGCTCTCCCACTATATATAGGGGGTCTTCTTCCTCAAGAAGACTTACCTCTTCCCCCACATACTCCATTGTTGCTCCAAAGCTTCATTTCTGCCCGATCTCTCTCCCTAGCCAATCAAACTTGTTGATTTGCTCGGGATTGCTTGAGGAGTCATCGATCTACACTTCCACCAAGAGATATTTGATTCCCCCCACTAATCCCTTGCGGATCTTGTTACTCTTGGGTGTTTGAGCACCCTAGACGGTTGAGGTCACCTCGAAGCCATATTTCATTGTGGTGAAGCTTCGTGGTTTTGTTGGGAGCCTCCAAGTTGTGGAGATAGCCCCAACCTTGTTTGTAAAGGTTCGGTTGCCGCCTTCAAGGGCACCACTAGTGGAATCACGGCACCTTGCATCGTGTGAGGGCGTGAGGAGAATACGGTGGCCCTAGTGGCTTCTTGGGGAGCATTGTGCCTCCACAAACGGAGACGTACTTCCCCTCAAAGGGAAGGAACTTCGGCAACACATCCTCGTCTCCACCGGTTCCTCTTGTGGTTATTTCTTATCTTTACTTGTGCAAGCATTACTTGTTTAACTACTATAGCTTGCTTGTGTTGTTGTTATCCTTACTTTCCTTTAGTTGTCATCTTAGTAGAATATCTAGACAACTTACTTTGACGCTTAATTTAAAGTGGTTAAGAAAAGCTAAAAAACGTTAGTTGCCTATTCACCCCCCCTCTAGTCAACCATATCGATCCTTTCAATTGGTATCAGAGCCTCGTCTCTTTTTAAGGACTTTACCGTCCAAAGAGTATGGGTGACAACGTAGTGGAGATGGAGGACCATTCCGGTGAAACTCCGTCCTTGCCTACGTCAGATGGGGGAGCCTCGGTCACTCGTGAGGAGTTCAATGTGGCATTGACCACACTGAAAGAGTCACTAGCGAGCGAGGTCAAAGGCATGTTTAAAGATTTGCTTGAGGGACTTAAAGTATCCACCGCACCGTTAGAAGTGGCTCGTCCCGCTACTAACGTGTCGGAGGCTAATCCCGACAAGGGAGAAGCTAGTAGTGAACAAGCCCCTGTTACTAAAAATGGGAGTGGGATCTTTGCCCACTCCGCTCCTCCTACTCACTATGGAGGAACCGTTCCCACACCGCATTTAAATTCAGTTGGGCCTCCTCCCAAGTTTATCAAAAATTCTGATTTTGCTACTTGGGTGTTTCATTTCAAACGTCATATAAATCATTGCTCTACTAATCTTTGGAGAATCATTGAGCAAGGTTTTTATCCGCATGATCCCGATAACATGACTCCAAGAGAAACTGCGGATCATCAATTCAACGAGTCCGCTTTTTGCATTCTTCAAGATTCCATCCCTCCTGAAGATATTGCACACCTTCGACCCTTCACTGTGGCCAAGGAAGCTTGGGAGCATGTTGGCACGATGTACAAGGGAAGCACCAGTATTCAACGCTCCAACTATGAAGTTGTGCAAGATGAAGCTGATGAGTTTGCTATGATCGAAGAAGAAGATCCTCGTGAACTTTATCGAAGATTAACTATCCTTGCGGTCTCTCTTCGAGATCATGGCAGTAAGGATACGGATGACAATTGGATCAAGCGCAAGTTCCTCAAGGCCATGATGCCCTACCATAAGGCCATGTCCTCTGTCATTCGTCAGAGACCGGACTTCCACCACTTATCCTCAAATGAAGTGTTGGATGAGTTTGTTGCCATGAGGATCTTGGATGTGACCGCCGACAATGCGGTCTTAAGAGCTCAACGATCGAAGAAGCCTAATCTTGCCCTGAAGGCCAAGGCTTGTGTGAAAGAAGAGGAGGTGGAAGATGATGATGATTGTAGCCCCGAGGACACCAAATATGCCTATCATGAGCACATGGCTCTTGCTTCAAGGCAATTCTGGGGCAAGAAGAACACAAGACCCAACTTCAACAGGAACAACTCTAGTGGGAACAAGGGAAAGCAACGAGTGAGGACATGCTTCAACTGTGGAAATGTAAGCCACTTCGTTGCGGATTGCCCATATGAGAAGAGAGAAGACTTTGGAGGCAAGCTTATCCGGAAGGACAAGTCAAAGTCCTATCCTAACAAGAACAACTTCAACAAGAAGACTCATCCGAAAGTGTTGGTGGCCCAAGAAGAATATGTTGAGGATGACGATAATGATGAAGATGATGAGACGGTCATCATGGCCACAATTGCTATTGCTACTACTCCGCACACATCTCTCTTCGACTCGCCTAATGAGAACATCACCGCCAAGTGTCTCATGGCCAAGGCCACCAACAAGGTAACCCCTAACATCAATACCACCATCACTTCTCCTTCATTGATGAATTGCATTGATGAAAGTGAGGGACTAAGTAGGGAGAGAATGAATTTGAGTTGTTCATGAAAAATCTCAAGGGCAAACCCAAGAAGCATTTGGTTGCTCTCTTGGAACAACTCGGTGAGGCCAACGACATGATCGAGGCTCACGAGGAAACCATAACTAAATTGAAGGACATAGTCGAGACTATGCCGATGAGATATCAGATCTCTCTAACGCCCTAGAGGAAGAGCGTGGTCTTCATTTGGCTCTTGAGGAGTCACACAACGATGGTCATGCTAAATTAAAGAAAGATCTTGATCATGCGTTAGTTGTCTCTCGTGTGCTTAATTCCGATAAGGCAAAACTTGTGGTTGACCATGCTAAACTCAAAGAGGAGTTTGACATACTTTACAAGGCTCACAAGGCCTTGAAAGGTATGCATGCTACTCTCAAGGAGTCTCATGATCAACTCCAAGTTTCGCTAACCAAGGAAAAGGCTATCTTTCCTCGCATGGTATTAATTGATAATGCAAATGCTACTAACCCGTGTTGCGAGCATGTGCATCTTGTTGAAGAGAATGCCGAGTTGAAGAAGCAACTTGAGAAAGGCCTTGTGACTTGTATACAAGGTGAGAAGACCCTCAACAATCTTTTGAGCAATCAAAAGGAGGTTGTGGCAAAGGAAGGAATTGGGTTTGTTCCTAAGCCCAAGAAGAAGAAGAATGACAAGACCAAGCAACTACCCCCTCTCCGACAATCTTTTGTGAAAGAAGGAGAGGGCACATCAAAGAAGAAGAAAATGGTGAACAATGGTGGTGTCAAGAAAAACTCCACCATACCATCAAACATGGCCGGCGACTTTAATCCTTCATATGTTTTATGTCGTGCTAGTGATGGTCATGTGTTTGCTAAATTTGTTGGTTCTTCTTATGAGTACATTGAATGGTCCATTTGGGTTCCTAAGACCCTTGTTACTAACCTCAAAGGACCCATTACCAAATGGGTACCTAAAACCAAGCATTGATCTCTTGTAGGAGTTTGCTTCCGGTGGGGGATCATGGTTGCTCGATAGCGGAGCCACAAATCATATGACCGGAAGCAAAGACTTGGTGGTGGACGTGCATCTCGGTTCATCTATGGCCACCAACGTCAAATGGGGTGATGCTTCATCTTCTAAGGTATTGGGGCTTGACAAGGTTGTTGTCTCTCATGATCTCACGATCGAGAAAGTCATGCTTGTTGAGTCCCTTGCATACAATTTACTTTCTGTTCGCCAACTTGCACTCATGGGCTTTGCTACATTCTTTGATATTGATACCGTGGCCCTCTTGTGGAGCAAGACTCTTAAAGTAGCCTATGTTGGGCATATCGAGAACGGCCTTTACGTGGTTAACTTCTCGAAGCAACCCACTAAGGTCGCGACATGCCTAATGGCTAAAGTTGATGTGGGATGGCTTTGGCATCGTCGTTTGGCCCACGTCAATATGAGATCTTTGCAAAGTCTTCTCAAGGGGGACCATGTCCGTGGACTAAAAAATGTTAGCTTTGCCAAAGATCGTGCTTGCAGGGCTTGCATTGAAGGAAAGTTACATGAGACGGCTCACCCTCCCACGACTATCATCTATTCAAAGAGACCCCTAGAGCTCCTCCACATGGACCTCCTTGGGCCTCCGTCGTTTGATAGTCTTGGGGGTAGAAAGTACTGCTTGATGATTGTGGATGATTACTCAAGATACACCTGGGTATACTTCTTCAAGAAGAAGAGTGAGACCCAACAAACCATCATCAACTTTGCAAATGAAGCTCAACGACAACATGAAGCAAAGATTTTGATGATCAGAAGTGACAACGGCACCGAGTTCAAAAACTACACCTTGGATGAGTTTCTTAGTGATGAGGGGATCAAACATCAATATGCAGCCCCATATACCCCTCAACAAAATGGTGTAGCGGAGAGAAAGAACCGAACTCTGATGGATGCAGCAAGAACCATGATGGCTGAATTCAAATCTCCATACAACTTTTGGGCCGAAGCCATCAACACCGCTTGCCATGCATCAAATCGGCTCTATCTCCGCAAAGGCTTGAACAAAACTCCGTATGAGATACTTACCGGTAACAAGCCCAATCTCAAGTACTTCCGGGTATTCGGGTGTAAGTGTTTCATTCTCAAGAAAGGTGTTCGCTTGTCTAAATTTGAATCCAGAGCTCACGAGGGCATATTTGTTGGTTATGCTACAAACTCTCATGCTTACCGTGTCCTCGACAAGTCCAATGGACTCATTGAGGAGACGAGTAACGTAGAGTTTGATGAAAATAATGGCTCCCAAGTGGAGCAAAGTGGTACTTGTGATGTAGGTGATGAAATTCCTCCTCAAGCCATAAGAAGAATGGTTGTTGGATACATCCTACCCATTGAGGAACCCCTTCTGGCTGAAGGAGAAGGACAATGTTCCACTCAAGTGGAACCATCGCCAACCCAAGACCCACACGCTTCCGAAGAACAAAGTGAAGGCCCTCAACCTCACGAACAAGGCCAAGTGCAAGATCAATCACAAGATGGTGGAGAACCACCAAATGATGCACAAGGCCAAGTTCTGTCCTCCGAGCAAGATCAAGATCAAGAGGAAGCTCAAGATCAAGATCTAGCTCCTGACGTCGCTCAAGATGATCAACTCAATGCTCCTCAGTTAACTCTTGAAGAGCAATTAGAGCGTCGTGCTGCAAAAGTTGCCTCCAGGCTTGCTTCCAACGAACATCACATCGAGAACATTCTAGGAAGCATAAAAAGGGGGGTAAGCACTCGTAGACAATTAGCAAACTATTGTGCTCATCAAGCTTTTGTCTCTTGTGTTGAACCGCAGAAGGTTTATGAGGCGCTCGAAGACCCTGATTGGCTTAATGCCATGCATGAAGAACTCCATAACTTCGAGCGCAACAAGGTGTGGCGTCTGGTGCCAAGACCAAAGGAGAACCATAATGTCATTGGAACCAAATGAATCTTTAAGAACAAGCAAGATGCTCATGGCATTGTCATCCGCAACAAGGCGCGTGTGGTGGCTCAAGGCTGCTCCCAAGTCGAGGGTATCGACTACGGTGAAACCTTTGCTCCCGTTGCTCGTCTTGAATCCATTCGTTTGTTGCTTGCCTATGCTTCCCATCATAAATTTAAATTGCAACAAATGGATGTGAAAAGTGCATTTCTTAATGGTCCTATTAATGAGTTGGTATATGTTAAACAACCCCCGGGGTTTGAGGATCCTAAGCTCCCCAATCACGTGTACCAACTCGATAAGGCACTCTATGGCCTTAAACAAGCCCCACGTGCGTGGTATGAGCATCTTACCGAGTTGTTACAAGATCGTGGGTTTGAAATTGGGAAAATCGACCCCACTCTTTTTACTAAGAAGGTCAAAGGGGAGTTGTTTGTATGCCAACTATATGTTGATGATATTATCTTTGGTTCTCCTAACAAAGCTTTCAATGATTAGTTCTCCGCACTCATGACCACACATTTTGAGATGTCCATGATGGGAGAGTTGAAGTATTTCCTTGGGTTTGAGATCAAACAAAGAAGAGAAGGCATCTTCATCAAACAATCCAAGTATACTCAAGACATGCTCAAGAGGTTCAATCTAAGTGATGTTGAAAGTGCAACTAATCCCCGGGTGGTTTTGGTAATTAATAACAACATATATATCATTGGACTAATATTTACTTGAGAATCATTTCAGAAAAGTTCGATGATATGGGTATGGAAATGTCTGAAGAAGTGGACCCCTCAAAATGCTAAGACAAGCATTGGCAAAAGCTCAAGACTCTATTTTTGGTTTAGTGATCAAAGATCACATTGAGTCCATAGGAAAAGCCAATACTATTAAAAGGGGATGAGGTTGTGTTAATGATCTAGTTGCTCAAGTGCTTGGTGATCTAGCTCCCTCAACTATCAGCACTCTTCACTACTCAACACACCCATAAGTAATCTCGGTCAAACCGATTCTGCAAACTCAGTCCCACCGAGATGAACCACTTCAGTTATTTCCCCAAACCCTAATTTCTCGGTCCATCCGATTCTGAGTTTCGGTCTCACCGAAAATGGACTGCCAACCTTCTGTAACCAATTGACATCATTTCGGAATATCCGAATTGTTGTTTTCGGTCCCACCGAGATGGCAAGGTCCAACCTTTGACTCACTTCGGACACACCGAGATGGTATTTTCGGTCCCACCGAAAATCCCAACGTTCACTATATTTGAACTTTCGGTCTGACCGAGTTTTAACTTCGGTCTCACCGAGATTGGTCAAATGTGTGTGTAACGGTTGGATTTTGTGTGGAGGCTATATATACCCCTCCACCCCCTCTTCATTCGTGAGGAGAGCCATCAGAAAGTACCACCACTTCTACCATACACTTTCTGAGAAGTGAACCACCTACCCTTGTGTTGAGATCAAGCCATTCCATTCCTACCATATGAAACTTGATTTCTAGCCTTCCCAAGTTGCTTTCCACTCAAACCTTTCTTCCACCACAGCCATATCAGTGAGGAGAGTTGAGTGTTGGGGAGATTATCATTTGAAGCACAAGAGCAAGGAGTTCATCATCATCAACACCGTCTATTACCTTTTGGGGGGTGGTGCCTCCTAGATTGGTTAGGTGTCGCTTGGGAGCCTCCGTCTTTGAGATGTGAGGTTGAACCAAGAAGTTTGTAAGGGCAAGGAGATCGCCTACTTCGTGAAGATCTACCCCGAGTAAGGCTAGTCCTCTGTGGGCGTAGGCCATGATGGAATAGACAAGGTTGCTTCTTCGTGGACCCTTCGTGGGTGGAGCCCTCCGTGGACTCGCGCAGCCGTTACCCTCCGTGGGTTGAAGTCTCCATCAACGTGGATGTACGATAGCACCACCTATCGGAACCACGACAAAAATCTTCGTGTCACCAAACTGCGTTTGATCTTCTCCACCTCTCTTTTACATGTGCAATTTACTTTCCGCTGCTTATACTCTAGAATTGCATGTGTAGGGTGATACTTGAATTGTTCTTAATTGTAAAACTGCCAAAAACATTGCATGATCTAAAGGCAGATTTTTTATATTGTCAAGTAGTCTAATCACCCCCCCTCTAGACCTACTTTCGATCCTACAAGTGTGTTGGAAATATGCCCTAGAGGCAATAATAAAAGGGTTATTATTATATTTCCTTGTTCATGATAATCGTTTATTATCCATGCTATAACTGTATTGATTGGAAACTCAAATACACGTGTGGATGAATAGACAGACTTTGTGTCCCTAGTGAGCCTCTACAGGACTAGCTCGTTGATCAAAGATGACCGCGGTTTCCAGGTCATAGACATGAGTTGTCATTTGATAACGGGATCACATCATTAGGAGAATGATGTGATGGACGAGACCCAAACGTTAACATAGCTTTTGATCGTGTCAGTTATCGCTATAGTTTTTTTTTTTGCATGTCAAGTATAAGTTCCTATGACCATGAGATCATGTAACTCACTGACACCGTAGGAGTGCTTTGTGTGTGCCAAACGTCACAACGTAACTGGGTGACTATAAAGGTACTCTACAGGTATTTCCGAGGGTGTCTGTTGAGTTGACATGGATCGAGACTGGGATTTGTCACTCCGTGTGACGGAGAGGTATCTCCGGGCCCACTCGGTAATACGTCATCTCAATGAGCTCAAAGTGACTAAGTAGTTGGTCACGGGATTATGTATTACGGTAACGAGTAAAGAGACTTGCCGGTAACGAGATTGAACTAGGTATAGAGATACCGACGATCGAATCTCGGGCAAGTAACATACCGACGAGACAAAGGGAACTGTATACGGGATTGCCTGAATCTTTGACATCGTGGTTCATCCGATGAGATCATCGAGAAACATGTAGGAACCAATATGGGTATCCAGATCCCGCTATTGGTTATTGACCTGGGAGTGTCTCGGTCATGTCTACATGGTTTCCGAACCCGCAGGGTCTACACACTTAACGTTCGGTGACGCTAGGGTTGTTAGTGAGAAAAGTGTATGGTTACCGAAGGTTGTTCGGAGTCCCGGATGAGATCCCGGACATGACGAGGGGCTCCGGAATGGTCCGGAGACGAAGATTGATATATAGGATGAAAGGTTTCGGAGTACCGGAAGTGTTCCGGGGAGCATCGGGAAATCGGCGGAGTACCGGAAAGGTTTTCGGGGGGTCCGGAAGAAGTTCTGGGCCTAGTGGGCCACAAGGGGGAACACCACAGCCCTCAGGGGGCTGTGCGCCCCCCCTGGGCCCTCTCCTCATGCGGCTAAGGGGGTGGGACCCCCTAGGGCTGGCCGCACCCCTTGGCCTTGGGGGGCAAGGCACCTAGGGGGGGAAACCCTAGGGCCTGGCCGCCCCCCCCTGCCCTGGCCGCCGCCCCCTCCCCTTGCCCTGGCCGCCGGCCCCTAGGGGGAAACCCTAGGGCGCCCTCACCTCTCCACCCCCCCTATATATAGTGAGGCAAAGGGAGGGCAGCAGACACAAGTTCGTGCCTCGGTGCTGCCCTCCCTCTCCCGTAATATCTTCTTCTCCCGCGGAGCTTAGGCGAAGCCCTGCTGGAGTTCTTCTCCACCATCACCACCACGCCGTCGTGCTGCCGGTTCTCCATCAACCTCTCCTCCACCCCTTGCTGGATCAAGAAGGAGGAGACGTCCCCGAGCCGTACGTGTGAAGAACGCGGAGGCACCGTTGCTTCGGTGCTAGGTCTTCGGCGATCTGAATCGCGACGAGTACGACTCCATCATCCGCGTTCATAACGCTTCCGCTTAGCGATCTACAAGGGTACGTAGATCACACTCCCCCCTCGTAGTTGCATCTACTAGATTGATCTTGGTGAACGGTAGGAAAAATTTTTGTTTCCCATGCAACGTTCCCCAACAGTGGCATCATGAGCTAGGATCTTGCGTAGATGCTTTCTCGAGTAGAACACAAAAGGGTTTGTGGCGTTGATGTTTAAATTGCTGCCCTCCTTAGTCTTTCTTGATTCAGTGGTATTATAGGATGAAGCGGCCCGGACCAACTTTACATGTCCACGTACATGAGACCGGTTCCATCGACAGACATGTGACTTTTGTTGCATAAGATGGCTGGCGGGTGTCTGTCTCTCCTATCTTAGTTGAATCGGAATAGAACAAGGCGGTCCTTGTAGAAGGTTAAATAGCAACTTGAATATCACCGTTGTGGTTTTGCGTAGGTAAGAAGCGTTCTTGCTAGATACCCATAGCAGCCACGTAAAACATGCAACAACAAATTAGAGGACGTCTAACTTGTTTTTGCAGGGTATGTATGTGATATGATATGGCCAATGACATGATGAGATATATTTTGATGTATGAGATGATCATGTTGTAATAGTTAATATCGACTTGCATGTCGATGCATACGGCAACCGGCAGGAGCCATACGTTCGCATACAACGGGTGCAAGCCAGTTTTGCACATGCAGAACACTCGGGTTAGACTTGACGAGCCTAGCATGTACAGACATGGCCTCGGAACACGGAGGACCGAAAGGTCGAGCATGAGTCATATAGTAGATATGATCAACATGTTGATGTTCACCATTGACACCACCTCATCTCACGTGATGATCGGACTTGGGTTGGTGAATTTGGATCATGTCACGCTCGAATGACCGGAGGGATGTCAATTTGAGTGGGAGTTATAATTAATTTGATTAGGTAATAACTCACTTATCATGAACAATAGTCTAAAATGTCTTTGCAAATTTTTGGTTGTAGATGGCTCGCGCAGTAGCTCCCCTGAATTTTAATGCGTTCCTAGAGAAAGCTAAACTGAAAGATGACGGGAGCAACTTTGTGGACTGGCTCCGCAATCTGAGGATCATCCTCACAGCTGCCCAAAAGGTTTATGTCCTAAATGCACCGCTAGGTGACCCCCCCGCTCCTACAGCCCCTGCGGACATTTTGAACGTCTGGCAGACACGTTCGGATGACTATTCGATAGTGCAGTGTGCCATGTTGTACGGCTTGGAAGGAGGACTTCAAAGGCGTTTTGAACGTCATGGTGCATATGAGATGTACACGGAGTTGAAGTTCATCTTTGAAAAGAATGCTAAGATCGAGAGGTATGAGACCACCGATAAATTCTTTGCTTGCAAGATGGAGGAGAATTCGTCTGTCAGTGAGCACTTACTGAAGATGTCTGGGTACTATACCCGCATAGCTGATCTGGGACTTGTGTTCCCGGATGAGGCTATCATTGACAGAATTCTCCAGTCACTCCCTCCAAGCTACAAGAGCTTCGTGCAGCAGTATAACATGCAAGGGATGAACAAGACCATCGCCGAGCTGTTTTCGATGCTGAAAGTCGCTGAGGCAGACATCCAGAAGGAGTATCAAGTGTTGATGGTCAATAAGACCACCAGTTTCAAAAAGAATGGCAAGGGCAAGAAGGGTAACTCTAAGAAGGGTGGCAAAGCAGTTGCTAATCCAGTGAAGAAACCCAAGGCTGGGCCCAAGCCAGAGACTGAGTGTTTCTATTGCAAGGGGAACGGCCACTGGAAGCGGAACTGCCCCAAGTATCTGGCGGACAAGAAGGGGGCCAACAACAACAAAGGTATATGTGATATACATGTTATTGATGTGTACCTTACCAACTCTCGTTGTAGTGCCTGGGTATTTGATACCGGTTCGGTTGCTCACATTTGCAACTCTAAACAGGAACTGCGGAATAAACGGAGGCTGGCGAAGGACGAAGTGACGATGCGCGTGGGAAACGGTTCCAAGGTTGATGTGATCGCCGTCGGCACGCTCGCTCTTCGATTACCATCGGGATTAGTTATGAACCTGAATAATTGTTATTTAGTGCCTGCGTTAAGCATGAACATTATATCTGGATCTTGTTTATTGCGAGACGGTTACTCATTTTAATCAGAGAATAATGGTTGTTCTATTTATATGAGTAATATCTTTTATGGTCATGCACCCGAAGTTAGGGGTTTATTCTTATTGAATCTCGATAGTGATGATACACATGTTCATAACATTGATGCCAAAAGATGTAGAGTAGATAATGATGATACCACTTTCTTGTGGCACTGCCGTCTCGGTCATATCGGCGTGAAACGCATGAGGAAGCTCCATGCTGATGGACTTCTGGAGTCTCTTGATTTTGAATCACTTGACACGTGCGAGCCGTGCCTCATGGGCAAGATGACAAGGACCCCGTTTTCAGGGACAATGGAACGGGCAAGTGACTTATTGGAAATCATACATACTGATGTGTGCGGTCCGATGAGTGTAACGGCGCGCGGTGGATATCGTTATTTTCCCACCTTCACTGACGACTTAAGTAGATATGGGTATATTTACTTGATGAAGCATAAGTCTGAAACTTTTGAAAAGTTCAAGCAATTTCAGAGTGAAGTTGAAAATCATCGTAACAAGAAGATCAAGTTCCTACGATCTGATCGAGGGGGAGAATATCTGAGTTATGAGTTTGGTGATCACTTAAGAAAATGTGGAATTGTTTCACAGTTGACACCACCTGGAACACCACAGCGTAATGGTGTGTCCGAACGTCGTAATCGAACCCTATTAGATATGGTACGTTCTATGATGTCTCTTGCCGATTTGCCACTATCGTTTTGGGGATATGCGTTAGAGACAGCTGCATTCACTTTAAATAGGGCTCCATCTAAGTCCGTTGAGACAACACCGTATGAACTGTGGTTTGGTAAGAAACCGAAGTTGTCTTTTCTCAAGGTTTGGGGCTGCGATGCTTATGTCAAAAGGCTTCAGCCAGAAAAGCTCGAACCCAAAGCGGACAAATGTGTCTTCATAGGATACCCAAAAGAAACTGTTGGGTACACCTTCTATCTCAGATCCGAGGGCAAAGTGTTTGTCGCTAAGAACGGGTCCTTTCTCGAGAAGGAGTTTCTCTCGAAAGAATTGAGTGGGAGGAAGGTAGAACTTGATGAGGTTATTGAACCTCTGCTTCAACCAGAAAGTAGCGCATCACAGAAAGATGTTTTTGTGGAGCCTGCAGAGGTTGAAGAGGAAGCCAATGATGATGATCAAGAAGCTTCTGATCAAGTTACTACCGAACCTCGTAGGTCGACAAGGGTACGCACTGCACCTGAGTGGTATGGTAACCCTGTCTTGGAGGTCATGTTGTTAGACAACGGTGAACCTACGAGCTATGGAGAAGCGATGGTGGGCCCAGATTCCGACAAATGGTTAGAGGCCATGAAATCCGAGATGGGATCCATGTATGAAAACAAAGTATGGACTTTGGAAGTATTACCTGAAGGGCGGAAGGCCATTCAGAATAAATGGATTTTTAAGAGGAAGACGGACGCTGACGGTAATGTCACCGTGTATAAAGCTCGACTTGTGGCAAAGGGTTTTTCACAAGTTCAAGGGATTGACTACGATGAGACTTTCTCACCCGTAGCGATGCTTAAATCCGTCCGAATCATGTTAGCAATAGCTGCATATTTCGATTATGAAATTTGGCAGATGGATGTAAAAACAGCGTTCCTTAACGGTTTTCTTAAGGAAGAGTTGTATATGATGCAACCAGAAGGTTTTGTCGATCCAGAGAATGCTGACAAAGTATGCAAGCTCCAGCGTTCCATTTATGGGCTGGTGCAAGCATCTCGGAGTTGGAATCTTCGTTTTGATGAGGTGATCAAAGCGTTTGGGTTTATACAATGATACGGTGTATCCTAGGGCCATCCCCATGGACCCTCCTTCACCCCCTCAAGTGCCTCAAGGACCGATGACACGTGCTCGTACTAGAGCTTTCGAGACCGAGGTGACGTCACTCCTAGCCCTACTTCCTTATGAATCTTGCGAGACATGGTTGCTACCTCAAGCGAGTGTGCTTTGTGTGCTCAGGTGTGAAGGAGACCGCTTCGGAGAAGAGCTTGAAGATGGACAAGTCCCCAAGGCCACGGACGAGCTGATGCATCGAGAAGGGCAGAAGGAAGCTCCAGGCCCCGGACATCCGGCCCCATGGCCCGGACATCCGGCACCTGGGCGTTCAACTACAGAAGGCCTCCTGCAGCAGAAGCTACAGGGCCCGGACATCCGGCCAGGGCCCGGACATCCGGCCAAGCACGGCCCGGACATCCGGCCCCGGGCCCGGAAATCCGGCGCCTCTGTCCAGAGAGCACCCGAGGCTCGACCGCCCTAGCCCGGACATCCGGGTCCCCGCCCCGGACATCCGGCGCCCCGCGAAGCCCCGGACATCCGGCCCGCCGCCCGGACGTCCGACCCCTGAAATGCCTGCGCGCATCCCCTGGGCCGAGGCCCATGTACCCATTCGCCCCGTAGACTATATATACTCCTCTCCTCTTTCCGTTTAGGGTCAGCTGTGGTTTAGCTCATTTGACACTTGTGTGGATTTCTCCCACGAGACGGTGCGCCTCTACGGAGAAGATCCACTTCGGATTCAGGACCTCCTTCATCGGAGAAGATCCCCCGGGATATCAAGACCTCCTCCGGGAGAAGACTATCTGTATCACCGTTGTTGACCTTGGATCATGGATCTCAACCTTGTATCGCGAATCTAGCATTTGTGTGATTGCTCTCGTGTT
Source organism: Secale cereale (assembly GCA_902687465.1). Taxonomy (NCBI): domain Eukaryota; kingdom Viridiplantae; phylum Streptophyta; class Magnoliopsida; order Poales; family Poaceae; genus Secale; species Secale cereale. Next base: position 653,038,958 of record LR738711.1, read on the forward strand.
GATTGAGTGTTTTCCTCTTGTGTTTTCCCCATCTTTCCCTTGTGATTCCCCGTGTTCATCGTGTGCCAACCTCCAAACGTGAAAGATCCGCTGATTAGGGTTCCACCCTGTATCATATGGTATCTAGAGCAAAGGTTTCTCACGGTTTTGGAGCCCCACACTTCGTTTTCTAGCCTGTTTTTGTCGTGTTCTTCCTAATTTCGAAAATTGCCCCACAAAAAGAGCCCCAAAAATTTTCTGTGATCTGTTGATTTGACAAGATTTTGTTGAATTTGTTCCATGGATTTGCTGTGCCACGGGTGGATCTAGCTTTTCCTCCACTTTTCCCCAAATTTCATCCGAAAAGTCCGCCGAATTTTTGCCCCGAAACCACCGTTGCATCGTGTTCTTGCTGGCTCGGGCACCCCGGACATCCGGCCCGTGCCCCGGACATCCGGCCCGACCCGGACATCCGGCCTTTGGCCCGGACATCCGGCCTCCCGCAGCCATTTCCCCACCTCTCCGCCATTTTCGTTCGGTGCTCCACCATTTCTTCCGCATACCACCACCTTTTCCGCATCCACCATCGCTTACCCGCATCGAGTTTGGAAAATTTGTCTCCATTTGCCGTGGATACTTGAGTTGTGGTTTCACCGTTTCCTTGGATGTTTAGGCTACCTTGGGACGGCAAGACTTCGACAACACCACCGCTCAACTTCGGCAAGGACGGTAACATCGACGACACTTCGCTCATTCTATCTTGCAATTGCATTGTCACCCTATGAACCATCTTTGCGTAGCTTTCCCATTGAGACTAGCCATTTGAGTATTGCCGGGCCACGACACTTGTGCACATTAGTGATAGTCATAGATATTGCATACCACATCATTGTGAGTAACATCACATCATCTTGGTATCTTGCATATCCACGTGTGCCACAAGAGTGCTCCGCATACACAATAGCTACCTTGATACGTGAAGCATACATATGTGCCCAAAGAAAGAGCTCCAAAGCTTTTAAGCAAAAGAGCCAGTCCAAGCAAAGAAACAATAGCATCATACGTCTTGCATCCAAAGAGATCATACATAGCAACATCATCTTGTGCTCAAGCATCGGCACATCATACACTCATAGCATACTTGTGATAGATAGTCGTTACGTTTTGCCCATATAGGTCGTGCACAAGTGCGTATCCGCCTATTAAGCAATCGGTTAGCGTCTCTCTAGCGTTGTGCAACACGAGCATTTTCCGTGGTTTACCACATTTTTCGCTCATCCTTGGTTGCACAACCACATTTATCTATCCGTGCGTGTGTTCCGTGTGCTACTCTTTGCTAGTGATCTACTTGTTGCATGAGCAAATTTGTGAACCATTTTCAACATCTTTGAGTCATTTTGACGATTGCATTGAATTTGTGCCACATCCTAACCAAGCTCCTCTCAAAGCTTTACTTGTAGGTGTGAGAATCGACACGAAGTGATACCAATAGTGCTATTTCCGGGTTACATTGTTGAGTGATAATTGATCCATTTTCAACCTCGGTTAAGGTACATTGATATTGTCTTCTCCTTTCTCCACTCACTTACTTGCTTGTGATGATGGATAGGCCAAGTTCATCTACCAACCCGATCTTCGACGACCCTCAAGAAGCGAACAACTACGTCACCAAACTACATCTATTCGGTGTCCAACGAGCTCTACATCAAGAGAGTGAAGCTATGCGAGAGTACATTGGTCAAGTTGCCGAGGACGCGCGACAATTCCAACAAACTACCAAGGAGCAAATCGACCTCATCAACACCAACATGTCTACTCAATACAATGAGCTACGGACATTGATCATCAACCGACGTTCTTCCTCAACATCATCTCATCGACGAAGCCGCTCAAGTCGACATACCGACTCAACGCAAGACTCAAGTACACCTACGTCAAACACTCTTCGTCAAGCCGCACGTCAAGCTCGACATGAACATCGGCAACCTCTACATGACAAGAGTTCCCAAGAGCTATTCGACGAACAAGAAAATCGACGTCGTCACAACCAAGCTACACTTGAGCAAGCACAAGAACGGCAACGACTACGCCAACATCAACAAGAGCGAGCTCGTCAATATCAAGAAGAACAAGATGCCGAGGCTAACCACCAAGCACAACAACGTCGTGACGCTCAAGCTATGGAGGCGCAACGTGCTTTACAAGATGCACACCGCAATGTGGCCGCCCGCAATCAACACACTCGTCAAGAAGAGGATTTTCTTCGAGATGAGATGCAAGAACGGCGCCATCAAGCAAGAATGCAAGAAGAAGCTCCTCCTCAAGCGCGACATGAACATCAACTCCAACAAGAACGTCTACATCCTCAAGAGCAACACGATACGGCAAACCGCCAAAATCGAGATCATCCTCCCAATAGGCAAGGAAACAATGATGAGCATCGCTATGGCAAGCTCAAGTTCACCATGCCAAAGTTTTCCGGAAGCATTGATCCCGAAGACTACCTCTCATGGGCATTAAAAGTTGACAAGATCTTTCGCCTTCACAACTTCGATGAAGAGAAGAAGATCGCTATGGCATCACTTGAGTTCCAAGACTATGTTCTCATTTGGTGGGAGCAAATCATAGAGAGAAGAGAAGCCAAAGGCGAACCTCCTATCACCACTTGGGCTCAAATGAAGGAAGTGATGAGAGCACGTTTTGTGCCTACACACTACAACCGCGACTTGTTCAAGAAGCTCCAACTCCTCAAGCAAGGTACCAAGTCCGTTGAAGAGTACTACAAGGAGATGGAGATTGCTATGATAAGAGCAAACATCACGGAAGATGAAGAGCAAACAATGGCGAGATTCTTGAATGGACTCAACTACTCCATTAAGAAGATTGCGGACTTCCAACCATACAACAATCTCCTCGAGCTAGTACACCAAGCAACAAAAGCGGAGCGACAAGTTCAAGAGGACTACAAGTACTCCAAGTTCACCTCCAAGAACTTCGGCTCCTACAACCAAGCTTCAACGACTTCGGCTACTCCTCCTACCTCTTCCAAGCCTCCTACAAACTTCGGAGACAAGCAAAACTACAAGAATGCGACTACTTCGAGTCGTCCTCCTTCTACCAACAACTTCAAGCCAAGAGCTTACTCAACCACACCCCCAACCGAAGATAACAACAAGACGAGCTCCATCAAATGCTTCAAGTGCCAAGGACGAGGCCACAAGTCATTTGAGTGCAAGACCGTTCGCACCATGATCATCAACGACGACGGATCATATGACTCCATGAGCGATGATGAGATGGCAGCACTTGAGCATGTCGCTATGCATCGCCAAGTCAATGAAGAAGAAGACAATCAAGTGTTTTGCGACAACGACTCAAGCCCCAACCTTGTTGTCTCCAAAGTCTTGACACTCCAACATCAACAAGATGACGACCAACGTTGTCACATTTTTCATACGAAGGCCGGCATCAATGGACGCTCCGTCAAGGTTGATACGGTGTATCCTATGGACATCACCATGTCAAGAGTCTGCTTGGCAAGTGACACGTGTGACCTCTACTTCTCATACATAAAGGTGAATCATCTCCTTTACACGTGTTCACTTGACCCCTTCGAGGATGGTATACTACTTGACACTCCTTTCGTGTGCATGCATAGGTATTGTCGGAGCTTCACGGATGACGAGGAGGAGTGCAAGCGGCAAGGATCACCTACACCATCTGCGAGGGAAGCGTGGAAGAGAAGACGGAAGAAACGAAGCTGCTGCAAGCTTCAGGCTCCGGACGACCGGCGTTTACCGGACGTCCGACGCGTCCCAGGCGACCGGACGACCGGCGGCCACCGGACGTCCGTGACATCGGCAACAGAACCGAAACCCGGGAAATTACCGGAAGTCCGGGAGCTACCGGACGTCCGGTCCCTCCCGAGCCACCGGACGTCCGGTGTCCAGCGGACGACCGGCACCTGTCTGCGTACAGTGTTCGGGCCTGAGGCCCATGTATCCCCCTTTCGCCCCTCACTTACCCCTTCGTGGACCTAGACTATATATACTCCTCCACCTCCACCATTTTAGGGTTAGCAATGGTTTAGCTCATATGAGAGATAGAGCTTTGCTCATCCATCCCGGATCTACTCCACGAGAGAGACCGCGGCCCCTCTACGGAGAAGATCCACCTTGGATTCAAGACCCCTAGCGGGAAGATCCTTCACGGATTCAAGACCTCCTCTTGGAGATGAACTTTACCTTGTATCTTTCCCTTTGTTGTTCATGTACCGTGTGATCTTGTGTGTTTGATTGTCTAGTGGATGTGTGATTGGACTTGTTCTTGTGTGTTTCCTCTCGTGTTTTCCCCCGTTTCCCTTTGTGTTCTTCGTGTTCATCGTGGGATCCCCTCCATTTCGTGAAAGATCTGCTGATTAGGGTTCCACCCTGTATCAGATTGCAATCTGGATATTGCGAATATAAGAGGAAAGCTTTATTGATCAAGGTGGGGTTCTGTGACGCCTTTGTCTGGTCGTTGAACACAAACGAAGTACGCGAAGTTGCAGCTAGGGCGAACTTTTAATCTAAACAAAACCCCCCCGAAAAAGCTACTAGATGGATCTACTTATATAGGAGCAAGGGATGGCGGCCAAGGAGGTGGAAGGAAGTCCCAAGGCAGCCTAAAACTAACCCTAGGTCGTACAAGGCTCATGGGCCCAAGTGGAGGTGATGTAACACCTTTGGACTTGTAGTTTGACTCGGATTCTGCTGCAGCGTCAGATTGTTTCGTCGAGATCTCAATGCTCCGGACGAATTTGAAGGTGATTCCAATTGGGTTGGAAAGTGTATGAAATCTAGTTTCCAACAAAAAAAGAATCACCCAATTCGGAGTCCGTATGAAGGAGTTCTTGCCGTTTTGAGTCAGGTATGTCTGTGCAGTCCGAATCTGGATGCAGAACGTGAGAGACTTGGACTCTATCTTCTCTTGGCCCAAAAGTGACGTGAGAGAACTTTTTGAACAGCCCCTAAACTTCTCTTTTTCCCTTATCTTCATATGTGAATTGTACAAATGTCCCATGCACCTGGAATTAGACATGGCACAAAAGTCTGTGAAGTATTTTTGTTCTGGATAACATAAATAAATTGTTGCATAGTTTGCATTAGAAATCACCTCACAAATATACATGTATGCAATATTTTTGGTCGTATCCAAGGTAGTCATGTCCTCATCACGTTGCTTCGGTGCTTGGATCTTCAGCGATCTGAATCACGGCGAGTACGACTCCATCAACCGCGTTCTTAACGCTTCCGCTTAGCGATCTACAAGGGTATGTGGATCCTACTCTCCCCTCGTAGTTGCATCTACTAGATTGATCTTGGTGAACATAGAGAAAATTTTTTGTTTTCCATGCAACGTTCCCCAACAGTGGTATCAGAGCTAGGATCTTGCGTAGATGCTTTCTCGAGTAGAACACAAAAGGGTTTGTGGCGTTGATGTTTAAATTGCTGCCCTCCTTAGTCTTTCTTGATTCAGCGGTATTATGGGATGAAGCGGCCCGGACCAACTTTACATGTCCACGTACATGAGACCGGTTCCATCGACAGACATGTGACTTGTTGCATAAGATGGCTGGCGGGTGTCTGTCTCTCCTATCTTAGTTGAATCGGAATAGAACAAGGCGGTCCTTGTAGAAGGTTAAATAGCAACTTGAATATCACCGTTGTGGTTTTGCGTAGGTAAGAAGCGTTCTTGCTAGATACCCATAGCAGCCACGTAAAACATGCAACAACAAATTAGAGGACGTCTAACTTGTTTTTGCAGGGTATGTATGTGATATGATATGGCCAATGACATGATGAGATATATTTGATGTATGAGATGATCATGTTGTAATAGTTAATATCGACTTGCATGTCGATGCATACGGCAACCGGCAGGAGCCATAGGGTTGTCTTTAATTTTTGTATGACCTGCGTGTCAATCATTAAGCGCTTTGTAATGCTTTACTTTATCGCTAAACGGTAGCAATAGTAGTAAGAGCATGGTGGGCGCCGACAACCCCGATGGCGACACGATGATGGAGATCATGATGATGGGGATCATGGTGTGGCGCCGGTGACGATGGAGATCATGCCGGTGCTTTGGAGATGGAGATCAAAAGCACAAGTTGATGGCCATATCATGTCACTTATGATTTGCATGTGATGTTAATCCTTTTATGCGTCTTATTTTGCTTAGGACGACGGTAGCATTATAAGATGATCCTTCACTAAAATTTCAAGATAAAATTGTGTTCCCCCCGAGTGTGCGCCGTTGCGAAGGTTCGTCGTTTCGAAGCACCACGTGATGATCGGGTGTGATAGACTCTACGTTCGCATACAACGGGTGCAAGCCAGTTTTGCACATGCAGAACACTCGGGTTAGACTTGACGAGCCTAGCATGTACAGACATGGCCTCGGAACACGGAGGACCGAAAGGTCGAGCATGAGTCATATAGTAGATATGATCAACATGTTGATGTTCACCATTGACACCACCTCATCTCACGTGATGATCGGACTTGGGTTGGTGAATTTGGATCATGTCACGCTCGAATGACCAGAGGGATGTCAATTTGAGTGGGAGTTATAATTAATTTGATTAGGTAATAACTCACTTATCATGAACAATAGTCTAAAATGTCTTTGCAAATTTTTGGTTGTAGATGGCTCGCGTAGTAGCTCCCCTGAATTTTAATGCGTTCCTAGAGAAAGCTAAACTGAAAGATGACGGGAGCAACTTTGTGGACTGGCTCCGCAATCTGAGGATCATCCTCACAGCTGCCCAAAAGGTTTATGTCCTGAATGCACCGCTAGGTGACCCCCCCCCCGCTCCTACAGCCCCTGCAGACGTTTTGAACGTCTGGCAGACACGTTCGGATGACTATTCGATAGTGCAGTGTGCCATGTTGTACGGCTTGGAAGGAGGACTTCAAAGACGTTTTGAACGTCATGGTGCATATGAGATGTACCAGGAGTTGAAGTTCATCTTTGAGAAGAATGCTAAGATCGAGAGGTATGAGACCACCGATAAATTCTTCGCTTGCAAGATGGAGGAGAATTCGTCTGTCAGTGAGCACTTACTGAAGATGTCTGGGTACTATACCCGCATAGCTGATCTGGGACTTGTGTTCCCGGATGAGGCTATCATTGACAGAATTCTCCAGTCACTCCCTCCAAGCTACAAGAGCTTCGTGCAGCAGTATAACATGCAAGGGATGAACAAGACCATCGCCGAGCTGTTTTCGATGCTGAAAGTCGCTGAGGCAGACATCCAGAAGAAGTATCAAGTGTTGATGGTCAATAAAACCACTAGTTTCAAGAAGAATGGCAAGGGCAAGAAGGGTAACTCTAAGAAGGGTGGCAAAGCAGTTGCTAATCCAGTGAAGAAACCCAAGGCTGGGCCCAAGCCAGAGACTGAGTGTTTCTATTGCAAGGGGAACGGCCACTGGAAGCGGAACTGCCCCAAGTATCTGGCGGACAAGAAGGGGGCCAACAACAACAAAGGTATATGTGATATACATGTTATTGATGTGTACCTTACCAACTCTCGTTGTAGTGCCTGGGTATTTGATACCGGTTCGGTTGCTCACATTTGCAACTCTAAACAGGAACTGCGGAATAAACGGAGGCTGGCGAAGGACGAAGTGACGATGCGCGTGGGAAATGGTTCCAAGGTTGATGTGATCGCCGTCGGCACGCTCGCTCTTCGATTACCATCGGGATTAGTTATGAACCTGAATAATTGTTATTTAGTGCCTGCGTTAAGCATGAACATTATATCTGGATCTTGTTTATTGCGAGACGGTTACTCATTTAAGTCAGAGAATAATGGTTGTTCTATTTATATGAGTAATATCTTTTATGGTCATGCACCCGAAGTTAGGGGTTTATTTTTATTGAATCTCGATAGTGATGATACACATGTTCATAACATTGATGCCAAAAGATGTAGAGTAGATAATGATAATACCACTTTCTTGTGGCACTGCCGTCTCGGTCATATCGGCGTGAAACGCATGAGGAAGCTCCATGCTGATGGACTTTTGGAGTCTCTTGATTTTGAATCACTTGACACGTGCGAGCCGTGCCTCATGGGCAAGATGACAAGAACCCCGTTTTCAGGGACAATGGAACGGGCAAGTGACTTATTGGAAATCATACATACTGATGTGTGTGGTCCGATGAGTGTAACGGCGCGCGGTGGATATCGTTATTTTCTCACCTTCACTGACGACTTAAGTAGATATGGGTATATTTACTTGATAAAGCATAAGTCTGAAACTTTTGAAAAGTTCAAGCAATTTCAGAGTGAAGTTGAAAATCATCGTAACAAGAAGATCAAGTTCCTACGATCTGATCGAGGGGGAGAATATCTGAGTTATGAGTTTGGTGATCACTTAAGAAAATGTGGAATTGTTTCACAGTTGACACCACCTGGAACACCACAGCGTAATGGTGTGTCCGAACGTCGTAATCGAACCCTATTAGATATGGTACGTTCTATGATGTCTCTTGCCGACTTGCCACTATCGTTTTGGGGATATGCGTTAGAGACAGCTGCATTCACTTTAAATAGGGCTCCATCTAAGTCCGTTGAGACAACACCGTATGAACTGTGGTTTGGTAAGAAACCTAAGTTGTCTTTTCTCAAGGTTTGGGGTTGCGATGCTTATGTCAAAAGGCTTCAGCCAGAAAAGCTCGAACCCAAAGCGGACAAATGTGTCTTCATAGGATACCCAAAAGAAACAGTTGGGTACACCTTCTATCTCAGATCCGAGGGCAAAGTGTTTGTCGCTAAGAACGGGTCCTTTCTCGAGAAAGAGTTTCTCTCGAAAGAATTGAGTGGGAGGAAGGTAGAACTTGATGAGGTTATTGAACCTCTGCTTCAACCAGAGAGTAGCGCAGCGCAGAAAGATGTTTTTGTGGAGCCTGCAGAGGTTGAAGAGGAAGCCAATGATGATGATCAAGAAGCTTCTGATCAAGGTACTACCGAACCTCGTAGGTCGACAAGGGTACGCACTGCACCTGAGTGGTATGGTAACCCTGTCTTGGAGGTCATGTTGTTAGACAACGGTGAACCTACGAGCTATGGAGAAGCGATGGTGGGCCCGGATTCCGACAAATGGTTAGAGGCCATGAAATCCGAGATGGGATCCATGTATGAAAACAAAGTATGGACTTTGGAAGTATTACCTGAAGGGCGGAAGGCCATTCAGAATAAATGGATTTTTAAGAGGAAGACGGACGCTGACGGTAATGTCACCGTGTATAAAGCTCGACTTGTGGCAAAGGGTTTTTCACAAGTTCAAGGGATTGACTACGATGAGACTTTCTCACCCGTAGCGATGCTTAAATCCGTCCGAATCATGTTAGCAATAGCTGCATATTTCGATTATGAAATTTGGCAGATGGATGTCAAAACAGCGTTCCTTAATGGTTTTCTTAAGGAAGAGTTGTATATGATGCAACCAGAAGGTTTTGTCGATCCAGAGAATGCTGACAAAGTATGCAGGCTTCAGCGTTCCATTTATGGGCTGGTGCAAGCATCTCGGAGTTGGAATCTTCGCTTTGATGAGGTGATCAAAGCGTTTGGGTTTATACAAGTTTACAATGAAGCTTGTATTTACAAGAAAGTGAGTGGGAGCTCTATAGCGTTTCTAATATTATATGTGGACGACATATTGCTGATTGGAAACAATATAGAATTTTTGGATAGCGTGAAGGGGTATTTGAACAAGAGTTTTTCAATGAAGGATCTCAGTGAAGCTGCTTTCATATTGGGCATCAAGATCTATAGAGATAGATCAAGACGCTTGATAGGACTTTCACAAAGCACATACCTTGATAAAGTTTTGAAGAAGTTCAAAATGGATCAATCCAAGAAGGGGTTCTTGCCGGTATTGCAAGGTACAAAGTTGAGTAAGACTCAGTGCCCAGTGACTGCGGAAGATAGAGAAAAGATGAGTGTCGTCCCCTATGCTTCAGCCATAGGCTCTATCATGTATGCAATGCTGTGCACGAGACCAGATGTCAGCCTTGCCATAAGTATGGCCGGAAGGTTTCAAAGTAATCCTGGTATGGATCACTGGACAGCGGTCAAGAATATCCTAAAGTACCTGAAAAGGACTAAGGATATGTTTCTCGTTTATGGAGGTGATCAAGAGCTCGTCGTAAAGGGTTACGTCGATGCAAGTTTTGACACTGATCCGGATGACTCTAAGTCTCAAACCGGATACGTATATATTCTCAACAGGGGAGCGGTAAGCTGGTGCAGTTCCAAGCAAAGCGTGGTAGCTGATTCTACATGTGAAGCAGAGTATATAGCTGCCTCGGAGGCGGCAAAGGAAGGTGTCTGGATGAAGGAGTTCATGACAGATCTTGGAGTTGTGCCTAGTGCACTGAACCCAATGACTATGTTCTGTGATAACACTGGTGCCATTGCTCTAGCCAAGGAACCAAGGTTTCACAAGAGGACCAGACACATAAAGCGACGCTTCAATTCCATCCGCGATTCGGTCAAGGAGGAGGACATAAACATTTGCAAAGTACACACGGATTTGAATGTTGCAGATCCGTTGACTAAGCCTCTTCCACGGGCTAAGCACGATCAACACCAAGACTCTATGGGTGTTAGATTCATTACCTTGTAATGCTAGATTATTGACTCTAGTGCAAGTGGGAGACTGTTGGAAATATGCCCTAGAGGCAATAATAAAAGGGTTATTATTATATTTCCTTGTTCATGATAATCGTTTATTATCCATGCTATAACTGTATTGATTGGAAACTCAAATACACGTGTGGATGAATAGACAGACTTTGTGTCCCTAGTGAGCCTCTACAGGACTAGCTCGTTGATCAAAGATGACCGCGGTTTCCAGGTCATAGACATGAGTTGTCATTTGATAACGGGATCACATCATTAGGAGAATGATGTGATGGACGAGACCCAAACGTTCACATAGCTTTTGATCGTGTCAGTTATCGCTATAGTTTTTTGCATGTCAAGTATAAGTTCCTATGACCATGAGATCATGTAACTCACTGACACCGTAGGAGTGCTTTGTGTGTGCCAAACGTCACAACGTAACTGGGTGACTATAAAGGTACTCTACAGGTATTTCCGAGGGTGTCTGTTGAGTTGACATGGATCGAGACTGGGATTTGTCACTCCGTGTGATGGAGAGGTATCTCCGGGCCCACTCGGTAATACGTCATCTCAATGAGCTCAAAGTGACTAAGTAGTTGGTCACGGGATTATGTATTACGGTAACGAGTAAAGAGACTTGCCGGTAACGAGATTGAACTAGGTATAGAGATACCGACGATCGAATCTCGGGCAAGTAACATACCGACGAGACAAAGGGAACTGTATACGGGATTGCCTGAATCCTTGACATCGTGGTTCATTCGATGAGATCATCGAGAAACATGTGGGAACCAATATGGGTATCCAGATCCCGCTATTGGTTATTGACCTGGGAGTGTCTCGGTCATGTCTACATGGTTTCCGAACCCGCAGGGTCTACACACTTAACGTTCGGTGACGCTAGGGTTGTTAGAGAGAAAAGTGTATGGTTACCGAAGGTTGTTCGGAGTCCCGGATGAGATCCCGGACATGATGAGGGTCTCCGGAATGGTCCGGAGACGAAGATTGATATATAGGATGAAAGGTTTCGGAGTCCGGAAGTGTTCCGGGGAGCATCGGGAAATCGGCGGAGTACCGGAAAGGGTTTCGGGGGGTCCGGAAGTAGTTCTGGGCCTAATGGGCCACAAGGGGGAACACCACAGCCCTCAGGGGGCTGTGCGCCCCCCCCTGGGCCCTCTCCTCATGCGGCTAAGGGGGTGGGACCCCCTAGGGCAGCCGCACCCCTTTGGAGTGGGGGGCAAGGCACCTAGGGGGGGAAACCCTAGGGCCTGGCCCTTGGCCGCCGCCCCCCCTGCCTTGGCCGCCGCCCCCTCCCCTTGCCCTGGCCGCCGGCCCCTAGGGGAAACCCTAGGGCGCCCCTCACCTCTCCACCCCCCCTATATATAGTGAGGCAAAGGGAGGGCAGAAAACACAAGTTCGTGCCTCGGTGCTGCCCTCCCTCTCCCATAACATCTTCTTCTCCCGCGGTGCTTAGGCGAAGCCCTGCCGGAGTTCTTCTCCACCATCACCACCACGCCGTCGTGCTGCCGGTTCTCCATCAACCTCTCCTCCACCCCTTGCTGGATCAATAAGGAGGAGACGTCCCCGAGCCGTACGTGTGAAGAACGCGGAGGCACCGTTGCTTCGGTGCTTGGATCTTCAGCGATCTGAATCGCGGCGAGTACGACTCCATCAACCGCGTTCTTAACGCTTCCGCTTAGCGATCTACAAGGGTATGTGGATCCTACTCTCCCCTCGTAGTTGCATCTACTAGATTGATCTTGGTGAACGTAGAGAAATTTTTTTGTTTTCCATGCAACGTTCCCCAACAAAGTGGTATCAGAGCTTTGGTCTCCATTGTTTTGGTTTCCATTGCATTGGACTCCATAAGCTTGGTTTCACAACCTAGGAGAGTATGGCGTCTAGTGAGGGTAATTATCGTAGAGGTCCTTACTTTGATGGTACAAATTTTGATAGTTGGAAGCATAAAATGAAAATGCATATTCTTGGTCATAACCCAGCCGCATGGGGCATTATTTGTGTTGGCATGCAAGGTGATTTCTTTGAAGAAGGAAAAGTTCCGGATCGCGAAGCTACACCCGAAGAGTTGCGGATGTTGCAAAACAATGCTCAAGCTTGTGGCATTCTCTTCAATGCTTTGTGTCCCGGAGAGTTCAACAAAATCAGTCGTCTTGAGAATGCTAAAGAGATTTGGGATACTTTGGTTGAAATGCACGAAGGTACTGAATCTGTGAAGGAATCAAAGCTAGATATTCTTCAAGGTCAACTTGACAAGTTCAAGATGAAGGATGGTGAAGGAGTCGCTGAAATGTACTCTAGGCTTGCTCTCATCACAAATGAGATTGCCGGCTTAGGAAGCGAAGAAATGACCGACCGATTCATCATTAAGAAGATTCTCAGAGCTTTGGATGGAAAGTATGACACTGTGTGCACTTTGATCCAAATGATGCCAAACTACAAGACTCTCAAGCCAACTGAAGTCATTGGAAGAATTGTTGCTCATGAGATGACACTTAAGGATAAGGAAGAGCTTCACAACAAGTCAAGTGGTGCTTACAAAGCTACAAGTGATGCTCCTACTACCTCAAGTGACAAGCTAATTTCCAATGAAGAGATAAGCCTAATGGTCAAGAACTTCAACAAGTTCTACAAGAATAGAGGCAAAGAAAGAAGCTCAAAGTCTAGATCATATGATGAAAAGAGATCTTCTAGTCGTGATCGAAACTGCTACAATTGTGGAAGACCCGGACACTTATCAAATGAGTGTACGGCTCCCCACAAGAGAAGAGAAGAATCTCCAAGAAGAAGAGCAAGAGATGAGTCACCTCGGAGAGAGAGAAGGAGCAGAGATGATCGTTATGAACGAAGACCCTCTCGGAGAAGCAAGGATTCGGAGAGGAAAGACAAGTCATCAAGGAGCTACACAAGAAGAAGACATCAAGCTCATGTTGGTGAATGGGTCTCCGGCTCCGACTCTGACAATCAATCCGATGGAAGCTATCACTCCGACTCCGACTATAGTCAAGATGAAGGTGTTGCCGGACTTGCACTAGTATCCTCCAACTCCAACTCCTACGACTTATTTGATTCACCAAATGAGGGAATTGGAAGATGCTTCATGGCTAAAGGCCCCAAGGTAACACACCCTGAATTCATTGACTTTGATAGTGATGAGGATGACTTGCTTGGTGAAGATGAGCTCTTGCATGATAAATCTAGTGAGCTTAGTAATGATGAAAATGCTAGTAGTCTTTATAGTCGAGAAGAGTCGAATGACAATGCTATGAAGGAGATTGAGCATCTAACTAAAGAACTGAACACTCTTAAGTTAGCTCATGAAACAACTCAAGAAGATCATAGAGAGCTCCTAAGATCTCATGAGAAGCTACGCTTCGAGAAGCTCACTCTAGAGCAAGAACATGAGTTTCTAAAAGCGATCAATGACGATCTTCGAAAGAAGAGTTCTTCATATCTTGCCAAACGACTTCTCTTGTCTAATTTCTTGCCACCTATTAAGACTAAGCATGACAAGCATAAGAAAAATTCTTCCTCTAGTAGTAACAATAACAATGTTAAATCCAATATTGTTGCTTCTAGTAGTTCTCTTGATTCCACTAACAATGTTTCAAGCCAAGTTACACTTGAGCAAGAAAATAGCTTATTGAAGGAAATCATAGAGAAAGGTGTCTACAAGAGTCTTGCCGGAAGCAAGAACTTTGAGGAGATTGTTCGCAAACAAGGAAGACACCGGAAGAATCAAGGAATTGGTTTTGAGCGAAAGTTCAACGCCGAAGGTGTTGAGTGGGAAGAAGGTCAATACCCTACTCCACAGTTTGTCTCACAAAAGGAGAAGTATGATCCTACTCCTTCCAATGTGGAACAAGCTCAAGATGACCTTCCACCACAAGACCACAAGCTAAAGGCCAAGGACAAGCTTCAAGAGGAGATTGATGCATTCATTGAAGCACCTCAAGCCATGGTCAAGTGGGTTCCCAAGGACACATCAAGTTCTACTTCGTCAAGCTCAACTACAGCACCAAGGATTCCCATCAAGATGATGTGGATTCCAAAGAAGAAGAACTAGTAGGTTCTTGAGGGTGACTCCGCCAACAAACTTCACTCATATTCATTTTGGCAAGAACTTGTGCAATCAACTTCCACATCATGCACTTGTTCATGGAGTCACAAACCCTCTTGTTGGTAAGTCAAGGGACAAGGTAATCATTGCTTTCATGGACATCATCTTTTGTGTACTTCACTCTATGTCTATGGATATTCTTGTTTGTTCCTTGTGGGACTAACCCATGTAGGTATTGAAAGTGCCCTAATCCAAAGGATTGCTCCCAACTCTTGATGATCTGCATCAACATTGAGCATCCACATCTTCAACATCTACATGAAGTCTTCTACGACAACCCAAGGTTAGTTTGACCCTTTAAAAGGGGTTCTCACATCTAGGTGGAGCTTTGCTCTAAAAATTGAGCTAAAGCATCTCCAAATGATGTGAACACATAAATGCTTTATGTAAAAGTGGTAACCCCACTTGTGCTTAAACGATGAGTATGACCTATGATCAAATGTTCTCATTTGGCTCCTAAGTCAATATACTCATATATAGATGACCTAGTCATCGACAAATTGTGTGCTAGTAACTAGAGTGATTGCTTGTGCATGTTTGACACATATTTCAGTTGCTATCTTATTGTGTGAGCATGTTGAATGCATGATTTTATCCATTCAAGGACATCCATTTGTTGTTTTGATTGTTTTGTTTTCTCCTTCTGGCCAAATGGATGGACAAGAATGCCTAAGCACCTTCCCTAGCTATCTATGCTTTCTTGTCTCAAATTCTATTCATGCTCATATCACAACTTTGAACAAGTCTTTTTCGGACAGTCCGAGTGAGGAGCATTCGGAACCACCGATTCGTCTAAGACTAACTTCCAAAACCTTCTAAGTACATTTCGGTCTGACCGGCTTCTCAATCTCGGTCCAACCGAAACGCTTAGACTGATCTAGGTTTCATCTCGGTGAAACCGAGTTCAAACTCTCGGTCTGACCGATATGTGTAACTGCATAGCAGTTATACATCTCGGTGACACCGAGTTTTTCAACTCGGTCCCACCGACAGCATGGGGTTATATATACCTGAGGGGCTGCGCGCGATTTCATTCTTCAAACCGTTCGCCCCCAAGACCCCTGCTGCCGCCGCCCTGGTCTACGGATCGTCGCCGTCGTCGCCTGTGCGCCCTCGCCGCAGGTCTCCGCCGCCGTCAACGGTAATCATCTCCACCGTTGCCGCCGTAGAGGGACACCACCAAGTTAGGGTGTGTCCCGATCCCTTTTCGTGCTCCCCTTCCGATTCTTGCACGATAGGCTTGCCATGATTCAATCCACGTTTGAGATATTCCCTACAATAGTTCAGATCTTCTAGTTTCGAGGAAAATTCTTAGGTTTAGGTTTCCACGGAATGCATCTCGGTGAAGCCGATTTTGAAACTCGGAATGACCGATTTGGCCTCTGGCCATTGCACTGCATCATTCGGTTTAACCGAGTTGTGCCAATCGGAATGACCGAAACGTAGTTTCAGTGAAACCCTAAGTTATCGGTAGGACCGAAACCCATTTCGGTCTGACCGAAAGTGGTGTGTAGGTTTCTGTTGAGTACTTCGGTTGCACCGAAACTTGAAATCGGTTTGACCGAAATACATTCTGTGAAAACTCAAAACTAAGTTTTGAACTCATTTTTTTTTTGCAAAAACCTCTGCAGTTGTGATAACTCTTCTACTCTGCCTATACCTTATCTTTTCACAGGTTTTCAGCCATGTCAGATGTCAGTGACAGCCAGAACAGGTCTGAATCACCGTTTGCTGAAATTCCAGAGGCAGATACAAGTCCTGCTAGTAGCTCCAGTGATGATGGTGAGAGGAGCACCCCTAGTGGTTTGCCTCCTGCAGCCACCAGAACCAGGAAGAAGAGAACTTCTGATGATGAGGACTCCGACTTTGTTGCTGAGGAAGTTACCTCCAAGCCAAAGAGGAATGTGGTTGCTAAAGAGCACCAAGGGCAGCAGACAAGGAAAGGCACAAGCAAAGTGAAGCAGTCAGCAGTTGCAAAGAAGCTCAACTTGGAAGAGCCTGCTCCAAGCAAGGTGAAGAAGACTTCCAAAAGGAAGAGGGTAGTATATGCTGAACCTCAAGTTGATGCTGCAGAAGAAGAAGAAGAAGAAGAAGCACCCCAGCCTCCTCCTCAGAAAGCTAAGTTCATGGGTGATGCTATTCGGGCTCAAGCCTCCTCTAAGCCCAAGAAGCCTGCTCCAGTCAAGGCAGCTCCAGCCAAGCCCAAGAGAACAACCAGAAGCATTCCAGCTTCTGAGAAGAACAAAGGTGAGATGCCACCGTCTGAATCAGATGAAGAGCATGTGTTGCTTAAGCTCCGTCCCAAGTTGCCACTCCACAATGATGCTCATCCTCAAGCTGAGGACATGAAGGCAAGGAAGGACAAAGGTCTCAGGCTATGGAGACAGTCTGATCCATATGCTGTAAGGAGAAGGACTGCTGTGGACCCCAGATTCCACACCAGAGAGCAGCAGGATTTCTATGAGACCGTGCTGATGGATAAGAAGCCCATTGTTGCTGACACCAGGTATGTTGACTGGAAGTATATTGACAGTGAAGAGCACCAGGACTTCTTTCCCCATGTGCATGAGAGCTTTACTGCATGTGGAGTTGCTGATTTTGTGGGTCAAGAGCTGACAGCTTGGAATGACGAGATGATCATGCAGTTCTATGCCACAGCCCACTTCTATCCTGATGGCAAGATCACCTGGATGACTGAAGGTCAAAGGTTTTCTTCGACTGTTGAAGAATGGGCAGAACTTCTGAACGCTCCAGTGCAGAGAGAGGACGACATTGATGTCTATGGGATTCCTAAGAAGAGTCATGATTCCATGAAGAACATGTACAAGGAGATCCTGGCTGCTGATTTGGAAGGATGGAAGCTTGGCTCAGTGTACTATCTCCAGGCAGGTCTGACCACCACTAACACTATTCTGAGGCATACATTGATGCCTAAGTCTGGAGACCACCGGATGATTCGAGGCTATTCTATCAACATGCTGCACATTCTCGATGAGAAGGCACCTTTTAAGGTGATGGACTTGATGGTAGAGACCATTAAGAGGACTGCAGCTGACCAGAAGAGGTCGTGTGGGTTTGCACCGCAGATTCAGATGCTCATCAACGCCAAGTTTGGCACGGGCAAATTCATGTTGGATAGGAAGCACTTGCCACTGCAGCCAGAGCATGAGGACAACGTAGTTGTGATGGATGAAGAGGATCCTACCTCAGTTGAAGGACAGGCCAAAATCGAAGCTGCGAAGAAGGCTAAAGCTGACAAAGAGGCAGCAGCAGCAGCAGCTAAGCCAAAGAGCTTTGGAGAACAAATTCTTGAAGCTACCCAAAGGATTGAACAACGCCTGGCCAGCATTGAGCAATCTCAGGAGAGCCTTGAGAGGATTGTCGAGGACAAGATCCACGCTCTGGACGTGAAGCTGACTGAGATTCAGGTGTCTGTCAACAAGCTTGAGGCAGACATGGAGGAGACAAGGCAGGAGAGAGCAGAGCTTATGCAGGATGATCTAGTCCAGGACTCTCATCGCCAGACTGCTCAGGTTCCCAGAGGATCCAGATCTGCAGCTATCCCCGTGACAGACTCCAGGGCTACCACTTCAGCACCAGCTACAGCTCCAGCAGTTCCTCGAGCTCCAGCATCCACTCCTCCACCGCAGACGTCAGCAGAAGTCTTCGCCGATGCAGCTATCTCTACACCGACATCTACCCAGACGGGAGCCGCCAGCAGAGCCCGCAGTGACGCTTAGCTCTATACCTTTTCGAACTTTTTGGTAACTTGTTGCCAAAGGGGGAGAAATTGTTATAGATCATAGGGCTTCGAGAGAGAGAGTGCTCTTTCGTCTTTCGTTCTTTTGCCGGTTTTTTCTTTGAGATACAGTGATTTCTTTTGGTTCCTGAAACTTTTAGTGTGCTTGCTACTACGTTTGATGCTATCTTAATGAGTGCTTAGTCATACTATGCTTTAATGTGTGCTTATTGCTTATCCTATGCTATTCCTTATTGTATGGCTATTTACTCTTGTCTTGGTGATTGAGTGCATGTTACTCATTCTTATCATTTTGTGCGCTCCACCAAGATGTATGTGACATGGAAGAGTGACCCATAATCCTAATCGATTGTGCATTTGCATTCAAACGCAAATTTTAAATAATGCACAAATTTAGGGGGAGCTCTTGTTTATCACATACTTCTCAAAGCGACGATATCATTCATTGATTATATCTTTTGTCGAAGCTTTGATCTATATGTTGTCATCAATTACCAAAAAGGGGGAGATTGAAAGTGCAACTAATCCCCGGGTGGTTTTGGTAATTAATAACAATATATATATCATTGAACTAATATTTACTTGAGAATCATTTCAGAAAAGTTCGATGATATGGGTATGGAAATGTCTGAAGAAGTGGACCCCTCAAAATGCTAAGACAAGCATTGGCAAAAGCTCAAGACTCTATTTTTGGTTTAGTGATCAAAGATCACATTGAGTCCATAGGAAAAGCCAATACTATTAAAAGGGGATGAGGTTGTGTTAATGATCTGGTTGCTCAAGTGCTTGGTGATCTAGCTCCCTCAACTATCAGCACTCTTCACTACTTAACACACTCATAAGTAATCTCGGACAAACCGATTCTGCAAACTCAGTCCCACCGAGATGAACCACCTCAGTTATTCTTCCAAACCCTAATTTCTCGGTCCATCTGATTTTGAGTTTCGGTCTCACCGAAGGACTGCCAACCTTCTGTAACCTATTGACATCACTTCGGAATATCCGAGTTGTTACTTTCGGTCCCACCGAGATGGCAAGCTCCAACCTTTGACTCACTTCGGACACACCGAGATGGTATTTTCGGTCCCACCGAAAATCC
Organism: Secale cereale; assembly: GCA_902687465.1. NCBI lineage: Eukaryota > Viridiplantae > Streptophyta > Magnoliopsida > Poales > Poaceae > Secale > Secale cereale. The sequence continues at coordinate 653,058,609 of LR738711.1, forward strand.
CAACGTTCACTATATTTGAACTTTCGGTCTGACCGAGTTTTAACTTCGGTCTCACCGAGATTGGTCAAATGTGTGTGTAACGGTTGGATTTTGTGTGGAGGCTATATATACCCCTCCACCCCCTCTTCATTCGTGGAGAGAGCCATCAGAAAGTCTACCACTCCTACCATACACTTTCTGAGAAGTGAACCACCTACCCTTGTGTTGAGATCAAGCCATTCCATTCCTACCATATGAAACTTGATTTCTAGCCTTCCCAAGTTGCTTTCCACTCAAACCTTTCTTCCACCACAGCCATATCAGTGAGGAGAGTTGAGTGTTGGGGAGATTATCATTTGAAGCACAAGAGCAAGGAATTCATCATCATCAACACCGTCTATTACCTTTTGGAGGGTGGTGCCTCCTAGATTGGTTAGGTGTCGCTTGGGAGCCTCCGTCTTTGAGATGTGGAGTTGAACCAAGAAGTTTGTAAGGGCAAGGAGATCGCCTACTTCGTGAAGATCTACCCCGAGTAAGGCTAGTCCTCCGTGGGCGTAGGCCATGATGGAATAGACAAGGTTGCTTCTTCGTGGACCCTTCGTGGGTGGAGCCCTCTGTGGACTCGCGCAGCCGTTACCCTCCGTGGGTTGAAGTCTCCATCAACGTGGATGTACGATAGCACCACCTATCGGAACCACGACAAAAATCTTCGTGTCACCAAACTGCGTTTGATCTTCTCCACCTCTCTTTTACATGTGCAATTTACTTTCCGCTGCTTATACTCTAGAATTGCATGTGTAGGGTGATACTTGAATTGTTCTTAATTGTAAAACTGCCAAAAACATTGCATGATCTAAAGGCAGATTTTTTATATTGTCAAGTAGTCTAATCACCCCCCCCCCCTCTAGACCTACTTTCGATCCTACAGATGTCAAGCCGGCTACTACTCCAATGCCAACCAAATGCCAACTTGACATTGATCCCAATGGTAAAGCGGTGGATCAAAAGGTATATCGCTCTATGATCGGATCCTTGCTTTACTTTTGTGCATCTAGACCGGATATTATGTTGAGTGTGGGAATTTGTGCACGGTTTCAAGCCTCACCTAAGGAGAGTCACTTTGTGGCTGTCAAGCGAATCTTTCGATATTTGGCTCATACCCCAAACTTTGGCTTATGGTACCCGAGAGGAGCAAACTTCAACCTTGTAGGTTTCTCTGATTCTGACTGGGCGGGAGACAAAGTGGATAGGAAGTCCACTTCGGGAGGGTGCCAATTTCTTGGTTGCTCTCTTGTTAGTTGGTCTTCCAAAAAGCAAAGTTGTGTGTCTCTCTCGTCCACCGAAGCAGAGTATGTGGCTGCTGGCAGTTGTTGTGCTCAACTCTTATGGATGAGGCAAACTTTAAAGGATTACGGTGTCACTTGTGACAAAGTGCCTCTTTGGTGTGACAATGAAAGTGCCATCAAGATTTCTCTCAACCCGGTGCAACACTTTAAGACGAAGCATATAGAGATTCAGTATCACTTCATCCGGGATCACATAAGGCAAGGAGAGATCGAGCTTCACTACGTCAACACTCATGATAACCTTGCAGATATCTTCACGAAGCCATTGGATGAAGCAAGATTTCGCGAGTTAAGGCATGAGCTAAATATCATCGATTTGAGCAATGTGGCTTGAGTGTTTGCACACACTCCTCACACTCAATATAATTATATTGTCTAGATGTAGGCATGGACATAGAGGGGGTATTGTTCTCGCAATGAACCATCCATCCCCCCATTATGCATAAATTGATCAAGTCTTTATCATTTGCCATACTTAGTTGGTTTAAGTGCTTCAAGACGAGTATTGGTCATGGGCCCAAGGATAGTTCTTTGCGGTGCCATACCAACGAACTCAAACATAGGTGGCCTCGGCCACCGCCCTCCTCTGTGGAGTTGCGTTATTTGCCTCGCTTGTGCGTCCTTTTGTTTTTCCTCTCTTCTTTGCTAAAAGCCTCGTGTCGAAACGTGCTTGTTCTTGGAGAAGCGGTACTACCGTGCAAGGTTACGGTACTACCGCAAAGGAGGTTGCGGTACTACCGCAAGTCCAGCACGGCAGTATTTATTTACTGCCGCTGGTAGAGCGGTACTACCGCTTGGCGTGCGGTACTTCTGCCCAAGCGATACTATCGCGATGACCACGGTACTACCGCACATATTCGCACGGGTGGGGGTTATAAGCGGGCAGGGGGAGTTCCTACTCCCCCATACCCATTCACTTCTAACCCCCACGCCGTCCCTCTCTCTCCCTCTCAAGAACGCCGCCGGAGGACCTCGCCGAATCTCCTCCCTCGGCCACTCTCCTCGCATTCCGACCAGTGGGATCGCTCCCCACCTCGCCCTCTTGCCATGGATGAAGGTTTATCCCCTTTTCCCCTCTTCTTGTTGCCTTGTTGTTGTTTTAGGGTTAGGGGAGATGCTTAGTGTTCTTGCGTTCTTCGTGTTCTTATCCATGGAAGATTAGGATGTAGGAGAGTGTTCTTGCTCTAGAAATGCTAGTATGTATGTTGCTACCAAGTTACTATGATCAGCCGTAGTACCGTGTTCGATCTACGCGGTCTTATCCAGATTAGTTCTGTTCAGATCTGATCCGAGCGGTACTATCGCTGGGAACCGCGGTACTACCGCCCGATCTGGTCCAGATCTGTTCGTCAGATCTGATCTGATCCGGGCGGTACTACCGCTGTCCTCCGCGGTACTACCGCTCTGGAGCGGAAGTAAAAGTTTACTACTGCATACCGAGCGGTACTACCGCAACCCCGACGCGGTACTACCGCTCCGTAAGCAGTACTAGTTTTTTACTTCTGATCACGGTAGTAAATTTTTACTACCGCAGAGTGTGCGGTACTACCGCATCCACAAGCGGTACTACCGCGCACTCAACGGTACTAATTTTTTTACTTCCGCGTCAGTCAGGCAGTATTACCGCTTGTGTCATAGTACCTTCGTAGCACGCACATATTTCCCTTTCTACTCGTTTCTTGTGCTTTTTGAGGCTTTTGCATTGATTCTCTTTGTGCTTTCGTCATGTTCTTGTGTTTGCGTTTTAGGTGGTGGCTCCGGTTCCGATGTTCGTCGTACCAATCCAGTCCGCGACACCGGGTCCAAGCGTCTGCGCAACCCCAGTGATGTGCCAGAGGGCTCTAATCCCCAGCGCAAGTTCAAGACCGCCGCCAACAAGCAAAAGGAATCCTCGATGACTATGGAAGAAATGTCAGCTAATGAGTTCATGGCACGGAGGAAGCACAACCCTTATGGAGAACCCCGTGCTCAGTTTCATGGAGATGAGCTTTTCTGGACTAAGCAGCAGTATCGCATCTACTCAGAGGTGCTCAAGAGCAAGACCAACCTGTACGTGGATGCTCACTGGGTGGACGTGGCCCACATGCGGAGGGACACCAACCGGGCCTACTTTGCCGAGGCTCTGGATCTGGTCGAGCAGTTTGGACTTGAGCACGGCATGACCTTTCAGCATGATTTTGATCCAGAGATCATTGCTCAGTTCTATGCGTCAGTCCACTTCCACACCAAGGATGATCGCCCAATGACTTGGATGACCAATGGTCACAAGATGACTTCATCTTGGAAGGATTTCATGGATCTTTTACAGATTCCTGACGAGGGACTCCACAACCCAGTTGGAGCTCGGCCTCATGCCAATGCAGAATCTGCCAACAAAGACAAGCTGCTGCCATTCTATGTGGAGAAGACTCTTGCAAGTGGCAAGAAGACATGGGTGTTGAACCCATTTTTGGACATCATGTATCGGATCTTTTGCAACACTTTGTTTCCTCGCGTTGGAGACAAGGACAAGGTCCATGCATACCTGGTTGACATGCTGCTGATGTGTGAAGCGGCTCGCACGGCGCAGTCTCCACCACTAGACATATCCCATATCATGTGGTGTGAGCTCCGCTTTGCGATCTACACTCGCAAGGTACCCATCTATGGTCCATTCCTGTTTCTGCTGATATCCAAGACTTGAGAGAAGCTGTACCCTGATGAGGAGTTTGAGGCCGACTGTATCCGTCATGATCCCATTCGTCTTCGCATCAAGACTCGTTGGGCCAACACTACCACTCGTGCGCAAGCTGCTGCGGCTCAGATGGGCACTGATGAGGAGCCTGTGGAGGAGGCTGATGAGGAAGGCCCTGGAAGATTTGCTCCTTCCTCCTCAGAGCCTTCTTGGGCTAAAAAGCTAAAGAAGAAGATGAAGGCACTTTTCTGCATGCAAGCTCAAGGTCAGTACAGGGCTCATGTCACTGACAAGAAGACTCGCCAGCGTGACAAGAAGCTCTTGGCGGTCTACGGAGAGGATGTGTCTAACGGGTCCGAGGACAACATCACGCCCGAGGCAGCTTGGATGGCCCGTCAGGGGTACAAGTGGTCAGAGTCTGACGAGGAGCATCAGGCGGAGCAGCAGGAGTCTGACGGCGAGTACGATGACTGAGTTCCTCCGCCGGGGCTGCCACCCTTCTTTGTGTCCTCTTTCTCCTTTGTGGTGTCTCGATGCCAAAGGGGGAGAGAGTGATTTGCGTCTTGTGCCGTTTGTTTCTTTTCGTTGGTCGAACTCTGTTTATTTGCGTGCTTTTGTGTCGTGTGCGTGAGACTATCGTATGGTGTAAGAAATATGCGTCTCTATCGTTAAACTCGTCGTTATGTCTTTATTATTATATCGTTTATGTGCTCAGTTTTTTTAGGGAGTATATTATGTGTAGAATATAGGGGGAGCACTGAACCTAGTATGTGTGTTGTGCAGTCCAAAGCACACTCTTGTGTAGGCACACATCCAGGGGGAGCTCACCTATATTCTAATATGTAGGATTGCATACTCTCTTATCTTATCTTGTGCAAATCCCATATTGTCATCAATCCACCAAAAAGGGGAGATTGTAAGGGCATAGTTCTCCCTAAGTAGTTTTGGTGATTGATGACAATGCATTTGCGGACTAATCGTGTGCTCTAAGCTCCTACAGGTATATCTCACTAAGGCACAAGACGATTGCTTGCCCCTCGGATTCGATGGAAGACGGTGTTTCATTTTTGCTTCCTGTCGGTGGCTTTGAGTAATAGGAAAGCCGTACTATTAAGAGGGGGTCCGTTTCGAAAAGGTTTGGGTGGAATCAACACGTACACATCTTACTCTCACACCACCTTTGCTTGCTTCTCTGGAGTTCCAACCGTTTATTATCGTATATGCAAACCATGACTTCTTTACTAAAACAGTTGCCTGGCAAGCGGTAGTACCGCTCCATAAGCGGTAGTACCGCACAGCCACACGGTAGTACCGCCTGAAGACACGGTAGTACCGCACCAGCGGTAGTACCGCGGCTCCAGAACGGTAGTACCGTGTATCTGGCCCGACAATGTATTAAATGTGGAAGTAGGTGCGAAAGTAATTTTTTACTACCGCATCCTATGCGGTAGTACCGCTTGCTCCAAGTGGTAGTACCGCGTCGTGTTTTGTTACTACCGTATTTCTACGGATGTAGCCACGGATGTAATTTATTTCATCCGTGGCTGTCATCGTCTCGCTTGTTTTTGCCTAGCGGTAGTACCGCTCAGCAAGCGGTAGTACCGCAACTTACGTGCGGTACTACCGCTCCCTGCGGGCAGAAAACGTGCATAACGGTTGGATTAGGTCTCCCACTATATATAGGGGGTCTTCTTCCTCAAGAAGACTTACCTCTTCCCCCACATACTCCATTGTTGCTCCAAAGCTCCATTTCCGCCCGATCTCTCTCCCTAGCCAATCAAACTTGTTGATTTGCTCGGGATTGCTTGAGGAGGCATCGATCTACACTTCCACCAAGAGATATTTGATTCCCCCCACTAATCCCTTGCGGATCTTGTTACTCTTGGGTGTTTGAGCACCCTAGACGGTTGGGGTCACCTCGAAGCCATATTCCATTGTGGTGAAGCTTCGTGGTTTTGTTGGGAGCCTCCAAGTTGTGGAGATAGCCCCAACCTTGTTTGTAAAGGTTCGGTTGCCACCTTCAAGGGCACCACTAGTGGAATCACGGCACCTTGCATCGTGTGAGGGCGTGAGGAGAATACGGTGGCCCTAGTGGCTTATTGGGGAGCATTGTGCCTCCACACCGCTCCAACGGAGATGTACTTCCCCTCAAAGGGAAGGAACTTCGGCAACACATCCTCGTCTCCACCGGTTCCTCTTGTGGTTATTTCTTACCTTTACTTGTGCAAGCATTACTTGTTTAACTACTATAGCTTGCTTGTGTTGTTGTTATCCTTACTTTCCTTTAGTTGTCATCTTAGTAGAATATCTAGACAACTTACTTTGACGCTTAATTTAAAGTGGTTAAGAAAAGCTAAAAATTGTTAGTTGCCTATTCACCCCCCCCCCTCTAGTCAACCATATCGATCCTTTCAGCACCACCATCGCCACATTGGCCAGAAAATGGCTTTGACCCATACCTGCTTGAGTCGTCTTCGGCCGCCGCCGATCCCGAGCCAGTAGTCGACGCCACAGCGTTGGATAAGCTCCGGTCGCCAACGCCTTGCGCTGCCGCGTCTGCTGCCCTCCCAAATCCAGCCGCTCATACTCCCAGCCACATGAGCCACACTGTTGCAGGATGAAACCCCCCTTCTGTTATCCAGTTGCAGGAATGGATGTCCTGAAACAAGAGATGAGTTGCAGGAAACGGACCCGTCTCACTAGTAGAAAACATGCCTTTGGTCCGGAGCAATAGGTGTCGTGGTACTAAGTCTGACACTGAGAGTTGGGGGTACGTAGGAGGAGGCAAGGTTTGCCCTCTTCGGAGGCGGAGGGCGTGCCATCCATGTGTGCTCTCGGGGTCTTGAAGACAAACGGGCTTCCTCCGGCATTGGATCATCCTCCATGGTCTCTCTCCTCTTCGGCACGTTTGCGGCGGCGGCAATTTAGTTGTTTCATGTGTGTTTTGTATCCTGAGCTGTTTTGTTGCTCTGTTCTTTTTTTGTTTTGTGTTGCTTTCATGGTTTATCGGTCTGTAAGGGTGTCATTGATTTAATGTCAGGCCTCGGCCTTTTTTCTAAAAAAAATAAAATAAGTTGCAGATAGCCTCAGTTATTTGACCTGCTATATTTTACTATTCAAATGCAGATGGACATGTGTCTCAGTGTCTCCCTCTCTCCTCCATGCATGCTGACAAGCGATACATCGTACTTTTTTGTTTTGCAAATGTAGCCGTCAAAGAGAGCTTCCCCAAAGAAAAGTGAATGGCTTCATACGTCATTTCAAGATTATATCAAGTGAAGGAAAGAGCTACTGGTAGATGATCTATTCTCGGCCATATTATATACCTTCTATTTTTTTTAGGGGTATCACCAAGTTTTATTGCTCAAACTCCACCTGGAGTGGAATTACAAAAGGATCGTGGGGTTGAATCATCCAGATATGTCTCCCCAGATCAAGAGAATTGGAAAACTTGGCTAACCTATCGGCATCTCTATTAGCCGCTCTACCTTCAAATGTTATATTACAATTAAACATATCAGCCCTGTTTCTAATTTCGCTAATAATATTTCCATACGGTCCTCTGCTGGCACGTTGGATGTCATTAACTACTTGCTTCGAATCTGAGGCGATGACAAAGTTCTGCACCATTAGATCATCAACTAGTGAGAAGGCCTCCCGACACGCAATGGCTTCCAGTGTAGCAACATCTGAAACTCCCCGAACTACCAATGCAGAACTGCCCAAGTAGTTACCTGCAGCGTCCCTACAGACTGCCGCCGCCGCTCCCCTGGATTGATCCCTTGATATGCTCGCATCCACATGAATCTTCATATACCCCGGTGGTGGTGCTTTTGGTCGAATCAAACAGTGCCCAGAGACCCCTGGGTTCCTTGTTGGTTTCACCGGCAACATCTCTAGCTCCTTAATGAAATTGCATATGAACTGATGGGTTGCCGCTGGACTCTGAAAAATCTCCTAATGTATGGCCTTCCGACGCGCCTACCATATCGCCCACAGCGTTGTGGATAATCTCACAAAAGCTGTATGTGACAATGAGTCGATCATAGAGAAAATCCATTGTTTAGCACTAGGTTCAGTAGTCTCGCAAGTGGTCAGCCGGCTCCCCGTCAACGAGTACCCAAACACATCTGGCCATAGAGCATTCCAACAAAGAGTGGCGCCAGGAGTCTTCTGCGCCACATAATGCACATAGACTAGTGTTAGACATGTTTCTCTGATGCCTTATATCCTCCGTGGGAATTGAGTGTTTGGCTAATCTTCAGAGGAACATCCGAATTTTCCCTGGAACCGGTACCTTCCAAAGAGACCTCCAAGAAGCTGCATCCCTGTCCGAACTAGAGGATCCACCAACTCCATCTATCCATGCTTCTCTTCTCATCTTAGTATTCACTAGCATTCTGTATGTAGACCGCACTAAAAAAATCCCATTTTTCTCAAAGTTCCACGCCCAAGAGTCAGCAATATTAGATGTGCACAGCGGAATAGAAAAAATGGATGGTATGTCGATTGGTAAACAGAACTCTTCGAGCTTCACTATATCCCATACAGCTGCAGTGTGATCAATAAGATCAGCCACTAACTCTGGTGAGTTTGAAACTTTTCTCCCATAAGGCCGCATCATAACATCTCTAGGGATCCAGTTATCTACCCATATATTTGTTGTCTCCCCATTGCCGATTCGCTTGATAAGTCCTTGCTTCAGAATGTCTCGCCCCTCTAATATGGAGCGCCATACCTGGCTAGGGTGGCTGCCCAATTCAGCATTCAGAATTGTTCCCTCTGGGAAGTACACACCTTTCAAAATTCTCGCACTAATGGATTCTGGCATCTGCAGCAATCTCCATGCCTGCTTTGCTAACAAAGATAAGTTGAAAATCTCAAAATCCTTGAATCCTAGGCCTCCCATACTCTTTGGCTGTGTCATAGACTCCCACGACACCCAACTTGGTTTTCTTTTGCCATCTTTACTTCCCCACCAGAACTTCCTTATTAACATATTTAAATGCTCGCAAAGACCCCTTGGCAGCTTAAAACATGACATAGAGTAAACAGGCACCGCCTGGGCCACTGCTTTAACTAGCACTTCTTTGCCCGTTGTCGACATTGTGTGCTCAATCCAGCCCTGCACTTTACTCCACAGATAGTCCTTCAGATATTTAAACGCACCATTCTTTGAACTCCCCGCATCAGAAGGCATTCCCAAATACTTCGCACTTAAAGTTTCATTTGGAACATGTAATAATTCCTTTACCTCTACTCTGATGCTCTCCGAGCAACCTTTACTGAAAAAGATCGTGGATTTGTCATGGTTTATACATTGGCCCTAAGCTTGGCAATAAATCAGCAACTGGTTTATCTCATTAGCCCCCCCCCCCCCAACACTAGCCCTGAAGAACAGCAGGCTGTCATCTGCGAATAGTAAATGGTTGACAGGTGGTGCCATCGGGGCCACCTTGATTCCATTTAGGTTGGATGACTCATCAATAGATTTTAGGAGGCACGAAAGGCCCTCTGCTGCTATCAAGAATAGGTAGGGGAAATGGGATCTCCCTGTCGGATACCGCGAGAAGGTTTGAACTCTTGCAATTTCTTCCCATTGAACAACACAGAAAATGTGACAGATCTTACCATGCTCATAATGATGTTTACCCATCTCTCTGAGAAGCCTAACTTCAACATTATTGCTTGGAGGTAATCCCATTCAACTCTATCATAAGCCTTCATCATGTCTAACTTAATGCACAACTTCTATTTCTCTTCGCAGAGTTTCGCTTCATAAAATGTAGACACTCAAGGCTGTGATAATATTATCAGTAATGAGACGCCCAGGCACAAATGCAGATTACTCCTATGAGATTATATCAGGCAGCACCAATTTCAACCTATTGGATATGACCTTGGAGGCAATCTTGTACAGCACGTTACATAGGGATATCGGTCTAAATTGTGACAACGGAGTGGGATTTTTACCTTAGGTATTAAGACCAAAATTGTGTCATTGATACTCCCTGCAGATTCGGTCCCATTAATAATTCAAAGAACTGCCTGTGTAACATCCTCACCACATACCTCCCAGTGACGCTGAAAAAAGTGGGCTGGGAACCCGTCCGGCCCGGGTGCCTTGGTCGGAAACATCTGAAATAATGCAGTTTTAACCTCATCCTGAGTGTACTCGGCGTTAAGAATATCATTCATCGCCGGTGTGACTTTGGCAGGGACCGTATCCAGTACTCTCTCCATCCCATGAACACCCTCTGACGTATATAATTCCTTATAGAAATTTGTCGCTGCCTCCTCCATTTCATTCGCATCCTCCGTTACTCGACCATCAGGAAGTTGCAAGGATTTGATTTGATTCTTCCTACGGCGCCTACTGGCCCTCATGTGAAAAAAGTATGTATTTTTATCACCATGCGCCAACCATTCGATCCGCGCTCGCTGCCTCCAAAGGTTCTCCTCTCGATGAAATAATTCTACTAGCCTATCGCAAATTTTTGTCTCAATGCGAGAAGGGCCAGTCCTGCCTGGGTTAGCTCGCAGAATAGCCAAATCTCCCTGCAGCTTCTTAATTTCCCGCTTTACATTGCCAAAGACCTCTCTGTCCCAAACTGATAAATCATCTGATACTGCGTGCAGTCTTTCTTTAATACTATCAAGCGTATCACATCGATCATGTCCCCATGCAAGTCTGACAGCCGCAGGCAGCTCCGGGTGCGATTCCCATGCACATTCATATTTAAAGGATTTGGTCCCACCTTGCTTGCATGCATATCCAACTTTAAATGAATTGGTACGTGATCTGAGCATGCTGCGTTCTCATGAACTACTTCAGCATTCGGGTGAGCTAGTGACCACGCCGACGTTGCCACACATCGATCCAGACGCACTCTCGTAAAGGAACCTCCAGCAACTTTCTTCTCAAACGTCCATGCATTCCCTCTGAAGTCGATGTCCACCAAACCACAAGTGTCCAACGCATCCTTAAACCCATCCATCTGGGCTTGGCTGTGATTTCCAATACCATCATGCTCATGGAGATGTAAAACCTCGTTAAAATCACCGATGGCCATCCAAGGCCTTGAGCTAGCACTTGCAATCCCCCTCAATGTATCCCAAGTCATATATCTCTCACTAACTAAAGTATTGAGGCCAGCCGAAGGGAGTCCTCGCTAAAGGGGGCGAGCAGCATGGGCCAGCCCATGCGCGCATGAGGCCATCGCCTGGTTTTCTATATTTTGGAGAAAAAAATTTGGAAAATGTAAAATAATCATTTGAAGAATGTTGAAAAAGTATTTGAAAAATACTAATCAAGTGTTCGAAAAATGTTGAACAAGTATTTTAAAAAATGTTGAACAAGCATTCTAAAAATATTGAACATGTATTTGAAAAAAAAATAACAAGTATTAAAAAATCAAGCATTCCGAAAATGTTGAACGAGGATTTGAAAAAAAATGTAAAACAAATATTTAAAAAATGTAATCAAACTTTCTAAAAATGTTGAACAATTCTTTTAAAAATGTTGAACAAATATTTTAAAATGTTGAATAAGTATTAAAAATGTTAATCAAGGATTTCAAAAACATTGAATATGTATTAAAAATATTGAACAAGTATTTAAAAAATATTGAATAAGCTTTAAAATTATGAACAAGTATTTAAAAATATTAAATAAGCGTTCGGACAATGTTGAACATGTATACAAAAATATTGATCACTTATTAAAAAAATGAAACTAAACTAAATCGGAGAAGAAGAATATAAAAGAAACAAAATAAAACGAGAAAAATAATTCAAACCAAAGAAAGAAACCAAAAGAAACAATGAAAAAAAATAGAGAACAAAAAAGCAAAAAAGAAGAAGAAAAATGAATAACGTAGAAGAAAATGAAGGAAGAAAAGAAAAATAGGACGCGGCAAGCTACTTTATGCCTCAAGTATGACGCGCCCAGCTACTTTAACATGAGCTTGAGTGTAGGCTACTGGTTTGCAGCGCTCCACAACGCGCTAGAGACCAGGGATTGAATACCGGGTTCCCCATATTCTGCCGTTTGTTTTAACACTGCGCGCGTGTAACGGACCGGCCCAATACCGTACCGCTAAACGCGGGAGTTGTCACTAGTCTCGCTTAATGCGAGAAATAGACGCTGTGGTTGTTTTTAGGGGCTTCTTCCTTCTATGAACTATAACGGCCTGGTCAACAAGCCCATCTGATCGCAACTTGCCCTCAGAAAAATTTCTGATCGCAGCTGTTTGGTCAACCTTAAAGCCCATCTGATCGCAGCTTCTTGGTTAACCTTAAAGCCCATCTGATCTCCCCTCAAAAAATAAAAATCTGATCGCAGCTGCTTGGTTAACCTTAAAGCCCACCTTCACAAGAGCAGCAAAGCTCTAAAAGGATGATGCTAGGCATTTTGCAATATCCTTCTTCCGGAGTTCCCCTTCTTCCACCCGCGTCCTGCGCTGGTAGGGCTTGCGTCAACGCATAATCATGTTCTTAAACTATGCACATCCTTCCGCGGCCCTATTCCGACGCGGACATCGCCGGCATACACACTTTCTGCACGACGGCCGTTTCGTCTTCATCGGAGTCTCTTTTTTTTTTACAAGCGTCTTGACCGAAAATTGTCACGGCCTGACGCGTTTTTTTTGGACCTGAACTGCACCAAACTGAGCAATGAAACGGAATGAATACAAGACGCGGACCGTGGTTGCAACTTGCAACAGCACACGCACGACGTCTTCTCTCGGTACTAGACGCTGTATGTATCAATCAAGCATATGATATCAAGGTATCAACCACCCCCAGAGCGTTTTGACCAAAAATCAATAATCATCACGGTCGCGACATGCCTGTTACACCCTAGCACGCACACACACGGCATCACCTACCACCACCTCCGGCAGAGAGAGTTTGACTAGGCCGAGCAGCAGCCGCCCGTGTTCACCGGGGTGACGTCGTCCTTGGCGCCGACGTCGATGGTCTTGCCCCTGGGCGGCGCGGCGGGGTCGTCGCCGATGTCGAGGGCCTTCTTGCTGACGACGCGGTAGATCTCGCCGAGCACCTCGGTGAAGGCGTCCTCCACGTTGGTGGCCTCCAGCGCGGACGTCTCCATGGAGAAGGTGCGGTGGCGCTCCGCGAAGGCCCTGGCCTCCTCGGGCGAGACGGCCCTCAGGTGGCGCAGGTCCGCCTTGTTCCCGACCAGCATCACCACGATGTTGGCGTCCGTGTGGTCGCGGAGCTCCGTCAGCCACCGCTCCGCGTTCTCGAACGTGATGTGGCGCGTCACGTCGTACACCACCAGTGCGCCCACGGCGCCCCGGTAGTAGGCGCTGGTGATGGCCCGGTACCTACACACAGAGAGAGAGCCGCAGGTGCAGGTGCAGGTGCAACGCACGTACGTAAAGTGATCAGCCAACTTGGTACTGGTGTCAATGTGGAAGTGCGGTTACAAGCAACCAGAAAGATGCACATTGTATTGCTAAAGATACTCCTGCTTGCGAAGGACATCCATATAGTTCAGAATGAGTTGTTCCAGATGCTATTGAAATCACAAGCATGCCAACGGGATAGGAGTCATCGCAGGTCATTGAGTTGGTCAATCACTACGGTCGATCGATCGATCGATCAAGCTAAACCAAACTGAATCGACGACGAGCGGTGGAAGGAAGAAAGAAAGAAGTGGACAGGCAAAGCAGCAATATCTCATACAGGTGGCGGGCAAAAAAGAAGAAGAAAAAGAAAAGAGCAAGAGTTGGAGTATGGCAGTACCTTTCTTGTCCGGCGGTGTCCCAGATCTGCGCCTTGACGAGCTTGCCGTCGACGCGGACGGTCTTGGTGGCGAACTCGACGCCGATGGTGGACCTGGTGTCGAGGCTGAACTCGTCCCTGGCGAAGCGCGACAGGAGGTTGGACTTGCCCACGCCGCTGTCCCCGATCAGCACCACCTTGAACAGGTAGTCGTACTCCTCCTCCGCGCGATACGCCACCGCCATCCCCCTCCCCTCCTGCTTCCTGCTGCTTCTGCGATCAATCGATGGCTTTCCTACGATTTGATCTGATTTGATCTCCTTCCCCTTCCCGCGCGCCTCTCCTCTCCTCTTGAGCTAAATAGGGCCACGATACAAAGGCAACGCGGTGCGGCGCGGCGCGGCTCGCTTCTTTTCAGCTGGGTTCGCTTTGGGGAAAAGTATCTCCGGGAGGGGAGAAGGGGTCGCCGCGGATGGTGTTGGTTTCGTGGGGGGTGGTGTTGAGTTGAGGTAGAGAAAGCCAAGCCAGAGATGACGACGACCATCGAGCCGCTCGTTGTCCCGGTCGTGGCTTCGTCTCCGTGACCGACCGGGCATGCATCTCTGTACATACATGTGTCAACCACTCTCTCATCCCGCAAAACGATATGTACAAAATTGAATTTGCGAATATAAGCATGTGCCAGCCTTGACCTGGCTTCATGTACGTAGTACTGAAGTAGCATTCTCTTTGCTTCTCCTTTCATTTTCGCTCATCACGTTTTGTTAGCTGGGGATGGGTGCACAGATCCTTCAGGGAAGATTCTCCAAGGAAGAACGCAATATTCGGGGAAGAGTTCTAGGGCAAAACTATCTTTGCTACACGTGTAATGCAATAAAATTAAGACAAATCACATCACAAATAGGAGCGAGTTAAGATTCGAGGTTTTGTTTCTCATGTTTCAACCAAACTGCACGACGGAGTTGAATCGCCCATTAATACATTACAGAACATTGGAGTCCAAAGCCATAACAGGAACTGCTGAAAAACTATTGCTCGGCTGGGCACTATCAGACCAATCACTCCAATAACAAAAACAATTATCAGTTCTCTTGAGATTTAATAATGTACACAAAGAACACATGTTTCTGTTTGTTTTAGAGTAACCAACTTATATACAGTGTAGTTTCTAGAGATGCCACTCTAACAGTTACCTTCAGATCTGCCATATGATACACTGTATGTCCAACTGAGTAATTTATAAACATTCTACATTTGAATAGAACGATCAATGTTATGTCTGTACAGTTTTTGGAAGCCGAGTTACTCCCCATCACAACAAGGTGAACAACAAATACAGGTAGCAGAATAGTCTACCGCTTCTTATGTACAAAATTGATCTGAATATTTGTCGGAAGCAAATAACTGATAAAGATTAATCCTGTATGTTATCCACTTCTTCTACCCGCAGACAAAGCTGTTGTCTTGCAGATGGGGCATAGGTTCTTTACCGTCAGCCACTGTTTCAAGCACTCCGCGTGGTATCTGTGGCCACAGTCCAGGATTCCAACGCAGTCCTCAACCTCGTACTCCTCCTGCAAGATACATCAAGTGACAGTTCTTTAGAACTAGAAGTTGGAACAGATTGGACACCAGTGCGCGTGAAACTAGATTATCCTTCTCCTGTCATGAACCAGGGCTCACGAGGATAAATATGGCCGGTAGGATGGCCAAATGGCAATCTGATCTAGGAAAGGGATTGGGAGGACAAAGTAGATGGGGGACAAGAGTGTAGTACTCCCTCCGTCCCAAAATTCTTGTCTTACATTTGTCCAAATACGAATGTATCTAGTTACATTTTAGTGTTAGATACATCCGTATCTAGAAAAATCTAAGACAAGAATTTTGGGACGGAGGGAGTACTTCCTAGTTGATTAATTCATCTCAATGTGTCCTCTTTATATTGAGGGCTAATAATCTAAACTATTGGCTACAAGCCCAAAGCTAAGGGATATCTAATCACTAATGTTTAGGTGAACCATAGAGCAGCGGCTCCACCTTTCGATGCCATCAGATCCTCTCATAGCGATTCGTGTGCATGCATGACTATTTAAATGACCAGTTATAATCACTCATTGATCACAAAACTAAATAAATAAATCACTCGTAAAAATCTTGAAAAGTATGTACTCCCTCCATTCCGATAAATAAGGTGCGCACACATTTTAAAATTAAACTTTGACCATAAATAAGGCGCAGACGCATTTTAAATTTGAACTTTGACCATTAATTAGACCAACCAAATATGAGTGGGCACGTCCTGAACGGGGCATCTCCACCCACTTTCCAAAAAATGTTTTTTAAGCACGTTTTAAAATCTCAAAAAAATCAAAAGAAAATTTCAAGCATACATGGATGTAAATGTGTGTGCGTGGCACAAAGTTTTGTGAAAAAATGTATTTTTTGTCTTTTTTGCACAGGCCACAAAAGGTTATTTTTCCGTGAAACTTTATGCACGCACATAGAATGTGGAGACGTACCCGTGTAATTTTCGTCATATTTTTTTAGCATTTAAAAATGTGTTCTCCAAAGTGGGTTCATATGTACCCGGGTTCATCCATGCACTTCCCAACCAAATATCGGTTATGTATCACACAAAAAATAAACAGTTGAATTTGTATACGAAGGAAGCTTTCAATGGTATAATTTTGAAGTCATAAAAATAGTGTATTATTGGTATAATAAAATTTATGCTCAAAGTTGGATTTTGGAATGCATGCCCACCTTATTTAGAATGGAGGGAGTAGTGAACTAGCACATCACAAGGGGCATGCATAAGTATAAATGTTGACACAATACTCCAGGAAGTTGATTTGAGTTCGACGGTATCCAGAGGTGGAGCAGTTGCTCCATGGTTCTAAAAGAAGGCTCTCCTATCTTACCTCTAATTGATTAATTCCTTATTTAAATTTTAAATTTCAAATGATACAATTCTACTTGAAGAGATACTAAAGGGTTCATATCACTTGATTGGAACCATGGGCCTAGCACATGGGTTACCGATCCCCATGACATCACCTTTCTAAACCCAATCAATATTTATGGCGAAGAAAAGCATGGGTGGCCGTATACCAACTACCACTCTTTAGTAACTTCGTTCTACATGATTATCACCATGCATCGGTCCATCTGCTAATACTAATTTCCAGCTCAATTTACCAAGGAGTAATCCTAGAGAAGTTATCTAATGGACATAAGCCAAAGGAAGTGGAAACACTATACTGTGAACTGTCAAATAAGAAACAGAGTAACTTTGTTCTAGATGATCATCACCATGCATCGGCGCATTTGCCAATGCTAATTTCATTTACTAAGTAATAATCCTAGAGAAATAGGTTCTCTTATGGACAGAAAGACGAAGGAACGTGGGTACACTGTACTGTCAAAATAAGTAACAAACATTTCTCAACATCAACACGACACTACTGCGCAGAGGTGGGTAATATACTGTACACTAAGGTGGTCCTACAATACTGCACTAGCCATTGCTCGCTGTAGTATAAGTAGATGCATTATTAATCATAGCATAAGCTATAGTCATTGCTTTAGATCCATTTTAAGTATTAAGTTTAGACCGTGCAGAACGCTAAGTTCAAGCGATCAAGTTCATTAAACATTCTATAGATGTGATGATGGTTCAACATGAATTTGATGGCTGATTGAAAATTCATTAGTTTGGAACAGCTGAAATTTTACATGACCAAGACAAGGTAACAAACAATATAGTGAAAGAGAAGCACCTGGCATATTATGCAAGCCTCATTCTCTGTGGAAGATTCAGATGACTGATTAGACACGCAGGTTGCTTCTGGCACATATAAGCTAGTCTTCAATTTATCTACGATGTGGCTTTTTGCCAGACCTGTATTGACGTCTCCAATGTGCTCTTCTAATGCTAAAAGCTCCTATGATAGACATAAAAGAATAAATCAGAAAAGACATACCGTGTGAGGTGAAATCACAAAGGCTGAATGAGCTTTACGTACCTCATAGGTCATGCTGTCTATATCTAGACGCATATCTCTATGCTCATCTACTACATTTGACCCCTCATACAACCTCGAAAAATCCATTATTGCACCATGCTGCTGCAGGGCCAACAAATAGTTATATAACTACATGTGCATCATTGACATCCTTAACGGAAACAAAACAAAAAATCAAGGGCCTCAAGAGGTCTACACTCTAACCAGTTTGCACGCCTGGACTTAAGTTAATACTATATACGACAATTGTAAGTAAATACTATATGCGACAATTGTAAGTTTGTCACAAATGAAACGAATCTGTCTGCACGGATGGATTTGAAATAAAGACCACTTCTGCTTAAAAAATCAGCCAAGAACCTAATCAATCACATCAATTAAGGCTATCTCTGATCATGCAAGTAGTACTCAAGACATGGGTTCAGCTTCTGGTACACAGGGTCCGCGAAAGAGATTGCTTACATAAGAAGGTACATGTAACTTTGCAAGGTGTGTATCATGCATATCACCAAGGAAAACATGGTAACGTAGAACAAATAAATAGCAGCAGGAAGGACATGAGGTCAAATGCACGAGTATAATAAATATAAGAGGCAATTTCAAATGTGAGAAACATTGTATCCAAGCAAAAGCTTTCAGTAGGCCCGAGGCATTCATACAACACAACAAGAATCAACGAATATAATTTCTCGAATTAATAACCAACACATAGTTTAACACATTCCAATAAGAACTCCCCAAGAATATTAAGAGACTTAACAACAATGCAATGGATAACATTTCCAGAACAAGATAATTGCAAGTCTGGTCACGTCAAATTCTACACAAAGGACATCGGCCATTTAGAAATCAGTAAAAAGAATTCCAGTTTGTAAGATTCAAAATTCCATAACTTAGCACATAAGATACATTAAGGTATGGATGCACTAAAGCACAAGCCCAAGACATGCAAGACTCCTATGAGAGTTCCCAACATTCCACCAAAAGGAAAGGAACACACCAGATGTATCACATTAGGCAAATGGTGATCCTAATAGTTATCGAGTTATTTGGTGTTTGAATACCAGAAATTGTAAAATAAATAAATGAAGTGAGGTGCAGACTAACCAGAGGTGGCAAAATTCTTATGTTCCTATGATTAACTGGGTTCACCAGGAACGGATGCTGTGGAGGCCCAAAAGGCCGCTCAGAATTAGAGAAGAGACCTGGAGTTCTTGGACCCAAGTGGAACCGGTTAGCAGAATGGTTTACCCCATTATGTAAGACGCCATTATTGTGGCCTTGTTGGTAAGGGACTTGCACTCGTGTATGATCCAGCGGATTATGAGCTTGCATGCTATGCACAGCATGTTGATGAAAATAAGGTAAATGCCCTTGAGAAATGGTTAAAGGGCCATTCTGATATTCAATAAAGCCTCCATTCACTATTTCTGTGGCCCCTGAATGTGCAAATCTGCCTGCTGGAAGCAAGAGGTACCAATTATTTCCCCTGAACAAGCAAATCTGACAGCTGAATGATAAATGCTATCAATTGTACTTCGCTTCTGTCACAATTTCATTTTGTAGGTGGGACCATTTTTCAACTAAGCTTCTGACACTCTAAACATGTAAAGCTAACCCATTAGTTTAGCCATCAATGCACATTGCCAACAACTAAAAGATGCATTGAACTATGATTCTTATCCTTAGAAAGTACAACTCTTTCCGAATCTGTTTTCATTATCAGTAGGAAACTCAAATCTGTTCTATTAGTTGCTTACATACCTGGAACACTAGACATTGCGTTGATGTATGACCACTGTGGTACTCCTTCCACAATTCCAGTTGCAGCCTGGGAAACCCAAGTAGTGCCGGCAGGTTGAAAGCACTGACTAGCATGACTTGATTGAAATGTATAGTTACCATGCTGTGCCGATTCTGGGTGAGCAGCCATCGAGTTAAACCCATTTGTTCCAGTAATGGAAGATCCTTCCACAGATGGCCAAGTGCCGTGACCATGATATTCTGACGGGTTGAATGGTGTGACATTAGGAAAAACATTTGACTCAAAAGAAGGATCCCATGGCCTATGTGTAGGATTTTGAGATGTATGAGAGGATGAGCTTGAGCTTGCAAATCCATTACCAAAATGACAACTTTCTGCAACTGCGGCATTTTTTCTTTTAATGAATCCTCTAGCAGTTTCGCTGACATTTTCATTTCTAGTACTTCCATCCATACTTCCTGAGACAACTTGGTTTAAAGGCAATCCAAAGCTCTGAGCATGAGAAACATATCTGTTCATAGATGTTGACATGCAAGGGTTGTACATATTTGATGGGAAGACAAAACCTGTATCAACGCCTAAATTTGGCGGAGAACTATGAACAGGCTGATGTGGATGATTCATGCTCATATTGTAGTAACCTTGTGTATCAGCAAGACCAGCATTCATAGCATTCCCTACAACTCTGACAGTATATTGACCGCCTTGGTCGGACAAATCATTCCCATTGTGAATTAAACTTTCAGAATGAACATGAGGATGCCCTCGCTCAGATTCAAGATCAATGACTTGGGGAGCGCATACCATTCGATATGCCATAACGCCAATTATTATTTGCCTTAGCTTCGATAAAGAACCACTGCAAGCTAAGTCAACAACTATGTTTTATCGTCACCTCTACCTGAAATCAAATTAGAAACCAACTGTTAGAATGAAGTCAATAGATCTACAGTGCGCACTTAAAATGCGACATATATCAAATATGTGAAGCTTGGCAGTTTACATAGTAGAAGACATCCATATTTGTATGCTTGCGTGGTAACATAGCAATGTTACAGACAAACTAAGAGGATTGGTGCGAATGATTAGTAATGTTGCAAAAACTTGAAGATAAACTAGCTAAGGTAATAGATCCCGACATTGCATCCCTAGAGTAGGCTTATATGTCAACAGCACAAGATTAAGTCAACACATGGTGTGATTCACCACCACCACAACAACAACAAGAACAAAGCCTTTCAGTCCCAAACCAGTTGGGGTAGGCTAGAGTTGAAACCCATAAGATATCGGAACCAAGTCATGGTTATGGCACGTGGATAGCTAACTTCCACGTGTCCCTGTCCATACCTAAATCTTTGGTGATAGTCAAAACATGGTGTGATTCATCAAAGTTCGCATATTAAGTTATCCAACTTCTCTGATGTAGGAAACATGTGTTTTAAGTAGGATTTCAATGTGAAGACATATAAACTTGGAAGTCAAATCATTATGTATTGCTTGCAGCAACCCATTCCAATGAGTTGCATAGATTATATCCTACTTTAGTAACCAGGCGTGGCATAATGCATATGAATACATATCGCAATTGTTCACAGTTGTTTAATTTGCCAGCTGGCTTTTTGATCTGTCCTTTCATAAAGTATCTTTTTCCTAATTCTGGCTGAAAACAATACATCATTAGAGCGGTAAAATCTTTAAGTGTATATGTGGATTGCCTAGCCCTTTCCATAAGTTCGGACTTTTTGGTTGCGTTGGCTAGTGCATGAACCTTAACAAAATCATTTTCAACTGAAGAGCAATATTAAATGCAAATAAACCGATCAAAGTCGCTGACTTTACTCCTTCGAAGTTACAATGAAAACAAAGTAATGCTTTTAATAAAGGTGAACAAATGATAGGGAGGACCTGTAGTACTCCCTTCGTCCAAAAAAGCTTGTCTCTCAAATGGATGTATCTAGCATCAAGTTAGTGCTAGATACATCCATTTAAGAGACAAGTTTGGGACAAGCTTTTTCGGACGGATGGAGTAACAAAGAACATAAGGAAATACATTGGTGGGGGTAATAGCCTTCTAATATCTACCACTTCTGCTTGTGGTTCTCTACATTAGTCAATATATGTGTATAACACTGTCAGCAGGTTGTCAACAAAATATGATTAGTATGGACAGGCATCAATTTTATACTTCAGAACTTGTATTTTCATGACAATATGCAAATCGCATGCTTAATCATTTCCCTACAGCAGTGGTGGAGCTCGGATAAAATATAGAAGGCCTTAGTACTAAGGAAATTGAATTGCATCTATTTCCAACTTTGAGCAATTGCAAGGCCAGTGGTGGAGCTTGGGCACTAAGGAAATTGAACTGCATAAGTGTCTATTTGCCACTTCGAGCAATTGCAAGGGCAAAACTCAATGCAGAGGCTTACAAATTCAAGGCCGTACATGACCCATGTCTGCCCTCACTAGACACTGCCCCTGCTTACAGGTCTAGAAAGGATAGTTCCTTTTGCAATTAGGAGTCCCATTTGACATGTTCACTCATGCTCCTGCTGATTGAAGCAGTTTGCCATTGCCAAAGAGATTTACCAAAACAAAACCCTCAAAGAAAAAACTTATGTTCATAATTTATTTTAAATAAGATAATTTGTGTCAGTTAATGGTTTACTTTAAAAGAAGGGCTGATGAATGGCGTATAAGGTGAAACAAGGCAGGACATGCAGCCAGAAGATGGTCATCACTTTAAACAAGGGCAGAACTTGTTTCAATCATTTAGTTACTAAATACAAATAATCAAACTTAAGACTTCTTTGGTTTTTGCTTCAATTGTAAGTTTTTCACTAATGAAAAATACACAGTGTAGTATGTACTCCCTCCATTCGGAATTACTTGTCTCGGGAATGGATGTATCTAGAACTAAAATACGTCTAGATACATCCATTTCTGCGACAAGTAATTCCGAACGGAGGGAGTAGTATGGAGACTTTTACCAAAATGGAAAAATATGATAAAGGGAGGTGTGTAATCTTACATTCAATGACCATACAACATCAGTTCTTCCATCTCAGCATAAGGCCAATGATATTTCTAATACACGAAAAGGGAAGATGAAGTTTGAACATTCGTATAAAGAAAGTGAAAAGTGTGCACGTGTCTCTTACATCCAATGATATTATAGGCATAAGCTTTCACATCTCAGCCAAGGAATTCCTAGAGTTCTGGGTGGAACGGGAATTGCTATTGTAGTTCTTGAGGGATAATCACCAGATCAAAATGTTTCTGAATTCTATCTCAAACTCCTTTTTTCAAATAAAAAACATTGCATTTAAAAAAACGGAATCGGAGAATAGAAGGGGCAAAAATATGACAGAAACAAAACCGGATGAACCCCCCCCCCCCAGTTCTAAATATAAGACCTTTTAGAGATTTCAATATGGACTACATACGGATGTATAGACACGTTTTAGAGTGTACATTCACTCATTTTGCTCCATATGTAGTCTATATTGAAATCCCTAAAGGGTATTATATTTCGAAACGGAGGGAGTAATAAAGAAAAGCAAAGTTGCGAGATGCACCAACAGTTCAGAAACTGGAGTAGGTAAATATACAAGGCAGCAATTCTAATGCATATAAGCTGGTGATATATAATTTATATCCAATACATAAACAAATGAAAGCAATGGACCAAAAAGGAAAATAATATTATTCATCTATTTGAATACACTGAAATGTCCATCAGTCAGATTAATATTTCTTTTGTCTAAACAAACCCCAGGAGTACCATATGCTACGCACTAAACAGAGAAGACTAACCAACGGCTTGGCTTGGACGACCAAAAGAGGCAAAAAAACTGAATGTTTCATGAAAAATGGTAAATAATGTAATCTGCATTAAGAAAACATCTACGAGCAACTAACACCATATCCCATAATTCATATAACAACCACCAGAATCATAATTACCACCAATTGACAAGAAAATTCATTTTCAACAAACATTCTCCAACTGCCCAAAACCTGTTGTCATACCTAAGGCTATATCATCAGCACTACCAAAGCAGACCACAAATCCAAAAAAAGGCAACAACGTAATCCTATTATCCCATAGGTATACAAAATCAATCCCCCAATCAACTTCCACACTGACCAAAAAGTAATCGGAATTCCAAACACCAACCAAACAACTACCAACCTCCCAAAAAGTTTGCAGGTGCAACATCCCAAACTCCATTAATGACTCAACCACACAAAAGAACACTGGTAAATATTCCTGTTTATCAACATAATCATGAGTCCCTCGTTTCTCAGCAAAATTCTCTGCATTAACCACATGCACATGCAGCTCCAATAAAAAATATCAAGAAATTGCACACTAAGAAGTGCATCAAAGTTTCACCTAAAAATAACAGATGCCCCCTTTAGCATCCCGACGCCCACCAACCACCCCCTACCCCCAAACCAAACACGAGCAGATAAAGCAGAAATATTAGGCAAATCCAATATTTTCTAAAGTGTAGCCACTAACCATAGACGAGAAAATCATCCACAGTAGCGAGCAAAAATTGATCGAATGAATATGCACTCTTAAACTCTCACGGTCGCACCATCAGCGTACTACTACTAACGAAAATTTCGAGCTGTGCCGTATGGGGCACTCAAATTGCACAGGCCCCCGAATCCAATTCCTTCTCCCAGCTCCACTCACGCTACCACAGCCATCCAGATGCCTTAGCGCCCACCTAACGCAATCCTGCCCGAAAAATCGGGTGAAAACCCGGCGGGTAATGCGGGAATTCGCAGATCGTCACCTCATGGAGCACGCGATCCGATCGGCGAAACGGGGGAGGTGGGCCGGCCGGCGGAATCTGGTGTCGGTCGCCTCGCCTCAGGAATCGCGCGCGCACGGAGGAGAGGAGCGATCGCCCACCGCGGTGGGACGAGCGGGGGCGATCGTCGGGAGGGGGCGGAAGGGGATCGGGCGGAGGAACTCAGACAGGGAGGGAGGGGAGGGTATTTATAAGCGCAAGAAGCTTTTTTTAGAGAGAGAGAAGAGGAGGTCAGAAGGATGAGAGAGATGGGGAAGAGGAGGAGCAGGAGGCTCTGGTTTCTAACAGGTTTTTGGGCACAAGGGATATATGATTTGTGCTTTTTTGTCCTTTCTCGTTTCTTGTTGGGTATTTTTGTGTTTGGTACGAGAGAGAAATGAAGTGAAGTGTGATTCTTATTTATCTTCGTAATCTTACATGTAATGTCTGTACGGGAATTCAACTGATAGAAGGGGTCAGTTGGCTGTTTTGAGATATAATTCTCTATGATGAGATATTGCAGACAATTTATCATTAGATTCGATGTTTTTGAGCAACTCTCATGACAAGAGATGAGTTTGAGTCCAAGTGATGGTGTAAGGCGATGTAAAGCAATGGATGGTGGAAGGAGCGGATATTAAGAGATTGTAGGAGGTGGTTGACTCGTTAGCAACAGTAAATGCAATTGATATTACATTTTAAATAGGGATGAGGCAAGTCCTCTTCAATAAATTAAGATACGACGGGTTGTTGTGACCTATCGGGTGACGATAAGACTGAGGTGAGACATGAATTGGACCGAGGACGTCGATTGAGACGATAATACTTTAAGTACACTACATATCTCAAATGCAGGTGGCACTCCCTCTGATCAAAAAATGTCGTGGTTTTAGTTCATCTTTAGTTCAAATTTGAACTAAAGTCATGACCCTTTTCTGGATCAGATGGAGTATTATTTTTCTATGTGAACACTCGATTACTTTAGCATCCAGTCATGTGACTATTAAGATGAATCAAATGCAATGGATGATTATTGTACATCATATGCTGACAGCGAACAGTTTTTTTTCCAATAAAAACTTCTATTTGCGAAATAGATTTTTTAATTCCCACACTATTTTGTCGCAACAGTGTTAATATCAACTGCATACAAAATCATTAGTATTGATTAGTTATCTGCTTAGTGTGCAGTTTGGTAAATAGATGCGTACCTACTAACTGTGCTAGGAATTTATGTGGCATAACTCATAATGGATATAGTATTAACCTTTAGAGTTTGCTTCAAAGGAGCCCATCCTATGCACTTGCATGGTATCTTTTTAACTCTGGCCCTTCTTTCGTAAAATGGTCTGCCATCAAGTACCCAAGAAGTTGTCACTCAATAATAGAGTTGGTATTTGTTGGTTGTAATATGTCAAGCACCATGTGATTAGTGGCTATCTATCATTATATTATAGTACATTATCACTTCTTTCTTTCTTCTCCACTTTTTAGTGGGTTGAATAATGAAAATAAAGTGTTTTATGCTACCTTGGCACTTATTTGAAAAGGGTGAGGTACACAACACAAGCGAGTCTTTAGCGGTCGGTAGGTTGATTTGAAAGATTTACGCTATATTGTCTCCATGCATGCAAAAAATAATTGCATTACAACATTCTAAACATACTTGTGTATTATTCATGTGCGGGCTGTGACCATATGGTTCTTTCTTACCGGACGTGTATTCTCGTTTTCTTTGTATCAAAACTTATTGTCTTATCTTTCCAGTGACCACGGGTTAGTGACCCCTACGTCGCTTGGTGCATATTTGGGTGCGCGTGCTACCAACTCGGTGCAACCAACTTATGAATGATTGGCGTGATTGCCCCTTGGAGGTCCGTGTGTGCGTGGAGGCATCTTGAAATGGTTGGATGGTGACCTAGGGAAGAAGTGGTGTGGATGTATGTTGAGACCTATTTGTGGTAGTCGATTATGGTAATTTTATCAGTTGTGCGTGTATTTCTCCTCACTAGAGGCATTGTCAATGAGTTCGTTTCAACCCCTCGGCCATGTCGCCGCCTTTGAGTAGCCAAGCAGACCCATCGACTTGCCTCGATCCCACACTGGATCCCGCACCTCCGATAGATCGAACTGAATGACGCACACCGACTACTCATGTGCGCACCTTGAATCGGGAGTCGATGGACGCGGTCCTGCATCGGGACTCGGTTGCTCCTCTAAGCACGTCACATCAGGCGTCGATGGACGCGGTCGCTCCTTTGTGCGCCTGCGTCGGGAGTCGATGAAGCCGGCGGCTCCTCACATCGCATCGCATCGCATCGGCAGTTTTTTTAGCGACTCCTTGCATCGGCAGATTTTTTTTTCTCTGAGGGTTGCATCGGCAGATGGACGCGGTCCCTTGGATGATAGATCCCTTGAAGCCCATGCGATATTATGGGCTGCCGGACGGCCCAGTTTACCATAGGCCTTCGTTTCGATCTCTGGAGCAGCAACCCAAAGAACAGTTGGGCCAGATTGAAGTAGGGATGGCAATGGGTACCCATTATCCATGTACCCTGCGGGTAAAAACCCTATTAGGGTAAGGGTATGGGACAAAAATTTACCCATGGGTATATAAATAAGGAAATTTGAAAC
Organism: Secale cereale; assembly: GCA_902687465.1. Lineage (NCBI taxonomy): Eukaryota > Viridiplantae > Streptophyta > Magnoliopsida > Poales > Poaceae > Secale > Secale cereale. Next base: position 653,085,590 of record LR738711.1, read on the forward strand.
CTATCGGGTAGAGCGGGTATGGGTATGGGATTGTATAACCCATACCCACATACCCATATACCCATATAAAAGTAGAAAAGTATAGCCATGTTATCTCTATGCTTTGTCGTGAACTCAAATGATTTATTTTGATGTTTTGTGAACTCAAATGATTTATTTTGATGTTTTGTTATTTACGGGAAGTGATGTTGTTTATCAAATGTGTTGTTGTTTAAGATGTGTTGTTCTTTATAAGTATGTGTTGTTGTTATAATGTCTTGTTGTTTATAAAATGTTAGTATATGTTGCTTTTTATGACTGTGAGTCGTTCATGTTGATGCTTTGTAAACATGGGTAATTTTACCCGCGGGTACCCATCTACCCTGTAGGGTAACGGGTATGGGAAAAAAATTGTACCCATTGGCGGGTATGGGTAAGGGTGATGGGTAAGCTCAAGGAGGACGGGTATGGGTATGGGGTGGCACCACCCATACCCAAACCCTGCGGGTGCCATCCCTAGATTGAAGACAGTGCGAGACAGATTGCTCTATAGAGAAGATCCGACGGCCAAAAATGATTAGATCGCGAAAACGGACGGCCTAAAATGCAAATCGCTGTGAGGGCAGGGATCAGGTGCGGTTATACTGTCCTTAATTTGGTACGGTGGTGACGTATATTGCCCTAGTAGAAAGCCATGCCTAGATAATGGTTGGTGTGAACAACGACAATGTCCATGGCTGTTATTCCTCTTCCTGAAGGCACTTCCTAAAAACTCTGGGTGGATGATATGCGTGATGGTGGAAGTCGGCATGGGGCTGGAGGTTGCGGCTTGGTGACAGGGGGAGGTGCTTATAGTGGATGAGCAACATCTAGTTTTGACATGATTGTTTTAGGCAAAGTTCACTTGAATAGATTCTATTAGGATTTTACATGGTTGTCTTCTAATTAATCAATGTTTGATTTTTGGACTATTTTTTCTTACATCGCAACCATTCACTTCGTTCTTCACATTATGAAACAATGAGAATACACTACTCTCTTGGACGACGTATAGTATGGGAAGCGACCACTAGAACAGGCAATTTAAGTACGTGGATATTGCATCATTTTCCGTTTATATCTCCAAGAAAGAAAATTTGACCATGGTAAGGAGCCACCTTGCATTTTCGCCTTCCTCGGGAGTCCCTTCAACCCCTCTCTTGCATGCATACAACAACACATAATCATGATACGAGCAAAAGATTCTTTAGATTTCGTATTTTATAGAAGTTTTATCACCTAAATTGTTATCTCGATTGATGATCTGCCTTCATCATTGTGTTTTTTTGCGACGAGATCATCAAAACTACATCCCATGTTGACATGTTTCAGCAACTTTTTTTTCGTTGACACTTGTTGGATTACTCTCACCTACTTGGCATATTATTAGTCACCTAGTTGTCATATTATATTAAATTGATTGCCACTAAATATTGACATAAACCATTACATAATTGATTCACTTTCATAACAAAGATCTTTTAAATATGAATCCAGTAACAAATTTCATGTCGTATAACCTTGTATTTATATGGAGTAATTATTGGTCAAATGCATGTCTTAACGAAACAAAATATGCCTTATTTTTGGGAATGTAGGTAGTAACATTGCACTCATGAAGAACATGCAAAATTATTGTTTCATAATGACGATGAACATAATATAATAGCTGACAATGACAAAAAATGTCGTTGAAACATATCAACACATGATCTTGTTTCGAAGTCCTCGTCAAGCCAAATCCACCGGGAAAGATGGATCATTATTTTTGGATTAATGGCTTGTGAGATAAATTATTTTAAATTAAAAAACATGAGTTAGGAGATTCTTGCTGTTGGAAATATGCCCTAGAGGCAATAATAGAATGGTTATTATGATATTTCCTTGTTCATGCTATAATTGTATTAACTGGAAACCATAATGCATATGTGAATACATAGACCACAACATGTCCCTAGTGAGCCTATAGTTGACTAGCTCATTGATCAATAGATGGTTGTAGTTTCCTGACCATGGACATTGGATGTCGTTGATAACATGATCAGATCATTAGGAGAATGATGTGATGGACAAGACCCAATCCTAATCACAACACACGATCGAGTAGTTCGTTTGCTAGAGCTTTTCTAATGACAAGTGTCATTTCCTTAGACCATGAGTTTGTGCAACTCCCAGACACCATAGGAATGCTTTGGGTGTATCAAACGTCACAACATTACTGGCTGACTATAAAGGTGCACAACAGGTATCTCCGAAAGTTTCTGTTGGGTTGGCACGAATCGAGACTGGGATTTGTCACTCCGTACGACGGAGAGGTATCTCTGGGTCCACTCGGTAATTCATCATCATAATGAGCTCAATGTGACTAAGGAGTTAGTCACGGGATCATGTGTTATGGAACGAGTAAAGATACTTGCCTGTAACGAGATTGAACAAGGTATGGGGATACCGACGATCGAATATCGGGCAAGTAACATACCGACGGACAAAGGGAATTGTATACGGGATTGATTGGATCCCTGACATCATGGTTCATCCGATGAGATCATCATGGAACATGTGGGAGCCAATATGGGTATCCAGATCCCGCTATTGGTTATTGGCCGTAGAGGTGTCTCGGCCATGTCTGCATGGTTCCCGAACCCGTAGGGTCTACACACTTAAGGTTCGGTGACGCTAGAGTTGTAATGGGAATTGTATGTGCTTACCAAAAGATGTTAGGAGTCCTAGATGAGATCCCGGACGTCACGAGGAGTTCCGGAATGGTCTAGAGGTGAGGATTTATATATGAGAAGTCCAGTTTCAGTCGCCGGAAGAGTTTCGGTGGTTATCGGTATTGTACCGAGGCCACCGAAAGGGTTCCGGGGGTCCATCGGGATGGGCCACCTGCCCCGGGGGACCAAATGGGCTGAATATGGATGGGTACCAGGCCCCTAGTGGGCTGGTGTGCCCCCAAGGGGCTCAAGGCGCCTAGGGTTGAAACCCTAGGGGTGGGGGCGCCCCCCCACCAACTTGGGGGGCAAGCCTCCCCCTTGGCCGGCGCCCCCCCCCC
>LR738711.1:653088793-653278827 GCA_902687465.1 Secale cereale
CCCCCATCTAGATGCATCTAGAGGACCGGCCCCCTATCCCCTTATGATAGCCCGGCTTATTAGGGATGATAGACTAGTCATATCAATAAGGAATTCCTTCTTTTCCGGGAGCCCATTTGGGAAGAACTCCAAAGTTAAGTGTGCTCGGCTTGGAGTAATTTCAGGATGGGTGGCCGACCGGAAAGTTGCTCCCAGGTGCGCACGAGTGAGGACAAAGTGCGCAGAAAAGACTAGTATTGATATGTGGGGCCAGTCTAGATCCTGCCAGGAGTAACGACCACCGGCGGGTGTGTCCGGGGCATTACAAGTTGGTATCAGAGCCGACCCTCGTGGTTACATGGATGTTTGCGGACAGGTGCGCAATCATGTTGTTCATGACGTTTGTGACCGGTCGTGGCACACGACATGGCACATGTGCCGGACTGGATGCGCAGGCGTATGTGCCAAGAGGGAACGTTCCTGTGGCCCGACGAGGATGTCGGTTCCTCTAAGTGGGGGTGTATGTGATAGTCTGACTTATTAGGGATGATAGACTACTCATATCAATAAGGAATTCCTTCTTTTTCGGGATCCCATTCGAAAAGAAATCCAAAGTTAAGCGTGCTCGGCTTGGAGTAATTTCAGAATGGGTGACCGATCGGGAAGTTGCTCCCGGGTGCGCACGAGTGAGGACAAAGTGCGCAGAAAAGACTAGTATTGATATGTGGGGCCAGTCTAGATCCCGCCAGGAGTAACGACCACCGGCGGGTGCGTCTGGGGCGTTACACCCCTCTAGCCTATAAATAGTGGGGGTGGGAGGGTGGTCGCACCCTTCCCCCTGGCGCAGCCCTCCCCCTCCTACACCTCCTCCTCCTCCGTAATGCTTAGCAAAGCCCTACCGGAGAACCACGAGCTCCACCGCCACCATGTCGTCGTGCTGTCGGAGCTCTCCCTCAACTTCTCCTTCCCCCTTACTGGATCAAGAAGGAGGAGACGTCCCTGGGCTGTACGTGTGTTGAATGCGGAGGCGCCGTCCATTCGGCGCTAGACCGGATCTTCCGTGATTTGAATCGCCGCGAGTACGACTCCATCAACCGCGTTCTTTGCAACGCTTCCGCTTAGCGATCTTCAAGGGTATGAAGATGCACTCCCTCTCTCTCGTTGCTAGTATCTCCTAGATTGATCTTGGTGATACGCGGGAATTTTTTTTGAAATATTACTACGTTCCCCTACAGTGGCATCATGAGCTAGGTCTATGTGTAGATTTTATGCACGAGTAGAACACAAGTAGTTGTGGGCGATGATTTGGTCAATTTGCTTACTGTTACTAGTCCTATCTTGATTCGGCGACATTGTGGGATGAAGCGGCCCTGACCGACCTTACACGTACGCTTACGTGAGACAGGTTCCACCGATTGACATGCACTTGTTGCATAAGGTGGCTAGCGGGTATCTATCTCTCCCACTTTAGTCGGATCGGATTCGATGAACGGGGTCCTTATGAAGGGTAAATAGCAATTGACAAATCACCGTTGTGGCTTTTGTGTATGTAAGAAACGTTCTTGCTAGAAACCCATAGCAGCCACATAAAACATGCAACAACAATTAGAGGACGTCTAACTTGTTTCTTGCAGGGTATGCAATGTGATGTGATATGGCCAAAAGGATGTGATGAATTATATATGTGATGTATGAGATTGATCATGTTCTTGTAATAGGAATCACGACTTGCATGTCGATGAGTATGATAACCGACAGGAGCCATAGGAGTTGTCTTAATTTATTGTGTGACATGCGAGTCAATATAAAACGACATGTAATTACTTTACTTTATTGCTAACCATTAGCCATAGAAGTAGGAGTAATAGTTAGTGAGACAACTTCATGAAGACACGATGATGGAGATCATGGTGTCATGCCGGTGACTATGGTGATCATGCCTTGCCTCGAATATGGAGATCAAAAGCATAAGATGATATGGGCCATATCATGTCACTTTATGATTTTCATGTGATGTTTATCATGTTTACATCTTATTTGCTTAGAACGGCGGTAGCATAAATATGATGATCCCTAACTAAAATTCTAAGAAATACATTCCCCCTAAGTGTGCATCGTTGCGAAGGTTCGTTGTTTTGAAGCACCACGTGATGATCGGGAGTGATAGATCCTAACGTTCGCATACAACGGGTGTAACCCAGATTTACACATGTGAAACACTTAGGTTGACTTGACGAGCCTAGCATGTACATACATGGCCTCGAAACACGAGAGACCAAAAGGTCGAACATGAGTCGTATAGTAGATGCGATCAACATGGACATGTTTATCGTTGATGACTAGTCCGTCTCGCGTGATGATCGGACACAACCTAGTCGATTCGGATCATGTATCACTTAGATGACTAGAGGGATGTATATCTGAGTGGGAGTTCATTAAATAATTTGATTAGATGAACTTAATTATCATGAACTTAGTCTAAAATTGTCTTTACAATCTATCATGTAGATCCAATGGCCCACACTAATGTTGCCCTCAATTTCAACGCGTTCCTAGAGAAAACCAAACTGAAAGACGATGGAAGCAACTATACGGACTGGGTCAGTAACTTGAGGATCATCCTCATAGCTTCCAAGAAAGCATATGTCCTTGAAGCACCGCTAGGTGACACACCCATTTTCCCAGCAACTCGAGATGTTATGAACGTCTGGCAGTCGTGTAGTGATGATTACTCCCTAGTTCAGTGCAACATGCTTTACTGCTTAGAACCGGGGCTCCAAAAGCGTTTTGAGCAACACAGAGCATATGAGATGTTCCAAGAGATGAAAATGGTTTTCCAAGCTCATGTCCGGGTCGAGAGATATGAAGTATCCGACAAGTTCTTCAGTTGTAAGATGGAGGAAAACAGTTCTCTCAGCAAGCATATACTCAAAATGTCTGGCTTGCACAACCGCTTGTCTCAGCTGGGAGTTAATCTTCTAGATGACTCGGTCATTGACAAAATCCTCCAGTCGCTTCCATGTAGCTACAAGAGCTTTGTGATGAACTACAATATGTAAGGGATGGAGAAATCCATTCCTCAGTTATATTTGATGCTGAAATCAACGAAGGTGGGGATCAAAAAGGAACATGAAGTGTTGATGGTGAATAAGACCACTAAGTTCAAGAAAGGCAAGGGTAAGAAGAACTTCAAGAAGGACGACAAGGGAGTTGCCGCGCCCGGTAAGTCAGTTGCCGAGAAGAAGCCAAAGAATGGACCCAAGCCTGAGACTGAGTGCTTTTATTGCAAGGGAAACGGTCATTGAAAGCGGAATCGTCCCAAGTTCTTAGCGGATAAGAAGGCCGGCAACGTCAAAGGTATATATGATATACATGTTATTGATGTGTACCTTACCAGTGCTCGTAGTAGCTCTTGGTTATTTGATACCGGTGCAATTTCTCACATTTGTAACTCAAAACAGGAGCTACAGAATAAGCGGAGACTGGCGAAGGATGAGGTGACGATGCGCGTCGGGAATGGTTCCAAGGTAGATGTGATCGCCGTCGGCACGCTACCTCTACATCTACCTTTGGAATTAGTTTTAAACCTTAATAAATGTTATTTAGTACCAGCTTTGAGCATGAACATTGTATCTGGATCTCGTTTGATGCGAGATGGCTACTCATTTAAATCCGAGAATAATGGTTGTTGTATTTATATGAGAGATATGTTTTATGGTCATGCCCCGTAGGTCAATTGTTTATTTTTATTGAATCTCGAACGTGATGTTACACATATTCATAGTGTGAATGCCAAAAGATGTAAGGTTAATAATGATAGTCCCACTATAGCGACCACGATCCGAATGGACCGAAGTCTCTGTATTTCTGTGTCATCCCTGGATCGGTAATGCTGACACACACGGTACTTGAAGGATTTATAACAAAGTGGCAATCACACACTTATTACATCGAATGTCTCAAAAGAGAACTTGTTACAAAAGTCTATGGCATAAGGCCATCTAACAAAATAACAGCGGAAGGCTTGGAAGATAAGTGAGTCCATCAACTCCAACGGCATAACTGAGTGCATGACAAACGACCTATCACGTCTTAATCTTCTTCTGAAAAGTCTGCAACGTAACATGTTGCAGCCCGAAATGGGTCAGCACATGGAATATGCTCGCAAGATAACACAGTAGAGCAAGTAACCGAAATAAAGGCTAACACTATATGCATATTTGGCTGGTGTAGGCTCTAAGGTTAAAGTTTTTGTATAAAGCCAATTTTTCCCTACCACAAAGGAATAACTTTCATTTTAACTATCATGGTAGTTGAAACATCATTGAGAAGGTACCTCTAACTCAATCCTAGTTAAAGTAGTCATTAACCCACCAAATTAATTTTAGAGTGTTGAGATCAACCAATAATTCAAGTACCAGATACTCAAGACGTCCATAACCGGGGACATTGCTAATCATGATTAGTTTGTACACTCTGCAGAGGTTTGCGCACTTTTCCCCACAAGACTCTATCTCCTCCGTTGGATTTCTCGCACTGCATGGCGTTTGAGAAACGGATGACCGAGACACAGTCTTTCAGAAGCATTCACTCTTTACCCCGGGTGGACCGGTACACATACTTTCCCCTACATCTACTAGTCCACCACTGAAAGAGCTCACACAACTTACTCATACTATGCCAGAGCCCATAATGGCATTGTGGCTGCACACGGAAGTTCCTAGCATGAATAGTTTTATGATTCCTTTGAGCCTGGGTGGCATTCCATAGGATAATCACACGGTTCCTCCGGGATTTCCTAGGACAACACTGGATTCTCCAGGTGCCCTGCAACCAATCCACCCAGATGTGTATTCAAGTAGCCACCTTAAGTTGAACCATTAATTAACAACTCACATCTGTCATGGATACTCTCAAACCCAACCACGTTTACGAGCATAGCATGGCAACTTAAGCATAGCGTAGAAGTAACTCCCAGGGGTTTGAAAATAATGCAGGTAATAGGTTCTACCTCAATCTACTTCCCAGACCCACAAGTTAAGAGATCCTACTCATGCGATGTGTGAGGGTTTGATCTAATGCATAAAAACTGGGTAATAAAGGGTATGATCAAAGTGTTACTTTCCTTGCTGATGATTCGCAAAACCTAGGGACTCGTAGTAGTACGCTTCGCACTCCGGGAATTCTATCGCAAGCAAACAATAGCATACATAAGCAATCAAGCAAAGATGCACAAGAAAGACTCCAAATAAGAAGATCTAACCAGAAAGTTCAACTTAAGAACTCCGGTTTGCAAAAAGAAACAAATCAAACGGAGCAACGAAACTCAAACTGCGAAAGAAATAAGATCCGTTTACTAGTTTGATCTAAAGTCAAATTTTATAGTACCAAAATCTTGTTCAAGTTGGTTAAACGGAAAGAGGGCTTCGAGACGAAGATATGTGCGTTTGAATCGCCTGATTCCGACTCCCGAACGAAAATAAAAACTAAAAACAAGATCAGAGCAGAAATCGCGATCGAAAATAATAGCGGCAAAAGCCCTGAAAAAGAAAACTGACGAACAGGGTAATGAACGAACGTTCGTTATTTGTGACTAACAGGCGAACATCGTTCGTTAACACGAACGTACGGACGAACGTCCGCTAATTAACTAAACCGAAAAAACCGAACCGATCTATTAAAAAAACAGATCTAGGATTTACGAAATAAAACAGATCGGTTTAAAAAAACAACGGCTACCTCGTGAAACGAGATGGCGGCGGCGGCGTACTCCAGCGGCAGGCTCCGGCGGCGGCGGTACGCGGATCGAGGGCGGCAGCGCTAGGGTTTGGGGTTGGGGCTGGCGGCTTCGCGGGCCTCGGGCCTCGCCTTTTAAAGGCTGGCAAGGGGAGTCCGGGTCGGGTATGGCCCGACTAGGTCGGTGCACCTTTTTTTTAAACACTCGTGACGTACTAAAACAGACGAAAATTTTTACTAAACGGACTCCAAAAATACTGAAATAAATTTTCACCGTCCTCTAATAATATTTAGGACAAAGTGAACATTTTTCCTAGACCTAAATGCAATTTTTAAAAACACGCATTTTCCTATGCAAATAAATACGAATAAATACCAAAAGTGATTTTAATATTTTCCTCCAATATTTCTTTATTTTGGAGAAGTCATATTATCTCCGCTCATATATTTTACTAAGAAATATTTATTAGGAGAGAAAAATAATTAAAACCAAAGTGATCCTCGTGCTGGTATTTAAGAAAACTCAAATACGAAAACTGTAAAATCCCCAACTCTCTCCGTGGTCATTGAGTTGCTTAGAATTTTCGAGGATCGAGAGCACACAAATGCAATTAATATGCAATGCGCTATGATCTATGTATAACATTCCAAATTGAAAATTTGGGATGTTACACCCACATACTTGTGGCACTGCCGCCTTGGTCATATCGGTGTCAAACGCATGAAGAAACTCCATGCAGATGGACTTTTGGAGTCTCTTGATTATGAATCATTTAACACGTGCGAACCATGCCTCCTGGGCAAGATGATCAGGACTCCGTTCTCTGGAACAATGGAGCGAGCAACCAACTTCTTGGAAATAATACATACTGATGTATACGGTCCAATGAGCGTTGAGGCTCGAGGTGGCTATCGTTATGTTCTCACCCTCACTGATGACTTAAGTAGATATGGGTATGTCTACTTAATGAAACACAAGTGTGAGACCTTTGAAAAGTTTAAGGAATTTTCGACCGAGGTAGAGAATTAATGTGACAGGAAAATAAAGTTCTTATGATCTGATCGTGGAGGAGAATATTTGAATCACGAGTTTGGCACACACTTAAGGAAAGGTGGAATTGTTTCACAACTCACGCCGCCTGGAACACCTAAGCGTAATGGTGTGTCCGAACGTCATAATCGCACTCTATTGGATATGGTGCAATATATGATGTCTCTTACCAATCTACCGCTATCATTTTGGGGTTATGCTTTTGAGATTGTCGCATTCACATTAAATAGGGAACCGTCTAAATCCATTGAGACGACACCGTATGAATTATGGTTTGGGAAGAAACCTAAGCCGTCGTTTCTGAAAGTATGGGGATGCGATGCTTATGTCAAGAAACTTCAACCTGAAAAGCTCGAACCCAAATCGGAAAAGTGTGTCTTCATAGGATACCATAAGGAAACCATTGGGTATACCTTCTACCTCAGATCCGAAGGCAAGATCTTTGTTGCAAAGAATGGATCCTTTCTGGAGAAAGAGTTTCTCTCGAAAGAAGTAAGTGGGAGGAAAGTAGAACTTGATGAGGAAATTGTACCCCCTCTTGAACCGGAGAGTAGGGCAGTGCACGGAGATGTTTTGTGGTGTGTGCACCGACTAGAGAGGAAGTTGATGATGATGATCATGAAACTTTGGATCAAGTTGCTACTGAACTTTGTAGGTCCACGCGGACATGGTCCGCACCAGAGTAGTACAACAACCCTGTCCTGGAAATCATGTTGTTAGACAACGATGAACCTTCAAACTATGAAGAAGCGATGGGGGCCATATTCCAACAAATGGCTTGAAGCCATGAAATCCGAGATAGGATCCATGTATGATAACGAAGTATGGACTTGAAGGAAATATGCCCTAGAGGCAATAATAAAGTTTTTATTTATATTTCCTTATATATCATGATAAATGTATTTTATTCATGCTAGAATTGTATTAACCGGAAACTTGATACATGTGTGAATACATAGACAAAACAGGGTGTCCCTAGTATGCCTCTACTTGACTAGCTCGTTAATCAAAGATGGTTGAGTTTCCTAACCATAGACATGTGTTGTCATTTGATCAATGGGATCACATCATTAGGAGAATGATGTGATGGACAAGACCCATCCGTTAGCTTAGCATAATGATCGTTTAGTTTTATTGTTATTGCTTTCTTCATGACTTATACATAGTTCCTCTGACTATGAGATTATGCAACTCCCGAATACCGGAAGAACACCTTGTGTGCTATCAAACGTCACAACGTAACTGGGTGATTCTATAGATGCGCTACAGGTGTTTCCGAAAGTGTTTATGGTGTTGGCATAGATCAAGAATAGGATTTGTCACTCCGAATGTCAGAGAGGTATCTCTGGGCCCTCTCGGTAATACACAACATAATAAGCCTTGCAAGCAAATGACTAATGAGTTAGTCACGAGATGATGTATTATGGAACGAGTAAAGAGACTTACCGATAACTAGATTGAACTAGGTATGATGATACCAACGATCGAATCTCGGGCAAGTAAACATACCGATGACAAAGGGAACAACGTATGTTGTTATGCAGTTTGACCGATAAAGATCTTCGTAGAATATGTAGGAGCCAATATGAGCACATGAGCCAGGTCTATGCGTAGTGATATGCACGAGTAGAACACAAAGAGTTGTGGGCGATAATAGTCATACTGCTTACCACCGACGTCATACTTTGATTCAACGGTATTGTTGGATGAAGCCGCCCGGACCGACATTACATGACCGCATTCATGAGACTGGTTCTACCGACGTGCTTTGCACATATTTGGCTGGCGGGTGTCAGTTTCTCCAACTTTAGTTGAATTGAGTGTGACTACGGCCGGTCCTTGTTGAAGGTTAAAACAACACACTTGACGAAAAATCATTGTGGTTTTGATGCGTAGGTAAGAACGGTTCTTACTAGAAGCCCGTAGCAGCCACATAAAACTTGCAACAACAAAGTAGAGGACGTCTAACTTGTTTTTGCAGGGCATGTTGTGATGTGATATGGTCAAGACGTGATGAGTTATACGATATTGTATGAGATGATCATGTTTTGTAAATTATCAGCAATCGGCAGGAGCCTTATGGTTGTCTCTTTATTGTATGAATTGCGAACGCCATGTAATTGCTTTACTTTATCACTATGAGTTAGAGATAGTATTAGAAGCAATAGTTGGCGAGACAACCATGATGCTACGATGAAGATCATGGTGTCAAGCCTGTGACGATGGAGATCATGATGATGCTTTGGAGATGGAGATCAAAAAGCACAAGATGATGATGGCCATACCATGTCACATATTTTGACTGCATGTGATGTTTATCTTATTATGCATCTTATTTTGCTTAGTACGGTGGTAGCATTATAAGATGATCCCTTACAAAATTTCAAGTTACAAGTGTTATCCCTGAGTATGCACCGCTGCGACAGTTCGTCGTGCCGAGACACCACGTGATGATCGGGTGTGATAAGCTCTACATTCACAATGGGTGTAAGACAGTTTTGCACATGCAGAATACTCGGGTTAAACTTGACGTGCCTAGCATGTACAGACATGGCCTCGGAACACTGGAGACCGAAAGGTCGAGCATGAATCATATAGTAGATATGATCAAGATAAGATGTTCACCATTGAAAACTACTCCATCTCACGTGATGATCAGACGTGGTTTAGTTGATTTGGATCACGTGATCATTTAGATGACTTGAGGGATGTCTATCTAAGTGGGAGTTCTTTAGTAATATGAGTAATTGAACTTTAATTTATCATGAACTTAGTCCTGATAGTATTTGCAAATTATGTGTAGATCAATAGCTCGCGTTGTAGCTCCCCTATGTTTTTTATATGTTCCTAGAGAAAACTAAGTTTAAAGATGTTAGTAGCAATGATACAGACTGGGTCCATAACTTGAGGATTGTCCTCATTGCTGCACAGAAGAATTATGTCCTGGAAGCACCGCTAGGTGAAAAGCCCGCTGCAGATGCAACATCGGACGTTATGAACGTCTGGCAGAGCAAAGCTGATGACTACTCGATAGTTTAGTGTGCCATGCTTTACGACTTAGAATCGGGTCTTCAAAGACGTTTTGAATGTCATGGAGCATATGGGATGTTCCAAGAGTTGAAGTTAATATTTCAAGCAGATGCTCAAGTTGAGAGATATGAAGTCTCCAACAAGTTCTATAGCTGCAAGATGGAGGAGAACAGTTCTATCAGTGAACACTTACTCAGAATGTCTGGGTACTACAATCACATGACTCAATTTGGAGTCAAAGTTGATGAAGATAGTGTTATTGACAGAGTTCTTCAATCACTGCCACCAAGCTATAAAGGCTTCGTGATGAACTATAATATGCAAGGGATGCAGAAGACAATTCCCGAGCTCTTTGCTATGCTCAAAGCTGCGGAGGTAGAAATCAAAAAGGAGCATCAAGTGTTGATGGTTAACAAGACCAATGGTTTCAAGGAAAAGGGCAAGGGAAAGAAGGGGAACTTCAAAAAGAATAGCAAGCCAGTTGCTACTCCCGGGAAGAAACCCAAGTCTGGAGTCAATCCTGAAACTGAGTGCTTCTACTGCAAAGGGACTGGTCACTGGAAGCGGAACTGCCCCAAGTACTTGGCGGATAAGAAGGATGGCAAAGTAAACAAAGGTATATTTGATATACACGTTATTGATGTGTAGCTTACTAATGCTCGTAGTAGCACCTAGGTATTTGACACTGATTCGGTTGCTCATATTTGTAACTCGAAACAGGGGCTACGGATTAAACGAAGATTGGCTAAGGATGAGGTGACGATGAGCGTGGGAAATGGTTCCAAAGTCTATGTGATCGCCGTTGGCACGCTACCTCTACATCTACCTCCAGTATTAGTTTTAGACCTAAATAATTGTTATTTGGTGCCAGCGTTGAGCATGAACATTATATCTGGATCTTGTTTGTTGTGATACAGTTATTCATTTAAATCAGAGAATAATGGTTGTCCTATTTATATGAGTAATATCTTTTATGGTCATGCACCCTTAATGAGTGGTCTATTTTTGTCGAATCTCGATCATAGTGATACACATATTCATAATATTGAAGCCAAAAGATGCAAAGTTGATAATGACAATGCAACTTATTTGTGGCACTGCCGTTTAGGTCATATTGGTGTAAAGCGCATGAAGAAACTCCATGCTGATGGACTTTTGGAATCACTTGGTTATGAATCACTTGGTGCTTGCGAACCATGCGTTATGGGCAAGATGACTAAAACTCCGTTCTCCGGAACAACTGAGCAAGCAACTAACTTGTTGGAAATCATACATACTGATGTATGCGGTCCAATGAGTGTTGAGGGTCGCGGCGTGTATCGTTATTTTCTGACCTTCACAGATGATTTGAGCAGATATGGGTATATCTACTTGATGAAACACAAGTCTGAAACATTTGAAAAGTTCAACGAATTTCACAGTGAAGTAGAAAATCATCGTAACAAGAAAATAAAGTTTCTACGATCTAATCGTGGAGGCGAATATTTGAGTTATGAGTTTGGTCTTCATTTGAAACAATGTGGAATAATTTCACAACTACGCCACCTGGAACACCACATCGTAATGGTGTGTCCGAACGTCGTAACCGTACTTTATTAGATATGGTGTGATCTATGATGTCTCTTACCGATTTACCACTATTGTTTTGGGATTATGCTTTAGAGACTGCTGCATTCACGTTAAATAGGGCGCCATCTAAATCCGTTGAGACGACACCTTATGAACTGTGGTTTGGCAAGAAACCCAAATTGTCGTTTCTTAAAGTTTGGGGCTGCGATGCTTATGTGAAAAAGCTTCAACCTGATAAGCTCGAACCCAAATGTGTACGACCAAGATCAGGGACTCACTGGAAGATATCACAACACAACTCTGGGCACAAACTAAAAATAATACAAGCTTTATATTACAAGCCAGGGGCCTCGAGGGCTCGAATACATAAGCTCGAATACACAAGAGTTAGCGGAAGCAATAATATCTGAGTACAGACATAAGTTAAACAAGTTTGCCTTAAGAAGGCTAGCACAAAAACAACACGATCAAAAAGGCAAGGCCTCCTGCCTGGGACCTCCTAACTACTCCTGGTCGTCAGCTGTCTCCATGAGGTAGTAGGCTCCGTCGGGGTAGTAGCAGTCGTCAAGGGTGGCTTCTGGCTCCTGGACTCCACCATCTGGTTTCATCAACCAGCAAGAAGAAAGAAGGGGGAAAAGGGGGAGCAAAGCAACCGTGAGTACTCATCCAAAGTACTCGCAAGCAAGGATCTACAATACATATGCATCGGTATCAATGAAAAGGGTAGTATCTGTGGACTAAGCTGTAGAATGCCAGAATAAGAGGGGGAGAAGCTAGTCCTATCGAAGACTAGCATCTTCTGGAAACCACCGTCTTGCAGCAACAAGGGGGAGTAGAGTAGTATATCATAAGTCATATTTATGTTGTTGTTCCAACGCTCCAGGATCCTTTCTCGACTCCCGAAGCAACATATCCAAACAATGCCTCAGCATCTAGTTCTAGTTGTAGCGATCGGGATACAACTCCAAGTGTCCGTTACCGGATAGGCTATCGATAGATGTTTTCTTCCCTGCAGGGGTGCACCAACTTACCCATCACGCTTGCTTAACTCCAGCCGGACACACGATCAGGTCATGCCCACCCTCGGCCAAACAATACGCCGCAACCCGACCTAGACTTAATAGAGAGGTCATGCACGCCGGACTAAACCCTATGCCCCCAGGGGTCATGGGACAATCGCCCCGGGAACTCCTGCACGTTGCGTGGGCGGCCGGTGAGCAGACCTAGCAACCACCTTTAAAAAGGTAGGAGCCTAACCAGTCCAACCCGGCGCGCGCCGCTCAGTCGCAATGACGTCTGTTAAGCTTCGGCTGATGCATACGACGCAGAACGCCCATACTATGCCCACGTGATGGTTAGCGCTATCAGGCCAGAGGCCCCTTGGATCAAACATCCAAACCGTTTAGTGTCTTGGGAACGCGCGGTAACGAGTAGAGACTCACAAAAATGTGACCCCATCACCCCGTCTCGAGAACTTGCGGCAAGGGCGAGTGCCTGGCCACGCCTCGTATTTATCTCGCGGGCACCTTCCAGGTCAACCTGACTACACATCACTCGCAATTAAGCTCGCGCGGGTACCCCTCAGGGTCGACCCGTCTTTAGTAACCAGGTTCAGTGTAAAGTCATAGTAACCATAGTAACTGTGTGTCTAACACCAAAGGGAAAACCTGAGGAAATCACCTTCGATGGAATTCCACCTGATGTTTATCATCAAGGTGAACGAAAGAGGAGTCATCCTCGAGGTCCACTCTTGAGGAGTTGCATGACAGTGTCGTTATCGGGAGTGGAGAAAGAGGAATCACCCTCGATGACCACAACCGATGAACTAACCTACAAGGTTAACATCAGAAGTGCTGATGAGGTCTCATCCTCGGCACTCGATAGTAACCCAGTAGTGTCGAGCAACTAAGGGGAAAGTGATGTGCGGTGCCGGGTCCTGGTCTCCGATCCCATTGACCGGGTCTTGTGATAATCCAGCGAGGCAATCGGGACAAGGTAGGGGGATCACTGGTGGATCTCTAACCAGTCTATACTAAGCAGTTTAGTATAAACATGTAAGGTATGAAAGCAGGTATCAACAACAGGCTATGCCTCGGAATAGGATCATGCAAAAAGTAGTAGCAGTTCTAATGCAAGCATAAGAGAGAAGAGAGTGGGCGATATCGGAATGATCAAGGGGGGTTGGCTTGCCTGGTTGCTCTGGCAAGAAGGAGGGGTCGTCGTCGATGCAGTCGATCACCAAGGTAGCATCAGTCTCACGGTCTACCGGAGAGAAGAGGGGGAATAAACAATAAATACAAAGCATACAGATGCAATAGAGAAGCAAGACATGTCAACACGCAGTGCTAGGGTGCTCTAACGCGGTGTTACACGGTACCGGCGAAGGGGAATAACATCCGGGAACGTATCCACGGTGTTTCATGTTTTCGGACACATGAATCGGAGGGGGAAAGTTGCATGTTCGGTATGATAGAGATGTGTGGCGGACGAACGGACCGTGTATTCGGATTCGTCTCGTCGTTCTGAGCAATTTTCATATATAAAACCTTTTCATCCGAGTTAAGGATTAATTTATATGATTTTCCAAAGTTTTAAACAATCTAAGGATTTTCTTGTATCTAAAAAAGAATCTTTAGTATTAAAATAACAGAAAGACCCTTTGTACCCACTAAGATCTAGCCCTAGTGGATGACAAGTGGGGTCCAGGGATGAACTGTTGACCAGTCAAAGGTCAAGTCAGCATTCAACTGAGTTGACTGTTGGCTTGGTCAAACTGACCTGCGGGGCCCAGTTGTCATTGAGACAAGTGTTAAAAGAAAAGTTAATTTAGATTAGTTAATTGCAGGGCCCATCTGTCATAGTGGTTTAGAGAGAGGAGGGGTTAGTGTTAAGTGGGGGATTAGCCCCCACTAATTAGCCGGCCATTAGGGGCGAGCGTGCACCCACGCACGACCACAACGGAGGCCCTGGGCGCAGCCGTCGCGACCTGGGCGAGGCCAGCAGGTGCTGGTGTGCACACGCGCACGCAGATAGGGGCCGACCACGGTGTGGCCGGCAGGCGCGGCGGTGTGGAGGCTGCGGAGCTGAGGTAGCAGCGAGCGCGGACAGAGGTGAGTGAGGCGAGCGGCGGCGGCGGCGGCGCGAAGCAGGATGCGAGGAGCGGGTGGCTGTGGGGGCGCAGGCGCGCGCATCCATCTGCGATGGGGGCGCGCGCTGGGGCGGCCTGACCTGGCCAGAACGACGACGGCTGTGCACGCATGCGTCAAGTGCGGCATCAGGCGACGAGCGCACTTCTCCTCAGGCGCGGCGGCTTCGGGCGCGGTTGCTAGCACGCGTACACGGATGAGAATGGGCAGAGGTGTGGCTATAAGCCGCTGAGCACAAGAGCGCAGCCAGGAGCGGTCGAGTGCGTGTGGATGCAGAACTCCGGCCATGGCGGGGACAAGTGGGCGCGAGTCTAAGGCGCCGAATCGAAGAGGGGAAACAAGGGGACCAGGGGAGATGCTCACCGCGAGCACGAAGGCGAGGTTGGGGAGGTCGGGCGTGGACCGGAGAGACGGCGGTGACGACGAGATTGCGGCGGTCCGACGAAGAAGACGATGATGTTGTCTACGTAGCTCCCCTCCTTGCTCCAATGCCCGGAACAGACGAAGCCGAGCGCGACGAACCTCCTGGATGTCTTCCCGCACGTTGGTGTCGACGGTGGCCGCGGTAATGACAACGAGTTAGAAGTGACCATGAATTTTCCGAGGTCGATTTCGAGCCACGGAGGAAGGGAGACGAAAGGGGATCAAGAGGGGCTGAACGAGATGGGGGCTAGGGTTGCTGTGGACGTAAATGTAGGACGTGGGTGGTGACGTGGAGGCCATCCACGGCCATGGCCGTCGTGGATGTGCGCCACGCACATCTTCTGCCTCCCCTGTAGCTGGAGGTAAGGGAAAGGCCGGTGGTGGGCTGGGCTACGTGCACTGTAGCCACTTATGGCCAATTAGCATAGTAGGTCTTTGGTATCTTTCTTTTTCTGTAATCTATTTTCTCTCAGCTTTGTATTTCCCTTTAGTGCCAAACGAATTTTGTTAAATGTGGAACTTGTTGAATAATCTAGACACAACATTGTGGTGTTGCCTAAAAAGTTTTAGGGCCAAAGGAATTGTTCAAGCATTTTTAGAAATTGAAAAGGTCGTTTAAAATGATGTCGGATCACTTTATAAATTTCCTAGGATTTATTAGTAAGTCAGTTGAAGTTGTTTTCAACATGACAATGATCAGGGGAATTTTATAGGATCATTCGAACATTTTAGTTTTCATGTTTGACAAAATTGGAATTTTTACTTTAAACTCGATTTTGAATTGAACCAGTTTCGAACCTAAGCGAGTTTAGTAACAGTAATCGTGGTGATGTGGCATCATTACCAGAGGGTTACTATAGCTTAATTACCCGGGCGTTACAAATCTACTCCACTACAAGAAATCTCGTCCCGAGATTTAGGAGGTAGAGTAAGGGGAGAAAGACTCGGGAAGGACGGAGCTCAACACAAGATAGGTTCCTGGGGACTATCTCAGTGAACGTGGCACTCAAGTTGAAATTCAAGAAAGCAATCGAGAGCAAAGTAATGAGGTGCAATTAGAAGCTTCAACCGGGTAGGCAATCGTTTGATGCCTGAAGTAGAGTGTGAAGGGGGTTCAGAGCAATGGGAATAAGTATTGTGTCTAATACCAGAATTGATGATCTCTCGGTAGGTGGCTCGTGAATCACAAGCGAAGCCAAGCATGAGGAATAATTTTGGAAAATAGGGATGTACAGGAGAGTCAGGTTTCGATACTGAGGAACTGTGGGTTATGGGCCCACCATGTGGGTTAAAAGTAGGCAGGGCGATGATAGCAAGGCATGTGAGAGCATAGTCTGTCAGTTATGTTGGAAACAACGTTGGTACCAAGGGCGAGGGACGAAGAGAACCATTTTCCTGCTCGTAGAAACGAGGCGGACCAATAGGCAAAGTTCTCGTCCACCGGTGGTTACCGGAATGTTATCAACAATAGTAATAGGATCTTACTGACAGAGTTGTACACCAAGGTGTTTACATAAGCAGAAATTTATTACTGCTTAGATTATATGTAGATCAAAGAAAGGTTAAGCAAACAAATGGAAAGGAAAATGTGTTTAAACACAATGAATAGAAGTAAATCATCCCCAAGATTAAGCAGGGCATGATATACGCATCAGGAGATCAAAGTCATGACCATATAGATAAAAGGGGTAAGAAGAATTATGATATTTACCCACACAACGATGTTGGATAGTTGATCAAGAAACATTTAGCATTGCGCTTAGGATGTTCTTGTGGATCTTCGGAGTAACATAGACATGCTTCGAGATAGCACCGGCATGATCATTGGGTAAAGACCCGATTTTTGAATACACAAAGGATCCATCAGGAACAACTTATAGAATAAGTCTTACATTTTCAGCAAGGAAAAGATGAGGATGTGGCCGACGGGCTCAGCAACAATTCATAGAGGGGAAAGGATGGTATTTGCCATCACGAATTCGATTTACAACTTGGAAGAAGGCAAATCATTGTTGATGATGATCACGACACATTTGTCGAGAGATTTCATTAAGATGTAATCGATCGGCGATGACATCAAGTCAAATGAATGATGGAGCGAAAGGTTATTGAAACCACTAGTACAATACAAACTTGAAATCAAGCTAATTGTTCAAGGCGAAATGATCTGCCGAGGAAGATCGGCGTAAGCTTAGCTCATTGTCGAAATTGTGCTCCGGGAAGAAGGACCGGGTAGCACAGTTAAAAGATGCACGATATGAGATTTCCTATCAGGCTAGATATGACTTGAAGAATTAATAAACTCATAAGCAATGGAGATTACTTAGAGTTATTCAATCAGAGTGCGGAATTGATTCATTTATCGGTGTCCTTGATTGTCTAACAACTCAAAACCTGAGGGAAATTAAAATCAGTGAGAAGCAATACTTGAAGAACTCATAAGAAAAAAATATATGGTTGTGTCATTATCGAGATACCACGGGGTAATACTCGAAGGTTGATGATAATAGAGGTTGGACAGGTGCCTTGACCTGCAGAGGTCAAGTGGTTTAACTTGTCCGAGAAATGGTATTTAAAGGAGAGCATGGTCGGAACCACGATTGCAAAAGGCCAGATCCCTGATATAAGATGAACTTATATCAAGGGGATAATTAATTTTAAGAGAAGTCTTAATGATAAGATTTACATTGTGTCCATGGGCATGAACAGAAAGTTCATGGTTGACTCCCACTTCTTCAATGCATAAGCTTTCATTCACTGCTCTATTAAAAATGAATTGATTGCGAAGACTTGCCTGGAGAATTACCAGAGGAGTATGAACCTTGGAAAACTTCCGGGTTCACACAGATTAAGGAAGGCATAAGTTCAACCCATCAGGGCATCTTAGAAACCTATACCACAAGCTTCGAGAGTAATTATCACCAGCTTGAAAACAGGCATGGTAGTCAAAGTAGAGGATACCGTTTACCAAAGGCCTTGTGTATCAGGGAAAGAACTTCACGAGGTTTTTTTTTTGTATACGAAGGACACTGTCGGATGATAATTCAACAAAGGACCGGACAGTCCAAAAGGGAGATGATGTGAGCATCGGCACACAACCAGAGGAAGAAACAATGCAATGCATTGGATTACAGAAACAACTGACTAATTCAAGGCTCAAATGCGAAGGAATTATGATTTCCAATTCAAGGGATCAGAAGCTAACGCTCTCATAAAGGACGGATAAGTTGAATAGACTGATTGATACAATTGACGACAATTTGATTGGTCGGGAACCAGCTCATGTTCAAAATGACATCTGCGCCGGAAGGATGAATTCTAGGATCCAGGATTGCGAGCATTCACAACATGTTTAATTGACGGACTCAAAAATGATATTAACAAAGGATGTCAATAAGATTACTAGACTTATGGGATTAACCATAATGTAAGCAAGCAAGAATTTCAAGAGCAATAGGCGGCTCAGGATTTTCCGAAGGTCGAATGATATTTCAGTGACTTGCGAAACACATGAATGGGGGATGAGCGGATACTCGGAAAATGCGAGGAATTATCCATAAGGGTATTCATGTGGCAATGAACTGCAAAGCAGTGTCACAATCGATATACGGAATATAGGAAGATGTTTCGGGGTACCTTGTAATAACAAGAGCAATTGGGAATAATTGTAAGAGCGACAGGTGTAAGTATTAATCCATAGGGATATCTCGGTGGTAGGAAATTGCGAAAGCACTGGGCACAAAGTTTCAAGAGAACATTGGAGAGTATCTTCTGAGTCTTCTGGTGCAGCAGGCGATCATCTGGAATGAGGGGCTCTCCGGGAGAAAGTATTTTCGAGAACCTGAAGTTAGATTTTAGCAAAATCATTTAACCCGAATAGAAGAGAGATCAGAGTCCCAGAGTAAAGACGGGGAATAAAAGATCCTAATACCACCCAATGGCGACATGGGCCCGTAAGCCACACAACCATGTTAGTACAATGGTTTTCAAAGACTAGACTCAACTTCGACCAAGGAGTTGGAAAGGGGGATTCCTACAGGCAATCGGCTCTGATACCAACTTGTGACGCCCCCGATTTGACCGTACACTAATCATGCACGCAAATGTGTACGACCAAGATCAGGGACTCACTGGAAGATATCACAACACAACTCTAGACACAAATTAAAAATAATACAAGTTTTATATTACAAGCCAGGGGCCTCAACGGCTCGAATACATAAGCTCGAATACACAAGAGTTAGCGGAAGCAATAATATCCGAGTACAGACATAAGTTAAACAAGTTTGCCTTAAGAAGGCTAGCACAAAAACAACACGATCAAAAAGGCGAGGCCTCCTGCCTGGGACCTCCTAAGTACTCCTGGTCGTCAGCTGTCTCCGTGAGGTAGTAGGCTCCGTCGGGGTAGTAGCAGTCGTCAAGGGTGGCTTCTGGCTCCTGGACTCCACCATCTGGTTGCATCAACCAGCAAGAAGAAAGAAGGGGGAAAAGGGGGAGCAAAGCAACCGTGAGTACTCATCCAAAGTACTCGCGAGCAAGGATCTACACTACATATGCATTGGTATCAATGAAAAGGGTAGTATCTGTGGACTAAGCCAGAATAAGAGGGGGAGAAGCTAGTCCTATTGAAGACTAGCATCTTCTGGAAACCACCGTCTTGCAGCAACAAGGGGGACTAGAGTAGTATATCATAAGTCATATTTATGTTGTTGTTCCAATGCTCGGGGATCCTTTCTCGACTCCCGAAGCAACATATCCAAACAATGCCTCGGCATCTAGTTCTAGTTGTAGCGACCGGGATACAACTCCAAGTGTCCGTTACCGTAGGACAGGCTATCGATAGATGTTTTCTTCCCTGCAGGGGTGCACCAACTTACCCATCACGCTTGCTTAACTCCGGCCGGACACACCATCAGGTCATGCCCGCCCTCGGCCAAACAATACGCCGCAACCCGACCTAGACTTAATAGAGAGGTCATGCACGCCGGACTAAACCCTATGCCCCTAGGGGTCATGGGCCAATCGCCCCGGGAACTCCTGCACGTTGCGTGGGCGGCCAGTGAGCAGACCTAGCAACCACCTTTAAAAAGGTAGGAGCCTAACCAGTCCAACCCGGCGCATGCCGCTTAGTCGCAATGACGTCTGTTAAGCTTCGGCTGATGCATACGATGCAGAATGCCCATACTATGCCCACGTGATGGTTAGCGCTATCAGGCCAGAGGACCCTTGGATCAAACATCCAAACCGTTTAGTGTCTTGGGAACGCGCGGTAACGAGCAGAGACTCACGAAAATGTGACCCCATCGCCCCGTCTCGAGAACTTGCGGCAAGGGCGAGTGCCCGGCCACGCCTCGTATTTATCTCGCGGGCACCTTCCAGGTCAACCCGACTACACATCACTCGCAATTAAGCTCGCGCGGGTACCCCTCAGGGTCGACCCGTCTTTAGTAACAAGTTTCAGTGTAAAGTCATAGTAACCATAGTAACCGTGTGTCTAACACCAAAGGGAAAACCTGAGGAAATCTCCCTCGATGGAATTCCACGTGATGTTTATCATCAAGGTGAACGAAAGTGGAGTCACCCTCGAGGTCCACTCTTGAGGAGTTGCATGACAGTGTCGTTATCGGGAGTGGAGAAAGAGGAATCACCCTCGATGACCACAACCGATGAACTAACCTACAAGGTTAACATCAGAAGTGCTGATGAGGTCTCACCCTCGGCACTCGATAGTAACCCAGTAGTGTCGAGCAACTAAGGGGAAAGTGATGTGCGGTGCCGGGTCCTGGTCTTCGATCCCGTTGATCGAGTCTTCTGATAATCCAACGAGGCAATCGGGACAAGGTAGGGGGGTCACTGGTGGATCTCTAACCAGCCTATACTAAGCAGTTTAGTATAAACATGTAAGGTATGAAAGCAGGTATCAACAACAGGCTATGCCTCGGAATAGGATCATACAAAAAGCAGTAGCAGTTCTAATGCAAGCATAAGAGAGAAGAGAGTGGGCGATATCGGAATGATCAAGGGGGGTTGGCTTGCCTGGTTGCTCTGGCAAGAAGGAGGGGTCATCGTCGATGCAGTCGATCACCGAGGTAGCATCAGTCTCGCGGTCTACCGGAGAGAAGAGGGGGAAGAAACAATAAATACAAAGCATACAGATGCAATAGAGAAGCAAGACATGTCAACACGCAGTGCTAGGGTGCTCTAACGCGGTGCTACACGGTACCGACGAAGGGGAATAACATCCGGGAACGTATCCACGGTGTTTCGTGTTTTCGGACAAATGAATCGGAGGGGGAAAGTTGCATGTTCGGTATGATAGAGATGTGTGGCGGACAAACGGACCATGTATCCGGATTCGTCTCGTCGTTCTGAGCAATTTTCATATATAAAACTTTTTCATCCGAGTTAAGGATTAATTTATATGATTTTCCGAAGTTTTAAACAATCTAAGGATTTTCTTGTATCTAAAAAAAATCTTTAGTATTAAAATAACAGAAAGACCCTTTGTACCCACTAAGATCTAGACCTAGTGGATGACAAGTGGGGTCCAAGGATGAACTGTTGACCAGTCAAAGGTCCAGTCAGCAGTCAACTGAGTTGACTGTTGGCTTGGTCAAACTGACCTGCGGGGCCTAGTTGTCATTGAGACAAGTGTTAAAAGAAAAGTTAATTTAGATTAGTTAATTGCAGGGCCCATCTGTCATAGTGGTTTAGAGAGAGGGGGGTTAGTGTTAAGTGGGGGATTAGCCCCCACTAATTAGCCGGCCATTAGGGGCGGGCGTGCACCCACGCACGACCACAACGGAGGCCCTGGGCGTAGCCGTCGCGACCTGGGCGAGGCCAGCAGGTGCAAGCGTGCACGCACGCACGCAGATAGGGGCCGGCCACGGTGCGGCCGGCAGGCGCGGCGGTGCGGAGGCGGCGGAGCTGAGGTAGCAGCGAGCGTGGTGGGGCAAGGTGCAGGGGAGCGGCAGCAGAGGTGAGCGAGGCGAGCGGCGGCGGCGGCGCGAAGCAGGATGCGAGGAGCGGGTGGCTGTGGGGGCGCAGGCGCGCGCATCCATCTGCGACAGGGGCGCGGCTGGGGCGGCCTGACCTGGCCGGAACGACGACGGCTGTGCACGCAGGCGTCAAGTGCGGCATCAGGCGACGAGCGCACTTCTCCTCGGGCGCGGCGGCTTCGGGCGCGGTTGCTAGCACGCGTACACGGATGAGAATGGGCAGAGGTGTGGCTATAAGCCGCTGAGCACAAGGGCGCAGCCAGGGGCGATCGAGTCGTGTGGATGCAGAACTCCGGCCATGGCGGGGACAAGTGGGCATGGGTCTAAGGCGCCAAATCGAAGAGGGGAAACAAGGGGACCGGGGGCGATGCTCACCGTGAACACGAAGGCGAGGTTGGGGAGGCCAGGCGTGGACCGGAGAGACGGCGGTGACGACGAGATTGCGGCGGTCCATCGAAGAAGAAGACGATGATGCTGTCTACGCTGCTCCCCTCCTTGCTCCAATGCCCGGAACGGACTAAGCCGAGCGCGACGAACCTCCTGGACGTCTTCCCGCACGTTGGCGTCGACGGCGGCCGCGGTAATGACAACGAGTTAGCAGTGACCATGAATTTTCCGAGCTCGATTTTGAGCCACGGAGGAAGGAAGACGAAAGGGGATCAAGAGGGGCTGAACGAGATGGGGGCTAGGGTTGCTGTGGACGTAAATATAGGACGTGGGTGGCGATGTGGAGGCCATCCACGACCATGGCCGTCGTGGATGTGCGCCACGCACATCTTCTGCCTCCCCTGTAGTTGGAGGTAAGGGAAAGGCCGGTGGTGGGCTGGGCTACGTGCACTGTAGCCACTTATGGCCCATTAGCATAGTAGGTCTTTGGTATCTTTCTTTTTCTGTAATCTATTTTCTCTCAGCTTTGTATTTCCCTTTAGTGCCAAACGAATTTTGTTAAATGTGGAACTTGTTGAATAATCCAGACACAACATTGTGGTGTTGCCTAAAAAGTTTCAGGGCCAAAGGAATTGTTCAAGCATTTTTAGAAATTGAAAAGGTCATTTAAAATGATGTCGGATCACTTTATAAATTTCCTAGGATTTTATTAGTAAGTCAGTTGAAGTTGTTTTCAACACGACAATGATCAGGGGAATTTTATAGGATCATTCGAACATTTTAGTTTTCATGTTTGACAAAATTGGAATTTTTACTTTTAACCCGATTTTGAATTGAACCAGTTTCGAACCTAAGTGAGTTTAGTAACAGTAATCATGGTGACATGGCATCATTACCAGAGGGTTACTGTAGCTTGATTACCCGGGCGTTACAGCTGGATCACCCTTTTCTCTTCGAGGGAATACAACGCAAGCTCGAGAAGTAGTAGTATGTTCTGCACCAGAGTGGTACGAAAATCCTGTTCTGGAAGTCATGTTACTAGACCATGATGAACCTATGAACTATGAGGAAGTGATGATGAGCCCAGATTCCGCAGAATGGCTTGAGGCCATGAAATCTGAGATGGGATCCATGTATGAGAACAAAGTGTGGACTTTGATTGACTTGCCCGATGATCGGCAAGCCATTGAAAATAAATGGATCTTTAAGAGGAAGACTGACGCAGATGGTAATGTTATTGTCTACAAATCTCGACTTGTTACGAAAGGTTTTCGACAAGTTCAAGGAGTTGACTACGATGAGACTTTCTCACCCCTAGTGATGCTTAAGTCTGTCCGAATCATGTTAGCAATTGCTGCATTTTATGATTATGAAATCTGGCAAATGGATGTCAAAACTGCATTCCTTAATGGATATCTCAAAGAAGAGTTGTATATGATGCAACTAGAAGGTTTTCTCGATCCTAAAGGTGCTAACAAAGTGTGCAAAGCTCCAACGATCCATCTATGGACTGGTGCAAGCATCTCGGAGTTGGAATATACACTTTGATGAGGTGATCAAAGCATATGGTTTTATACAGACTTTTGGAGAAGTATGTATTTACAAGAAAGTGAGTGGAAGCTCTGTAGCATTTCTGATATTATATGTGGATGACATATTATTGATTGGAAATGATGCAGAATTTCTGGATAGCATAAAAGGATACTTGAATAAGAATTTTTCAATGAAAGACCTCGGTGAAGCTGCTTATATATTGGGCATCAAGATCTATAGAGATAGATCAAGACGCTTAATTGGACTTTCCCAAAGCACATACCTTGATAAAGTTTTGAAGAAGTTCAAAATGGATCAGTCAAAAAGGGTTCTTGCGTGTGTTACAAGGTGTGAAGTTGAGTCGAACTCAATGCCCGACCACTGCAGAAGATAGAGAGAAAATGAAAGTCATTCCCTATGCTTCAGCCATAGGTTCTATCATGTATGCAATGCTGTGTAACAGACCTCATGTGTGTCTTGCTATAAGTCTAGCAGGGAGGTACCAAAGTAATCCAGGAGTGGATCACTGGACAACTATCAAAAACATCCTGAAATACCTGAAAAGTACGAAGGATATGTTTCTCGTTTATGGAGGTGACAAAGAGCTCGTCGTAAACGGTTACATCGATGCAATCTTTGACACTGATCCTGATGACTCTAAGTCACAAACCGAATTCGTATTTTTGTTGAACGGTGGAGCAATCAGTTGGTGCAGTTCCAAGCAGAGCGTCGTGGCGGGATCTACGTGTGAAGCGGAGTACATAGCTACTTCAGAAGCAACAAATGAAGGAGTCTGGATGAAGGACTTCATATCCGATCTAGGTGTAATACCTAGTGCATCGGGTCCAATGAAAATCTTTTGTGACAACACTGGAGCAATAGCCTTGGCGAAGGAATCTAGGTTTCACAAGAGAACCAAGCACATCAAGAGACGCTTCAACTCCATCCACGATCAAGTCAAGGAAGGAGACATAGAGATTTGCAAAATACATATGGATCTAAATGTCACAGACCCGTTGACTAAGCCTCTTCCACGAGCAAAACATGATCAACACCAAGACTCCATGGGTGTTAGAATCATTACTATGTAATCCAGATTATTGACTCTAGTGCAAGTGGGAGACTGAAGGAAATATGCCCTAGAGGCAATAATAAATTTTTTATTTATATTTCCTTATATATCATGATAAATGTCTTTTATCATGCTAGAGTTGTATTAACCAGAAACTTGATACATGTGTGAATACATAGACAAAACAGAGTGTCCCTAGCATGCCTCTACTTGACTAGCTCGTTAATCAAAGATGGTTGAGTTTCCTAACCATAGACATGTGTTGTCATTTGATCAACGGGGTCACATCATTAGGATATTGATGTGATGGACAAGACCCATTCGTTAGCTTAGCATAATGATCATTTAGTTTTATTGCTATTGCTTTCTTCATGACTTATACATAGTTCCTCTGACTATGAGATTATGCAACTCCTGAATATCGGAAGAACACCTTGTGTGCTATCAAACATCACAACGTAA
The DNA here is from genome assembly GCA_902687465.1 of Secale cereale. Taxonomy (NCBI): domain Eukaryota; kingdom Viridiplantae; phylum Streptophyta; class Magnoliopsida; order Poales; family Poaceae; genus Secale; species Secale cereale. The sequence continues at coordinate 653,114,180 of LR738711.1, forward strand.
CTGGGTGATTATAAAGATGCCCTACAGGTGTTTCTGTAAGTGTTTGTGGTGTTGTCATAGATCAAGAATTGGATTTGTCACTCCAAATGTCAGAGAGGTATCTCTGGGCCCTCTCGGTAATACACATCATAATAAGACTTCCAAGCAAATGATTAATGAGTTAGTCATGAGATGATGTATTACGGAACGAGTAAAGAGACTTGCTGGTAACGTGATTGAACTAGGTATGATGATACTGACGATCGAATCTCGGGCAAGTACATACCGATGACAAAGGGAACAACGTATGTTGTTATTAAGTTTGACCGATAAAGATCTTCGTAGAATATGTAGGAGCCAATATGAGCGTCCAGGTTCCGCTATTGGTTACTTACCGGAGATGTGTCTCGGTCATGTCTACATAGTTCTCGAACCCGCAGGGTCCGCACGCTTAACATTCGATGACGATTTGTATTATGAGTTATGTGTTTTTGATGACCGAAGATTGTTCGAAGTCCCGGATGAGATCACGGACATGATGAGGAGTCTCGAAATGGTCGAGACATAAAGAATGATATATTGGACGATGTTATTCGGACACCGGATGAGTTTCGGGGGTCACCGGATAAATATCGGAGTGTCCGGGGGTTATCGGGACCCCCGGGGGAACTAATGGGCCAACATGGGCCTTGAGAGAGAGAGAGAGAGAAGGGGCCTCTATGGCTGGCCACACGCCCCCCTTGAGGAGTACGAATTGGACTAGGAGGGGGCGGCGCCCCCCTCTTTCCCTCTCCCTCTCTCTCTCCTTCCCCCTCCCCCCCTTGTAGGAATCCTACTTGGCGGGCACCCTATGAGGGCCGGCCGGCCTCCCCCTTGCTCCTTTATATATTTAAGTGCATCTAGTGCCCCTTAGTGATTTTGGTGTATTGAAGACTTATAGGTTAAGGGACTAATGTGTTTATGAGTGTACACAGGTCTATAAGTCTATGAGGAGTTTGATATTTACAAAGAAAGTCGACCCCTAAAAATGAAGTTCTTCGACTGAAGACTTTGTACTTCTGAAGACTTTCTGAAGACTTTGAAAGTGAAGAAATTGGTGTGACCTTGAAGACTTGGTATTCATTTGTGGAACATGAAGCGGGAAGACTTTTGTTTTCATAGTTTCATTTTCTCTTTCTTGAGTCATAGGAAACACCGTACTGTTAAAGGGGGTCAAGGAAATACTAAGGAAAATTTTCCATGTGATGCTCAACTTAAAATCCTACACCTACCAATCCCTTCGAGTGAATCCATTGGAAATCTCATACAGTTCAGTCATATTCTTCAGTGACAGAGACAAAGTTCTTCTGGTCTCTGAGGAATTTGTTTTGACTGAGGAGTTAGGAATTCGCCAGTGCGAATTGCCTACACAGTGAGGAACATGATAGCCCTGAGGAATTTGATACTCAAATTTCCAACCGTTGCTGTGTTACGCACCAGCTGTCCCAAAATATCTACCTACCTAACGGTCATATCATTAAAGGGCATTTATGTCTTATCATGTCGGGCTGCTCCCTAGGCTATAAATAGCCGCCCCCTACAACCACTAGCTGGTTGGCTGCTCCGAGAGAAACTGACACTTGTCATAAGAGCAACCCATCCTCCGAGGACTTTGAGCGAAAATCATCAAGTGAGGAAAAACCAAAACCAAACCCAAACCCCTACAAACCCAAAAGTGATTGAGCATCACTGAAGAGATTGATCCTGCGTGGATCCGACACTTGTTACCTTTGAAGACTGTGCTTCTTCCAGACGGTTAGGCGTCATGGTCTAGAGCATCCAAGAGGAATTGTGGATCGCCGAGTGACCGAGTCCGTGAAGGTTTGGAAGTCACTTGAAGACTTACCACGAGTGATTGGGCGAGTCTGTGTGACCTTAGCTCAAGGGGAATACGGTGAGGACTTGGTGTCTTGGACTGTGTGTCCAGGACTGGGTGTCCGAGACTGTGTGTCCTCAGGTTTAAATACCTAGCCGCCCTAACCAGATGTACAACTGAGACAACAGTTGGAACTGGGCTAACAAATCATTGTCTTCACCAAGCTTACTAGTTCTATTTCCTCAACTCTTTCATTTCCTCATATCTGTGTTGTGTGCTTGTTCATATCTGTTTGAAGACTTTGACTGAAAACTTTCTCAATTTCCTCAGTTCAATTTCTTCAATCTATTTGTCTTCATCTTGTGTTATCATGTGATTATGCTTTATGTACTCTGTGTTTGTCTTCATTTCTTCATGATGACCATGCGTGTATTCTGTTATGTTTACTTCTGAGTACTTATTCCGCTGCAAGTAGTTCTTCGCTAAGGAATTTCCTCACCCGCAAATTCCTCACTGAAGAATTCATAAAAATCGCCTATTCACCCCCCTCTAGTCGATATAACACACTTTCAATTGGTAACAGAGCAAGGTACTCCCTTGTTCTGTGTGATTTTGGTTTAACCGCCTGGTGTTTTAGTTATGTCGACCACAGGAATGAAGACTGTGTCTTGCCCCATCTTTGACGGTCACGAGTATCCCAAGTGGAAGGCCATGATGAAGAAGCGTCTCATGTCGATGAACAGTGATTTGTGGACCGTCACTGAGATTGGTCTTACCGATCTGTGCAAGATGGCAGAAGCTGATGACATTCACAAGTTCACCCTCCTCAACCTCACAGCGAAGGACGTCATCTGCTCCTGTCTGTCTCAAAATCAGTTCAGGAACATCATGCATCTCGATCATGCGAAGCTTATCTGGGACCGTCTCTCTGAGGTCTATGAAGGTCATCGAACTCGTGATGATCCCTGGTTTGAGGATTTCAAAGAATCTCTTAAGACGATGACTTTCGATCCAGAATCATCATCCTCTACACCAAGTCTTATGGCAAAAGGTGCCAAGGTAATTGAATGCTACCTATCTGAGTCTAGTAATGATGAATCTGGTGATGAATTTGGACCCAACTATGTGAAACTTGCTTCCCTTGCCACTAAACAACAAAAAGCTTTGGAAAAAGCTTATAATATGCTTAATGAAAGCAATGATATGTTGGCTGAAGAAATGGATCAATCTAAAATCTTGACTGAAAATCTTCAGAGACTTCAGTCCAAGTATGATAACCTTCAAGGTCATCATAACACTCTCTTATCTGATCATGAGAAGCTTTCTTATGAATTTCTTCAAAGAAAGCAAGATCTTGAAAAGTTAAGAGTGAGTTATGAAGATCTTCAGAAGGAGCGCGATTCATTACTTGCTCAGCAAATCAGCGCTTCTGAGGAAGAATTCATTCCTCCATGCTTGCAATGCATTGAATGTGAAACTGCTAATTCTTCACCTGAATGTTCAAATGCTACAAATTCTTTAACTGCCTCTGCTATCACTAATTCCTCATCCGAGGACATTGCTAGTATCACTAACAATGCAGGGCTGAAGGAATTGTACATGACAGGCATGTACAAAAGCCTCAAAGGGCATCAGACTATTTGTGATGTGCTTAAAAAGTAGATCCTCAATAGGAACCCTAGGAAAGAGGGAATTGCCTTTGAGAGGAAACTTAATGCTGATGGTTCATATTGGAAGCCTGAGCAGTACCCCAAAACCTCATGGGTTGCTGCAAACGGACCTCCAATTGATCCATCCAATTTATCTGGCTTTACATGTGAATCTCCTCATTCTTCTGATGAGTCATTTGACTCCAACTATAAACTATTCAAAAATCAGAATGGTGAAGTATTTGCTAGATATGTTGGAACTAACTACATGAATGGTCCCCTTATGAAGAAAATCTGGGTCCCTAAGAGGCACCTTAAAAATCTTCAAGTGAATGTCCTCATGACACCTCGTGTGAGGAATAGGAACCCCAGATCCAATTCTTCATATGGATCAAAATCTTCAGATGGATTCAATTCCTCATATGGATCAAATTCCTCAAAAGGATCAAAGTCCTCCTATGAATATCATCGTGATAACAACTCTGTTTCGCAGGGAAGAGCTAAGGGCTATGAATATGAGCATTATTCTTCTAACCATTATGTTCATAAGTCCTCGAAGAATTACTCTGCTTATTCATATGCTTATCCTAACTCCTCTTATGTGAAATTAAATGGGCTGGCTTCTATGCCGCCTTTCTCATATGGAGCTCGCAGAGTGATGAACTCCTTGCCACCCCTTCAGATGTGGGTGGTGAAGAAAAATAACTAATCTCTTATGCAGGGTCAGGTCTCCAGACGTGCTCAAACGTCTAAAGAATTTACTGGAGACCTGAAATATGCCTGAAAGGACGCAGGCTAATCACGAAGAAATGAACTCTCATTTCTCACGTCCTCATACTGCTTTATCTGTTGCATTGCTTGATGAAATTGATCTGATGATTTGATGTCATATTCTTCACTAATGAAGTATATGAGTTTGTAAGCTGCACTAATTCATCTGCAGGATGATCAACCCAAAGCCATTGAGTGGGTCCTCGATAGTGGATGTACAAATCACATGAATGGTGACAAGAATCTCTTGATGGATGCTCCCTTATCACCATCTCATCTGAAGCACATCATCTTCGCTGACAAAGGCAAAAGTCAGGTATTGGGTCTAGTCTTCGAAGGCTTTAGGAGAGGAGACTTTTATATTGTTGATTTCTCAACAGGACCTCAACCAGTTGTGTGTCTACTTGCAAAAGCTTCAGAAGGCTGGCTATGCCATCGACGACTTGGTCATGCAGGCATGAGGAATTTGCACACGCTTGCAAAGAAGAAGCATGTCATTGGCATTGAGAATGTCAAATTCCTCAAGGATCACTTATGCGGTGGCTGTGAAGCTGGAAAGATGACCAAGGCCAAGCATCCAGCGAAGACTATCATGACTACTACTCGACCATTTGAATTGCTTCACATGGATCTCTTCGGTCCTAATCATTATTCCGCAGTTTCAAATGATGCTTCTGAATATGGCTTTGTTATTGTTGATGATTACTCTCGATATACATGGTACACGTTGTTACTTACAAACATGAGTGCAGGAAGTCTTCAAACGATTTTCCCCGAGGGCTTCAACCAACTTTGGTGTGAAGATCAAGCACATCAGAAGTGGCAATGGAACTGAGTTCAAGAACTCTGGTCTTGATGACTACCTTGATGAACTTGGTATTACTCATGAGCTATCTGCTCCTTATACTCCTCAACAGAATGTCGTCGTGGAGCGCAAGAACAGGACTCTTGCTGAGATGGCTCGCACTATGCTTGATGAATACAAAACTCCTCGTCGTTTCTGGATTGGTGCAATTGATACTGCGTGCCACATCATCAACAGAGTATATCTTCACAAATTCTTCAAGAAGACTGCCTATGAACTCCTCACTGACAAGAAACCCAATGTGAGTTATTTCAAAGTCTTCGGTGCTAAATGTTGGATTAGAAATCCTCATCACAACTCAAAATTTGCACCGAAAGCACATGAAGGGTTTATGCTTGGTTACGGAAAGGACTTGCACACCTACAAAGTCTTCAACAACGTTCTTCACAAAGTTGTTGAAATTGTAGATGTGCGGTTCGATGTAACTAACGGCTCACAAAGAGAGCACCTACCTACTGTGATAGATGAACCAGCACCTGAGGAAACTACCAAATTCAAGGCTACTGAGGATGTCATTCCTACCAAAGAATCTGCTGAAGAATTCATTCCAAAACCTGAAGATCGTCGAGCTGATGCACCTAAGGAAAATGCTAAAGAAAATGGCGCTGAAAAAAATGCTGATCAAATTCCTCGACGACAACCAGCTCATCCTCGCGTTGCAAAAGAACTGCAGATTGAGAAAATCATCAGCGACATCAATATACCAGGTCCTCTCACACGCTCAAAAGCTTCACATCTATCTAACTTTTGTGGGCACTTTGCTTTTGTCTCTATCATAGAGCCCACTAAGGTAGATGAAGCATTTCTGGAGCCTAAATGGATTCAAGATATGCAAGAAGAATTACATCAGTTCGAGCTCAACAACATCTGAGAACTGGTCAAATGTCCAGATCCTCGCAAGCATAATATCATTGGCACAAAATGGATCTACCGCAACAAGCAAGATGAAAATGGCCTTGTGGTAAAGAATAAGGCGCAACTTGTGGCTCAAGGATACACACATGTTGAAGGAATTGATTTCGATGAAACTTTTGCACCTGTTGCTAGACTTGAGGCTATTCCCATATTACTTGCTAATGCTAACCATCATGATATCATTCTCTATCAAATGGATGTGAAAAGTGCATTCCTCAATGGTAAGCTTGAGGAAGAAGTATATGTTGCTCACCCCTAGGTTTTGAAGATCCAAAGAATCCTGACAAAGTCTTCAAACTCAATAAGGCTCTCTATGGCCTCAAGCAGGCCCCTCGGGCTTGGTATGATACTTTGAAGGAATTCCTCATGAAGAAAGGCTTCAAACCCGGTTCACTTGATCCTACTCTTTTTCACTAAATCTTATGATGGTGAATTATTTGTGTGCCAAATATATGTTGATAATATTATCTTTGGCTGTACTGACCAACGCTATAGTGATAAATTTGCCTATATGATGAGTGAAGAATATCAAATGTCTATGATGGGAGAGTTGAAATTCTTCTTAGGTATTCAAATTCGTCAACAACGCAATGGCATATTCATATCTCAGGAGAAATACCTCAAGGATGTACTGAGGAAATTTGGCATGCACGATTGCAAAGGCGTTAAAATTCCTATGTCCACAAATGGCCATCTATGCACTGATGAAAATGGTATTGACTTCGATCATAAGGTATACCGCTCCATGATTGGTTCTTTATTGTACCTATGTGCATCTAGGCTAGATATAATGCTTAGTGTTTGCATGTGTGCCCGATTTCAAGCTACACCGAAGGAATCACACCATAAGGCCGTGAAACATATTCTTCGATATCTAGCTCACACACCAACACTTGGATTATGGTACCCCAAGGGCTCGGCTTTTGATCTCATTGGATATCCAGACTCTGACTATGTTGGTGATCATGTGGACCGCAAATCAACATCTGGTACATGTCATTTCCTCGGAAGATCTTTGGTCTGTTGGTCCTCGAAGAAATAGAACTGTGTATCGCTGTCTACTGCTGAAGCTGAGTATATTGCTGCTGGCTCTTGCTGTGCTCAATTGTTATGGATGAAGCAAACTCTCAAGGACTATGGCGTCAACGTGAAGAATGTTCCTCTCTTCTGTGACAATGAGAGTGCCATCAAGATTGCTCACAACCCAGTTCTGCACTCGAAGATAAAGCACATTCAGATTCGTCATCATTTTCTTCGTGATCATGTGTTGAAGGGCGACATTTCTATTGAACATGTGAAGACTGAAGAACAGCTAGCCGATATCTTCACAAAGCCCTTGGATGAGACGAGATTTAGCAAGTTGCGGTGTGAGCTAGATATCTTAGAATCTTTGAATGTTCTTTAAATTGGACACTCATCCTAACACTTATGCAAAATTGATGACTTAGATGTGCAACACATGAAGAAATTGTTTTTCTTCAATCAATAAAGAATAACGCTCTAAGTGTGAAGACATTAATGAATAATTTGATTCTCAGAACCCTACGACAATTGTACGCGGTGTCTGAAATCATCATTCTTATAGGGTGGGTCACGCCACCACAAAAGTTGAAAATCTTCAGTTGAGTTTTTCTCAAATTCCTCACTTGTTCATATTCTTCAACTTTGCATTGTCTTCACTGTTTCCGTCTTTGTTCTTCATTGGCTATATATATATATATATATATATATATATATATATATATATATATATATATATATATATATATATAGGGATTGACTATTCGTCACCCTGGGTGAGGAATAATTATTTTTCACCCACCCCTATTTTACCATTTATGCACCGTAATTTTACGTTTCGTAAATTTTGTCTTATTTTAGACATAAAAAGAGAATGTAAGAAAACCTATAATCGTCGTAAAAAATATTTTATGTTATGTAAAATTACAAATTTAAAAATATAGTGTAAAATATACATAAAATACAATTTTTGAGCTATATTTTGTTTGTTATGCCAAATTTTATGCAGTAAATCAATATGAATATAATTTTTTGTATTTCAAATGTAATTTATGAAATGAAATCACCGTAAGATTACCACGGGTGAAGAATAATTTATTCTGCACCCTGGGTGATGAATAGTAACACTATATATATATATATATATATATATATATATATATATATATATATATATATATATATATATATGAGTTTATGTCCTCTACAACATTCACTTATTGCTATTTCTTCAAGTTGCTTTTTCTGCTAAGTGAATGTGATCGGACCCTTCCCCCTCTAAGCTAAACTCAACCCATTCCATTCACAAATTCTTCATATGCGTTCTATTTGAAACTTGTCCAAAATCTTCACTGTGTCCTTGTCAGCTGAAGAAATTGCGAACACAACGTTAAAACTTATCCTTTCCAAAATTTTCGGTTTTGCCGCTCGAATCGCTCCGCTTCCCACGACAATGCTTATCTACTCACCCACGATCTCACATGATCTCCACTACACAGTACGTGGGTGACACATGTCGTGCGAATGAGAAGGGTCAGGGGCACGTTGGTCCAATTTCTTCGGGCGAACGGTTTTTCATCTCAGCTATAAATACCCCTCCCCTTCCCTCACTTCACTTTTTACTCCGCTCGTTCTCACTCTCCCGCTCGAGCTTCTCCAACCCTAGCGTCGCCGCTAATCCATCGTCGCCGGTGAGGAAGAGCTTCACTGCCTCGACCTCGTCGCCGTCATACTCACGCCGGCCGCGGATTTCTTCACTCCGCCGCCGCCGTAGCTGTCTTCCTGTGCCAAGTTAGGGCATGGAAGATCTGCACAGACAAACTTCACTTCTCCATCCCACAGTTTGTCGTGTTTTTCATCCAAGGTAATTAAAAGTTACTTTTACTGCCCACTTTGATTCAAACGTTTTCTTAAAAATTCTCAAAAGGTGTTTTCTGCATCAAATCTTCACACACTAAACACCTCACATGTCTCTATTCTTGATTTTATTTCTCTAAGCTATGTTTTTCTTCAAGATTCCTCAATTGTGTGGATTTTCAATCTACTCAACTCTGGAACCTAAAACAAAGAACGCTTAGTCAAATTATTCAAGACTCGTCTGGTCAAATTCCTCAAACTTGTTCTTTTTACAAAACCTTCTGAGAACGCATATGACCTCTCCAAATTTCTCGCAACTATACTCTGTTCATAGGTACTCATGTCTGCTGCTGAATCACTAGGTTCTCATCAACTTAACTCATTTGCAGCGTTCCTCGAAGAAAAGTTGCACACTTCTTCAAAAAATTGAATTGTTCAAATTCCTCGTCTGAAGAAAATGGCTGATGGAAAGAAGCCACAAAAAGGAGGAAAGAGGCCTGAGGTCAATACTGCTTTTGAGATACCTGAAGACATATATGCTGACTATTGCACTCCCGATGAGGCAAAATTCGGAAAAGAGGACAAGAATCAACGCAAAGTGCGCATACAAAGAATAGAGAGGAGATGGGCACGTGAGTGGAGGGAGTACAGATATGTGACACCCAAATACATGAAGAAATTCGCACTCAATCCTCCCTGCCCAAGAACTCCATTGGCACAAGGACAAGTTGCTGATCCCACTAGCCTCAAGCGTGGTGAGGATTTTTCTGAAGAATGGGCCAAGCGCCAGGCCAAGTTGGCCAAACAAGCTAAAGAAGTAGTGAGGAAATTCAACGAAGACTCTGCTGCTGCTGCTGCCACTGCTGAGGCCTCTGCTTCCAAGCCTAAGAAGGCCATGGCTAAGAAGCCTGCTCACAAGCCAAGTGCTTCTTCCTCAGCAATGCCCTCATAGCCAGATTCTTCAAAGCCCTCACAGACAGATTCTTCAAAGCCCTCACGACAAATTCCATAGACTGCTCCTGCTCCTCCAAAGTCCTCAGCTCCTCCGCAAAAGTCTTCAGATGCTACAACAGAGTCATCTGCTCCAGTGCATCTTGCCACATGTCAAAGGACTGCCGGCATATCCATTGCCTCAGGTGCCTCTGCAAGCTCCTCAGCTGCCCCAAGTTCCTCAGCGATACCAAGTTCCTCAGCTGGTCCCTCGCTGCTGAAGAAAAAGACAACTGCTGGACGAGGCTCTCGCCCAAGTCCTCATAAGAAACAAGTTGCTTTCTAAGTGTCGTCTGATGACGAAGCTGATGATGAAGAACTGGTTCAAATCATCAGAGACAGGCAAGAAAGGGCCGCTAGAGCCAAAGGAAACGAAGTACCACTACTGTTGGATCCAAAGTGATCCTTGATTTCATTGATCTCTGGCATAAGGACCCCAACACTCCTATGCCTGACTTCAACTTGACTCCTGGCCAAAGTCATATGCTGACCGCCTTCATAGGCGAAGAAAAATGGAAGTTTGAAAGGGCCAGGCAGACAAAGAAAGCACGGTACAAGAAGGGGCGCTTCCTAAAGAAAAATGTTGTCAACATGACAACTAAAGAACTTGTAAGGCTTCAGGGTGAAATCAAAACCCTCAGTGATGAATTTGAAGCATATCACGCTGACTGGATGGGCGCCAAAGTCAGATTTGTAAATTTGACTAAAGGTTTTTCTTCAAGTGCTGCTCGTAAAACACACTTTGAAATTCCTCAGGCTGAAGCATCTGCTCAGTCTGCTGAAGGAAATGCCAGCACCGCTGAAGAACATCAGGCTGCTGAAGAAAATCCCAGGGCTGATGACTCCACTCCAGCCGTTGAAGAAATTGCCAGGGCAACCTCTAGTGTTGCGCCTGAAGAAAAAGTCAGGCCAGCTGAAACTCCAAAGGCTGTGCCTGAAGATCGTGAAGAAGTCAAGACAACTGCATCAGTTGTGCCTGAAGAAATTGAACCAGATTCCTCTGCTGCTCCTGCGCCTACACCAACTTCTAACCTTCCATCTGCATCAGATGTGAAGAAGACAAAGGCTTCAGAGCATGCAGCTGTGAAGAAAAGGAAGGCATCAGCTTCTTCAGCCCCGAAGAAAATGAAGCCCTTGACAAGCTCAGCTGAGAATCCAATTGATGCCATTCCAATTTCCTCTATGCCATCAAAGGACCTTGTTCCTTTTGATGACGATTATGTGATTCCAAGTGAATCGGATGAAGACATTCCCTTTGCTGCTTCCTCAGAGCAGACAGACGAAGAAATTGAAGTGGATGCCATCCCTTCAACCCCAATCATCTCCTCGCCTATGCCTCAGTTTATTGCTGAAGAGGCCGACGTTGAAGAATTGGAAGAACAAGACTCGGACGTGGACATTGGGAATGCCACTCCTTTGATGACTGATGTGTTTTGGGATAGTCAGCATCCCAACTCCCCTCTGTTCACGCCGCTGCAACAAATTCCTCATTCACCAGCGCCAACTGTTCCATTGGGCTCTGAGGAAACTCATCCCACACAGTCTGTTCATGAAGATATTCCAGCCACTAGTGCTGAAGAAACTGCTGCTGCGACTGAATCTGCAAAGGCTGCCACTGAAGAGGAACCAGAAATTCCTCAGACTGAAGAACTTGAGATTGCGAATCCGGAGGTTGTGATGCAATTGACTGACACTCCTCAACCCAAGCCAAAGGATCCTTTCTCAAGAAAGCAAACTTTCAAGAAGGCTGATTTCTTCGGCGAGCATGTGTTCTTCACTGATTTCAATCCCTATGACTCTGCTTGCATAAGGAAGAGGCGTTTCTGGACTGCCAGTCAGGCAAATTTCTATTCCTCGGTACTTTTCAATAAAGACAAAGTCTTCGATCATCAGCATATTCCTCACATGGATATGGAATCTCTGCCTTGCTTTGTGCCAGTCCTTAGTGTTCTTCACGACGCTGGACTGTTGGGTTTTTGCACTGATATATGCGATTGGAATGAAGAACTGATTCTCCGATTTTATGCAACCCTGCACATCACACGCAATTCTAAAGATGTGAATTCATGGGTGCTGGTCTGGATGTCTGAAAACACTCACTATAAGGCCCCAGCCTATGAATTGCTTCAAGCTCTGCCTCTCAGTCCTCCAAATGAAGCAGCATGTTGCATGTATGAAGAAACTGAACTCACTGATCATTACATGCAAGTGCTTATGAAGCCTTTATAGCCAGGTCAAGCCCCACAGACCAAATTCCTCGTGAAGGAATTGTTGTTTCTGCCACGGACTGTCTATCGCATTCTGACGAAGAAATTGAGTCCAATCAAGGGCCACGACTCGAATGATGAAGAAGTCATTGGCATCATGAAGAATCTTCTATTCAACATCATCCAAGGCGTTCCCGTCAACTTTCATGATTTCTTCATGAGGACAATGGCAAATGTTGCACTGTCCCCTTTCAACCTGAAGCCTTATGCTCCATGGATTATGAGATTCATCAGGACAAGGTCTTAAGTGAAATACAAAGCCGACACTCTCAATCATTGCAGCTACTTGCCCCCAATTGAAGTCCTCAAATGGACATTTTCCTCAGCTGATGACAAGGGCAAGGCCACTGCTATTTTTGATGAAGGCACTCGTCCATTGGATGGTCAGTTTCGCAAAGCTGCATCTTATTCCACCAATGATGACTCTGCCACTCATGACTCTGCCGCCAACGCTCCCAAGCAAAATCCTCAAGGCACAACTCCCAGGGTGATGACTGATCGTGAGCTTCTCCTCAGTCTTCATCAGAAGGTTGATCGCAACCACAAATGGGTCAAGCGTCAGTTTCGTTTAATTCTTCACAACATGACCTCTACACATAATGAAGTGAAGAAAAACCATTACTACCTTCATGAAACCCTCAACCGCACCTAGGCTATTCTGTCTCATCTGTATAGCGAAGAAGATCTGAAGAAAATGGGTCTCAAGGATGACTTTGACTGGTCTGCTCCTCCTCCGAAGAAATACAAGAATGTCAAGGTTCCTCACTTGGTAGCCAGCTACTATTCTTCATCGCGTGAAACCGACGAGTATGAAGACTTGGACGACACTGTGGCAGGCCCTACTTCAACCATCGACCCAACAACGCTGGCGCTCCTTCATCATCTTGTTCAGGGGCGTTAGTCCTCAGTTTCGATCCTTTTGGTAATTCGATGACAAAGGGGGAGAAATTTGAGTTAGTCTTCAAGCGGGTCTATATATATGGGCGTTTTTTTTGCTAAGTTACAACTCTCGTTCTTCTGAGGACTTTGTGGATCGAGTTGTAAACTTAAAACTCTATGGTCACCTGATACATTTGTTGTGATGTTTCTCCATGCTTATTCCCTATTAATGTTATGCACGCATGATGAATTACATCAGTCACCATATTTCATCATGCATTTCAAATTCTTCATATTATATATCAAATGCGTGTATGAATTACAAGATATAGGGGGAGATCTCCATGATTCTACTCTTCAAGTGTGCAATGGTTCAAAAGCAAATTCCTCACGATGCACATCTTCAGGGGGAGTTCTTCTATATCTTGCAATCAAATTCCTCAGTATCAGTATTTACACTTCATATGTTTATCCCCGTTTGAAAACTTAACCTATATTGTCATCAATCACCAAAAAGGGGGAGATTGTAAGTGCATCTAGTGCCCCTTAGTGATTTTGGGTATTGAAGACTTATAGGTTAAGGGACTAATGTGTTTATGAGTGTACACATGTCTATAAGTCTATGAGGAGTTTGATATTTATAGAGAAAGTCGACCCCTAAAAATGAAGTTCTTCGACTGAAGACTTTGTACTTCTGAAGACTTTCTGAAGACTTTGAAAGTGAAGAAATTGGTGTGACCTTGAAGACTTGGTATTCATTTGTGGAACATGAAGCGTGAAGACTTTTGTTTTCATAGTTTAATTTTCTCTTTCTTGAGTCATAGGAAACACCATACTGTTAAAGGGGGTCGAGGAAATACTAAGGAAAAATTTCCATGTGATGCTGAACTCAAAATCCTACACCTACCAATCCCTTCAAGTGAAGCCATTGGAAATCTCATACAGTTCAGTCATATTCTTCAGTGACAGAGACGAAGTTCTTCTGGTCTCTGAGGAATTTGTTCTGACCGAGGAGTTAGGAATTCACCAGTGCGAATTGCCTACACAGTGAGGAACATGATAGCCCTGAGGAATTTGATACTCAAATTTCTGACCGTTGTTGTGCTACGCGCCAGCTGTCCCAAAATATCTACCTACCTAACAGTCATATCATTAAAGGGCATTTATGTCTTATCATGTCGGGCTGCTCCCTAGGCTATAAATAGCCGCCCCCTACAACCACTAGCTGGTTGGCTACTCCGAGAGAAACTGACACTTGTCATAAGAGCAACCCATCCTCCGAGGACTTTGAGCGAAAATAATCAAGTGAGGAAAAACCCAAAACCAAACCCAAACCCCTACAAACCCAAAAGTTATTGAGCATCACCGAAGAGATTGATCCTGCATGGATCCGACGCTTGTTACCTTTGAAGACTGTGCTTCTTCTAGACGGTTAGGCGTCATGGTCTAGAGCATCCAAGAGGAATTGTGGATCGCCGAGTGACCGAGTCTATGAAGGTTCGGAAGTCACCCGAAGACTTACCACGAGTGATTGGGCGAGGTCTGTGTGACCATAGCTCAAGGGGAATACGGTGAGGACTTGGTGTCTTGGACTGTGTGTCCGGGACTGTGTGTCCTCAGGTTTAAATACCTAGCCACCCTAACCAGATGTACAAGTGAGACAGCAGTTGGAACTGGTCTAACAAATCAGTGTCTTCACCAAGCTTACTGGTTCTATTTCCTCAACTCTTTCATTTCCTCATATCTGTGTTGTGTGCTTGTTCATATCTGTTTGAAGACTTTGACTGAAGACTTTCTCAATTTCATCAGTTCAATTTCTTCAGTCTGTTTGTCTTCATCCCATATTATCCTGTGATTACGCTTTCTGTACTCTGTGTTTGTCTTCATTTCTTCATGATGACCATGCTTGTATTCTGTTATGTTTACTTCTGAGTACTTATTCCGCTACAAGTAGTTCTTCGCTAAGCATTTCCTCACCCGCAAATTCGTGAGTGAAGAATTCATAAAAATCACCTATTCACCCCCCTCTAGTCGATATAATGCACTTTCAATATACGGGGCAAGGGGGCACCCTAGAACACACAAGTTGACAATTGTTTTAGCCATGTGCGGTGCCCCCCTCCACAGATTCCACATCAGGTCATATTGTCATAGTGCTTAGGCGAAGCCCTGCGCGGATCACATCATCAACACCGTCACCACGCCATCATGCTGACGGAACTATCCCTCGTCCTCAACTGGATCAAGAGCTCGAGGGACGTCATCATGCTGAACGTGTGCTGAACACAGAGGTGCCGTACGTTCGGTACTTGGATCGGTTGGATCGTGAAGACGTTCGACTACATCAACCGCATTACTAAACGCTTCCGCTTTTGGTCTACGAGGGTACGTGGACACACTCTCCCCGCTCGTTGCTATGCTTCTCCTAGATAGATCTTGCATGATCGTAGGATTTATTTTGAAATACTACGTTCCCCAACAGGACTTTGGTGGACTTTCCCGATGATCAGCAAGCCATCAAGAAGAAGTGGATCTTTAAGAAGAAGACTGACGCGGATGGTAATGTGACCGTCTATAAGGCTCGGCTTGTCGCTAAGGGTTATCGACAAGTTCAAGGAGTTGACTACGATGATACTTTCTCACCCATGGCGATGCTGAAGTCCGTCTGAATCATGTTAGCAATTGCCACAGTTTATGATTATGAGATCCGGCAAATGGACGTCGAAACGACATTCCTTAACGGTTTCTGTCAGGGATATTAATACCAGGTATAAACCGCCCAGGAGGGGCCGGTTTATGTCCGGTGAGATTACTTTTACTAAAGCCCAGTAGAGCATGGAGCAAGATGCTTTAGCCCCCTTGGGGGGTTTAGAGCCCAAGTATTAGGGCCCATGATTTGTAAACCGCCATACTGTGTGTAACTTGTGATGTAAGATAGGAAGGATAGAGACCGAGCCGGACAAGTTTATGAGCCGGCCTCGGAATCCTGTAAACTGGACCGGGCGTCACCTCATATATAAAGGGACGACCCAGCGATGCTTCAAAGGCAGAGAAACAATAGCTCGAGACACAGGCAAAGCGGATTCGCTCCCTGGTCATCGAAACCCTAGAAATATTACACCAAACTAGATGTAGGCTTTTACCTTCATCGAAGGGGACGAACTAGTATAAACCCCTGTGTCCTTGTCCGCTTTAACCCCTTTAAGCTAACCCGTAGCGATGGCCTCACGACTAAGTCCTTTTGCTAGGACATCTGCCGTGACAAAACCACGACAGTTGGCACCCACCATGGGGCTATCGCACGATGGTTTTGAGTTCTTGAAGGGCAGCTTTGAAGGACTCAAGGGCTACGCAGTGGGCCGGATGACTAAGAGTCATCGCGGCAAGATCTACATCGACGATGCAGGCTGGGGCCCCGAAGCCGATTCAATCGAATACGGGTACCGGGTCCCCTTTGGCGGCATCCACGTCTTCATCGGCAAGATCGGTGAACCGGGCCCTGAGCCGGACATCTTCCCCAACATCATCGAGCCGGCTCAGCGTGCGAGACCTGCCCGGATTCAGCCCGCCATGAAGCACGTCTTCGTTGGAGCAGTTCATGAAGTGCAAGCTAAGGACGGATCGGACTCTGGTGGTGAGACTGTTGTCTATTCCGGCAATGAATCGTCCTCTGGAGAGACAGAATCTTTATACCTGTTGCAGGATGGCCGATCCGAGGGCTGTTCCGATGGTGATAGTATTCCAGACACCCTTGATCCGCCGAACCGGGTCGCCGTCTTCATGGCCGGATCACAACCTATGCAGCAGTCATCAACTACAGCGGCGTTAACATCAGACATGGCGGGAGCTAGGGCTGGAGGTCCCGATCCATCGCCGGCCAAAACTTTGTCCGCCTTGGTCGATACTTTGACAGCGCTGTTAACGGCAGAGGTAGCCCAGGCCAATAAGGAGCAACATGATGCGGAAGCCGCTCAGGTGAAAAGCCAGATAGATCAAGCCAAGTTGAACGTAGCTGCTGAGAAAACCAGGATGGCTGCGAAGCAGGCTGAGCGTGATGCTCAAGCTTATCGACTCATGTTGGATCAGACCGCTTCACACGACGTAATGAAGAGAAGGCAGCGATCTCGCTTGCCACCGGTTTATGAAGCAAGGAACCTTTTTAACACGCCAGGAGCAGGGACCAGTAACCAGCCGGAGGTGAACCGGGGAGGAGCACCGGGCACAGGAGCGTCAGTCCAGCCACAGGCTACGGAGCCAACTCGCCAGGTTGTCCCACCACAGCATGTGCCCACCCCTCCCGGTCATTATTCTAATCCATTGGATAACATAGTCGCCGCCGCTTCACGACTGGCGGCCCTTCCCGTTGAAGGAACATCCCCTGTAGCAGTGGAGGCACGACGGGCCAGGGAGTTTTTGGAAATGGCGCTAACTCAACAACAAGCTTATTCTCACAGCCGTGAGAGGATTCATTCAACCCCTCGCCCAAGCCGGAGTTATACTAGGCGACTGGATGAACCGGCCGTGTCAAGCAGCGCACGGAGACGTAACCCGCCACGGAGGGATGACCCGGCAGGAGGAGATGCGAATGCTCAGGACGTGGTGGACCAGGGCAGGCAGCGCCGGGAGGCCGAGTTAGCAGCACAGTACGGAGCCCGTCAGTCGGCGCCGGTTCGTCCTTCCACCTCAGTTGAACCAGGGGTTATGTCTAGCTCCTTGGGAGTGCCTTTTCTTACTCCCGCTTTATGCAACATCAAACTACCCAAGGATTTCAAAGGACCGCGCAAGGTGCCCAATTATACCGCGGATCTATCCCCTGAGTCATGGGTCAAAAGCTATGATATGGCAATGGAGATGCTGGATGTAGATGATGCAGCGTGTGCTAAGTACTTCACTATGATGTTGGAGGGCACAACTCGCACTTGGCTGAAGGGCTTGCCACCCAATTCCGTCGGATCATGGGCTGAATTGCGCCTCCGGTTTATCAATAACTTCAAGGACACGTGCAAACAGCCAATGTATGTCGTTGATCTAGCTGCCTGTGTTCAAGGAGAGCACGAATCAACAAGTCATTGGGTGCGTCAAGTGTCGGAGATCCTACATTCCTCCATCAGCATCAACCCAAGCACAACAGTTGTGACCTTGGTGGGCAATTGCCAGTTTGAACCTTTGAAGTTGAAGTTGGGATGGCTTAAACGTAATTGAGATGACATGGGGACGCTCATGGGCGCCTTGGTGAAGTATGCGGATTCAGATAGTGCCAAATACCCAGATTCTGATGAGGATAAGTCAGGGAAGGCGAAGAAGAATGGTAAAGCACCACTGCCCAACCCGGCGAGTCAAGGATACAATGGTAAGCGTAAAGCGAATAGTAACTCAGATTTTGTGGCCAACACCAATGCTCAGGAGAACGGCCAGCGCCGCAAGGGTAGACCGCCCCCACGAAATGGGAGGCCGCCTATGATTCTGGAACGCCAGATGAACATACCTTGCCCAAGGCACGGTACAACAGAAAAGCCAGCTACACACCTCTGGAAGGACTGTTTCATTATGCAGGAAATAATGAACCGGTCTCAGTACGATCATGGACCATCCGGCGGATCAGGCCCCGGTTTTCACGAGTCGGGTTATCAAGGCAGTGGATCCGGTTCAGGGTTCCAAGGTAATAACAGCAACCACAACGAGCACAATCAGCATAGCCAACAGCACGGCCAGGGCGGTTATAACAATCAGGGAAGTCAACAGTGCCAACAGCAACAGCAGTCCGGATATCAGAATAATCCGAAGCAGTTGAGCAGTGGGCAGTATCATGTTTTCGCCACGAGCTTATGTAAACGTGATCAGAAAGTTTACAAGAGGGTAATACATTTTGTTGAACCGGTAGTGCCACGCTACCTGCGTTGGTCAGAACAACCCATTGTGTGGAGCCGAGAGGATCATCCGCCCCAGGTTGACAATCCGGGTCAGCTGGCTCTAGTTGTGGCACCTCATGTGAGGGGCTACAAGTTTACCAAGGTGCTTATGGACGGAGGCAGCAGCATCAACATTCTATACTATGAGACTTTCCGGCGCATGGGACTGACAGATAAGAAGCTTCGGCAATCCAACATAGTTTTTCATGGTGTGGTGCCCGGTAAATCGGCATATCCAGTTGGTAAGATAGACTTGGAGGTCACTTTTGGAGATGAGCATGATTCCAGGTCTGAGACTTTGACCTTTCAAGTGGTAAAGATCAAGAGCCCGTATCACGCCCTGTTCGGGCGTCCGGTTTACGCTAAATTCATGGCGAGGCCGTGTTATGTTTATCTACAGCTCAAGATGCCGGGCCATAAGGGAACCATTACGGTCCATGGGAGTCGCAAGATTGCGTTGGAGTGCGAGGAAGGTGATGCAGCGTATGCCGAGGCGGTTTGTGCAACTGAGGAGCTGAAGTTTTATAAAGATAATGTTGATCCGGCAGATATGTCTCCGCTGAAAAAGCCAACCACAGAGCATGATCTAGCCTTGAAATTCAAATCAGCTGAAGAGACCAAATAGGTTGACTTTGTTCCTAGCGATTCATCCAAGCAGTTCACCATCAGTGCTAACCTAGATCCAAAATAGGAAAGCGCGCTCATCGAGTTCATCCGTGAGAATCGGGACATTTTTGCATGGAAACCTTCTGACATGCCAGGTGTACAGAGGGAACTCGCTGAGCACACTCTCAACATTGATCCTAAGTTTAAACTGGCTAAGCAACTTCTGCGCGGCTTCAATGAAGAAAGGCACAAGGCTATTGGCGAAGAAGTGGCTAGGCTCTTGGCGGCAGGCTTTATAATTGAGGTGTTTCATCCAGAGTGGTTGGCTAATCCGGTGCTGGTGCTTAAGAAAAATGGCACTTGGCGAATGTGTGTTGATTACACAGATCTGAACAAAGCTTGCCCAGCTGATCCCTTTGCCCTCCCCTGTATTGATCAGATAATTGATGCTATGGCAGGTTGTGAGCGACTAAGTTTTTTGGACGCATATTCAGATTATCATCAGATCAAGATGGCAGTTAAAGACCAGGAGAAGATGGCCTTTATAACTCCCTTTGGAGCCTTCTGCTATGTATCTATGCCATTTGGGCTTAAGAGTGCCCAAGCGACCTATCAGCGTTGTGTGTAGAACTGCCTTCATGGGAAGATTGGGCGGAATGTTCATGCATATGTGGATGACATTATGGTGAAATACAGGAAGGAGGAAACATTAATAACAGACTTGAAAGAAACCTCTGATAATCTCCGGGTTTACAAAATGATGCTTAATCCGGATAAGTGTGTTTTTTGTGTTCCGGCAGGCAAGCTCCTGGGATTCTTGGTATCAAACAGGGGAATTGAAGCTAATCCGGAGAAGATCAAGGCGATTACATCCTTGGCTAAACCGGCATGCATCAATGATGTCCAACGCTTGGCGGGCCGCATTGCGGTGCTCAGCCGGTTTATCAGCCGTTTGGGAGAGAAGGCCATCCCGATTTATTAGATGATGAAAAAGACAAACCGTTTCGTCTCGAGTGATGCTGTTGATGATGCGTTTGAAGACTTGAAGAAGCAGTTGGCAGAGCCGCCGGTCCTTGCTGCCCCAGTTGATAATGAGCCGCTGTTGTTATATGTGGCTGCTAACGCCCGTGAAGTGAGCGTTGCCATTGTAGTAGAGCGCAATGAGAGAGGAAAGGAATATCCGGTTCAATGGCCGGTTTACTACATCAGTGAGGTGCTCATTGAATCAAAACAGAGATACCCGCATTGGCAGAAATTGGTGTATAGAGTTTTCATGGCAAACCGGAAGCTAAAGCAGTACTTTCAAGGCCATCCAATCAATGTGGTCAGTTCAGCTCCTTTGGGCGATATAATCCAGAACAGAGAGGCTACTGGTCGGGTTGCAAAGTGGGCCATTGAGCTTAGCCCGCACAGATTGAAGTATGTGCCCCGTACTGCGATAATATCCCAAGCATTGGTGGATTTCATCAACGATTGGACGGAGTTGCAAGCACCAGAGGAAAAGCCAGATCACACATATTGGACTATTCAGTTTGATGGTTCCAGGCAATTGGAGGGCTCGGGGGCTGGAGTCGTATTAACTTCCCCACGAGGTGATAAGTTCTGTTATGTCCTCCGTTTAATGTTCCCTTGCACTAACAATGCAGCTGAGTATGAAGCTCTCCTCCATGGTCTGCGGATGGCTAAGGAGATGAATCTAAGTCGAGTTAAATGCTTTGGAGATTCAGACCTGGTGGCTCAATAAGTGTCTAGTAAGTGGGATTCTAAAGATCCACTCATGGCAGCATATCGACGAGAGGTAGGCGCTGTTGCTGGACACTTTAAAGGCTATCAGGTGGATCATATAGACCGGCGAAAAAATGAAGCGGTCGATGGGTTAAGCCGGCTGGGTTCTCAACGTAAGCCGGTGCCACCCAATACCTTTCTAGATGTATTACATAATCCGTCGGTAAAGTTACTTTCAGAAGAGGACTTGGCCGTTCCTGATCCGGAGGCTCAATTGGTGGCGGCGCTTCATGTTATTCTGGATTGGACGCTTCCCTACCCGGCGTACATGAACCGAGGTGAGTTACCAGAGGACGAAGTCTTGGCTAGACAGATAATCCGGCGTTCCAAGTCAATGACTATCGTCAGTGGAGAACTACATCATCGCAGCGTCTCTGGGGCGTTTCAGCGGTGTGTGTCGCCGGATGAAGGCCGTGATATTCTTAAAGAGATCCACGAAGGAGATTGTGGTCATCATGCCGGTTCAAAATCTTTGGTGGCTAAAGCTTTTCGTCATGGGTTCTATTGGTTGACGGCTCATGCTGACGCAGAGGACTTGGTTAGAAAATGTGATGCTTGCCAAAAATTCTCACGGTGTGCTCATATACCGGCTCAGGAGTTGAGGATGATTCCAATTACTTAGTCGTTTGCGACTTGGGGGCTTGACATGGTTGGACCCTTCAAGAGATCCCCGGATAAGAAGACCCACCTTTTGGTGGTGGTGGATAAGTTCATCAAATGTGTTGAGGCGGAACCAGTTAGCAAGTGTGATGCAGCAACAGTGGTTCAGTTCATCAAAAAGGTGATATTCCGGTTTGGCTTTCCACACAGCATTATAACTGATAATGGTACGAATCTATCCAAGGGGGCTATGGAAGAGTTCTGTTAACGAGAACACATCCGCCTTGATGTATCATCAGTAGCTCATCCTCAATCTAATGGTCAAGCTGAAAGAGCCAATCAAGAGATTTTGAGAGGCATTAAGCCCCGGCTTATGGTCCCTTTGCAGAGGACGTCGGGTTGTTGGGTGGAGGAATTACCCTCTCTATTATGGAGCATCAACAGTACACCTAACAGATCTACAGGGTACACGCATTTCTTCATGGTATATGGAGCTGAAGCGGTCCTCCCTAGTGATGTCCATCATGATTCACCGCAGGTGGCGGCTTACGTCGAAGCTGATAACGAAAAAGCACGGCAAAATGCATTAGACCGGCTGGATGAGGAACGGGACACGGTAGCAGCTCGATCGGCGATTTATCAGCAAGATCTGCGTCGGTACCACAGTCGCTGGGTTAAAACCAGAATGTTTCAAGAAGGAGATCTGGTGCTCCGGCTCATCCAAGACCAGACAAACACGCACAAGTTGTCCCCGCCTTGGGAAGGACCTTTTGTGGTCAGCAAGAACCTGCACAACGGATCATACTACCTCATTGACGATCGAGAACATAAGGACCCACGTACAGTGGAGGAGGAGACCAGACGACCGTGGAACACCGCTCTTCTTCGACCTTACTACACCTGAGCCATAGGCTCCGTTTTATGTACATATCTTTACAATGTATATATTATGATCAATATAATAAACTGGCGCCCCCGATAAAGCGGGGTATCAGCCGCCTTTTTTCATAAGAGTTTGTCACATGGGGGCTTCTGTGTGCAAAGGAGTTCCTATGGCCTCTTAAACCGGCGACCACGACAAGACCATCATAAGAGCATAGCTCTGGTTGCTTCGGCAATTCCCACATGATGATGAGGGGTAAAAGAGAGTTTTGATGCCTAGCACAACTCAAACATAGACCCCGATGAGCATAGCTCAAATGCTACCTGGGGGCTCCTGATGCATAGCATCAATGAGTTGACAACCCTTGTAGTAGGCTATCAAGCCATGGCTTGGAAGCCTGGTGTATACACCTAAAACCCCGGATTAGCCTGCCTGCATTAAGTAAGTCACTCCGCCCAGGTAAACATGGTACGACCCGTCGAACGTATACACAAGTCAATCTTTACAGACCCTGAACTTGGTAATGTTAAATTGACGATCATCAAGTATTTACACAAGTCAATCTTTACAGACCCTGCACTTGGTAACATTAACATTGATGATTTGGTTAAGGATTGAGGACCATCTTAACAGGCTTTGTAAAATGGTTAATGACAGTAGCCTGGCAGCTCATAAAAAGCCTCAAATTTGGAGCTTGCCAGCTCGCAAAAAGCCTCGGCTACATGGTCTTATTTGCCCAAAAATTTATTTTTAATTTTTTATAAATTTTTTATCTTCAAGGTCATTGGTGTTCATCCAAGTCCATTGGCTCAGGGAGTGGATGACTATAAGTTGCCACTACACCTACGTTTTACAGAAGCTTAGTTTGGGTTGATTAACAAACACCACTACTGACTACATTTAAACCGGAGATTATCATAATCCGGTTCAGTTTCATGATAAACCGGCAAATGATCAAGAGAGTCATCAATACTTGCATCATGGATCATTATCTTTGGTATCGATTATGGATTAAGGTTCATCATGATACACTTAATCACAGGTATGATACATACTTTATATTTTATACACAGTTCAAGTTACAAACTTGGACCATGTGTTTGGGCATTATGACCCGTTCGGCGATAAAACCGCCAGGACACTTTAAACATTGTTTTATGCAGAAGCAGGTAAAATAAACCGTCAAAGGCATTATAAACAAATAATTGTGAAGTCGCAAACTGAAGCAATTTCATACAAAGGGCAGTGCGAGACAGCATAAAGTATTTCAGCTACCCTATTACAAGGCACTGGAGAGCCCAAAAGAATTATCAGTTTTTTCCTCAAATGCTGGGACATAAAATTTAAACTGGCACAAGCTTAGGACTCTGCGTGAGCCTGATGTGAAGGTTGTGGATCAGCTCGCTCCGGCTCTTCGACGGTCTCTTCCAGCTGCTGGAAGTCGTAGTTGTCCAATCAATCTTGGTCAGCGCTTGAAAATAAACTTCATCATTCACGAGGTCGGACGGATCAATTTCAGGAGCAAAAGTGTGCTTACGGACGGACGGAATAAGGTTTTCAATTTCATAAGCCGGAAGCTCGGCCTGCACGTTCTCAGCGTCATATCCCAGATGATATCGAGACAGATCAGCCTAATTAGCTAATTTGCTAGCCAAAGGCCGCATTTCCTTGGTTAACGCACACAAGTCATCGTTGGAGAAGGCTGATCCGTCTTTCTTCATGCTTGGGTAGCCGTTCATCGCCTCTGCTGGATCAAAATCAGGCACCCAAGCTTTCGCTCTAGTGAAAGCCATTAGAGCGCCCGCCCTTGCAGACGACTTCTTAAGCTCCACGAGGCGGGCAGGTAGAATGGACAGCTTTTCCAAAGTACCTTTGATTGTTGTGGGAACCGGTTTGTTGTGCGAGGCAGCACAGACTATCCTCTGGGCACCGGAATATAATTGCTCTATCAGGGTATACGCGGCCTTCAATTTCCTTCACATATCATCGCCAAGATGAGCAATGCGTCTTCCTGCATTAAAAAATATGAGTTAAACCGAAACGGTACATGACTGCAATGTTCAAGGCTATGTTAATAGTACTTACCAAAGATGGCAGTTGTCATGGCATTTATCTGCTGCTTTAATCCGGACAATTCCTCTGTCACCGGATTAAGAGCAGCCTCTGCATCAATGGTCCTCTTCTCCAGGGTAGCTTTCTCAGCATCCAGTCTGACCGCTCTTTTTCAAAGTCTTTCTTCAGCTTCTCTATACTTGCTAAGGCAAGTGTCAACTCGTCTTTGACTTTGATAGCAGCAGTTTCTTGGAACTTCAAGGTATCCCGGAGCTCGGTCACTTCAGAGGTTTTCCGGTTTAAGTCAGTCTGCCAAAAGGAAAGTACATTTTTTTTCAGTCAAGTCCCAAGCACATAACAAGTTATACGCTTGACACTTGGGGGCTAATGTGACATCATTCAAAACATAATACAAGCTGAAGTCCCGGTTCATCCTACAGGAGTAAAATGGCCCTTGGGGACTATACATGTGCAAAACAGACTATCTATTGGATCTACTAAAGTCCTGATTCACCCTAAAGAGCTAAACTGGCACTTGGGGGCTATGATGGAGTAAAGACAGACTACAAAAAATAAGCAGGAGTAGAGTACAAGTCAAAAAATAGAAAGGTTACCTCATAGAGCTCCTTCATCATATTTACCAAGCCAGCTTCATGATCACGGCTCGTGTATAGCCGGTTTAGATAGCCGGAATGGAGTTCCTGGGCGCTGAGCTGAGCATAACTGGACAAATCAGTGTTCCATTGTCCTTTGTCCTTGCTGGGAACTTCATCCTTAGCAGTATGCTTGGACAAAGCGACAGGTTCACTTGGAGCGGTGTAGCCGATTCCAGTGATTTCAACTTCTTCAGTTGAAGCGGCTGTACATTTAGCCGGGCTTGCGGGAGCAGGGCTGGCTCGGATGGCATCAGCCGGTTCATTATCATCATCCATCGGAATGTTTGCTTCATCAACAAAGCCTCTTGATCCGTGGGAATAGGATCATCACTCAAAGTATCAATGGGTTCTTCAGTATGTTCAAGATCCTTGGACGGTTCAAGAATCACATCGTCACCCGTCGGCTTATTCGGTTTGGCCTTTTTGCTAGGCATGGGTTTACTGTGAAAGTTAAAGATGATGAAAATCAGAAAAGTCAAGACAAGAAGTTAAACCGGACATGTGGAAAGCAACTTACCCAGGAACCGTCTTGAGGGGAGGAACGCGCGTGACTGTTGATTCGCCAGAAGAATACTGAGGAGTTTCGTGATAATTCGAGTCAGAGGAGTTAAGAGGTTGTCGAATAAGACCTGCTTTAGGATAAAGAGCGCCTGGAGTATATAAAACCTCGGAGCGACGCCTCCGAGCAGGAGTGTGTGTTAATCCGGTGGACTCAATGGCATGGCCACTGTGCCGTGTGGTGCTGCGAGCTTCGTGTCGTTGTTTCTTCAAAAGAAAGTTTGGATCCAAGTAAGCAAAAGGATGAGAAAACTGTACTTTCCGGCTTGCTTGACGAATTTTGGTTGTTGGCAGAGGTTCTGAACCGGAAGAAAGAGTAATTACCTCGACATCATCCGCTTTACTGCGTTCAGCATGCCCCTGGGTACAGCCATTGTCAGTAAGATGCAAGTAAAGAAAATCAAAGGAAGTCAAAACAATCAGGTAGTACCTTGGAGGCCGGTTCATCATCTTCCGGATTGGATCCAAACGCGGCAGTGTTCCTCTTCTTGACGTTTTTCTTGATAGCCTTGGTTTTTTGGCGAGGTACTTTCGCCGGTTTATCCTGGGCCTTCCTCTTCCAGAATGGATCATTACCCTGTTGAAGAAATAAAGATGCTTCAAAACGAGTGCTGCAGACGGATTAAAACAAAGCAAAACAATAATTCTTTTAACGATGGTGGTTTGTTGAACGCAGAGAAGGGATACAATCCGATTTGACTGCAAGCTTCTATGGGTTCATTTAGCAGTCTCTTGACGGATTCATTGATATTGTTTTCTGATAACACCGCTTGTGTGTGGCGCAAAGGATCTTTGGGATTCCCAGTATACTCACACATTAAACCGGAACGTCGGCTTAGCGGGAGAATACTCCAAGAAATCCAGCAGCGGATAAAGTCAACCCCGGTTAAACCATTAGCAGTGAAAGCCCTGAGCTTTGAGGGCTGAGGAGCGTAACAAACTCGTTCCTGGGCACTAAGCCGCTGGGAACAAGGGTGGTTCTCCGAAACACGGTGGGAGCTATAACCCGACAACGAATTCTCATCTTCAGGGGAAGTATCCAGGTAGTAGAACCAAGTCTGATTCCAATCTTTTGGATGGCTGTGGAGACTGGCATGAGGAAAACTAACATCCTTCCTTTTCTGGATACACATCCCACCAAGTTCAGTATTTGGACCATCATGAAATTCTGTGCGACGGTTTAGGTGAAAGAAATCCCGAAACAATTCAACTGACGGCTCTTCTTGAAGATAAGCTTCGCAAAAGACTTGAAAATTGCAAATATTTGACACAGAGTTGGGACCAATATCTTGCGGATGGAGTTGGAAATTGGCCAGCACATCACGGAAGAACTTTGACCCGGGAGGATTGAATCCCCGGGCTAAATGATCAAGAAAGACGACAACTTCTCCCTCTTTGGGATCTGGAGCACATTCTGATCCAGGGACCCTCCAGTGAAGGACATTTTTTGGACCTAAAGCACCAATTTCGGCCAGTTTCTCTAAGCCTCCTCAGTAACCCGGGTTCAGACCCAGTTGCAGGAGGTAAACTGCTTGGCCATTTTTGAAAGAAAAGTCTAAAAATATAATGAAGAGCCGGTTTACAATTTAAGCAAGTTTAAACCGACAACATCTATGAAGGTATTTATCTAAAACGGCGGTTTAAGCAGGGGCCTAATGGTATCTACCGAATTAAGATAAGATATATGTACCAATTAAAAAACAATGGCGTCTGTCGGAATACAGTGTCTGAAAAAGCTAAACCGCCAAACAAGGGTATACAAGATACAGTTCTGAAGCTGTGAAGAAACAGTTTTCGCACAGACAGTAATGAAAATACGGATCTACATCATGCTGGAAATTCAGAGATATTCAGGTTATATTCAAATAGATGTGATGAAGGTTCTAGCATATGCGATCTAAACTAGTAATATTTGGAAAGATAAAGGCACTGTGAAGAAACGGAGTTACTCCTACAATTATCAAATAGGAGATTCAGATCTGCACTAAGACTATCGGGCTATGACGAAGAACTAGGAAGAACAGTGCCTACCCGCAACCTCGTATGAAGGAGAAACCCTAACGAGATCTAGGGGCAGGATAAGAAGGAAACTTACCGGAGCAAGCGAATGCGGAGGCACGCCGGAGTTCTCTGGTCCGGTCAGGTTGATGCAGTGGCCAAGCTTGATGAAGACGTGGAGCTTGACGGTGGCGGCGGAGCTCGGGTGTGAACACACGCGAGGAAGGAGAAGCAAGGGAGCAAGGGGGGAAAATGAGATACCCCCTTGCCCTATTTATAAGCCGCAAAAATGAAACGATAGGCGCGGGAATCAAGGAGCCAAAAAGGCGGATATGGCAAGATAATGTTGCCTCGATCTCCGGAGCTTTTAATGAATGAAAGATAAAAAATAGGTACAAGTGTAAGTGGGCAATTGACGTCATGACGGTTTAATGCGATCCGAGAAGATGACGTCACACTGGTTTATGAAGTACTTGAAGCTGCGAAAGGGGAAATCTATACAAGACTTGGAAGATTGACATGAACAGGTTCAAATCAATCTGGGGCCTAATGTCAGGGATATTACTACCAGGTATAAACCGCCCAGGAGGGGCCGGTTTATGTCCGGTGAGATTACTTTTACTAAAGCCCAGTAGAGCATGGAGCAAGACGCTTTAGCCCCCTTGGGGGGTTTAGAGCCCAAGTATTAGGGACCATGATTTGTAAACCGCCATACTGTGTGTAACTTGTGTTGAAAGATAGGAAGGATAGAGACCGAGCCGGACACGTTTATGAGCCGGCCTCGGAATTCTTTAAACCGGACCGGGCATCACCTCATATATAAAGGGACGACCCGGCGACGGTTCAAAGGCAGAGAAACAACAGCTCGAGACACAGGCAAAGCGGATTCGCTCCCTGGTCATCGAAACCCTAGCAATATTACACCAAACTAGACGTAGGCTTTTACCTTCATCGAAGGGGCCGAACTAGTATAAACCCCTATGTCCTTGTCCGCTTTAACCCATTTAAGCTAACCCGTAGCGATGGCCTCACGACTAAGTCCTTTTGCTAGGACATCTGCCGTGACAAAACCACGACAGTTTCCTTAAGGAAGAATTGTATATGATCCAGCCGGAAGGTTTTGTCGATCCTAAGAATGCTGACAAGGTACGCAAGCTCCAGCGCTCCATCTATGGGATGGTGCAAGCATCTCGGAGTCTGTATTTACAAGAAAGTGAGTGGGAGCTCTGTAGCATTTCTCATATTATATGTAGATGACATATCGTTGATGGGAAATGATATAAAACTTTTGGAAAGCATAAAGACTTACTTGAATAAGTGTTTTTCAATGAAGGACCTTGGATAAGCTGCTTACATATTAGGCATCAAGATCTATAGAGATAGACCGATGATACGTCTCCAACGTATCTATAATTTATGAAGTATTCATGCTGTTTTATTATCATTCTTGGATGTTTTACAATCATTTTATAGCAAATATATATCATTTTTTGGGACTAACCTATTGACCAAGTGCCAGTTGCTATTTTTTTGCTTGTTTTTTACATGGCAGGAAATCAATATCAGACGGAGACCAAACACCACAAAACTTTTTGGAGATTTCTTATGGGCCAGAACACCTAGGATGGGCCAAAGCTGCACTGGCGCACCCTAGTGGGTTGTGCCCACCTCAGTGGCCTCCCGCACCCCCACTTTACCCTATAAATTCACAAATATTCCGAAAACCCTCGGAGGAGACCTAGATCAAAAGTTCCGCCGCCGCAAGGCTCTGTAGTCCACGAGATCCAATCTAGAGCCCTTTCCGGCACTCCGCCGGAGGGGGAAACCATCACCGGTGGCCATCTTCATCATCCCGGTGGCCACCCTGGTGAGGAGGGAGTAGTCCACCCTCGGGGCTGAGGGTTTGTACCAGTAGCTATGTGTTTAATCTCTCTCTCTCTCTCTCTCTCTCTCTCTCTCTCTCTCTCTCTCTCTCGTGTTCTTGAGATGCACAATCTTGATGTATCGCGGGCTTTGTTAATATAGTCGGATCATATGGTGTTTTCCCCTCTCTTGTTGTGATGAATTGAGTTTTCCCTTTGAGATTTCTTTGGATTGAATACTTTTATGGATTTTAGAACACTTGATATATGTCTTGCAATTGAATACTCGTGGTGACAATGGCGTATCATATTGATTCACTTGATATATGTTTTGGCACTCAACTTGCGGATTCACGCGATGACATTAGGGTAATCTATGCATAGGGGTTGATGCACGTTCTTGTCTTTGTTTCCCGGTAGAAATCTTGGGGCACTCTTTGAAGTTCTTTGTGTTGGATTGAGTATTATGAATCTGAAATTGTTTGATGCATATCGTATAATTAACTCACGGATACTCGTGGTGACATTGGAGTATCTAGGTGACATTAGAGTTGGTTGATGTGTGTCATATGGTGTTATTTTAGTACGAACTCTTTATTAGATCGATTGGAAATAATAGCTTGTGTTATTTTTGTACGAACTCTAGGATAGATCGAACGGAAAGAATAGATTTGAGGTGGTTTTGTACCCTGCAAACAATTTCTTCGTATGTTCTCCGCTAGATAAGAACTTTGGGGTGATTCTTCATCGCACGTTGAGGGATGGTTATGCGATCCAATTATATTAGCATTGTGGAGAGATTGCACTAGGGGAAGTACGGACCCTAGTCCTTGTTTTCAAGCATTGCAATACCATTTGTGCTCCATTTTATCACTTGCTACCTTGCTGTTTTTTTATTGTTACTATTACAAAAACCAATATCTGCTATCACTATTACACTTGTATCACCATCTCTTCGCCGAACTAGGGCACCTATACAATTTCCCATTGTATTTGGTGTGTTGGGGACACAAGATACTTTTTATTATTTGGTTGCAGGGTTGTTTGAGAGAGACCATCTTCATCCTACACCTCCCACGGATTGATAAACCTTAGGTCATCCACTTGAGGTAAATTTGCTATTGTCCTACAAAACTCTGCGCTTGGAGGCCCAACACGAGTCTACAAGAACAAGTTGTGTAGTAGACATCAAGCTCTTTTCTGGCACCATTGTCGGGGAGGTGAGTGCTTGAAGGTATATCTTTAGATCTTGCAATCGAATCTTTTAAGTTTCTTGTTTTATCACTAGTTTGGTTTTGTAAAAGAAAACTACAAAAATGGAATTGAGGTTGCATCATATTATTGATCATCTTTATAATATCTTTATTGAAAATGATGGGTCGGAAAATTGTGCACAATTATTAGAAGAAGAAGTCAATAAAATGTTTGGCACAAAATATTTGAATGATGAGCATGATTGCAATGTTGTTAGTATGAATTCTTTGAATATCCATAATGCTAGTGATATGCAAAGCCATATGCTTGGGGAGGCTATGTTTGATGAAGATGATATTTTTTGTCCCCCAAGTTTTGATGAGCCAATATATTATGATGATAGCATGCTTCCTATTTATGATGATTATATTGATAAAAGTGGATTTGGAGAGGTCATGACTTTGTTTAGTGATGAATCCACTACTTTGGAGGATGTTTCAATTGACTATGATAACAAAGTTACTATCTATGATGATTATGGTGATGACATGTATGTTATATTGAATAATGAAAACAATGAAACTTGTCATCATGACTTTAATTTTCAATCTCAGGATAGTTATTTTGTTGAGTTTGCTCCCACCACTATTCATGAGAATAAATTTGCTTATGTGGAGAGTAGAAAAATTTCTATGCTTTTGCATCATGAAAAGAATGATTTATGTGATGGCTATATTGTTGAATTCATTCATGATGCTACTGAAAATTATTACGAGAGAAGAACATATGCTTGTAGGTATTGCAATAATATCAAGTTTACTCTCTATGTGTTGAAAATCTTGAAGTTTTGCTTGTTTTATATTCCTATGCTAGTTGATTCTTGTTCCCATAAATTGTTTGCTCACGAAATCCCTATGCATAGGGAGTGGATTAGGATTAAATGTGCTTGCCATGTTATTCATGATTCTCTCTTTGTGTTTCAATCCTTATCTTTTATGCGAGCATCATTGAACTCATCATGCCTAGCTAAAAGGCATTAAAGAAAAGCGCTTGTTGGGAGACAATCCAACACTTATACCTACTGCTTTTGTGTGTTCACATGATTATGCTACTGTTATAATCCTGTTTTATAGATTTTGTTTCAATAAAGTGCCAAGCAAAGCCTTAGGATCAAGTTGGGTGATAGTAGATTTGATCTTGCTGAAAAACAGAAACTTTTGTGCTCGCGATAATTTTTTTCATTTTTAACAAAAGAGTGTTTTTGAGTTGATTATTTTTGCAGAAGATTAATATACAAATTTTTCACGTGGTCCTATTTTTTCAGAATTTTTAGAGTTGAATAAGTATGGTGATTGTTCAGACCATTACAGAATGTTATGTTTTTTGACAGATTCTACTTTCAATGCATAGTTTGCTCGTTTTCTAGTTTCTATGGCTTATATTGATCAATATAAATTGTAGAAATGATATGCTACAGTAGGCATTGTGTGAGAACAATTATGAATCTTGTCTTTGACAATACCAAAAGTGAATGATTTGTTTTATCATACTAACCCATCTCACGAAGTTCCGTTAAGTTTTGTGTGATTAAAGTTTTCAAGTTTTTGGTGAGATATCAATATGAGGAGAATAAGGAGCGGCAAGACCCTAAGCTTGGGGATTCCCAAGGCACCCCAAGGAAATATTCAAGGAATACCCAACCTTCTAAGCTTGGGGATGCCCCGGAAGGCATCCCCTCGTTCGTCTCCAACATTATTGGTAACCTCACTTGAAGCTGTATTTTTATTCGTCACATGATATGAGTTTAGCTTGGAGCGTCATTTTCTTTTGTTAGGATTTTCTTGCTGGTATTTAGAATAATGGTTTGTATCTTTTATTTCAATAAAAGTGTCAAGGATAGCCTTTACCATGCTTACTTTGCAAGTCTACATGTTGCTGTTTGAAAACAGAAAGTTTGTCGCTGTTGTCAAAATTCCCGAGAAAAGTCAGAATGTGACAAAGGTTGAAACTTTTTGCACATCAATCTATGATAAATTTCCTACATCATGTTAAAATTTCAAAAAAATTGAGTTAGGGAAGTATGTATCCTCTTGCATTCTTTACAGACTGTACTGGTTTGGCAGGTTGATGTTATGTTTGCATTGTTTGCATATGTTTGCTTTTTTAATGATTCTATTTGAGGATAGGAGTACTAAACATGTAGAGGCATTTAGTATGCAATGTTGAATAATAATTTTAGTGATTTGCTATAGTAGAGAATGATAAGGTTTTTGCATTGGTTTATACTAACTTATCTCACGAGTTCTTGTTGAGTTTTGTCTGGATGAAGCTTTTGAGATTTAGTAAAACCATGATATGAGAAGAATTAAGGAAACACAAAAGCTCAAGCTTGGGGATGCCCAAGGCATCCCAAGATAATATTTCAAGAAGTGTCAAGCATCTAAGCTTGGGGATGCCCCGATAGGCATCCCACCTTTCTTCATCGACAATTATCGGTTAGTATCGGTTGATCCTAAGTTTTTGCTTCTTCACACAAAATGTGCTATTCTTGAATTGTCATTTTATTTTGTTTGCTTGCCGTTTTAATAAAAATACTTAAATCCGAAAGTTTTTAAATAAAATAGAGCCCCCAAATAGTTGTCAGGGAGGCTAGGTAAGCGGCATTAACACCCCGTCAACGAAGCTCTTTTCTGGCGCCGTTGCTCTAGTGCTTCACTTATATCTTTTTGAGCACGGTGTGCTTTAGTATTTTTGGAGAAATTCTCTCTTGCTTCACTTAAATTAATTTGAGAGAAAGAAATATTATGCTCATGATCTTCATTTATATCTTTTTGGAGTAGCTTGTCATTTACTCTTGTGCTTCACTTATATCCTATGAGTAAATTCTTGAATAATTTAAATGTCATAAAGTTGAAATCATATCATGCCTAGCGGTAGCTTCACATTGGGTTTAGAAAGTGAAATCTTTTGAGGCTTGATAATCACAATATTGGTCATATAAGCAATTCACGAATAATTAGTATAAGGAAGAGAACTTTCACATGCAAATACACTGTCCTGGAAATATTTTGTGATTGTGAGCCCCCATCAAAATATTATATGCCAAAATTGTTGACATTGGATGATAACCCACAAGTGTAGGGGATCGCAGCAGTTTTCGAGGGTAAAGTATTCAACCCAGATTTATTGATTCGACACAAGGGGAGCCAAAGAATACTCTTAAGTATTAGCAACTGAGTTGTCAATTCTACCACACCTGGAAACTTAGTATCTGCAGCAAGGTAATATGGAAGTAGTGGTAACAACAATAAAAGTAACAGTAGTGTTTTCGTAGTTTTTGTAACAGTAGCAACGAAAAAGTAAATAAGCAACAAGCAATATGTGAAAAGCTCGTAGGCATTGGATCAGTGATGGAGAATTATGTCGGATGCGATTCCTCATGTAAAAGTTATAACCTAGGGTGACACAGAACTAGCTCCAGTTCATCAATGTAATGTAGGCATGTATTCCAAATGTAGTCATACGTGCTTATGGAAAAGAACTTGCATGACATCTTTTGTCCTACGCTCCCGTGGCAGCGGGGTCCTAGTGGAAACTAAGGGATATTAAGGCCTCCTTTTAATAGAGTACCAGAGCAAAGCATTAACACATAGTGAATACATGAACTCCTCAAACTACGGTCATCACCAGGAGTGGTCCCGATTGTTGTCACTTCGGGGTTGCCGGATCATAACACATAGTAGGTGACTATTTACTTGCAAGATAGGATCAAGAACACACATATATTCATGAAAACCTAATAGGTTCAGATCTGAAATAATGGCACTCGGGCCCTAGTGACAAGCATTAAGAATGGCAAAGTCATAGCAACATCAATCTTAGAACATAGTGGATACTAGGGATCAACCCCTAACAAAACTAACTCGATTACATGGTAATCTCATCCAACCCATCACCGTCCAGCAAGCCTACGATGGGATTACTCACGCACGGCGGTGAGCATCATGGAATTGGTGATGGAGGAAGGTTGATGATGACGATGGCGACGATCTCCACTCTTCGGAGCCCCGAACGGAAGCCAGATCAGCCCTCTCGAGAGAGATTAGGGCTTGGCGGCGGGTCCGTATCGTAAAACGCGATAATTCTTCCTCCCTGATTTTTTCTCCCCGAAAGTGAATATATGGAGTCCGGGGGTACGTCGGTGGAGCAACAGGGGGCCCACGAGGCAGGGGGTGTGCCCTGGGGGAGGGGGCGCGCCCCCACCCTCGTGGACAGGGTGTGGGCCCCCTGGTTTGGATCTTTCTGCAAATATTTTTATATTTTCCAAAATAATTCTCCGTTGATTTTCAGGTCATTCCGAGAACTTTTATTTCTTCACAAAAATAACACCATGGCAATTCTGCTGAAAACATCGTCAGTCCGGGTTAGTTCCATTCAAATCATGCAAGTTAGAGTCCAGAACAAGGGCAAAAGTGTTTGGAAAAGTAGATACGTTGGAGACGTATCAACTCCCCCAAGCTTAAACCTTTGCTTGTCCTCAAGCAATTCAGTTGATAAACTGAAAGTGATAAAGAAAAGCTATGACAAACTGTGTTTGCTCTTGTTGTTGTAAATATGTAAAGCCAGCATTCAAGTTTTCAGCAAAGATCATGAACTAACCACATTCACAATAACTTTCAGGTCTCATGTCTACTCATATCAATGGCATAATCAACTAGCGAGCAATAATAATAAACCTCGGATGACAACACTTTCTCAAAACAATCATGATATGATATAACAAGATGGTATCTCGCTAGCCCTTTCTCAGACCGCAAAACATAAATGCAGAGCACCTTTAAAGATCAAGGGTTGGCTAGACATTGTAATTCATGGTAAAAGAGATCCAGTCACAGTAATACTCAATGCAAATTAATAGCAATACATGCAAATGACAGAGGTGCTCTCCAACTGGTGCTCTTTTATAAGAGGACGATGACTCAACATAAAACTAAATGGATATGCCCTTCGCAGAGGGAAGTAGGGATTTGTAGAGGTGCCAGAGCTCGATTTTGAAATAGAGATGTATAACATTTTGAGCGGTATACTCTCATTGTCAACATCACAACCAAGAATATCGATATCTTCCTTGCTACACACATTATAGGTAGTTCCCAAACAGAATGGTAAAGTTTATACTCCCCCAACCACCAACAAGCACACTCCACGGCTAGCCCGAAACAACAGGTACCGTCCAAACCAGCAACAACCCCGGGGGAGTTTTGTTTAATTATTATGATTTGAGCATGGGACTGGGCATCCCGGTTACCAGTCATTTTCTCATGAATGATGAGCGGAGTCCACTCATCATGAGAATAACCCACCTAGCATGGAAGATATAGACAACCCTAGTTGATATATGAGTTGTTCGAGCATACAAAACATAATTTCATTTGAAGGTTTAGAGTTTGGCACATACAAATTTACTTGTAACGACAGGTAGATACCGCATATAGGAAGGTATGGTGGACTCATATGGAATAACTTTGGGGTTTATGGAAGTGGATGCACAACCAATATTCCCGCTTAGTACAGATGAAGGCTAGAAAGAGACTGGGAAGCGACCAGCTAGAGAGCGACAACAGTCATGAACATGCATTAAAATTAATCAACAGTGAATGCAAGCATGAGTAGGATATAAATCACCATGAACATAAATATCGTGGAGGCTATGCTGATTTTGTTTCGACTACATGCGTGAACATGTGCCAAGTCAGACCACTTTAATCGTTTAAAGGAGGATACCACCCTATCATACCACATCACAACCATTTTGATATCATGTTGGCACGCAAGATAGACCATTATAAACTCCTAGATAATTAAGCATGGCATGGGCAGCTATGATCTCTAATTGTCATTGCAAGCATGTTTCATTCATAACAAGCTGAATCGGGAACGATGAACTATCATATTTACAAAAACAAGAGAGGTCGAGTTCATACCAGCTTTTCTCATCTCAATCAATTCATCATATATCATCATTATTGCCTTTCACTCGCATGACCGAACGGTGTGGAAAATAATAATAGTGCACGTGCATTGGACTAAGCTGGAATCTACGAGCATTCAATACAAGAGAGAAGACAAAGGAATATGGCTCAAGATTAAATCAACAATAAAGCACATGAGAGCCACTAAGCATTTCTATCATGGTCTTCTACTCCTGAACCCCAAAGAAAAGAAAAGAAAATATTTACACGGGAAAGCTCCCAACAAGCAAAAGAAGAACGAGAAATATTTTTGGGTTTTCTTTTGATTACTACTACTACAAGCAAGGAAAGTAAACCAGCCAAAAGCTACAATATTTTTTTGGTTTTTCTTAAGGTTTTTCTAACACACAAGAAATATACTAAGAAAAAGAATTGAAACTAAGCATGGATGGTACAATGAAAGAGTGTGAGCACCGACGACTAGAATAAGCGTGTGAACATGAATGCACGGTCGGTGAGAAACACGTACTCCCCAAGCTTAGGCTTTTGGCCTAAGTTGGTCTATGGCCAGTATTGGCCTGACGGATATCCAAAGTTCTAGTTGGGGTTGTACTGAGATGCAGCAGCTACTGCCTGCTGAGCTGCGGCTTGGAGACGGGCTGCTTCCATCGTCTCCTGATACTCATTTGCCTCCTCCCTGGTTATAGTATATCTCCCTGAAAGTCAAACAAGGTAGGAGCAGGAAGAGCAATATGGACAGCGTGACGCTTGTTAAAGATTAGTCGACATTTGAGGGATTGTTCATCCCTCTCTATAAACCGATGACTAACCATAGCATTGTAATCCAAATAAGCATGCGGTAATAGTTCATCATTTTAATGTATAGGCACACCAAGGCGGCGGGCTATGCGAGTGGCATAAACCCCACCAAATAAATCTCCATATAAACCATTATGATGTAACCTACGTGCAACAATGGCTCCCAAGTTATATTGTCTATCTCCTAACATAGCACTCTTGAGAACGCTAAGATCTGGGACGCACATATGGCAAGCCTCATCTTTACCGTTTATGCATCTACCAATAAAGAGAGCAAAGTAATGAATGATACGTCCAAAACGTATCTATAATTTCTGCTTGCTCCATGCCTCTTTTGGGTGATATTGCTATGATATTTATACACTTCCATACACTTTTGATCATATTTGGACTAACCTATTAACTCAGTGCACCCCAGTGCCAGTTTCTGTTTTCTGCTGTTTTTGTATTTCAGGTTTTTCCATTACGAGAACTGCCAGAAAAATCCCGGAAAAATTATATAAAAAATCAGCGTTCCAGAAGCTTCCCGATAGCCAAAGTACAGCCGGAGGGGGGCCACCAGGGCTCCAGGCGCCCTGGTGGCGCGGCCCCCCTCCTGGCCGCGCCGGGGGGGCGCCTGGGCCCCCCAGGCCTCCGCTGATGCCCCCCTTTGGCATATATTTATATCGTGTCCCGAAACCCTCGAGACGGGAACCCTTTTTCGCGATCTCATCTCTGTTCTGCCGCCGCCGCGCTTCCAAGATCGGGAGCGCCAGGAGAACTCTTCCCGGCACCCTGCCGGAGGGGAGGATCACCATCGGGAGCCTCTCCACCACCATGGACGCCTCCCGGATGAGTTGTGAGTAGTCTCCCTTGGACCATGGGTCCATGACCAGTAGCTATGTGATGTTCTCCTCCCGTTCTTGTGCTTCACTCGTGAGCTGCCCTACATGATCGAGGCACATATGTAATCCTTATGCTGTTGCTATGATGAGTTTGCTGGGATCCGATGGATTGTGAGATTATGTTCAGATTGTGTTTGAGTAATATATTTGATCTACCTCTTTTATATTTATGTTCGTAAGTAATTCTTGCATGTTCTCCGTTGTTATTTATTGCTTTGGCCGAGTAGTAGGTAGTGACTCCAAGAGGGAACGTTATGCTTGATTGTGGGTTCATGCCCCTCGATGACTAGCTTGAGTGACAGAAACATGAGTCTAGGGGATGTGCTGTTGCCACAAGGGGGAAAACAACGGTGCTTGTGCCCGTGGGTGCAAGGATTGTTTACTTTACGCAAAGTTCTTTTAATGCAGTTGTCTGTTGCTTTGAGTTTACACTATGGGTGGGACTCGCAACTTAATACCAGCGAGATGTTCTGGATAGATATCTCAAGGTGGATGATTAGTAGTAGATGCAGATGGATTTCGGTCTACTTGCCTTGGCGTACCGCCCATGCTTTGAACCTCTACCTTTCTTGTAACATAGTTAGCATTGGTTTGCGCACATAATTCTATCAATTGCCCAGCTGTAATTCGTTTACCTCACATAGCTGTTTTATCGTCTTTTGGGAGAGAGACATCACTAGTGAACATCATGGGACCCCGGTCCATATTACCATCATTGATCACATCCGCTATTTACTTTCCGCTTTTTACTTACTATTTGCAGCAAAACCTATCACTATTATCACTTGCGTTTGATCCTTTGTAAACGACAAGGCCGGAGGGATTGACAACCTCTCTGTACTCGTTGGGAGCAAAGTTATTTGTATCTGTGTGCAGGTCCACGTTGATTGCTAATATCTGGCGCCGTTAGCAGTTGACACCTTCTTGTTGAAACTGGGAGTCTCAGGGAAATCGATCCTTGGTATCTTTGCCAAGGGAAAACTTCCGCTACACTGCATCTCAAACCTTCCACTTGGGGTAACCAACGAGGGGCGAGAAGCCATCAAGCAAAGTTTTCTGGCGCCGTTGCCGGGGACTCCACTCTTCAGGATAGGGGAGTTGCACGCTATCTTTTACCTTTGCTTTTTAGTCTTGTTAGTTTACCTTTCAGTTTTTTGCTTTAGTATCTTTTATCAAAAATCACAAAAATAGTTATCTTGCTTGCTTGCTACTACGGGTTCCACCGAGAACACCAAGTTGTGTGACTTCACTAGTCACAACAACGATGACTT
The DNA here is from genome assembly GCA_902687465.1 of Secale cereale. Taxonomy (NCBI): domain Eukaryota; kingdom Viridiplantae; phylum Streptophyta; class Magnoliopsida; order Poales; family Poaceae; genus Secale; species Secale cereale. The sequence goes on from LR738711.1 coordinate 653,154,276, forward strand.
TATCTACACACCTATCACTACACCTGCCACTTCAGCACCTTCGTATGAAATTAAACCTGCTTTACTGAACCTAGTTATGAAAGATCAATTCTCCGGTGCTGGAGATGATGCTGCTTTACACTTAAACAATTTTGTTGAACTCTGTGATATGCAAAAGTACCGAGAAGTAGATGGTAATATTGTTAAGCTTAAGCTTTTTTCCTTTCTCCTTGAGAGGAGGAGCTAAAATTTGGTTTCATTCTTTGCTTAGAAATAGCATAGATTCATGGGACAAGTGCAAAGATGCTTTTATTGGAAAGTACTATCCACCTGCTAAAATTATCCAACTAAGAAGTAACATAATGAATTTTAAACAATTGGATAATGAACACGTTGCCCAAGCTTGGGAACGTATGAAATCTCTTATCAAGAACTGCCCTACTCACGGTTTGACTACTTGGATGGTTATCCAAACTTTTTATGTAGGCTTGAACTTTACCTCCCAGAACTTGTTAGATTCGGCCGCGGGAGGAACCTTTATGTCAACTACACTTGGTGCTGCCACGAAGCTTCTCAATGAGATGATGACCAACTATTCCCAATGGCACACCGAACGCGCTCCAACAGGTAGGAAGGTAAACTCTGTCGAGGAGATTTCCTCCCTAAATGAAAAAGTTGACTTGATCATGTCTCTACTTTCGAAGCAATCTTCTGTTGATCCTCGTGATGTTCCTTTAAATTCTTTGATTTCTCAAGAACAAGTAGATGTGAACTTTATCTCTAGAAACAATTTTAACAACAATGCTTATAGGAGTAATTTTGGTAGCAATCCTAGACCATTCCCCTCTAATTCTTATGGGAACAACAATGCTTATCCTATCACCAAGAACTCCACTATTGAACTAGAGATTATGCTTAAAGATTTCATCACTACTCAAAAAGCCTTTAATAAGAGTTTAGAAGAAAAACTAAACAAACTAGATGATCTCTCTTTGAAGGTAGACAATTTAGCCAATGAGGTAGAATTGCTTAAAATTAGAACTTCTCCTCTTGAGGAGAGGAAGGTCACTCCTATGAATGCTATTCAAGTGCAAATTAATGAAAACATTAGGATGATGGCTAAACTTAAAGAGAGATGGGCTAGAGAAAGGGAGGAAGAAGATAGAATTAAGAACCTTCCTACCCACCACACTGTTGCTACTATCCAAGTTGTTGAGGATATCCAAACTCTTAGCACCCAATGCACTCCTGGTCCCCTTGGACCTATTAATGGTGATGCTATGACTATAGAAACTACCAAACAAGTGAACCTAAAGGACACCACTACCACCTTACTTGATAGTAGTGACCTTGATTTTGACAATTGCACTCTTACCGAAGTTATTGATTTCCTTCACAAGATGTCTAGAGATCCCCGCACTAGCACGCTTAACCTTGCCTTCACAGAGCATATCACTAATGCTCTCATCAAAGCTAGGGAGGAGAAACTTAGAGTAGAAGCCTCCATACCTAGAAAGCTAGAAGATGGTTGGGATCCTATTATTAAATTTAAGTTGAATAACTTCTCTTGCTATGCTTTATGTGATGTTGGAGCTAGTACCTCCGTTATGCCCAAAGGAATATATGATATGATTAAATTAAAACCTTTTGATTCTTGTTCTTTTGGTGTTCGTCTCGTTGATTCTTCCATAAAGAAACCTTTGGGGAGGATCGACGATGTTCTTATCATTGTCAATGACAATTACGTTCCCGTTGATTTTACTATTATGGACATTGAATGTGAACCTTCGTGTCCAATTATTTTGGGACGTCCTTTCCTACGCACCGTTGGTGCTATTATTGACATGAAAGAGGGGAATATAAAATTCCAATTTCCTCTCAAGAAAGGGATGGAACACTTCCCTCGAAAAAAGATTAAGTTACCTTTTGAGTCCATTATACGGGCTAGCTATTCTTTTACTCTTGATAAAACTTGATCTCTTTGCATTATGCCTAGCTTAAAGGCATAAAAGAAAGCGCTTTTGGGAGGCAGCCCACATGAATAAATTTTTTTATTTTGCTTTTGTTGTGTCTTGATGTTGTTACTACAGTAGCATCATCATTGTATCTTTACTTTTCAACTTTGTGCCAAGTGTAGCCTCTGATTGCAAGAAAGTTCAAAAGTTGTGACGTGCTGTCCAGGAAACAGATTCTGTCCTTGGATAGAAAAATTCGTATAAAATCACCAGATCATCTTTTTGGTCTGAATTTTTCGACAACATGCCCTATATAATTGTCTTTCGTGCGTCTGTTATGAGTTTTTTGATTAGAGTTGCAGAAGTGCCCCGAAAAAATCATTTACTACCTGCTGTTCTGTTTTTCACAGATTCTGTCATGTTTTGCCTTTCCTTCATTTTGCAAACCTTGAGCTTGCTTTTTCTTTGCAAAAACCTTTTGGCAATCTTGAGAAACAGTAGATCTTCAAGAATATCTTTATTTCCAGCAAGGAACAATTATTTTATTATGGGTACTAACCTCGCTAATCAGATTATGATGAGTTATGTATGAAGGGAGTTTTCAAGTGTGCGAGGGAAGATGATAAAAAGATTCAGGAGTGTCAAACGCTCAAGCTTGGGGATGCCCCCATGCACCCTCAAGAAATATTCAAGGAGACTCAAGCGTCTAAGCTCGGGGATGCCCCCGTGCATCCCCTTCTCCATCAACATTATCAGTTCGTCTTTCGTTCCACTATATTTTTATCACTTCATGTGTTATGTGCTATGCTTGGAGCGTCTTGCTTTAGTTTCCTTTTTAGTTTTCTTTAGATTTTCATAACGAGTCGGAACTCAGCTTTCTTTATGTGGGAGAGAAACACGCTCCACTTCTACCTAGAACATAACATAGAATTTTCATGTCTATCTTTGCTGTGTGTGTTCTTTGTCTTTCAATAGCTACTATCATGCTTAGCTTTTAGTTTTCATGCTTATCTTTTTAAAGAGCTTTTGTTTAGTTGGTTGCTTGAACTCTCTTTATTTATCATGATTATCTTATTAAGAGAGTTTGCTTCTGTTGCATGGTTGATATGTCTATGATAAAGATGCTACGTGCATAATGGTGCTTAGTAGTTCATGTTTTCTTATGGTTAGTCTCAAATAGCTGGGGGGTTTCCAATGTGTTATTGGAGTACCAACATGATTTGTTTGCCTATGATGTGGTATGGTTTAGTAATATCTTCCTTCAAGAATTTATTTTGATTGACTTGGCGTATGCTCACGCATATTTAAGACTGTAAAGAAAGTCTATCAAGCCTTGATGATCTTTTGTTTCTGAGTAGCGATATAACTACCATGCCTGATTCAATGTTGCTTTGTCGCTCTGCATGATTATGACCGTCATTGCTCTCTTAGTTGGTCGCTCCCAGTCTTTTGCTAACCTCCACCTGTACTAAGCGGACTGACTGCTTGTGCATCCAAATTCTTTTAAACCAGTTATGCCATATGAGTCCACCATACCTTCCTACATGGTATTTACCTGCCATTCCTAACGGAGACTTGCATGTACCATCTCGAAATTATTCAAAGAAATAAAATGCATTCCTATTTTGCGCCTCTGTTTTAATTTCATGAGGAAGTAGTAGTTAATTCATGATCTTTTTAAGTTTGACAAGCTTCACCCCGGGATTGCATGTCTAATGTGCAAACCCATAACACGAGAAGGAACTGGCATTGAGTGCGCCCGACTCAAAATTAATATAACAAACAAACCCTCCTTCACGCTTTGTTCATGAGAAATCAGAAAACTTTGGCAGTGATAAACAAAGGAGATTAAGAGGATGTGATCGTCCTCATTCGGGAGCCGTTCCTCGAAACTTGTCCATCTCAAGAAGTGATTGAGTTGTCTGCTAGCATTCGTTGACGGAACATGCATGATCAAAAAAATAACTATTACGTCTGTTTTTAAAACCAAGAGCTCTAGTACATGTTTTGTCTTTGTTTCCGACTACGGGTTTTCAACCTTGCCAACAAAAGCCACGGTTCGAGAGTCTCCACCTTCTTTTAAAGCAGCAACTACTGAGAGCATGATTGTCATTCTGAGTGTAATGTGCATTGTCCCAAAGTAGCATTGTCTTTTGCATGATTGTGATATCGTTTATTCTGAAATCATTGTATCTAGTCATCACTTAAACCTTGGAGGTGCCCCTGCATTTATGTTTTGCTTCACTAAAGGGGGCAAGCGAGATATCACTTTATCATATTTGCACACCATGCTCATTACAAATCTATTTGATGTTTCAATATGATATTGTAAAACTTTTAGTTCTTTGTGATTTTCTCATGAGGCAACTTAATTACTACAGATTCATTGTCTCAGTAAGCTTTTGTCATATGACTATGAAAAGTCCTATATGGTTAATAGCATGTCACCACAGAAATTATTCTTGTTATCATTTACCTACTCGAGGACGAGCAGGAATTAAGCTTGGGGATGTTGATACGTCCAAAACGTATCTATAATTTCTGCTTGCTCCATGCCTCTTTTGGGTGATATTGCTATGATATTTATACACTTCCATACACTTTTGATCATATTTGGACTAACCTATTAACTCAGTGCACCCCAGTGCCAGTTTCTGTTTTCTGCTGTTTTTGTATTTCAGGTTTTCCCATTACGAGAACTGCCAGAAAAATCCGGAAAAAAATATATAAAAAATCAGCGTTCCAGAAGCTTCCCGGTAGCCAAAGTACAGCCGGAGGGGGGCCACCAGGGCTCCAGGCGCCCTGGTGGCGCGGCCCCCCTCCTGGCCGCGCCGGGGGGCGCCTGGGCCCCCAGGCCTCCGCTGATGCCCCCCTTTGGCATATATTTATATCGTGTCCCGAAACCCTCGAGACGGGAACCCTTTTTCGCGATCTCATCTCTGTTCTGCCGCCGCCGCGCTTCCAAGATCGGGAGCGCCAGGAGAACTCTTCCCGGCACCCTGCCGGAGGGGAGGATCACCACCGGGAGCCTCTCCACCACCATGGACGCCTCCCGGATGAGTTGTGAGTAGTCTCCCTTGGACCATGGGTCCATGACCAGTAGCTATGTGATGTTCTCCTCCCGTTCTTGTGCTTCACTAATTAGTCCTCGTGAGCTGCCCTACTTGATCGAGGCACATATGTAATCCTTATGCTGTTGCTATGATGAGTTTGCTGGGATCCGATGGATTGTGAGATTATGTTCAGATTGTGTTTGAGTAATATATTTGATCTACCTCTTTTATATTTATGTTCGTAAGTAATTCTTGCATGTTCTCCGTTGTTATTTATTGCTTTGGCCGAGTAGTAGGTAGTGACTCCAAGAGGGAACGTTATGCTTGATTGTGGGTTCATGCCCCTCGATGACTAGCTTGAGTGACAGAAACATGAGTCTAGGGGATGTGCTGTTGCCACAAGGGGGAAAACAACGGTGCTTGTGCCCGCGGGTGCAAGGATTGTTTACTTTACGCAAAGTTCTTTTAATGCAGTTGTCTGTTGCTTTGAGTTTACACTATGGGTGGGACTCGCAACTTAATACCAGCGAGATGTTCTGGATAGATATCTCAAGGTGGATGATTAGTAGTAGATGCAGATGGATTTTAGTCTACTTGCCTTGGCGTACCGCCCATGCTTTGAACCTCTACCTTTCTTGTAACATAGTTAGCATTGGTTTGCGCACATAATTCTGTCAATTGCCCAGCTGTAATTCGTTTACCTCACATAGCTGTTTTATCGTCTTTTGGGAGAGAGACATCACTAGTGAACATCATGGGACCCCGGTCCATATTACCATCATTGATCACATCCGCTATTTACTTTCCGCTTTTTACTTACTATTTGCAGCAAAACCTATCACTATTATCACTTGCGTTTGATCCTTTGTAAACGACAAGGCCGGAGGGATTGACAACCTCTCTGTACTCGTTGGGAGCAAAGTTATTTGTATCTGTGTGCAGGTCCACGTTGATTGCTAATATCTGGCACCGTTAGCAGTCGACACCTTCTTGTTGAAACTGGGAGTCTCAGGGAAATCGATCCTTGGTATCTTTGCCAAGGGAAAACTTCCGCTACACTGCATCTCAAACCTTCCACTTGGGGTAACCAACGAGGGGTGAGAAGCCATCAATGAATAGCAGGAAAATGAATGCCCCCTATGGTAGCTTGTGTGATCTCTCTAGATTCCCCCACAGTGATACTAGCAAGGAAGTCTTTATATTCAGATTTGCGAGGATCACCCATATTGCCCCACTGCGGAGGCTTACAAGCATCATTAAAATCCTCTAGGTCCATGGTGTAAGATTTATCATAAAGATCAAACAGGACAGTGTGAGAATTACGTGAAGATGAAAATTTAAACCTTCTCACAAAGGTATGACTTAAGTAACGGTATTGATGGCACTTATCTTGCATGAAGCCCTCGAGGTCAGCATTACGCACATATGCATCAAATTCCTCCTTAATGCCTGCCCGAACCACAAATTCCTGTGATGGCCATTCACAAGGCCGTACTTCAGCTTCCCTCGGTAGTTCATCGTCCGGCTCACGCATCGCGAGCCTTGATTCTTGCTTCATTGAGGAACCACCTTGGAAGATTTTCCTATGCATTTTTCTGAAATTTTCTGAAACTTTTAGTAACTCAGAAATAGAAGTTAACCAAACTCAACAAGATTGATAGCAACAACTCCTACAAGTGCCTAGAGACTATATCATGCATTAGAACTACTTGGGACCAAAGAAATTTGCCACGCAAGCTCAAGAACAAGGTCACCACAGCATCGAAAAATTGCAATAAATAAAGCACTAGAACAAAAACTAATTGGACCAAGTGGAGGAGTCACATACCAAGGAACAATCTCCCCAAGCAGTTTTGTGAATGGAGCTTTGAGCAAGGAGATCGAAAATGGCAGCAAGATGGGCTAGAACTCGTGCTTGAGCTGGATAGTGATTTTTTTGGGAGGAAGAAGAAGTGTGTGGGTGCAGGAATAAGTGGAGGGGGCCACGTGGGGCCCACGAGGCAGGGGGCGCGCCCTGTGAGGGTGGGCGCGCCCTGGACCCTCGTGGCCAGGTGTTGTCTCCTCTCGCTGTGTTTTTTGTGCCATGAATTCTCAAATATTCTAGAAAAAAAATCATATTTCATTTTCAGGGCATTTGGAGAACTTTATTTTCGGGGTAATTTTTTATTGCACGGATAAGTCTGGAAACAGACAGAAAATACTATTTTTGCTTTATTTATTCTAACTAACAGAAAGTAAAAGGAGGGTACAGAAGGTTGTGCTATCTAGATTCACCCATTTCATGTTCATCAAAAGGAATCCATTAACAAGATTGATGAAGTCTTGTTAATAAACTCTTTCCAAATAACATGAAACCGGAGAATTTTCGAATAACACTAGGTTACCTCAATGGGGATATGTATGTCCCCAACAATAAGAATATCATATGTCTTCTTGACAGTAGGGAGAGGAAATTCAAAACCCCAAATAGTAATAGTTGATATTTTTCCAATAGAATTGATACTGTGGACCTGAGGTTGCTTCCTCGGAAAGTGTATCGTATGCTCATTACCATTGACATGAAAAGTGACACTGCCTTTGTTGCAATCAATAACAACCCCTGCAGTATTCAAAAAGGGTCTACCAAGGATAATAGACATACTATCGTCCTCGGGAATATCAAGGATAACAAAGTCCGTTATAATAGTAAAATTTGCAACCACAACAGACACATCCTCACAAATACCGATAGGTATAGCAGTTTATTTATCAGCCATTTGCAAAGATATTTCAGTAGGTGTCAATTTACTCAAGTCAAGTCTACGATATAAAGAGAGAGGCATAACACTAACACCGGCTCCAAGATCACATAAAGCAGTTTTAACATAGTTCCCTTTAATGGAGCAAGGTATAGTAGGTAATCCTGGATCTCCTAGTTTCTTAGGTATACCACCTTTAAAAGTGTAATTGGCAAGCATGGTGGAAATTTCTACTTCGGGTATCTTTCTTTTATTGGTAATAATATATTTCATATACTTAGCATAAGGATTTGTTTTAAGCATATCAGTCAAACGCATATGCAAAAAGATAGGTCTAATCATTTCAGCAAAGCGCTCAAAATCCTCGTCATCCTTTTTCTTGGATCGTTTAGGAGGAAAAGGCATGGGTTTCTGAACCCATGGTTCTCTTTCCTTACCGTGCTTCCTGGCAACAAAGTCTCTCTTATCATAACATCGATTCTTTGATTGTGGGTTATCAAGATCAACAGCAGGTTCAATCTCTACATCATTATCATTGATAGGTTGAGCATCATCATGACCATCATCATTAACATTATCACTAGGTTCATGTTCATTACCAGATTGTGTCTCAGCATCAGAAACAGAGATATCATTGGGATTCTTAGGTGTGTCAGCTACAGGTTCACTAGAAGCATGCAAAGTCCTATCATTTTTGTTTTTCTTCTTCTTAGAAGAACTAGGTGCATCTAAATTAGTTCTTTGAGAATCTTGCTCAATTCTCTTAGGGTGGCCCTCAGGATACAAAGGTCCCTGAGTCACTTTACCACCTCTAGTTGCAACTCTAACAACATAGTCATTATTCTTACTATTTAATTCATTGAGCAAATCATTCTGAGCCTTAAGTACTTGTTCTACTTGAGTGGTAACCATAGAAGCATGTTTACTAATGAGTTTCAATTCACCTTTAACTCTAGACATATAATCACTCAAGCGTTCAATCATATAAGCATTGTGTTAATCGTATAAGTATCGCGTTGCAATTGTCTACCAACATAAGCATTGAAGTTTTCTTGCTTCACAATAAAATTGTCAAACTCATCTAAGCATTGGCTAGCAGACTTATAACGAGGAATGTCACCTTCATCAAATCTATAAAGATAATTTACCTTTACTACCTATGTCGGGTTATCAAGACCATGTATTTCTTCAATAGGTGGTAAATTCTTAACATCTTCATCTTTATTACCTTTTTCTTTCATAGATTTCTTAGCCTCTTGCACATCTTCAGGACTGAGAAATAGAACACCCCTTTTCTTCGGAGTTGGCTTAGGGGCTGGTTCAGGAAGTGTCCAATTATTTTCATTGGCCAACATATTATTCAATAGTAATTCAGCTTGATCAACTATTCTTTCCCTGAAAACACAACCAACACAACTATCCAGGTGGTCTCTGGAAGCATCGGTTAGTCCATTATAAAAGACATCAAGTATTTCATTCCTCTAAAGAGGATGATCAGGCAAAGCATTAACTAATTGGAGAAGCCTCCCCCAAGCTTGTGGGAGACTCTCTTCTTCATTTTGCACAAAATTATATATTTCCCGTAAGGCAGCTTCTTTCTTATGAGCGGGAAAATATTTAGCAGAGAAGTAATAAATCATATCCTAGGGACTACGCACACAACCAAGACCAAGACAATTAAACCATGTCTTAGCATCACCCTTTAACGAGAACGGAAATAACTTAAGGATATAGTAATAACGAATCTTTTCATCGTTGGTAAACAGGGTGGCTATATCATTCAACTTAGTAAGATGTGCCACAACAGTTTCAGATTCATAGCCATGGAAAGGATCAGATTCAACCAAAGTAATTAAGTCGGGATCAACAGAGAAATCATAATCCTTATCAGTAACAAAGATAGGTGAAGTAGCAAAAGCAAGGTCATATTTCATTCTAGCATTCAAAGACTTTTCTTTCAGCTTAGCTAATAACTTCTTAAGATCATATCTATCGTTGCAAGCAAGAAAGTCTCTAGCAGTTTCTTCATCCATAACATAACCCTCAGGAATAACAGGCAATTCATATCTAGGGGAGAAGCTTCATCATCACTTTGATAAATATTATCAGTTTCAATGTTTGCATTCTCCCTAACCTTAGCAATTTGTTCATCTAGAAAATCACCTAGTGGCACAGTATTATCAAGCATTGAAGTAGTTTCATCATACATAGTAGAAGTGGCATCATCAAGAACATGCGACATATCAAATTCAATGGCAGGAGTAGGTGTCGCAAATTTACTCATAACAGAGGGTGAATCAAGTGCAGAGCTACATGGCAGTTCCTTACCTCCCCTCGTAGTTGAGGGAAAGATCTTTGTTTTGGAGTGTCGGTGTACTAAGATAGGGGTACCTTAGTACCCCAACTTGTGCACGGGCAGTAGCAGCTTCCTGCGGCAGGGCTTACCACGTGCTCGCCAAGAACCTTTCCTGGACCCTATGAAGCCATTCAAGAACAAAGTATACAAGTCAGAAGATCAAGGCCCCGGCAAGAGGAGCTTGGCGGGAAGGCCGCACCAGGCTCAAGGTTATCACTTTAGCACAAGACCCTGGCAAGAGGAGTTTGCCAGGGAGGCCAGGGAATACATATCTCAAGAGATGCCTCGGCGCATCACGCGCCCCGGCAGGACCCGGAGAGCGACAAGCTTCCGGGCCTGGCAAGATCACGACCCCGGCAAGGTGCTTGCCGGGGAAACCTATGCTGCGTGCCCGCGCTCCAGCTCATCTGCCCACGCGTCGCCCTGGGGCCCTTCCAGGGACGCGTGGCAGGCGGCTGTGCAGCCTGGGGCACACGGTGGCGAGCCACGGTGACGAGGCTACCGCCGTGGCGAACGGAGAAGCATGGACGGACGCTTTTGGGGGCGACGGCGACGGGCATTTAATGCCCTTGTCCCCCACTGTCAAAGTTAGGTGAAGACCACTGTTCATGCACTATTCACGCACTATTACAACTACCACCAAATTTACACTTTTACCCTCCTCTACGTTGACACCTGTCGGTGACCCCTTTGAGCTATAAAAGGAGGCCCATGCACAACGTAGAGGAGGTTCGGTTCGAAACCTAGACAACTCTCTCGCTCGGTGTAGCTAGCACTGTAGATCTTCAAGCTCCCGAGCCTAAAAACTCAATACAACCTAAGCAGGAGTAGGGTTTTACGCGTCCGCGCGGCCCGAACCTGGGTAAAACTGCCCGCGTGTGCTCCTCGATCTGCTCTTCGTGCTCCCTCCGCTCCCTTACCGCAACGTAGAAGGGGCTCCGGTCCCATAGGTGCTCGTGGGAGGACAGTTTCCCCCGACATCTTTGGCGCGCCAGGTAGGGGGCGTCGAGGTTGTGCGAACCTGATCCGGCGCTCACGCGGGCGCAACCTTCACCAACTTCACCAGCTTCATCAACCTCATCAACAACATCGACATGCCTCCGAAGAAGAAAGCTTCGGAGGTCGGAGGCCCGTCTGCGTCGATCCCGCCACCACCAGAACCAACGGTTGGTGGAGGAGACGCCGGCGGAAGGGTGGTCGCCGGCGAGGAAACTCACGGCGCCACCAAGTCCAAGGACAAGACGGACGACCGGGCTAACTCCAAGGCTTCGGCGTCCGTTCACGCATCACGTCCCTCTCAGGAGGCGCAAGACCAGCAGCGGCGTGGTACGGGAGGTACCATACGCTTGCTGGGGCGTAGCCAAGCCGGAGGATCGCGGGATGCTCAAGGCCAGCGTGCTGGTACGAGCAAGGCGCGGTCGCCGGGGCGAGAAACTGCTCCTTCTAACCCTGTTAGAAGTCCGAGCATATCTCGCTCCTCGCACCGCTCGCCGCCGCTCCCCTCCTCTCCAGCAGAAGCTCTAGCAAGAGCACAACTGCTCCTCAATTTCCCTCCAGCGGCAGATAAAGCCGAAGACTGGAGGGCGACGATCCAAAGCCTCATCGCCTTTGCCAACAACGACACGCCGCAGCAGCCGGCGATGTCACGACCGCGGCAAGTCAACCAGACGAAGGCCGACGGAGACAAGACCGCCGGGGGTGCAACTACCGTGCACTCCCCGCCGCGGAAGCAGAAGAGGCCACCCCGCCGGATCAACGTCGACGACAACTCCACGGCGTCGTCGGATCCGCGAGCTCATCGTGACCAGCGCCAGGTCCTCGACGACAGGCGGCAAGAGGACGCTCGAACTCGCATCGAGCGTCGAAGAGAAGCCCGAAGACAGTCAGATCAGCGAGCTGGGACCGCTGTCGACACGCACGCGCCCGGTGAACCAGGCGACTTGCGGTACGCGGCAGGTTGCCCTGCGTTCACCCGTGAGCTGCGGCAAGTCCAGTGGCCCAGCATGAAGAATTTCAAGCCCGATGTACCCGAGAAGTACGACGGCAAGACACACCCCTCGGAGTTCCTCAGCATCTACACCATCGCGGTGCAGGCTGCCGGGGGACGCGACGAGAAGATCCTAGCCAACTACTTCCCGCTAGTGCTTAAGCCAAACGTCCGGTCTTGGCTTATGCACTTGCCGGAGAACTCCATCTCTTCATGGGCGGATCTGTGCCACCAGTTTGTTGGCGCCTTCACGGGCGACCACAAACCCCACGGCCAGGAGAGCGATCTCCACATCCTCGCCCAGAAGGAAGGAGAGTCCCTGCGCAAATACATCCAACGATTCAGCCGCGTCCAGCACAACATTCCCGACGTCCACCCTGCCGCGGTTATCAGCGCGTTCCACCAGAACGTGCGTAACCGCCAGATGAGGGAGGAGATGGCCATGACCAAGATCCGGGATGTCGGCGAGCTCTACGCTCTGGCTGACAAGTGCGCACGCGCTGAAGAGGGGAGGAGACTCCCCGGAGAGGATACTGGCGCAGGAGGAAGCGACAACGAGGATGCCGCCCCGGCGAGGAAAAACCGGCGGCGGAATAACAGAAAGAAGAAGAGCAAGGAGGTGCTGGTTGTCGAGCAGTCCGGCAAGGAGGCTCCCGCCAAGAAGGCACAGGCTGGCGGTTCCGGCAAGGAGCCCGCCCCTGTAGCAGCAGCCGACAAGCAGGACGGCTCCGACAAGCAGTACTGCAAGATCCACCGCACCAAGGGCCACGATCTACAGAACTGCAAAAGAGTCGAGTACCTCGTAGAGCAGCAGAAGGCTGAATACGAGCGTCGCGACAAGGAGAAGGCCCAAGGAGGCGGAGGAGAGCCCAGCAAGAAGCGGCCGTTCAATGGCCGGGGAGGACGCCGCGGCAAGGCCAAGCAGCGGCAAGGTGATCGACCTCCCCGGGGCCGCGACAAGGATGAGGATGAAGACGACGATGATGACATGGAAGAAGGAGACAACAGCGAGCAGGAGTTCCAGAAGGCCACAGAGGTTCTGTGCGTCGACGAAGGTGCCTCTCTGCACACTTCCCACCGCCAACTCAAGCAGTGGGTGCGGGAAGTGAATGCAGCTGAGCCGCCCGTCGAGTCGCGCAGGCTGCTGAAGTGGTCCAGCACGCCCATCATCTTTGACCTTGAGGACCACCCTGACCGCACAACTGCGGTCGGGTGCTTGCCGATGTTGGTCTCACCAACTATCCGCAACCTCAAGGTTACCAAGATGTTGGTTGACGGCGGGGCCGGCCTGAACTTGATCTCCTCAGCTGTGATCAAGAAACTGCAGATCCCCGACGGCGAGCTCGAGGAAACCGGGATGTTCCAAGGAATCAACCCGGGAAGGAGCAAGCCGAAGGGGAAGATTACGCTGCCCGTGACCTTTGGCGGGGAGCTCAACTTCAGGACGGAGAGGATCACATTTGATGTTGCTGATATCCCATTGCCATACAATGGGATACTTGGCTGTCCTGCCCTCGCCAAGTTCATGGCAGCTTCCCACTACGCGTACAACGTACTCAAGATGTCGAGGCCGATAAGCATCATCTCTGTCCCCGGCGCCAAGAAGGATGCGCTTATCTGCGCCGACAAAATTTACCGGGATGCAGCAGCCGCAGCAGACAGCAACACACTTGCCGCTGAAGCTCCCGGGGGGAAGACCAAGACCAAGTCCGGCAAGAGCTCTGGGGCCCACTCCGGCAAACGCACCTCTTCGGAGTGCTGCGCTGCCGTCGAGGACGCACCATCGAGCTCCACCGGCAAGTGCAAGAAAGGAATGGCAGCTCCACCGGCAACCAAGAAGGTGTCCGCCAAGGAGGACGGCACTGGTGGTACTTTCACCATCAGTGCTACACTCGACCACAAATAGGAAAGCGCGCTCGTTGCCTTCCTGCGGGCGAATGTCGACGTGTTTGCATGGCAACCGTCTGACATCCCCGGCGTTCCCAGGAAGGTAATGGAGCACAAGCTCGCTGTTTGTCCTCACACGCGGCCCGTCAAGCAGAAAGTCAGGAAGCAAGCCGTGGAGCGCCAAGAGTTCATAGCGGAAGAGATAAAGAAGCTAGAAGCAGCAGGCCTGGTTAGAGGCGTAATACATCCCACGTGGTTGGCCAATCCAGTTGTCGTGCGAAAGGCTAATGGAAAGTGGAGACTTTGTATAGACTTCACCGACGTGAACAAAGCTTGTCCCAAGGATCCCTTTCCCTTGCCGCGCATCGACCAAATTGTTGATTCCACAGCTGGATGTGAGTTGCTCTCATTCCTTGATGCATACTCAGGTTACCACCAGATATTCATGGCCAAGGAAGATGAAGAGAAGACTGCATTCATTACTCCATGCGGCACATATTGCTTCGTACGCATGCCCTTTCGATTGAAGAATGCAGGCTCCACATTTGCGAGGGTGGTGCACACTGCTTTTGAGCCACAGATCCACAGGAACATAGAAGCCTACATGGATGATATAGTGGTCAAGAGCAAGAGCAAAGATACCCTGATACAGGACTTAGAGGAAACCTTTGAGAATCTGCGCAAGATCCAACTCAAGCTGAACCCCGAGAAGTGCGTCTTCGGAGTTCCCTCCGGCAAGCTTCTCGGGTTCTTTGTGTCCCAGAGGGGGATTGAAGCCAATCCCGACAAGATAAAAGCCATCGAGCAGATTGAAGCCCCGAAGCGCGTCAAGGACGTAAGAAGGCTTGCTGGTTGTGTGGCTGCCCTCAGCAGGTTCATTTCAAAGTCTGCAGAGCGCGCCCTGCCTTTCTTCAAAATTTTGAAAAAGGCAGGCCCTATGAAATGGACTCCGGAAGCGGAGGCAGCGCTGCAAGACTTGAAAGGATACCTGTCCTCCACTCCAATACTTGTCGCACCTAGGCCACAAGAGAAGTTGCTGCTGTACTTAGCGGCAACCAATCAAGTGGTTAGTGCTGCGTTAGTAGCGGAGAGGGAGGCGGATGAGGAACCCACATCCCCGGCAAGCGAATCCAGCGACAAGCAGGGGGCTTCCCCGACAAGCTCTGGCCCCGACAAGGACAAGACTGCGCAAGAACAAGGAGAAGTGCGAAGGAAGATGGTGCAGCGCCCAGTGTATTTTGTGAGTTCCCTCTTGCAGGGGGCTAGGTCAAGATACTCTGGGGTGCAGAAGTTGCTGTTCGGCCTCCTCATGGCCTCAAGAAAGTTACGCCATTACTTCCAAGCACACGAGATAACGGTGGTCACTCGCTTTCCGTTGAAGAGGATATTGCAAAATCCCGAAGCAACATGCAGGATCGTCGAGTGGGCACTGGAGCTGTCAAGCTTTGGTCTCAAGTTCGAGAGTACCTCAACCATACAGAGCAGAGCTTTGGCAGAATTCATAGCAGAATGGACCCCAACGCCAGATGAAGAAGTCCCAGAGACAAGCGTCCCTGTCCAAGGAGCGAACAGCGAATGGATAATGTACTTTGATGGTGCTTTCTCGCTGCAAGGCGCCGGTGCCGGCGTGGTACTCATAGCGCCCACCGGAGAGCACCTCAAGTATGTTGTCCAGATGCACTTTCCCAAGGAGCAAGCGACAAACAATACTGTTGAGTATGAAGGTTTGCTTGCCGGCCTCAGAATTGCGGCCGAACTTGGGATCAAGAAGTTGATTGTGCGGGGAGATTCACAGTTGGTGGTCCGACAAGTGAATAAGAGTTACCAGAGCCCTTTGATGGAAGCTTATGTTGATGAAGTGAGGAAGCTTGAAGAGCACTTTGAAGGTCTGCAAATGGAGCACGTCCCAAGAGCTCAGAATGATATTGCAGATGGCCTCTCAAAGTGTGCTGCAATGAAGTTACCTGTGGAACCAGGGACCTTCGTGCTCAAGCTAACTCAACCATCCGTTACACCATCAGTTGGGCAAAACAAGAAGAGGAAGTTGGTCTCCGGCGAATACTTACCGGCGGATCTTCCAGAAGCCGTCGCCAAGGTCCCCAAGATCAACAGCCAAGATGCTGAGGAACAGTTTGCTCCTGCAGATCCAAGGGTCTGTACAGTTGAAGCAGGCGTTCCCGACAAGCTTTGCCCCGGCAAGCTTGCCGGGGGACCATCAGCTCCGGCAGAGCCGTAGGTTCTTGCCGTAGAAGCTGAGGTTCCCGCAGCAGCCCTCCTGCCTTTAGTCCTTGTTGTTGAGCCTCAGGCTCCGGCATGGGCACAGCAAATCGTCCGCTTTCTGCAAACTGGATAACTTCCCGATGAGACAGAAGAGATAGAGAGGATTACCAGGCAGTCAAGTATGTACCAGTTCGTTGGCAATGAACTGTACAGAAGAAGACTCAATGGTGTCAGGTTGAAGTGCATTTCCAGGGAAGATGGACAGAAGCTGTTGGCAGAGATACATGGAGGCATATGTGGCCACCACATTGGCGCAAGGGCACTTGCTGGAAAGGCGTTCCGGCAAGGGTTTTTCTGGCCAGAAGCCCTCCAAGATGCAACTGCACAAGTAACCAAGTGTGAAGCGTGCCAGTTCCATACCAAGCAAATTCACCAGCCAGCTCAAGCTCTCCAGACGATCCCTTTGTCCTGGCCCTTCTCGGTCTGGGGGCTCGATATCCTCGGCCCCTTTCCCCGCGCAGTCGGGGGCTTTGAGTACTTGTACGTAGCAATCGACAAGTTCACAAAGTGGCCAGAAGTGGAACCGGTGAGAAAGGTGACGGCACAGTCAGCAGTCAGGTTCTTCAGATCGATCGTTTGTCGGTTCGGAATCCCTAACAGGATAATCACCGACAATGGCACACAGTTTACAAGTCGCACCTTCATGCAGTACGTCCAAGACCTTGGCGCCAAGGTCTGCTTCGCTTCCGTTGCTCACTCGAGGAGCAATGGTCAAGCGGAGAGGGCCAATGCTGAAGTGATGCGCGGACTCAAGACAAGAACCTTCGACAGGCTGCACAAGTGCGGAAGAAACTGGATAGAGGAGTTGCCGGCGGCTCTTTGGTCAATCAGGACGACACCAAATCGAGCCACCGGACAGACACCCTTTGCTCTTGTCTATGGAGCAGAGGCAGTTCTCCCCACGGAACTCGTATACGGATCTCCTCGAGTGCTCGCTTATGATGAGCTCGAGCAAGAGCAACTGCGACAAGATGATGCATTGCTCCTTGAGGAGGAACGTCTCCAGGCTGCTGTACGAGCTGCTCGATACCAGCAAGCCTTGCGTCGCTATCATAGCCGCAAGGTCAGGGCCAGGAGTCCCGAGGAAGGCGACCTTGTTCTTCGGCGTGTTCAGTCCGCCAAGAATTCCAACAAGTTGACGCCGAAGTGGGAAGGCCCTTATCGGGTGAGACAAGTCACAAGGCCCGGCGCTGTCCGCCTTGAGACCGAAGAAGGCTTACCGATGAGCAACTCCTGGAACATAGAGCATCTTCGCAAGTTTCACCCATAAGGCGCGGTTGCCGTGACCCGCTCCGGCAACCACCTTTTGTACAAGTCTTGCCGCTGTTGCATATAAACCTTTGTACAAAGCCGGGCGCAGACCCCGTGCATCAGTAAAGCTTTTGTGCTCCGCACTATTTGTCATTTCCATGCTCTTCTTTGTTATTTGCATGCATCATCTGACACCTTGTGCAACGCACATCCCCGGTAAGCACTAGCAAGCCATAAGGCCCTATACTTGTTTTTCCTCCTCTTTTTCTTTCCCTCTTAAACAGAAGGAGTGTTCCTCGCGCACAAGTTTGCCGGGGGGGAAAGAGATGGAGGCATGAACCAAGTGCTGTTCAAGAAAGAGAAGCCTTGTCGGGGAACAAACAATCTATGAAAGCTAAGTTACCAGAATTTAAGCAGAGCAATTCAAAATTTTCAAAATTTTCTTTAGTTGTCTTCCTTGAACAACCACGCTTTGTATGGAAAACCTGTGCGCGGAGGAACCTACCCGTGGCTAGCCGCACCCTTACTTTGTTTTCGAGCACGCTCAACGACTTAAGTGAGCTACGACAAGTGTCGCGCCCTTACTTCGTTTTCGAGTTCGCTCAGCAAGCTAAGTGCGCTGCGACTAGCTACGGCAAGGTTTCTTGCCGGCAAGGCCTTAGCCAGCAGGCTGCTAAGAGTCCAGCACTCAGCGCTCGCGGCAAGGGTCCTTTTGCCGGCAAGTTCCCTGAAAGCGTAGGGTGGAATGCATACAAAGTAAAGGGACCAAAACAAGGAAGATAACACTGCATTGGTTGGTCAAAATAAAGTTGTATATTACAAAGATAACTTGCCGCAATATTAATAGATTCTTGTCCGTAACATACTTTGCAGCGGCAAAGGAAGCAGAAAGAAAGGAATCTAATCTACGCGGTCGCCTTCACGCCTCGTGATCTTGCCCACCTTGGCGACAATGTGGGCAACCTGCGCCTTCAACGCCTCCTGGTCAGCTTCGGGCGGCAAGGTGCGGAGGACGTTCACGAGGTTGATGCCGGGGTTGCGGAAGACGATCTTCGACAAGACCCGCTCCATGGTGCCCATGCAGAGCCGACGGGCCTCGTCGGCCAGCTGCACGGGGATCCTCTCCCGCAGCCGCGCAAACACCGGCGCAATTCCCCTGAAGAACAGACTCAACTTGGCGCTGTGGGGGAGACTCTCGTCCGGGGAGTACACGAGATGCTCCGCCCTCAGCGCCACAATCTCCTTGTCAATATTGGCAGTGGAGGTGACCAGCTCATCAGTCCACTGCTCCACTGCCCAGTTGAAGTTGTTCGCCGAGACGGCGGCGCTCTCCACCAAGTTCCTTTCCTTGCGGAGTTCGTCCTTCAGCTTCGTCTCGCGGTCCCGGGCGACGTCGAGCGAGTCAGTCAAGGTGGAAACCTTCAGCTCTAAGTCAGCGATGGAGTTCCTGGCATCAGAGAGATCTTTGCCCTTCTCGGAGAGGCGTACCTGCAGCTCAGAGTTGGTGTGGGCATCTTTCTCCCGCTCCACGTTGAGCGCAGTGACCCTCTCCTCGCTCGCCTTCAAGTACAGCTCCGTCTGCTTCACCTTGGCCTCCAGATCCTTCTTGGCAGTCTCCGCGGCAGTGGTGGCGTCCCTCGCCTCCTTCAGGGCCCCGCCGATGGCTTGCTCCCGGGCGGTGAGGTCGTCCTCGTGGGCGTCGAGGTCGACCTTCCGCTGGTTGAGTGCCCCTTCCCGCTGAGACAATCCCTCGGCGGCCAACCGTTGCTGCTCCTCGACCCGAGCCTTCTCAAGGAGGAAGGCTTGCTGCGCCCCGGCAAGCTCTTCACGCTCCTCCGCCAAGTTGCGAAGGGCCGCCTGGTTGGCGGCGCGGAGCTCCGCGGCGCGCTTCTCCAAGTCAGCTCCAGCCTTGGCGGCCAGAGCCTCCCGAGACTCCAGCTTCGCCTGCCTGGCCCGGTACAAGGCCAGGAGCCGGCGAAGGAGCTTCTCCTCTTCGGGCTCGTCGCTGCTGCCAGGCGCCTCAACAATCTTCAAACCGGCGGAGGCGAGGACCTCTCCGTCAAAGGTCTCTCCCTCCGCGGGTGCTCAAGACGAGGACGCCCATGGGACTTGAATAAAAACCCCGTTGGCGGCCTTCAGATAGACGCCCTCCCCCGCCGCGGAGGTGGAAGGGTCGGCGGCCGGTGCAGCGTCCGGCGCTCCCGCAGCCTCCGGGCCAGCGGTATGGTCGCCGGTCCCTTCCCCTGCCGCGGCATCGGCGGTTGGGGCGGTCTCCTCGACGGCCGGCTCATCGGCCCCGGCCATTCCCTCAGTGGCAGTGGCGTTGCCGCCGTCGCCGTGCACCTCCTCCTCGCCGGTGGTCTCCGTTTCCATCCGCTCTGGGGCAGGAGGATCTAGTGGAAGAAAAAGACAAGAAAGAATCAAGCAAATATCCAAAAAGGCAAATCCAAGAAGAAGAAGTTGCAAGACTTACCTTCACGGATCTCTTCGACGACGGGGTCCCTCGCCGGGGAATTCTCCCTTGGCGGTGGAGCAGTGGCCCCTGCTAGCGGAGGGCCGCCTGCGCCCTCCCTTGGCGGGGTGCTCACCCTTGTCGAGCTGCTCACCCTTGGCGGGGTACTCGCCCTTGACGGAGTGCCCGTCCTTGGCGGAGCATTCTCCCTTGCCGGGGAGTTCACCCTTGGCGGGGAGGGTGGAGCAAGTGGCTCGTCGGGGGCAACCTCCTGGTGCTCGTGCGGCTGCGGCTCCACTTCTGCACAAGACAACAAAACATCAACCAAGATAATAACCTCAAGCGCACCCGTCAAGCAGAAAGATAAGTACCAAACTTACGCTGGGGGCTGCGCTGGGGGCTGCTCCTCGGAGCAGCAGGCTGATCCAGCAAGCTCGTCGCCGGCGCGTCGCTAGTCGCCACGACGGGCTCGTCGTCCTCAACGTTGACCACAGGGATTTTGGCCCTCTTCGCCATCCGCTGGGTCAAGGTCCTGCGAAGCAAAACAAAGACAAGATCAGAACCAAGCAAGGAAAATCAAGACAAAATCAAAGAAACTAAAAGAACTGCAAGTACTTACTCCTCTTCCTCTTCGTCGGAGCTGAGGGCGGAGAAGTCAAACTCCGCCTGAGGTGCTCCCGCGTGAGGAGCTGGAGGAGAAGGTTCCCTCGGACGCTTGGTGGTCTCCGGGGCTGCGGGCTGTGAAGACCCAGCCCCAGTCGTCGCCGAGGACCGAGGGGCAGAAGGAGCACCCGTTCCGCTCCGGGAAGATCCCCCTCCGCTTGACGCTCGAGTACGGGGCGCCTCCTTGACGACTTCGCTCATTTTGGTGGCGCGCGTCGCACGGCGCGCCGGCTGCTTCCGAGCTGCCTGTGGCCTCGCCGTCTCAGCTGCCTTGCGGAGGCGCTTCTTCGGTTGCTGCGGAGGGCTTGGCGGGGGCGGGGAGTTCTCCGAGGACGAGGAGGCATCATCGTCAAGATTCAAAGATCCACCGGAGTCTTCATCGGAATCTCCGGCCTCGGTGTCCTCCTCCTCCTCGGCAGGCCCGCTGGACTCAGTGCCACGCCCGGCGGCCTCGCTTCCCCCGGCAACCTCGCTCGTCCCGGCGAGCTTCACGGAAGGCTCCCCGGCAAACTCCTCGGGCGCAATCTTCAGCAGCTTGAGGATTTCCACCTCCTCTGCTTGACTCACTGCGTCCGCGGCCTCTGCCTCGTCCACAGTGTATCCAAAATCACCCGCAGCCGCAGCTGCGGCGGCCTCCTCCATCCTGGAGGCGATGTAAGCTATATCCCGGCCAGTAGTTTCCCAGGTGAGGCCCTTATTCTCCTCGGAGTTGCGGGGCTTCTCGACCAAGTTGTCGAAGAAGGTCAGCACGGTCTCCGGTGGAGGCTCCAGCCAAGTGGGGACGACGCCATGGGAGTCGCACTCCGGCATCATCGCGCGTATGGAGTCGCGGGCAGTGCTGTTGCACAGCGGCACCACTCCCCGGGAAGGTCTGAACCACTCCGGGTGGGCGGGGTCATGCTTGAAGAGCTCCTTGACCATCCCCTTCAACTCCAAGACGGTGAAGTTGTAGTTCAATCCAGGGCGCAGCCTCATGATGTCCGCCGCGTTGCCGAATTCCCAGGCAGGCCTCTTCCTTTCCTGTAAAGGGGCGATGCAGCGGCGGAGGAAATCTGCTCCAACTTCTCCAACAGTCAAATTGGCGACCCGGAGACGAATGATCCTAATGAGGGCGATCTGAAGCTTGCTGTCCTCCGGGGCCAATTCACTCCAATCCCTGCCGCGCACTATGGCAGTCGTGCGCGGCGAGGTAAAGGGCTCGGCCTTATCTTCTAGCACCCATCACCAATCGGCTCTACACTCCTCCCACTTCCCGCGGAGCTCTCCCTTCAGGTACGAATCCTTCTTGTTCAGCCTGAAGATCCAGGAGATGCCGCCGGAGAGGGGAGCGCCAGACTCTACTCTAGGCATGAAAAAGTGGCGGAAAAGAGCTACATTTGGATGAACCCCAACATAGTTTTCGCACAGATGTGCGAAAACGGCCATCGTAAGGATGGTGTTGGGGGTGAAATCTAGGAGGTGGAGGCTGTACGTATTCATTACATCGCAGAAGAACTCCGAGTACGGAGGGCACAAACCACAGTGGAAGAATGCGGCAAAGAAAAAGTACCCGCCGGGGAACATGTCGACGGCGACGGCGGGGAGGACTCTGGTGCGGGGATGAGCCTTGGTCTCCCTCGCACAGAACAAATAGTATTTGTCCCGCAGCTCCCTCGGACCAAGCCTTGGCACGAAGACCACGCACTTCTTCCGCAGGGCAGCCAGCTTCGCCGCCTGCTCGGACTTCTCCTTCTTCGTCTTGTCGCCCTTCGGGGCCATGACGGGGATGGCAGGCAGACCGACGGCGCTGCAGACGCTGCGGACGGCGGAGGAGGGAGTGGAGCTGGGCTCTCTGTCGACCTTTGGGAGGCGGAGGGCGACGGGGGTTTCTGAAGAATCAAGGCGCAATGAAGACGATGGAGGGAACTGCCCCTGCTTCCTCTGCTTTTAAGGGGGAAGTGGGGGATGTTCCGCATTTCCCATTAAAGAACAGGCCACGATCTCTCCCACGACTCCGCAATCGACGCGTGCCATTAGGGAGGGATGCGGCGGATACGGAAGGGGATATGGCTTGCCGTGGGCCGCGTGTACCCGTGCACTGTCTTGGGCCTGGCCCAACAGCGCTCGGCACCGTGTGTGGCCCAGGCCTGGGGGCTCCTGTCGGTGTACTAAGATAGGGGTACCTTAGTACCCCAACTTGTGCACGGGCAGTAGCAGCTTCCCGCGGCAGGGCTTACCACGTGCTCGCCAAGAACCTTTCCTGGACCCTATGAAGCCATTCAAGAACAAAGTATACAAGTCAGAAGATCAAGGCCCCGGCAAGAGGAGCTTGCCGGGAAGGCCGCACCAGGCTCAAGGTTATCACTTTAGCACAAGACCCTGGCAAGAGGAGTTTGCCAGGGAGGCCAGGGAATACATATCTCAAGAGATGCCTCGGCGCATCACGCGCCCCGGCAGGACCCGGAGAGCGACAAGCTTCCGGGCCCGGCAAGATCACGACCCCGGCAAGGTGCTTGCCGGGGAAACCTACGATGCGTGCCCGCGCTCCAGCTCATCTGCCCATGCGTCGCCCTGGGGCCCTTCCAGGGACGCGTGGCAGGCGGCTGTGCAGCCTGGGGCACACGGTGGCGAGCCACGGTGACGAGGCTACCGCCGTGGCGAACGGAGAAGCGTGGACGAACGCTTTTGGGGGCGACGGCGACGGGCATTTAATGCCCTTGTCCCCCACTGTCAAAGTTAGGTGAAGACCACTGTTCATGCACTATTCACGCACTATTACAACTACCACCAAATTTACACTTTTACCCTCCTCTACGTTGACACTTGTCGGTGACCCCTTTGAGCTATAAAAGGAGGCCCATGCACAACGTAGAGGAGGTTCGGTTCGAAACCTAGACAACTCTCTCGCTCGGTGTAGCTAGCACTGTAGATCTTCAAGCTCCCGAGCCCAAAAACTCAATACAACCTAAGCAGGAGTAGGGTTTTACGCGTCCGCGCGGCCCGAACCTGGGTAAAACTGCCCGCGTGTGCTCCTCGATCTGCTCTTCGTGCTCCCTCCGCTCCCTTACTGCAACGTAGAAGGGGCTCCGGTCCCATAGGTGCTCGTGGGAGGACAGTTTCCCCCGACATGGAGTCCTTCAAATTGTTCATAGTGATCAACGGATATAAATCCCAAGTGACTTAGAGAATATAGCTATGCTCCCCGGCAACGGCGCCAGAAAATAGTCTTGATAACCCACAAGTGTAAGGGGTCGCAACAATTTTCAAGGGTAAAGTATTCAACCCAAATTTATTGATTCGACACAAGGGGAGCCAAAGAATACTCTTAAGTATTAGCAGCTGAGTTGTCAATTCAACCACACCTGGAAACTTAGTATCTACAGCAAGGTAATTTAGTAGCAATGTAATATGGAAGTAGTGGTAACAACAATAAAAGTAACGGTAGTGTTTTTTAGTTTTTGTAACGGTAGCAACGGAAAAGTAAATAAGCAACAAGCAATATGTGAAAAGCTCGTAGGCATTGGATCGGTGATGGAGAATAATGCGGGATGCGATTCCTCATGTAAAAGTTATAACCTAGGGTGACACAGAACTAGCTCCAGTTCATCAATGTAATGTAGGCATGTATTCCAAATATAGTCATACATGCTTATGGAAAAGAACTTGCATGACATCTTTTGTCCTACTCTCCCGTGGCAGCGGGGTCCTAGTGGAAACTAAGGGATATTAAGGCCTCCTTTTAATAGAGTACTGGACCAAAGCATTAACACACAGTGAATACATGAACTCCTCAAACTACGGTCATCACTGGGAGTGGTCCCGATTGTTGTCACTTTGAGGTTGCCGGATCATAACACATAGTAGGTGACTATTGACTTGCAAGATAGGATCAAGAACACACATATATTCATGAAAACATAATAGGTTCAGATCTAAAATCATGGCACTTGGGCCCTAGTGACAAGCATTAAGCATGGCAAAGTCATAGCAACATCAATCTTAGAACATAGTGGATACCAGGGATCAAACCCTAACAAAACTAACTTGATTACATGGTAAATCTCATCCAACCCATCACCGTCCAGCAAACCTACGATGGGATTACTCACGCACGGCGGTGAGCATCATGGAATTGGTGATGGAGGAAGGTTGATGGTGACGATGGCGACGATCTCCACTCTCCGGAGCCCCGAACGGACTCCAGATCAGCCCTCCCGAGAGGGATTACGGCTTGGCGGCGGCTCCATATCGTAAAACGCGATAATTCTTCCTTCCTGATTTTTTTCTCCCCGAAAGTGAATATATGGAGTCCGGGGGTACGTCGGTGGAGCAAGAGGGGGCCCACGAGGCAGGGACGCGCCCAGGGGGAGGGGGCGCGCCCCCAACCCTCGTTGACAGGGTGTGGGCCCCCTGGTCTGTTTCTTTCCGCAGATATTTTTTATATTTTCCAAAATAATTCTCCATTGATTTTCAGGTCATTCCGAGAACTTTTATTTTTCCACAAAAATAACACCATGGAAATTCTGCTGAAAACAACGCCAGTCCGGATTAGTTCCATTCAAATCATGCAAGTTAGAGTCCAAAACAAGGGCAAAAGTGTTTGGAAAAGTAGATACGTTGGAGATGTATCATTGGACAAGGAAGACAACGTAATAGTTTATGTTTGTTCATATTCACATAGAAGTTATATTGTCATAGATCTTTCAACATGTGGTGCTTGCCCCCCATCTCTGCTAGCCAAAAATTCCACACCAAGTAGCTATACTACTTGTGCATCCAAAAACCCTTAAACCCAAATCTTATCTTCAAGAGTCCACCATACCTACCTAAGGATTAAGCAAGATCCTTGAAGTAAGTTGTCATCGGTGCAAAAAGGCAATACAAATTGCTTCTAAAAGTGTTAGATCATTTAGTGTAAGAGAAAATTGAGCGTTGTACGAACTTGTGATGGCAAAGAATAAAAGCGACACACTGCATAATAAAGGTTGCTATCATAAGGGGCAATATAACGTGACGTTCTTTTGCACTAAGGGATTGAGAATACTAACAAATAAGCACATGGCAACCTCTACTTCCCTCTACGAAGGGCCTATCTTTTACTTTTCAGTATTTACTTTTATGCAAAGAGTCAAAGTTTTTCTCTCTATTCCTATTTATTTTTCTCCTTTGGGAAGCATCATGTGGTGAGGAAAGATCTAGGCACATATGTCCAGCTGAATATGGGTAGCATGAGTTATTATTGTTGACATCACCCAAAGGTGAATACGTTGGGAGGCGAAATTACAAGCCCCTATCTTTCTATGTGTCCGGTTGAAACATTTTGCTCATGTGTATGCGGTGAGTGTTAGCAATCATAGAAGACTATATGATGGTTGAGTATGTGGAGCTCTTACTTAAATTATGTTGATAAGTTAAATTACAATTGCTTGGTGACTGAGAACATAGGTTGTCTAGTTTCAGGAGAATTCATTGTTTTAACCTTAACATGTCTATACGTCTCCAACGTATCTATAATTTTTGATTGTTCCATGCTGTTGTATTATCATTCTTGGGTGTTTTACTATCATTTTATAGTCATTTTATATCATTTTTTGGTACTAACCTATTGACATAGTGCCAAGTGCCAGTTGCTTTTTTCTACATGTTTTTGACATCGCGGCAAACCAATATCAAACGGAGTCCAAACGCAGCGAAACTTTTTGTGGATTTTTTGGACCAGAGGACATCCAATGGGCCAGGGCTGCCCTGGTGGGTTGTGCCCTCCTCGGGTGCCCCCTGGACCGCCTCTTGCTCTATAAATACTCCAATATTCCAAAAATCCTAAGGGAGTCGACGAAATTTCGATCCAGCCGCCGCAGAGTCCAGAACCACCAGATCCAATCTAGATACATCACGGAGGGGTTCCCACTTCCATTGGTGCCTCTCCGATGATGCGTGAGTAGTTCCTTGTAGACCTACGGGTCCGTAGTCAGTAGCTAGATGGCTTCATCTCTCTCTCTCTCTCTCTCTCTCTCTCTCTTGATTATCAATACAATGGTCTCTTGGAGATTCATATGATGTAACTCCGGTGTGTTTGTTGGGATCCGATGAACTTTGAGTTTATGATCAGATCTATCTTGTTATATCCAGGAAAGTTATTTGAGTCTTCTTTTGATCTCTTATATGCATGACTGCTTATATCCTCGTATTTCTTCTGTGATATTTGGTTTTTTTTGGCCAACTTGATCTATTTATCTTGCCAAGGGAAGAGGTGCTTTGTAGTGGGTTCGATCTTACGGTGCTCGATCCCAATGACAGAAGGGGAACCGACACGTAAGTATCGTTGCTACTAAGGATAAAACGATGTGGTCTATTTCTACATAAATAGATCTTGTCTACATCATGTCATCGTTCTTATTGCATTACTCCGTTTCTCCATGAGCTTAATACACTAGATGCATGCTGGATAGCGGTCGATGTGTGGAGTAATAGTAGTAGATGCAGGCAGGAGTCGGTACTAATCTTGAACGTGATGCCTATATAATGATCATTGCCTGGATATCGTCATGAGTATTTTAAGTTCTATCAATTGCCCAACAGTAACTGTTTTCCCACCATTTGCTATTTTCATGAGAGAAGCCACTAGTGAAATCTACGGCCCCCGGGTCTCTTTCTCATATTATTTGCCTTTGCGATTATTTTCCTTTGCTTTTATTTTCAGATCTACTAAACCAAAAACCCAAAAATACTTTGCTGTAATTTATCTTTTTTATCAATCAATCTATCAATATTTACAACTTTATCACGTCTGTTACCCGAAAGGGATTGACAACCTCTTTTTCACGTAGGGTTGCGAGCTTTTGTTATTTGTGTGCAGGTGTTGTTTATGTTGTGTTGCTTGGTTCTCCTACTGGTTCGATAACCTTGGTCTCATCACTTAGGGAAATACCTACCGCTGCTATACTGCATCATCCCTTCCTCTTTGGGGAAATACCGACGTAGTTCTAGCAGTCATCAAAAGGAATTTCTGGCGCGGTTGCCGGGGAGCACCTTCAACATATACCAGGTTCCTAATCACAAATCTCATCTCCTCGCAATTACATTATTTTCCATTCGCCGTTTTTGCTCGCCATCTTTTTCTTTCGCCTTTTTCTCGTTAGATCTATTCTTTGCTTTCAATTATGAGTGATTTCGGTATGGCACCAACAGATGATGGCCTAACTCCTAAAATTGGACATACGGGCAATTTGGATCCTAGAACTTTTATCTTGAGACAAGGGAACATTATGGGAAAAGAACGTATCCAAGAATTTTTCAATTGTGTTGGAAATCTAAGTCTTGATGATGCTCCTATACTTATAACTACTAGATCTTATGCGGATGCTATTTTAGCACTAGTTTTGAAATTGGAAAGTAAATTTATCCGTACTCACCCTACTTTACAAAAATTGTTTTTTGAGCTTCCCGATAAAAAAACCCTAGAGCTAAAAAATTGGCCACTCTAGTTCTTATGAATGAGTTTGACTACATCATATGGGAAGCTAGGGAAATCTTTGATCATTATGGTATGAATTGTGAAAAAATGATCATAGTGATTATGCCTAAGATATTTGGTTGGGGATAATTTTGATGATAATCTTGCAAAGGAAGTCCCCATTTTAGACATAATCCAACAAGTCTTCAATAATGTTAATCAACATCATTCTTGGATTATTGCTGGAAATCAAAGGGGTTATGATGAAAATCAACCTAGAAATTCTAAGGTTCTTATGGATAATATGTCTTATGTTGTTTTCTCAAAGCCTCATAACAAAAACACTTCTAGGAAAATCAAAGACAAGGATGACAACACTTGAGATCTTGGAATTATGCCTAGCTAAGGGCGTAAAACAATAGCGCTTGTTGGGAGGCAACCCAACTTGTATATTTTTGCTTTTTGATTTCCTTATTGTTTTCAATAAAAAACCATTAATACCTATGTTGAGATGTGTTTTTGAGGTTTGAATAAAGGTTTGTGCCAAGCAAAGCCTTAGGAACACGTTGGGTGTTAGTAGATTTGATCTGGCTGAAAAACAGAAACTTTTGCGCTGACGAGAAAAATTCTCATTTTTAACAGAAGAGTGCTTTTTGGTTGATTATTTTTACATAAGATTAATATACAAATTTCCCACGTGGCTATATTTTTTCAGAATTTTTAGGGTTATAGAAGTATTCGAAACTTCCAGATTACTACAGACTGTTCTGTTTTTGAGAGATTCTGTTTTTATTGTGTCATGTGCTTGTTTTGATGATTCTATGGTTTTCTTTGATGAGTTTTTGCCATAGAAAATTTGTAATACAGTAGATATAATACCAATACAAAATATGAATTGGTTTGCTACAGTACTTATATTAGTGATTTGTTTTCTTATACTAACGGATCTCACAAAAGTTTTGCTGAGTTTTATGTGATTGAACTTTTCAAGTTTTGGGTTATCTTACGATGGATGAAGGAATAAGGAGTAAGAAAAAGCCTAAGCTTGGGGATGCCCCGACATCCCAAGCTATTATCCAAAGAGAAGCAAGCAACTAAGCTTGGGGATGCCCCCGAGTGGCATCCCCTCTTTCTTCTAACGACCATCGATATTTCACTCGAAACTATATTTTTATTCGTCACATGATATGTGTTTTGCTTGGAGCGTCTTCTATGATATGAGTCTTTGCTTATTTTGTTTTGCTTTTTAAGTCATCAATCCTTGTTGTACACATCTATTTGAGAGAGCCAAAATTATGCCATGACTTGTAGAATAGCTCTCTATGCTTCACTTAAATTGTTATGAGCTATGGATTTGCTCTAGTGCTTCACTTATATCTTTTTGAGCACGGTGTGCTTTAGTATTTTTGAAGAAATACTATCTTGCTTCACTTAGATTTATTTGAGAGTTAGTAAACTTTTAAGAAATTCTCTCTTGCTTCACTTAAATTATTTTGAGAGAAAAATAATTTTTATGCTCATGATCTTCACTTATATTTGTTTGAGCTTATCAAAAGCAACACAGGAAAATTAGTCCCAAAGTGATAGATATCCAAGAAGGATATAATAAAAACTTTCATGAAGATCATTGTACAAAATAAACTTGATTCCTTGTAATAGTTTTGGGACATGAAGATGTGATATGTGAGTCATGTTGATGAGTAATTATGCTTTAGTAAGAATTTGGTGTTAAGGTTTGTGATTCCCTATGCAAGCACGTAAGTAAATAATTATGTAATGAAATCATATCCTACTTGTGGTGCATTATTTGGTGTTATTTATGCTCAATGTTCTCTTACGAGATTATTTGTTTCATGGTTGGTCGCTTCCCAGTCTTTTGCTAGCCTTCATTTTGCACTAAGTATGATCTCTACTTCTGCATCCAAAATCCTTTATCCCGGGTTTGCCAAATGAGTCCACCATACCTACCTATATGCGGTATTTCCTTGCCGTTCTAAGCAAATTTGTATGTGCCATCCCTAATTTTCAAAATAAATTGCCCTTTTGTGTGCCCGTACCGCTCACGAGGCGGTGAGGCGTGGCCAATATTTTCCATGCTAGATGTGTTATTCTCACGATGAGTGTTGATTCACTTGTCATTGCATTAGAGTAAGGCAAAGGTATTAGGGATGCCCAATACCAAAATGAAAAACAAATTTACTTTATATTGTCAAATAATAAATTCCTTGGAAAGTGTTGGTATGGAAGGCAACCGTGGATTCGGCTAGCCATGGCTTGTGAAAGTTTGGTGGAAAAGGAATAAACTTTATTTTATGTTTGGGAACCGCCGATGATATATCTAGCATGGAAAGTGTTGGGAACCTCAAGTCGTTTTCGTTGGTGGGAAAAGTATACCTCCCAAAATATTTTTATCTCTCAATTTAAAGCTTTGAGCTCTGGCACCTCTGCGAAGGGACTTTCTTTTACTTATGCAATTTTTATTTTTGAATTTGAGTCTCCATCTTCTCTTACAAGCACCAACTAGGAAACACTATGATCGTACTTCAGCATTGGGTGTAACTACTATGCGAGTGTGTTTCATGAATGGATCAATGGTTGAGCATGATGGGCTATGATAACTTGTTTTAGCATTGATATTTTGAAAGACATGCTTGCTTGTTGATATGTTTGAGTATCTAAATCTCATGTCAAAACTAGACTATATCTTTGAACGTTATAAAAGTCCAAATGTCCATGCTATAAAGAAAAGAATATGATATGACATGATAGGCAGCATTCCACATCAAAAATTCTTTTTTTATCATTTACCTACTCGAGGACGAGCATGAATTAAGCTTGGGGATGCTGATACGTCTACAATGTATCTATAATTTTTTAGTGTTCCATGATGTTATATTATCATTCTTGGATGTTTTACGATCATTTTATAGTCATTTTATATCATTTTTGGTACTAACCTATTGACATAGTGCCAAGTGCCAGTTGCTGTCTTCTGCATGTTTTTTACACCGCAGGAAATCAATATCAAATGGAGTCCAAATCCAGCAAAAAAAAATTGTGGAAGTTTTTTTGGACCAGAGGACATCCAATGGGCAAGGGCTGCCCTGGTGGGTTGTGCCCACCTCGGGTGCCCCCGGACCGCATCTAGACACCCTAAGGGAGTCGACGGAATTTCGATCCAGCCGTCGCAGAGTCCAGAACCACTAGACCCAATCTAGACACCATCACAAAGGGGTTCACCACTTCCATTGGTGCCACTCCGATGATGCGTGAGTAGTTCCTTGTAGACCTACGGGTCCGTAGTCAGTAGCTAGATGGCTTCATCTCTCTCTTTTGATTATCAATACAAAGGTCTCTTGGAGATCCATATGATGTAGCTCTTTTGCGATGTGTTTGTTGGGATCCGATGAACTTTGAGTTTATAATCAGATCTATCTTTTTATATCCATGAAAGTTATTTGAGTCTTCTTTTGATTTCTTATATGCATGATTGCTTATAGCCTCGTATTTCTTCTCTGATATTTGGGTTTTGTTTGGCCAACTTTATCTATTTATCTTGCCCTGGGAAGAGGTGCTTTGTAGTGGGTTCGATCTTACGGTGTTTGATCCCGGTGACAGAAGGGTAACTGATACATAACTATCATTGCTACTAAGGATAAAACGATGAGGTCTATTTCTACATAAATAGATCTTGTCTACATCATGTCATCGTTCTTATTGCATTACTCCGTTTCTCCATGAACTTAATACACTAGATGCATGCTGGATAACGGTCGATGTGTGGAGTATTGTAGTAGATGCAGGCAGGAGTCGGTCTACTAATCTTGGACGTGATGCCTATGTAATGATCATTTCCCAGATATCGTCATGAGTATTTGAAGTTCTATCAATTTCCCAACAGTAATTGTTTTCCCACTGTTTGCTATTTTCATGAGAGAAGCCACTAGTGAAATCTACGGCCCCCGGGTCTCTTTCTCATATTATTTGCCTTTGCGATCTATTTTCCTTTGCTTTTATTTTCAAATCTACTAAACCAAAAACCCAAAAATACTTTTCTGCAATTTATCTTATTTATCAATCAATCAATCAATATTTACAACTTTATCACGTCCGTTACCCGAAAGGGATTGGCAACCCCCTTTTCACATCGGGTTGCGAGCTTTTGTTATTTGTGTGCAGGCGTTACTTACGTTGTGTTGCTTGGTTCTCCTACTGGTTCGATAACCTTGGTCTCATCACTGAGGGAAATACCTACCGCTGCTATACTGCATCATCCCTTCCTCTTTGGGAATACCGACGTAGTTCTAGCAGTCATCACATGTGAATTGGTTGCTACTCTAACATGAGAAGTTTTATAGGAAAGAATTGTTGTTATGATGCTAGGAAATGTGATTGAAATTGTCATTAATCAAACTTATGCACTTTGCTAGCTTTCACACTTCATAAATTATTTCTTTTATCATTTACCTACTCGAGGACGAGTAGGAATTAAGCTTGGGGATGCTGATACGTCTCCAACGTATCTATAATTTATGAAGTATTCATGTTGTTTTATTATCATTATTGGATGTTTTACAATCATTTTATAGCAAATTTATATCATTTTTGGGGACTAACCTATTGACCCAGTGCCCAGTGCCAGTTGCTGTTTTTTGCTTGTTTTTTACATCGCAGGAAATCAATATCAAACGGAGTCCAAACACCGCGAAACTTTTTGGAGATTTTTTATGGGCCAGACCACCAAGGATGGGCCAGAGCTGCACCTGGGGGGGGGGGGTGCCCCGAGGGGGCACAACCCACCAGGGTGCGCTAGCCCCTGATGGCGCGCCCAGGTGGGTTTTGCCCACCTTGGTGGTGTCCCGCACCCCCTCTTTACCCTATAAATTCACAAATATTTCGAAAACCCTCGGGGGAGACCTAGATTAGAAGTTCCGCCGCCGCAAGTCTCTGTAGTCCATGAGATCCAATATAGAGCTCTTTCTGGCACTCTGCCGGAGGGGGAAACCATCACCGGTGGCCATCTTCATCATTCTAGCGGCCACCATTGTGAGGAGGGAGTAGTCCACCGTCGGGGCTGAGGGTTTGTACGAGTAGCTATGTGTTTAGTCTCTCTCTCTCTCCCTCTCTCTCTCTCTCGTGTTCTTGAGATGCACAATCTTGATGTATCGTCATATGGTGTTTTCCCCTCTCTTGTTGTGATGAGTTGAGTTTTTGCTTTGAGATTTCTTTGGATTGAATACTTTTATGGATTTGAGAACACTTGATATATGTCTTGCAATTGAATACTTGTGGTGACAATGGGGTATCATACTGATTCACTTGATATATGTTTTGGCACTCAACTTGCGGATTCCCGCGGTGACATTGGGGTAATCTATGCATAGGGGTTGATGCGCGTTCTTGTCTTTGTTTCTCCGGCAGAAATCTTGGGGCACTCTTTGAAGTTCTTTGTGTTGGATTGAGTATTATGAATCTGAAGTTGTTTGATGCATATCGTATAATTAACTCACGGATACTCATGGTGACATTGGAGTATCTAGGTGACATTAGAGTTAGTTGATGTGTGTCATATGGTGTTATTTTAGTACGAACTCTTGATTAGATCGATAGGAAAGAATAGCTTTTGTTATTTTAGTACGAACTCTATGATAGATCGAACGGAAAGAATAGCTTTGAGCTGGTTTCGTACCCTGCAAACAATTTCTTCTTATGTTCTCCGCTAGATAAGAACTTTGGGGTGATTCTTCATCGCACATTGAGGGATGGTTATGCGATCCAATTACATTAGCATTGTTGAGAGATTGCACTAGCGTAAGTACGGACCATAGTCCTTGTTTTCAAGCATTGCAATACCGTTTGTGCTCTGTTTTATCACTTGCTACCTTGCTGTTTTTTATTGTCACTATTATAAAAACCAATATCTACTATATCTACTACACTTGTATCACCATCTCTTCGCCGAACTAGTGCACCTATACATTTTCCCAGTGTATTTGGTGTGTTGGGGAAACAAGAGACCTTTTATTATTTGGTTGCAGGGTTGTTTGAGATATATCATCTTCATCCTACACCTTCCACGGATTGATAAACCTTAGGTCACTTGAGGGAAATTTGCTACTGTCCTACAAAACTCTGCGCTTGGAGGCCCAACACGAGTCTACAAGAACAAGTTGTGTAGTAGACATCAATCGAGACGCCTCATTGGTCTTTCACAAAGCACATACCTTGACAAGATATTGAAGAAGTTCAATATGGATCAGTCCAAGAAGGGGTTCTTGCCTGTATTGCAAGGTGTGAGATTGAGCGCAGCTCAATGCCCGACCTCGACAGAAGATAGAGAAAATATGAGTGCCATCCCCTATGCCTCAGCCATAGGCTCTATTATGTACGCCATGCTGTGTACCAGACCTGATGTGAACTGATAACCCACAAGTGTAGGGGATCGCAACAGTTTTCGAGGGTAAATTATTCAACCCAAATTTGTTGATTCGACACAAGGGGAGCCAAAGAATACTCTTAAGTATTAGCAGCTGAGTTGTCAATTCAAGCACACTTGGAAATTTAGTATCTGCAACAAGGTAGTTTAGTATCAAAGTAATATGGAGAAAGTGGTAACAGCAATAAAAGTAACGGTAGTGTTTTTGTAGTTTTTGTAACAGTAGCAGCGGAAAAGTAAATGAGCAACAAGCAATATGTGAAAAGCTTGTAGGCATTGGATCGGTGATGGGGAATTATGTCGGATGCAATTCATCATGTAAAAGTTATAACCTAGGGTGAAATAGAACAAGCTCCAGTTCATCAATGTAATGTAGGCATGTATTCCGAATATAGTCATACGTGCTTATGGAAAAGAACTTGCATGACATCTTTTGTCCTATCCTCCCGTGGCAGCAGGGTCCTGGTGGAAACTAAGGGATATTAAGGCCTCCTTTTAATAGAGTACCGGACCAAAGCATTAACACATAGTGAATACATGAACTCCTCAAACTACGGTCATCACCGGGAGTGTAATGCCCAGGATGGGACTATATCTCCTACGTGTCGAGGCACGACTTAAAGATATAAGCCCATTCTGGAATGATCGCAAGTTCGGTATCTTTGCACATCTCATGTAAAAATAGGGATGAAAGAGAAAAGATAGTTGGTTTACACTCGCCACGTCACACAATTCATTACATGTCCAAACATTATTCAAATAAACATCACAACCCGTCTACGGGTGAAGATCCAAATGAAAGATACCAAACATAACATAAATCCACAGGTCTGAATCGCCCCTAGTAGAAACCTCTACTGATCAACAGGATAGTGCACATAGTAACGGCGACGTTCCTCGTCGTACTCCCAGTCTAGCTCGGTGCCATCGCCTGTGTAGCTCACCATAGTACCTGCATCTGGTGTGGTGTAGTAACTATGAGCCACAGAGGACTCAGCAATCCCGTTCTCGGGTAACACAGCTATCTAAGCCTTGGGTGTGGAACAAGGCTGAAGAAAGAATAAGAGGTTGCAGCAGCACTAGCACTAACTTACGTAAAAGAGAGCGAGAAGAGAAGTGCCTTGGACGAAAAGATGATCACGAAGTGATCCTAACTAAGAAAGTCAAACATAACCCCACCGTGTTCACTTCCCGAACCCTTTCGGAAAATGACCGTCACGGTACTCACTCTGGTAGTGTATTCTGAACATGGTGTCAAGTTTTCTACAACCGGATATTAACAAAATCCCATCTGCCACATAACCGCGGGCACGGCTTTCGAAAGTTCATAACCCTGCAGGGGTGTTCCAACTTGGCCCATGACAAGCCCACGATCCGCGGAGTCGCAACTCCAAGGTGGGAAGGCCCGAGTATCCTCGGAATCCCGTGCTCAAGATACTCCGACCAAGG
Source organism: Secale cereale (assembly GCA_902687465.1). Lineage (NCBI taxonomy): Eukaryota > Viridiplantae > Streptophyta > Magnoliopsida > Poales > Poaceae > Secale > Secale cereale. The sequence goes on from LR738711.1 coordinate 653,190,194, forward strand.
TAAGGCTAATCTAGCAAATCCTCCTGGCGTGCCGACACCCTGACAGTAGCCGCGCGTATCTAGTCTCAGGCCACGACCGGATGAGACATCCTACAGGTGAATGCCAGATACCTCGGGTTTCCCCAAGGCGGCCCCGCAGTCTGCTCAGTTAGGACCAACACTCATGAGGAGCACTGGCCCGGGGGTTGTTGATTAAATAAAAAGGGATAGCTAGTCCCTATGCAAGTTTTTAGTTATTAGGCAAATAGTACCAATGTTGGGACTTGCTGGAAAAGACTTAGCACTTAGCGGTTTATCGAGGGGGTCCCATAACCCCAACCGTGTGAGGACCGCATAATCAAGGAACATAACACCGGTTTATACGGTTCCTAAGGCGGCATGAGTGGAACAAATCACCAAGCAAAAGGCTTAGCCTTCCACCCATTACCAATATATAGATGATTTCATTTAAGATTTAATATAGTGTGATATCCCAACAAGCTTCAACAAGAAGCAAGAATCTTCAATCTTCTCCTGCAACTAGCAATGCTATAAGAGGGGCTGAGCGAAGCTTACTTAGCCAATCAAAGGTTTGCATAGGTAGGGTGGTTAGACATGATCATGGTTACAATAGGAGGCTGACAGGAAAAACATGGGCATCGAGGCAAAAGCTATAGAGCGAGACTTCTAGCACTAGGCAAAGATAGTAATGATATCCGGGTCAGGTCATCTTGCCTAAAGAGTCGTCGATGGGATCGTAAGGGGGCTCCTCGTTCTCAACCTCGGTAGTACCCTCGTTCTCGTACTCGTACTCGGCTTCAGGCTCTACTCAACACAAACACACAAGGCACGAAATCAAAAAGATGCAATGTGCAAACAACAGGATGCATGGCTGATGCACTAAGAAAGCACTGCAGATGCACTTAGGAAGCACAGAAAATCAACATAGGAAGCACAGAGATACAGCACAAGGAGCATGGCAATATGCAACTAGCAAATTACTTCAAAACATGCTAACAAGAGGATATTACGAATCTACATGCAAAATCACACAAGTTACATATAGGACTTGCTCAAAACGGAGCAACGGGCTAAAAGATACACCTGAAACAATAAACATGCACAAGCTAAAATTAACAGCCACATAGCAACTTCGGAGCAAGAGATAAATAGTCTACAGCACTCAAACATCATGGCAAGGAGCATGGACATAAACTAGACATATCCTACAGCAAACAATTCCATTGGAGCATTTCCAAAGGAGCCATGGATCAATAGCAACAAGCTATGACATTTTGAACTTGACAACAAAATCCTGACAGCAATAATTTGTAGCAACTTGGGAGCAAAAGATAAATATGCTACAGCCACCCAAATAAGCATGTGAGAGCATGAATGGATAGCCAACAACTTATACAACAAGGAATCATCAAGAGTCACCCCAAAACTATCATGGAATTGCCTAGAACAACAAGCAAACATGGCATCTGGAAATTACAGATTCCAGACTTAGTGAAATTTCACTAAGTGTTAAAACAGCAGTAATACAATGGCATGTTTGTGAGCAAGTTTAAGTCACCTCAAAGCACAACATGGCAAGTGGTAAGCACCACAGCAAAGTCGACATGATGGGGAATCCAAAACATATAAGCATGCATCAAGGGGACAACCACATCAATAGCAACGAGCTCCTCAACTAGGCATCTCGTAACAAGTTTAACAACATAACAGCCACATGCACTTTTGCAAAGGAGATAAACATGGCAAGGTGAAAACTATCATGCAAGTTTAAGCAACCAACATGTAGAGCAAATCATGATGAACATGTGGACATATCATTTGCTTCATTTGGATAAACATGCACCAAGATATCACATTGCAAACATGGCATGAAAACATCTAATAGCAGCAGTTTATAACAAGTAGCACTCTTTTCATGAAGATTAAGACATCTAGATGACCTCAAACATGCATGGCACAATGGAACAAAACATAGTACAAGTCACCACGATCATTTTGACATATCATATGCTCAAATCGGACATGCACAGTAAAAGTTATCCACAAAACAAAACAACATCAGACATAGAAAACTGGGGACTTAGCAGAAAAACGAGAGACAACCTCAAAAGTCAAACGGGCCGGATCTGGAGCTGGAACGTGTCACGGGCTGCCGGATCGGGGCGGATCTGGCAAACGGGCCGAAGTCAACGGGCGGAGCGGGCGCTGGATCGGGCGCGGCCCACCGGCCCGTTAGGGTTCCAGCGGGAGCCGATCTGGATCGGCCTGGGCGCTGGCACCTCGAGGGCCCGATGCGGCGGCTGACAAAGGGATCGGGCGGCGGCCCTTCCCGGCGCGAGGGAAAGCCGCGGCGAGGGGCGACCGGCGGGAGGCCGGGGCGCGGCGGCGGAGGAGGTCCCGGCCGACGGGGCGAGGAGAGGCCGGGGCGGCGGCTGGGGCGGCGCCCGACGGCGAGCTGCGACGAGGGGAGGAGGCGCGGTGGTCGGTGACGAGGCCGGCGGCGAGAAGCTCGGGCGGCGGCGGTGAGGAGGCGAGCCGAAGGCGGGGAAGAAGGGGCGGCGCGGCCTCGGGCGAGAGGCCCGGATCGCGGCGGCGGCGGGCCGACCTCGGGCCCCCGCGGGCCCGCGCGTCGGGGTGGAAGCACCGGCGGCGAATTGTGGAAGCATGGCTCGCTGGGAAGGAAACACGGGCACGTCACGTCAGAAGCACGGCGTGTCAATGATGGAAGCACCGCGCGTCAACGGTGGAAGCACCGCGTGGCATAGGTGGAAACGTTAGGGTTTCTGGATGCAAAAATTGGAGGGGGCGGACGTTTATATAGGCACAAGGAGCTAGGGTTGTCCAAATGAGGGGAGGTTTTCGGCCACGAGATCACAATTGGATGGCCTAGATGAAGGGAAGGGTTTGAGTTGGGTTGGTGGGCTGTTGGAGGGGTTTCTTGGGCCTCAAAGAGGAGGTACTTTTAGCCCACGAGGATAACTGTTGGAGTTACAAACGAACTCCAAACGCGACGAGATTTGACAGGCGGGTTATGCACATCAAAACAACATCGCACGACAAGTCTCACGTCAAACCGGAAACGTTACACGGCCAAACACCAAGTAGGCCTCGGGGATGCCACGGACACGTGAGAGGGCTCCGGAACTCAAAACGGACAACGGGAAGGAACGAGTGGAACCGGATGCAAACGACAACACAAATGCAATGCAATGCACAAAACTATATGACATGGATGAATGCACACACGCACACGACAAAACGACGAAAACCCGAAAAGACGAAGAACCCGGAATGGAACTGATGAAGCCAAAGATATATATATATTGCCCGAAAGGGAAAGTATTACATCCGGGGCATTACAGGGAGTGTTCCCGATTATTGTCACTTTGATGTTGCCGGATCATAACACATAGTAGGTGACTATAGACTTGCAAGATAGGATCAAGAACACACATATATTCATGAAAACATAATAGGTTCAGATCTGAAATCATGGCACTCGGGCCCTAGTGACAAGCATTAAGCATAGCAAAGTCATAGAAACATCAATCTCAAAACATAGTGATACTATGGATCAAACCCTACCAAAACTAACTCGATTACATGATAAATCTCATCCAACCCATCACCGTCCATCAAGCCTACGCTGGAATTACTCACGCACGGCGGTGAGCATCATGGAATTGGTGATGGAGGAAGATTGATGGTGACGATGGCGACGATCTCCACTCTCCGGAGCCCCGAACGGACTCCAGATCAGCCCTCCCGAGAGAGATTAGGGCTTGGCGGCGGCTCCGTATCGTAAAACGCGATAATTCTTTCTCTCCGATTTTTTCTCCCCGAAAGTGAATATATGGGGTCCGGAGATACGTCGGTGGAGCGTCAGGGGGCCCACGAGGCAGGAGGCGCGCCCCTACCCTCGTGGACAGGTTGTGGGCCCCCTGACGTAGATCATTCCGCATGTATTTTTTATATATTCCAAAATGATTCTCCGTGGATTTTTGTCTTCGCCTATCGGTAACTTTACTCGATGCTATGTTTTTATTCACCACATGATATGTGTTTTTCTTGGAACGTCAATTTTGTTTTGCTTAATGTTTGAACAATATCCCAAGATCTGAAATTCTTAAATGTTAAAAAGTCTTCACATAGTTACATAATTATTCAACTACTCATTGATCTTCACTTATATCTATCGGAGTAGTTTGTAGTTTGCTCTAGTGCTTCACTTGTATCTTTTTAGAGCACGGCGGTGGTTTTATTTTGAATAAATAGATGAACTCTCATGCTTCACTTATATTATTTTGAGAGTCTTTTAAGAATAGCATGGTAATGTGCTTTGGTTATAAAACTAGTCCTAATATGATAGGCATTCAAGTTGGGTATAGTAAAAATTTCATAAAAAGTGCATTGAATATGATAAGAAGTTTGATACTTGATGATTGTTTTGAGATATGAGGATGGTGATATTAGAGTGATGCTAATGGAGTAATTATGAATTTGAGAAATACTTGTGTTAAAGTTTGTGATTCCCGTAGCATGCACGTATGGTGAACCGCTATGTGACGAAGTTAGAGCATGAGGTATTTATTGATTGTCATCCTTTGTGTGGAGGTCGAGATCGTGTGATGGTTAACTCCTACCAACCCTTCCCCTAGGAGCATGCGTTGAATACTTTGTTTTGATAACTCGTAGATTTTTGCAATAAGTATTTGAGTTCTTTATGACTAATGTTGAGTCCACGGATTATACGCACTCTCACCCTTCCACCATTGCTAGCCTCTCTTGTACCGCGCATCTTTTGCCGGTACCATACACCCACCTTATACCTTCCTCATAACAGCCACCATACCTACCTATCGTGGCATTTCCATAGCCATTCCGAGATATATTGCCATGCAACTTTCCACCGTTCCGTTCATATGACATGGTTCATATTTTCATATTGCCATGCATGATCATGTAGTTGACATCGTATTTGTGGCAAAGCCACCATTCACAATTCATTCATACATATCACTCTTGATTCATTTGTGACACCCCGAGACCGATGCGCCAGGTGTCAGTCAGCTATTCGTCGTTGTTGCCATGTCATCTGCTTGCGTGTTGCATTTTTGCCATGTCATCATGTGCATTGCATCATCAAGTTTCCAAAACTTGCATCCATCCGAGTTCGCCCGTCCTTTCCGTTGTCCGTTAGGAGCCCAGACACACTCGCGCGCGCCCGCGGCACTTCCGAATATTTATTTTATAAGTGGCCGGAAAATGTTCTCGGAATGGGATGAAACTTGGCGTGTGGTCTTATTATAGTGTAGACAGGCCGCCTGCCAAATTTCATCGCATTCGGAGTCCATTTGATAGCCTAACGAATAACTATAGCGGCACTAGTCGCCGGTTAATTCGTCGGACATTTTCTGTCTCCGAAAACTGCCGTCGGGCCTCTTCTCTTCTCTCCCCACAACCCCTCCTACACAGCCCACTACCACCCCACTAGGCCCAACCTACCCCTCCTAGTGACCGGAGCCGTCCGATCGTGATCAGAGGGTCCAAAGCCATCTAAACCCCCCTAACCCATCTAACATATATATACTCTATTAAGCATCCAGGGTGAGGAATTACTTATTCCTCACCTTGGTTGATCAACGGAGCCAGAACATAGGATCGGACTCGCACCCCATCCCTCGGTGACCTGCCGTAAGATCTGCCAGTCCTCGAGGTAAATTTAGGTTGGTCTTGCACCGGGACCGCCGCACAAGTTATTCCTTTTTTTTTATAATAGAAAAAATGTGACGATTAGCGCTGGTAGTCTCGCGGGTTTACAAAATAATGTTAAAAAAAAGGGGTCGTGGGTTTACAAGCCGTCGCAGGCACGTTGTAAAATTACCATGGAAGCGTTGTAATTTTACTTGCCAACTGTAGGATGCTAGATAGCTCACGTTCCCGTGATTTTCTAATCTGACGGTTTAAGTTTGAAACATAATCTACGAACTGCTTGGGACTCTCGACGGCGAACAGTAGGAGGTGAAAGGCGGCGTGGTGATTGGGGATTTGCTCGGCGGCAAGTCACCGGCGGGAGCGACGGCTCGTGTGCATCAGCTTCTGGGCTCGACGGTGTGGTGGTTTGCTGGCTAGCCGTCCGGTGTGCTGCTTCGTGGCGTGGTGGTCAGTTAGTTGGCTCGACGTGCGGTGGACTGGCGGTCACCTGTGGTACGGGCCGGCGGGGCAGGTGTCCATCCTTATGCTACAGAGCGGCAGAGCCGTTCGTTGTGATTGCCGCGGTGCTGCGCGAGTGGGTGATCGCCGCGGGGTTGCTCTGACCGACATTATCTGCGTTTGGATTAATTTTTGCTGGGTACGTGAGTTCATAGGAGGAGACGAGCAACCTTCTGCTACTGCTTCTGTTTCTTTTTGCATTTTTCTTCCCTCCTAATTTGGTGCGCTCAGTTTTTGCAGTGGCTCCAGTTTGATCTCCAGTTAACAATAAATATGATTGAATTAGTTTACATTCTTGCATGTATAACTCTGTAATTGATTTTCATTACAAACATTCTCCAATTTTTGTACTGTGCCAGGTTGTCGGCGATTTGCAGCAGACTGAGCAGATGTTGCTTGCTTGTTCATGCGGTCTGCATCTCAACTCACCACGACGGACCGCAACCATGCCTTTGGCGCACTGGGGCTGTACAGTATCACCCCCTTTCCGTAATTTTGCAGGAGTACGTGTCCATTTATTCTCCAAATATGGTTAGATTTAGTGAAGAATTTTAGTTACCTGAATTTCATCTAAGAAAACGCTATGAGATCAGGCCTGTCCATGGACCACACGATATGCGCTCCTGAAAACTCTAACGTACTTGGGCTTTTTTACTGAAAATTTATGGTTCCCTTTGTTCTCCTTTAATCAGTGAGCAAACTGAATGATTATCCAGATGTTTTCTATGGAAGCCAGCCACCAATAACCCGCAGGAGAACCAAGCAATGGAGTAGGAAAAATAACGTTTAGTTTTCAAGTTCGCACATATTTTTTTTCTGTTTTTTCCTGCCACCGCTATTACAGTTCATGATACAGTCATAACCGACACAAGGCTAAAGAAGTAACTAATTCATTTTGCATTTGCTTCTTTTATTTCTGAGATTATTTTGTTATTCAACATTCATTTCATGCATTGGCAGAGTAAATCTTATGTCCAATGCCTCTCTTGGCATGTGTACACTTAGTGTGGATTTCGGCTGATTCTTTTAGGGACAATCAAACGATCTTGATAGAGATCATGAAATTTTGCACCGAATGTTTTCGACAAGATGAGAAGCTTCACCCAACACAGTGGATGTCATACGCTTTTTCTAAGTTGGACTCTTGGGGTATGTTAGCTAGCCTACCAACAACCCACATTTTGTTTTCATCTGCATATATGATTTATGCCTCCTTTGTTTATTTTGCTTTTTATCAGTCCTTGCTGAATTGCAAAGAGCTCCACAAGGGTCAGGTGTATAATAGTAACACAATAGCTAGTTTATTGGTTGAGCATATCGATGGCATTGATCCTAATGATATTCATCAGGTTAGTAACTTGGTATACGGAATGTCATGCAAATGAAGTTATTTTCAATTTACTATATTTAGCTTACTTTTCATTTATCTCTCTGTACAAATCCTTTGGGCATATCACCATAGTAACCACTTCTCAGCGTACTGTGTCAACATAGAACACACTCATGTTGATGTTCTTGACTAGATTGACCGGTCTAAGAGATGTAGCCCATTTAAATAACGAAATTTTCCCTGGGGTCATAGAACGATTGAACGCCTGAGCGAGACTTTTCAGGCAATTACGGGCGGCGGGTTTGCAGATTTTTCTAAATGGCCAATCTGGAACAAGGATGTTCCTGAACAAGGCATTGATTGTGCCCTTTTCGCTACTAAGTTATTGCGCCACTACGACAAAAAGTTGGTCAGCTTCATTGTATCATTAATCCGGTATTTTTTTTCGTCAACTCCCTTGCTCTTGGATGATGCTATTCTGGTGGTACTTCGAATTCTAATACAAAATTTATCTGTTGCAGACAAAGGCTAGTCAGTACAGGGATGATGTTCTCTCCTATATCTTGTTCCATGAGTTGAATGAAACCATTCTTTTAGCCGACTCATCGGAGATATTCAGGCCACGAAAAAATTGATGTAAATTAGATAGATCCTCATATGTTTATATAACCAAAAGTGCCTTTACCTGTGCCAGGTCGTTATAACATACGAGTACTTGTGTATGACTCTTTGCACACTCCGTCTATAATTTTTTTTTTGCGGGCGAACTCCGTCTATAATTAATTCACCATATATTAGCATTGAGAATGGAGTGGCTCTTACAGGGCCGGCTCTATATTTAGGAGGGCCCTTGGGCGAACTCGACGACATGCATGGCCCCTAATACTATATGTATGTGTTTGCAATCTTAAAAGGCATTCCTCAGATTTCTTTTCCTTTCAATTGCTGAATGGTGGAATATGGGGTAAAGAATGGTCAGCCATTTGTGAATAACGCATGTGTGCTACCGTTGAACTAGTATATATATAGCCAAAACCATGACGAAAGTATATGAACCCAATATGAGTTTTGGTACATGCAGAACAACCCAAATATCGTTGGCCTTTATTTTTTTCCTACAAGCTCGGTGTACTGAACATCCATAAAAATAGTCAGCAAAGCATCCGCCTCTCATTGTGTAATTTTTTTTGAGGCAATTGATTTCTATACCATCAACTTGACGTGCCATATAGTATATCTCACAAATAAACCTTCACGTGTCAGATAGGTTACACACAAGCACGAACTACATTACTGGCATGCATGAGGTAATATAGGGTCGCGCTATTCGTCATATATATATATATATATATATATATATATATATATATATATATATACCCATCATGCCATTTTTGGCATCCCCTACCTCTAGCCTCCCCCTCCTCAGATTTCGTGTCGCTCCAGCCCCTGTCCGCCACTTGGCTCCGTCGCCGCCGTGCTCCCAGCCAACCAGAGCGCTCCACCTCACCCGCTCAACCCCCCCTCCTCCACTAGCCGCGCTGCCATGTGGCCTCCCTGCGCCTCCCAGCCGCGCGGCCCGCCAGGCCCGTCGCGGGCCCGTCCGGTCCGTCCACCCGCGTGCGACTGCCGCCCAGCACCCGCGTGTCCGTCCTCGTCAGCAACCTCCCGAGCATCGACGTCTCCGCCCTAGGGCCGCCCCGCCGCCGGGAGCCTGGGTCGCAGGAGCACAAGCGCCTCTGCCCCGCTTCTTCATCCTGCCGTCGTCAGAGCCACTGGCCCGCGCCATGGACAGTCAACCGAGCTCGAAGTCCTGCCGCGGCTCCTCGTCTTGATCCACGTCGGGCCGTCGCCGGATCCCGCACGTCGTCGGTCAGATCCGCCGGATCCAGTGCCCCCGCATCCGTCCCCGCGACCTCCGTTGGCCCTGCTGCCTTCCCACGTCCTCCCTCGCGACGCCATGGTCGCCGCCGCCGCTGCCTCCCATCGAGCGGAGGAGGAGGACGACTCTGCCGCCGCCCCATGGGCCCGACCTCGCCCCGGCCCAGTCGCTCCAGCCCGCATGTGGGCCTGCCAGCCAGCCCAGTCCGACTCCCTCCGGCCCGAGCCCAGTGGTGAGCAGCCCACTAAGACTCGCCGCGTGCGTCTTTTAGCTATCGTGTGCTCGCTCAGCTTTTTTTCCTTGTCAAAAACTGCTAAGTCCTCAGAAACTGTAATCATGTTGCATACTTTGGGTGGCTGTAACTTTTTGTGTGATGGTCTGTTTTGAGCAAATGATATGTCCAAATGTTCATTGTGATATGCTCTTCATATTGTTGTACTGTGGCATGCTTGTTTGAGTTCATCTTGCTGCCCTAATCATTGTTGCAAAAGTGCTATATGTTTTAAACTGCTAAAAACTGTTATTATGTTAGCATGTTTGTGAGGTGATAACTTTGTGCATGTTGGTCCAAATGGAGTGTATGATATGTCAAAATGTTCATTGTGAAGTGCTCTATATGATGGTTGCTGATGCATGCTTGTTTGAGTTCATATTGCCATGTTAATCTCTGTTGCAAAAGTGCATGTGTCTGTTAAGTGCTGAAACTTGTTATGAGATGTTGTTTTGTCTTAATCATAGCTATTGGTGTGATTGTCTTTTATGCAACATGTCAATATGTTTTAGAAGCACAATCATGCCATATTTGCTGTGGTGCAATCCACTTTTCATGATATGCCTTGAGGTGTTTGCAACAAGCTTGTAAAGTAGCCTACTCGTTGTTGTTATTTTTCTTACACTTGTTGAAAAACTGCTAAGTCTGAAACTATTAACCAGATGCCATGTTTTCTTGATGCCCCACTCAGATCCTTGCATGTTTTAGTATGTCCAATATTCATGTCTTGTTGTCCATGTTATGCTCTATCCATCCATACCCTTGTTTGCATATATGGCCTGATGTAGCTTATTTATTTCTTGCTCTCAAGTTGCTATAAAATGTTCCTGTCAGCCTGTTATCATCAAGTTCAGTTTTTCCATGTCAATTGCTAGTGATCTATGCATCCTATGACCATGTTCTTGCCATGAGTAGCTTCATAAACATGCCTTCTTGCTGTTGGTTATCTTCTTATGCCATGTTATGCTCTTAGTTGAGTTGCACAAGCTTGCAAACATGCCTACTTGTTGTAATTTCTGCCATGCCTTGTAATTTTCACAAAGTCTGAGAAATCAGTAAACTTCTTGAATCTTGCCATGCTTGTTTAATTGTGTTCCAGCAAGATTTTGGGTGTGCTCTGAGTTCATGCTTGTTGAGAATCATGTCTATTTCACATCCATGCCTCTTGTTATCATGTTTGGGTGATGTAGCATAAATATACCTTGCTCCAAAGTTGCTATGTTGCTGTTAACTTCAGCTTTGCATTGCATCTTGTTTTGCTCATATTTTCTAGGCCGTTGCTCCGTTTTGAGCGTGTCCTATATGAAACTTGTGTGTTTTTGCATGTAGTTGCATAATATCATGTTGTTCACATGCTTGGAGTGTGTTTGCTTGTTGTTTGGATGCATCTTGCATCGTTGTCATGCTTAACTTGTTTTGCTCATATCTTTTAGGCCGTAACTCCGAATTAAATGAACTTGATATGTAACTTGACTAGAATTTCAAATAGATCGTCATGGTGCATGTTAACTTGTTGTTTAACAACTTTAACTTAATGTTTGCTCAGATCTGGACCAATTTCGAAATGTGCATATGAGGACTTACCGGAATTGTTATATGTTGATTCTGGCCTCATTTAAACTTGTTGGTTTGTGTTGTTCTTGCGTGCTTCATCCCTTGCCATGAATTGCATCATATAGACTTGTCCTGCATCATACTTGGTTGAGCATCTTGTCATGTTCTTGTGTTGTGTGGTTACCTTGTTGTGTGCTTCTTCTCGCTTGTTCATATTCCGTTGCGATCGTGAGGATTCGTTCGACTACACTTCGGTGGTCTTCGTGGCTTCTTCTTCGTCTTCTTCATGGATTCGTTCTTCTCCCTTGCGGGATCTCAGGCAATATGACCGTCACCTTGGATACATTTACTATCATTGCCATGCTAGTTGTCTCGATGCTATCATTATATGTCGCGCTACCTATCTTTTGATGTCAGCCTCTCCTTGTAGCCATGAAACCTCTAACCTTTGACACATTCCCAGCAAAACCGTTGTTTGGCTATGTTACCCGCTTGCTCAGTCCCTCTTATAGCGTTGTTAGTTGCAGGTGAAGATGAAGATTGCTCCATGTTGGAATATCACAATATATCTTCTATATATTAACACACCTATATACTTGGCAATGGGTAGAAGGCTTGGCCTTTTGCTCGGTGTTTTGTTTCACTCATGCCACCTTAGGAGCCGATAAACCGACGTTATGTTCCTTGATTTTGCGTTCCTAACGCGGTTGGGTATATGGGGACCCCTTGACAGTTCGTCTTTGAATAAAACTCGTCTAGCAAGGCCCAACATTGGTTTTATTTGCAACATAATAAAAACTTAATTAATCAATTGCATAGGGAGTTAGCGCTACCCGAGGATTCTTCTACATATAGGGGGGCCGGTGCCGATGGTGTTGGTGTTGGTCCCAAATAGAGCAGCTTGCGGCGCCGCCCCTTGGCAACTTGGGGCATCTGGTCGCTGTAACCATAGCTCATCCGGACGTGGCCTGAGACGAGATACGCGCGGCTACTATCAGGGTGTCGGCACGCCGAGAGGTCTTGCTGGACTTGTTTTACCATTGTCGAAATGTCTTGTGCACCGGGATTCCGAGCCTGATCGGATTGTCCCTAAGATAAGGGGTAATATTATTATTATCTCTGCTGATCGTGAGAGCTTGTGATGGGCTAAGTTGGGACACCCCTGCCGGGTTATAATCTTTCGAAAGCCGTGCCCGCGGTTATGTGGCAGATTGGAATTTGTTAATGTCCGGTTGTAGACAACTTGACAGAGGATCCGTAATAAAACACACAACCGTGTGAGTAACCGTGACCGTCTCTTTTCACTTTGAGAAGAGAACACGGTGGGGTTATGTTTGACTCGTAGGTAGTTCAGGATCTTTAGCGATCATTACTAGTTTGCGACCGTTTGTGTAGATACTCATCTTATTATGGTACTCGTAAGTTACCCACCATATTATGCTTAGCCGCCGCTACAACCTCACCACTTAACCTCTTCCTACCCATTAAGCTTTGCTAGTCTTGTTACCCATGGTTATGGGATTGCTGAGTCCTCGTGGCTCACAGATACTACAACAACAGTTGCAGGTGCAGGTTTCCAATGACTTGACGTGAGAGCGATGCCCTTTGTGTTGGAGTCCTTTCTTCTTCTTCTTCGTCAGTCTTGGGTTAGGTTCCGGGTCAGCAGCCTGGGATAGCAGATGGATGTCGTTGTGCTTTTCATGTTTGCATCCGTAGTCGGATGCCTTGTATTGTTGTTGTCGTATTCATGTGACTTGTATGAATTGTTGTATCCCCATGTATGTATGTAATGGTACGATGTAATGATATCCATCTTGCTAAGCGCCCGAAATGCGGTTGTGCCCCAATCACGAGTGTATCACGTGATCGGGATAGAATCGCATCTTGGGCCTGACATCATTGCACATCCCGGTACACCACCGGAGGCATTCACTTAGAGTCATATTTTTTTCTAGCTTCGAGTTGTTATCTTTTAGTTGTAAGTAAATAAAAGTGTGATGATCTTCATTATTAGAGCATTGTCCCGTGTGAGGAAATAAAAAAAAGAGATAAAGGCCAAATAAATAAAGAGATGGCCCCAAAAAATATATAGAGAGGGGCTAAAAAAAGAAAAGATAAAATCCCTCCAAAAAAAAGAGAGAAAAGAGAGAAGGGACAATGCTACTATCCTTTTCCACACTTGTGCTTCAAAGTAGCACCATGATCTTCATGACAGAGAGTCTCTTGTTTTGTCACTTTCATATACTAGTGGGAATTTTCATTATAGAACTTGGCTTGTATATTCCAACGAGTAGTCTCCCTTGGACCATGAGTCCATGACCAGTAGCTATGTGATGTTCTCCTCCCGTTCTTGTGCTTCACTAATTAGTCCTCGTGAGCTGCCCTACATGATCGAGGCACATATGTAATCCTTATGATGTTGCTATGTTGAGTTTGCTGGGATCCGATGGATTATGGGATTATGTTCAGATTGATCTTGAGTAATATATTTGATCTACCTCTTTTATATTTATGTTCATAAGTAATTCTTGCATGTTCTCCGTTGTTATTTATTGCTTTGGCCAAGTAATACGTAGTGACTCCAAGAGGGAACGTTATGCTCGGTTGTGGGTTCATGCCCCTCGATGACTAGCTTGAGTGACAGAAACATGAGTCTAGGGGATGTGCTGTTGCCACAAGGGGGAAAACAACGGTACTTGTGCCCGCGGGTGCAAGGATTGTTTACTTTACGCAAAGTTCTTTTAATGCAGTTGTCTGTTGCATTTAGTTTACACTATGGGTGGGACTCGCAACTTAATACCAGCGAGATGTTCTGGATAGATATCTCAAGGTGGATGATTAGTAGTAGATATTGATGGATTTCGGTCTACTTATTTTGGCGTACCGCCCATGCTTTGAACCTCAACCTTTCTGCAATGTAATCAGCATTGGTTTGCGTTCGTGGTCCTGTCAATTGCCCAGCTGTAATTTGTTTACCTCACATAGCTGTTTTATCGTCTTTTGGGAGAGAGACATCACTAGTGAACATCATGAGACTCCGGTCCATATTACCATCATTGATCACATCCGCTATTTACTTTTCGCTATTTACTTACTATTGCAAAACACTATCTATCACTACTATCATTTGCTTTTAACCCTTTGTGAACTACAAGGCCGGAGGGATTGACAACCTCTCTGTACTCGTTGGGAGCAAAGTTATTTGTATCTGTGTGCAAGTCCACGTTGATTGCTAATTTGCGCCGTTAGCAGTTGACACCAACTTGTTGAACCTAAGAGTCTCTGGGGATTCGATCCTTGGCATCTTTGCTAAGGGAAAACACTTCTACATACTGCATCTTACACCTTCCACTTGGGGTAACCAACGAGGGGTTCGAGGCCCATCAAGGAGTATTTTCTGGCGCCGTTGCCGGGGACTCCACTCTTCAGGATAGGGGATCCTATGATAAAAATTAAATTGAATGACTTCTCTTGTTATGCATTATGTGATGTTGGAGCTAGTACCTCTGTTATGCCCAAAAGAATATATGATATGCTTAAATTGAAACCTTATGATTCTTGTTCTTTTGGTGTTCGTCTCGTTGATTCTTCCATAAAGAAACCTTTGGGGAGGATCGACGATGTTCTTATTGTTGTTAATGATAATTATGTTCCCGTTGATTTCACTATTATGGATATTGAATGTGATCCTTCATGTCCAATTATTTTGGGACGTCCCTTTTTACGCACCGTTGGTGCTATCATTGACATGAAAGAGGGTTATATAAAATTTCAGTTTCCTCTCAAGAAAGGGATGGAACACTTCCCTCGAAAGAAGATCAAGTTACCTTTTTAGTCCGTTGTACGGGCTAGCTATTCTTTTACTCTTGATAAAACTTGATCTCTATGCATTATGCCTAGCTTAAAGGCATAAAAGAAAGCGCTTTTGGGAGGCAGCCTACATGAATAAACTTTTTGCTTTTGTTGTGTCTTGATGATGTTTACTGCTGCAGCATCATCATGGTATCTTTGCTTTTCATATTTGTGCCAAGTATAGCCTCTGATTGCTAGAAAGTTCAAAAGTTGTGAGGTGCTGTCCAGGAAACAGATTCTGTCCTTGGATAGAAAAATTCGTATAAAATCACCAGATCATCTTTTTGGTCTGAATTTTTTCGACAGTGTTCTCTATATAATTGTCTTTCGTGCTTCTGTTCTGAGTTTTTTGATTTGAGTTGCAGAAGTATCCCGAACAGATCAATTACTACCTGCTGTTCTGTTTTTCACAGATTCTGTCCTGTTTTGTCTTTCCTTCATTTTGCAAATCAAGAGCTTGCTTTTTCTTTGCAAAAACCTTTTGGCAATCTTGAGAAACAGTAGAACTTCAAGAATATCTTTATTTCCAGCAAGGTATAATTATTTTATTAAGGGTACTAACCTCGCTAATCAGATTATGATGAGTTATGTATGAAGGGAGTTTTCAACTGTGCGAGGGAAGATGATAAAAAGATTCAGGAGTGTCAAGCGCTCAAGCTTGGGGATGCCCCCGTGCACCCCCAAGAAATATTCAAGGAGACTCAAGCGTCTAAGCTTGGGGATGCCCCCGTGCATCCCCTTCTCCATCAACATTATCAGTTCGTCTTTCGTTTCGCTATATTTTTATCACTTCATGTGTTATGTGCTATGCTTGGAGCGTCTTGCTTTTAGTTTTCTTTTTAGTTTTTCATAACGAGTCGGAACTCAGCACCCTTTATGTGGGAGAGAAACACGCTCCACTTCTACCTAGAACATAACATAGAATTTTCATATCTATCTTTGCTGTGTGTGTTCTTTGTCTTTTAATAGCTACTATCATGCTCTGCTCTTAGTATTCATGCTTATCTTTTCAAAGAGCTTTTGTTTAGTTGGTTGCTTGAACTCTCTTTAATTATCATGCTCACCTTATTAAGAGAGTTTGCTTCCGTTGCATTGGTTAATATGTCTATGATAAAGATGCTACGTGCATAATGGTGCTTAGTAGTTCAGGTTTTCTTATGGTTAGTCTCAAATAGCTGGGGGATTCCCAATGTGTTATTGGAATACCAACATGATTTGTTTGCCTATGATGTGGTATGGTTTAGTAATATCTTCCTTCGAGGATTTATTTTTGATTGACTTGGCGTATGCTCACGCATATTTAAGACTGTAAAGAAAGTCTGTCAAGCCTTGATGATCTTTTATTTCTGAGTAGCGATATAACTGCCATGCCTGATTCAATATTGCTTTGTCGCTCTGCATGATTATGACCGTCATTGGTCTCTTAGTTGGTCGCTCCCAGTCTTTTGCTAACCTCCACCTGTACTAAGCAGACTAACCTTGCAATACATAGCTCATGGGAAAGTAGCTTAAAAACTATTGTGGTAAAGAATATGTTGCCTATGTATCTTATTTCTTATAAGTTGCTTGCTGAGAGGTAACCATGTTTCTGGGGATGCCATCAACTATCACAATTTTGTTGAATATCATGTGAGTTGCTATGCATGTTCGTCTTGTCTGAAGTAAGGGTGATTTGCCGTGGGTTGAATGAGTATGCATATTGTTAGAGAAGAACATTGGGCCGCCAACCAAAGCCATGCATCATGGTGGAAGTTTTAGCTTGGACTTAATCCTCAATCTCTTATGAGAATATGCTTATGCATTTAAGAGGAGTCCATCATCTACTTTCTATGTTGTCCCGGTATGGATGTCCTCAAGTTGAGATCTATCAAAAACGAGAAATCAAATGCGATTTATCTTTTTGGACCTTTGTACAGGTGGCATAGAGGTACCCCTTTGTGGCACTTGGTTGAAACATATGTAATGCAATGATAACCCGTGGAAATCCGAGCTAATTAGGACAAGGTGCGAGCACTATTAGTATTCGATGCATGAGGCTTGCAACTTATAGGATGTTTTATACATGACACATATGAAGTACTACTACCGTTGACAAAATTGCTTCCATGTTTTCAAAATAAAAATCTCTAGCACATAACCATCTTTTACTTTTATGTTGAGTCTCCACTTTCTTTCTTCAAGCACCAACTACTGAGAGCATGATTGTCATTCTGAGTGTAATGTGCATTGTCCCAAAGTAGCATTGTCTTTTGCATGATTGTGATATCATTTATTTTGAAATCATTGTATCTAGTCATCACTTAAACCTTGAAGGTGCCCCTGCATTTATGTTTTGCTTCACTAAAGGGGGCAAGCTAGATATCACTTTATCATATTTTCACATCATGTTCATTGCAAATCTTTTTGATGTTTCAGTTTCATGTTGTAAAACTTTCAGTCATTTGTGATTTTCTCTTGAGGCAACTTAATTATTATAGAATCACTGTCTCAGTAAGCTTTTGTCATATGACTATGAAAAAGTCCTATATGGTTAATAGCATGTCACCACAGAAATTATTCTTGTATCATTTACCTACTCGAGGACGAGCAGGAATTAAGCTTGGGGATGTTGATACGTCCAAAACGTATCTATAATTTCTGCTTGCTCCATGCCACTTTTGGGTGATATTGCTATGATATTCATACACTTCCATAAACTTTTGATCATATTTGGACTAACTTATTAATCCAGTGCACCCCAGTGCCAGTTTCTGTTTTCGGATGTTTTTGTATTTCAGGTTTTCACGTTACGAGAACTGCCAGGAAAAATCCAGAAAAATTATAGAAAAAATCAGCGTTCCGGAAACAACCTTGCGTCCGAAGGGCAGCCGGGGGGGGCACCAGGGCTCCAGGCGCCAGGGCCCCCCGAAGCTTCCCCGATGCTCCCCTTTGGCCTCCGAAACCCTCAGAACAGGAACTCTTTTCGCGATCCCATCTCTGTTCCGCCGCCGCCGCGGCTTCCAAGATCGGGAGCACCAGGAGAACTCTTCCCGGCACCCTGCCGGAGGGGAGGATCACCACCGGGAGCTTCTCCACCACCATGGACGCCTCCCGGATGACTCGTGAGTAGTCTCCCTTGGACCATGAGTCCATGACCTGTAGCTATGTGATGTTCTCCTCCCGTTCTTGTGCTTCACTAATTAGTCCTCGTGAGCTGCCCTACATGATCGAGGCACATATGTAATCCTTATGCTATTGCTATGTTGAGTTTGCTGGGATCCGATGGATTATGGGATTATGTTCAGATTGATCTTGAGTAATATATTTGATCTACCTCTTTTATATTTATGTTCATAAGTAATTCTTGCATGTTCTCCGTTGTTATTTATTGCTTTGGCCAAGTAATACGTAGTGACTCCAAGAGGGAACGTTATGCTCGATTGTGGGTTCATGCCCCTCGATGACTAGCTTGAGTGACATAAACATGATTCTAGGGGATGTGCTGTTGCCACAAGGGGGAAAACAACGGTGCTTGTGCCCGCGGGTGCAAGGATTGTTTACTTTACGCAAAGTTCTTTTAATGCAGTTGTCTGTTGCATTTAGTTTACACTATGGGTGGGACTCGCAACTTAATACCAGCGAGATGTTCTGGATAGATATCTCAAGGTGGATGATTAGTAGTAGATATTGATGGATTTCGGTCTACTTATTTTGGCGTACCGCCCATGCTTTGAACCTCAACCTTTCTGCAATGTAATCAGCATTGGTTTGCGTTCGTGGTCCTGTCAATTGCCCAGCTGTAATTTGTTTACCTCACATAGCTGTTTTATCGTCTTTTGGGAGAGAGACATCACTAGTGAACATCATGAGACTCCGGTCCATATTACCATCATTGATCACATCCGCTATTTACTTTTCGCTATTTACTTACTATTGCAAAACACTATCTATCACTACTATCATTTGCTTTTAACCCTTTGTGAACTACAAGGCCAGAGGGATTGACAACCTCTCTGTACTCGTTGGGAGCAAAGTTATTTGTATCTGTGTGCAGGTCCACGTTGATTGCTAATTTGCGCCGTTAGCAGTTGACACCTACTTGTTGAACCTAGGAGTCTCTGGGGATTCGATCCTTGGCATCTTTGCTAAGGGAAAACACTTCTACATACTGCATCTTACACCTTCCACTTGGGGTAACCAACGAGGGGTTCGAGGCCCATCAATATCCACGGACCCCAGAAACTCGTTACGCAGAGAGAAAACCTAATTCCACTGCCGTAGCTTCTGTTCCTGTGGAGATCCCATCTTGGAGCCTATTCCTGGAAGGGGATCCATCACGGAGGCCTTCATCATCATCATCATCGCCCTCACCATGAGTTGTGAGTAGTTTACCACACATCTTCGGGTCCATAGCTAGTATCTAGATGGCTTCTTCTCTCTCTCTGAATCTCAATACAAAGTTCTCCTCGGTCTTCGAGGAGATCTATTCGATGTAATATCTTTTTGCGGTGTCTATGTTGAGATTCGATGAATTGTGAGTGTATGATCAAGGTTATCTATGAAAGATATTTGGTTCTTCTCTGAACTTTTTATGTGTTCTCATAATATCCTTGCAAGTCTCTTCGAATTATTGGTTTGGTTTGGCCTACTAGATCTATAGTTCTTGCAATGGGAGAAGTGCTTGGCTTTGGGTTCAATCTTGCAGTGTCCTTTCCCAGTGACAGTAGGGGCAGCAAGGCACGTATTGTATTGTTGCCATAGAGGATAAAAAGATGGGATTTACATCATATTGCTTGAGTTTATCCCTCTACATCATGTCATCTTGCTTAAGGCGTTACTCTGTTCGTATGAACTCAATACACTAGATGCTTGCTGGATAGCGGTCGATGTGTGGAGTAATAGTAGTAGATGCAGGCAGGAGTCGGTCTACTTGTCTCGGACGTGATGACTATATATAATGATCATGCCTAGATAGTCTCATAATTATTCGCTTTTCTATCAATTGCTAGACAGTAATTTGTTTACCCGCCGTAGAATATCGCTATCATGAGAGAAGCCACTAGAGAAAACTATGGCCCCCGGGTCTATTCTCAACATATCAATCTACATCTACTTTACTTTTACCGCTTTTATTTGTTGTTTTATTAAACCAAAAATACCAAAAATATAATTATCATCTCTATCAGATCTCACTCTCGTAAGTGACCGTAAAGGGATTGACAACCCCTTATCGCGTTGGCTGCGAAGTTCTTATTTGTTTGTGCAGGTGCGAGGGACTCACGCGTGGTCTCCTACTGGATTGATACTTGGTTCTCAAAAAGTGAGGGAAATACTTACACTACTATGCTGCATCTCCCTTTCCTCTTCGAGGGAATACAACGCAAGCTCAAGAGGTAGCAAGAAGAATTTATGGCGCCGTTGTCGGGGAGGCTTACGCAAAGGTCATATACCAAGTACCTATCACAAACCCTTATCCTTCGCATTACATTTTTTGCCTCTCGTTTTCCTAACCCCCACTTCACCTTTGCCGTTTTATTTGCCCTTCTTCTGTCGTGTGTTTATCGTTCGCTTGCCTCTCGTTTGCTTGTGTGCTATGTGCCTTCTATGTGCTTGCATCTTTGCTTGCTAAAAATCTATTGTTATGGATCACCTTAAAGTGTTCTACTTGGATCATCTTTGATCCTTATGCGCTTGTGCTGAAACCCCAACTAGCCTAGTTGATGGGAAATATTTAGATGAGCATGCTCATTTTGTGCGTCCCCGTTTGTCTGAAAAGGGGATACTCTTACGGGATCAGATAAACGGATTGTTGTGTTATGCTGGGAATCTTTGTGAAATTTGTGATTTTACTTGTTGCTCTAAGAACCCTAAAAAACACCTCCCCTACCTATGTGAGTTTAATGATAATGAAATTTTATCTTCTTATGCAAAGGGTGTTCATAGTTACTATGATATCGAATGAATTGAAGAATTCGTTGCTTTTAAGGGTGCTTATGAAGTTGCTTCTTTGGTTGAAAAGTATGATGTTACTCTCTATGAATCTGAAAATTTTGACATACCTGAATATTGCTATGAAAACTATGCTCATAATGCCAATATCAAAGAATTTATTGAAGGAATGACCGCTGCTTTGAAGGAAAATAATGATATGCATGAATCTATAGATAATTATGATTCCGATGATTTGATTGAAATATCCCTTGATGAACATGATGCTTGCTATTCTTGTGGCCATGATGCCAATATTTATGAAGATGAATTTGTTATAGTTCCCTATGTTAAACATGAGATCGTTGCTATTGCACCCATGCTTGATAGTTCCTTCGATGAAAAGCATGATTGCAATGATGTTATTATAAATTCTATTAATGTCAATTGTGTTAATGATATGCAAAACCTCAAGCTTGGGGATGCTAGTTTTGCTATGATTACTATTTGTTGCAATGATCATGATTGGGGTGATTCTTCTTATGATCTTGAAAATTTATTTAATCCCCATGATTAATATAAGATTGATAATAATGTTTGCATTAATATTGAAAGTGGGTTTGGAGAGGTCATGACTTTAGTGAATGTTAATACCACTATTCTGGAAGAGTGTCAACTTCGCATGCATGGAGATTGTGTTAAGAATATGTTATGTGATAGCTATATTGTTGAATTTTATTATGATCCTACATGCAACTATTATGAGAGAGGAAAATATGGTTGTCGAAATTTTCATGTTACTAAATTACCTCTCTTCATGTTGAGATTGATCCTGTTTCTTTCTTCTTCCTTGCATACGTTAGATCTTGCTTGCTATGATAATTTGTTTGCTTATAAAATTCCTATGCATAGGTAATATGTTAGACTTAGATCTGGTTGTCACATGTTTTATGATGCTCTCTTTGTGCTTCAATTCTTATCTTTCACGTGAGCATCATTGAATTCTCAAGCCTATCTTAATGGCTATAATGAAAGAGCTTGTTGGGAGGCGACCCAATTTTATGTTTTTTGTTTTTGTTGCTGTTAGGGAATAAATATTGCATATAGCCTATGATTAGATGTGGTTTCATGTTTTGTTTAGTGTTTGTGCCAAGTGGAACATTTGGTAAGACTTGTGTGAAGTTTATATGATCTTGCTATGAAAAACAGAATCGTTAAAGCTCGCTAAAGTAGTCGTGCGATTTTACTGGAGCGTGATTTTTAGTTGATTCTTTTTGCTGCTGATTGGTAGAAAAATTACGCAAATTTACCAATTTAGTTTGAATTTTTTGGAGTTCCAGAAGTAGGCGAATCCTGCAGATTACTACAGACTGTTCTGTCTTTGACAGATTCTGTTTTTCGTGTGTTGTTTGCTTATTCCGATGATCTATGAGTAATATTGGAGGATATAAGCCATAGATAAGTTGGATTACAGTAGGTTTAACACCAATATAAACAAAGAATGAATTCATTGCTGTACCTTTGAGTAGTGATTTGCTTTCTCATACTAACGGAGCTGACGAGAATTTTTGTCTAAGTTTTGTGTTGTGAAGTTTTCAAGTTTTGAGTATTGCTTTGATGGACTATGGAACAAGGAGTAGCAAAGGCCTAAGCTTGGGGATGCCCATGGCACCCCAAGTAAATTCAAGATAATCAAAAGCCTAAGCTTGGGGATGCCCCGCGAAGGCATCCCCTCTTTCGTCTTCATCCATCGGTAACTATACTTGGAGCTATATTTTTATTCGCAACATGATATGTGTTTTGCTTGGAGTGTCTTGTATAATTTGAGTCTTTACACTCTATGTGCTTCACTTATATCTTTTGAGTTGAATAGTTTTTGCTCTAGCGCTTCACTTATATATCTTTTAGAGCACGGTGGTGGTAGTATTTTGTAGAAATTGTTGAACTCTCATGCTTCACTTATATCTATTTGAGAGTCTATTAGAACAGCATGGTAAAGTGTTTAGGCTAAAGAAACTAGTATTCACATGATAAACATCCAATGTCAATGTAGTAAAAAAATTGACACCAAGTGCATTGAATAGAAAGAGATGTTGGATGCTTGATAATTGTTTTGAGACATGAGGATAGTGATATTAGAGTCATGCTAGTGAAGTTATTATGAAATTGAGAAATACTTGTGTTAAGGTTAGTGATTTCCGTATCATGCACGTATGGTGAACCGCTATGTGATGAAGTTACAGCATGAGGTATTTGTAGAGTGCCAACCTTTGTGTGGAGGTCGGGGGTGCGCGATGGTTAACTCCTACCAACCTCCCCCCTAGCAGCATGCGTTGATTGCTTTGTTTTGATGACTCATAGATTTTTGCAATAAGTATATGAGTTCTTATGAATAATGTTGAGTCCATGGATTATACACACTCTCACCCTTCCACCATTGCTAGACTCTCTTGTACCGTGCGACTTTTGCCGGTGCCGTAAACCCACTATATATCCTTCCTCAAAACAGCCACCATATTGTTCCTCAAAACAGCCACCATACCTACCTATCATAGTATTTCCATAGCCATTCCGAGATATATTGCCATGCAACTTTCCACCGTTCCGTTTATATGACACGCATCATATTGTCATATTGCCATGCATGATCATGTAGTTGACATCGTATTTGTGGCAAAGCCACCATGCATAACTTCATACATGTCACTCTTGTTTCATTGCACATACCGGTACACCGCCGGAGGCATTCATATAGAGTCATACTTTGTTGTTGTAGTATCGAGTTGTAATTTCGTGTTCTAATGAAAGTGTGATGATCATCATTATTAGAGCATTGTCCCAAGGGAGGAAAGGCTAAATCTATAAAGCCCCTCTGCCAAAAAAAAAAAGAAAGGCCAAAGAAAAAAGAAAGGCCCAAAAAAAAGAAAAAAGGGACAATTGCTACTATCTTTTTCCACACTTGTGCTTCAAAGTAGCACCATGTTCTTCATTGTAGAGAGTCTCATGTTTAGTCACTTTCATATGCTAGTGGGAATTTTTCATTATAGAACTTGCCTTGTATATTCCAACGATGGGCTTCCTCAAATGCCCTAGGTCTTCGTGAACAAGCAAGTTGGATGCACACCCACTAGTTTCTTTTGTTGAGCTTTCATTCATATTTAGCTCTAGTGCATCCGTTGCATGGCAATCCCTACTCACTCACATTGATATCTATTGATGGGCATCTCCATAGCCCGTTGATATGCCTAGTCGATGTGGGACTATCTCCCTCCTTTTTGTCTACTCCACAACCACCTCTATTCCACCCATAGTGCTATATCCATGGCTCACGCTCATGTATTGCGTGAAAGTTGAAAGGTTTGAAAAGATAGAGTATGAAAACAAATGCTTGGCTGAAATTGGGGTTGTGCATGATATGAATATTTTGTGTGATGAAGAGGGAGCATAGCCAGACCATATGATTTTGTAGGGATAACTTTCTTTAGCCATGGTATTTTGAGAAGACATGATTGCTTTGTTAGTATTGCTTGAAGTATTGTTATTTCTTATGTCAATATAGACTTTTATCTTGAATCTTTCAGATCTGAACATTCATGCCACAATTAAGAGAATTACATTGAAAAACTATATTGGTTAGCATTCCACATAAAAAAAAATCTTTATCATTTACCTACTCGAGGACGAGCAGGAATTAAGCTTGGGGATGCTTGTCACGTCTCCAATGTATCTATAATTTTTTTTATTGTTCCATGCTATTATTTATGAAGTCTTGGATGTTTAATGGCCTTTATCATTCACTTTTATATAATTTTTGGGACTAACCTACTAACCCAAAGGCCCAGTCCAGATTGTTGTTTTTTGCCTATTTCAGGGTTTTGCAGAAAAAGAATATCAAACGGAGTCCAAACGAAATGAAACCTTCGCGAGAGATATTTTTGGAGAAAATCATGCACGGGAAACTTCAGGACCAAGTCAGGGGAAAGAGGGGCTGCCCTCGAGGGTGGGGGTGGCGCCCCCTTGCCTCGAGGCTGCCCCGTGTGGCCCCCGGTGCCCTCCTTCTTCCTATATATATCCACGGACCCCAGAAACTCCATACGCAGAGAGAAAACCCTAATTCCACCGTCGTAGCTTCTGTTCCCGTGGAGATCCCATCTTGGAGCCTGTTCCGGGAGGGGGATCCATCACGGAGGCCTTCATCATCATCATCATCGCCCTCACCATGAGTTGTCAGTAGTTTACCACAGACCTTCGGGTCCATAGCTAGTATCTAGATTGCTTCTTCTCTCTCTCTGGATCTCAATACAAAGTTCTCCTCGGTCTTCGAGGAGATCTATTCGATGTAATCTCTTTTTGCGGTGTGTTTGTCGAGATCCCTTGAATTGTGAGTTTATGATCAAGGTTATCTATGAAAGATATTTGGTTCTTCTTTGTACTTTTTATGTGTGCTCATAATATCCTTGCAAGTCTCTTCAAATTATTGGTTTGGTTTGGCCTTCTAGATCTATAGTTCTTGCAATGGGAGAAGTGCTTGGCTTTGGGTTCAATCTTGCAGTGTCCTTTCCCAGTGACAATAGGGGCAGCAAAGCACGTATTGTATTGTTGCCATCGAGGATAAAAAGATGGGATTTATATCATGTTATTTGAGTTTATCCCTCTACACCATGTCATCTTGCTTAAGGCGTTACTCTGTTCTTATGAACTTAATACTCTAGATGCATGCTGGATAGCGGTCGATGTGTGGAGTAATAGTAGTAGATGCAGAATCGTTTCGGTCTACTTGTCTCGGACGTGATGCCTATATATAATGATCATGCCTAGATAGTCTCATAATTATTTCCTTTTCTATCAATTGCTCGACAGTAATTCCTTCACCCACCGTAGAATTATGCTATCATGAGAGAAGCCACTAGAGAAACCTATGGCCCCCGGGTCTATTCTCAACATATCAATCTACAATCTACTTTACTTTTCCTCTTTTACTTTATGTTCTTATATCCAAAAATATCAAACTATCATCTCTATCATACCTCACTTCGTAAGTGACCGTAAAGGGATTGACAACCCCTTATCGCGTTGGCTGCGAAGTTCTTATTTGTTTGTGCAGGTGCGAGGGACTCGCGCGTGGTCTCCTACTGGATTGATACCTTGGTTCTCAAAAACTGAGGGAAATACTTACGTTACGGTGCTGCATCACCCTTTCCTCTTCAAGGAAATGCAACGCAAGCTCAAGAAGTAGCACGCACATTATAGGCAGCCCCAAACAGAATGGTGAAGTTTATACTCCCCCATACCACCAACAAGCACACTCCACGGTTAGCCCGAAACAACTGGTACCGTCCAAACCAGCAATAGCCCTGGGGGAGTTTTGCTTAATTGTTATGATTTGAGCATGGGACGGGGCATCCCGGTTACCAGCCATTTTCTCATGAATGATGAGCGGAGTCCACTCATCGTGAGAATAACCCACCTAGCATGGAAGATATAGACAGTCCTAGTTGATACATGAGCTGTTCGAGCATACAAAACAGAATTTCATTTGAAGGTTTAGAGTTTGGCACATACAAATTTACTTAGAACGGCAGGTAAATACCGCATATAGGAAGGTATGGTGGACTCATATGGAACAACTTTGGGGTTTATGGAAGTCAATGCACAAGCAGTATTCCCACTTAGTAGAGGTGAAGGCTAGAAAGAGACTGGGAAGCGACCAACTAGAGAGCGACAACAGTCATGAACATGCATTAAAATTAATCAACAATGAATGCAAGCATGAGTAGGATATAAATCACCATGAACATAAATATCGTGGAGGCTATGTTGATTTGTTTCAACTACATGCATGAACATGTGCCAAGTCAGACCACTTGAATCGTTCAAAGGAGGATACCACCCTATCATACCACATCACAACCATTTTAATATCATGTTGGCACGCAAGATAGACCATTATAAACTCTCAGCTAATTAAGCATGGCATAAGCAGCTATGATCTCTAGTTGTCATTGCAAGCATGTTTCATTCATAACAAGCTGAATCAGGAACGATGAACTATCATATTAACAAAAACAAGAGAGGTCGAGTTCATAGCAGCTTTTCTCATCTCAATTAGTTCATCATATATCATCCTTATTGCGTTTCACTCGCACTACCGAACGGTGTGGATAATAATAATAGTGCACGTGCATTGGACTAAGCTGGAATCTGCAAGCATTTAATACAAGAGAGAAGACAAGGTAATATGGCTCAAGGTTAAATCAACAATAAAGCATATGAGAGCCACTAAGCATTTTCAATCATGGTCTTCTACTCTTGACCCCCAAAGAAAAGAAAAGAAACTATTTACACGGGAAAGCTCCCAACAAGCAAAAGAAGAACAAGAATTCTTTTGGGTTTTTGATGACCCACAAGTGTAGGGGATCTATCGTAGTCCTTTTGATAAGTAAGAGTGTCGAACCCAACGAGGAGCAGAATGAAATGATAGGCGGTTTTCAGTAAGGTATTTTCTGCAAGCACTGAAATTATAGGTAACATATAGTTTTGTGATAAGGTAATTGGTAGCAAGTAACAAAAGGTAAAAGTAAATAAAGTGCAGCAAGGTGGCCCAATCCTTTCTGTAGCAAAGGACAAGCCTGGAAAAACTCTTATATGTAAGAAAGCGCTCCCGAGGACACATGGGAATTATCGTCAAGCTAGTTTTCATCACGATCATCTGATTCGCGTTTGGTACTTTGATAATTTGGTATGTGGGTGGACCGGTGCTTGGGTCCTGTCCTTACTTGGACAAGCCTCCCACTTATGATTAACCTCTAATGCAAGCATCAGCAACTGCAAAAGAAGTATTAAAGTAAACCTAACCATAGCATGAAACATATGGATCCAAATCAGCCCCTTACGAAGCAACGCATAAACTAGGGTTTAAGCTTCTGTCACTCTAGCAACCCATCATCTACTTATTACTTCCCAATGCCCTCCTCTAGGACCAAATAATGGTGAAGTGTCATGTAGTCGACGTTCACAGGACACCACTAGAGGAGAGACAACATACATCTCATCAAAATATTGAACGAATACCAAATTCACATGACTGCTTATAGCAAGACTTCTCCCATGTCCTCAGGGACAAAAGTAACTACTCACAAGACATAATATTGTTCATGATCAGAGGGGTATTAATATGCATAATGGATCTGAACATATGATCTTCCACCAAATAAACCAACTAGCATCAACTACAAGGAGTAATCAACACTACTAGCAAACCACAGGTACCAATCTGAGGTTTGGGTACAAAGATTGGATACAAGAGATGAACTAGGGTTTGAGAGGAGATGGTGCTGGTGAAGATGTTGATGAAGATAGCCCTCCCCAAGATGGGAGAGTTGTTGGTGATGACGGCGGTGATGATTTTCCCCTCCCGGAGGGAAGTATTCCCGGCAGAACAGCTCTGCGGGAGGCCTAGATTGGTTTCCGCCAAGGTTCCGCCTCGAGATGGCGACGTCTGGTCCCGAAAGCCTCCTTCTGATTTTTTTTTTCCAGGTCAAAACACCTCACATAGTATAAGATGGGCATCGGGGGGCCATCTGGTGACCCACGAGACAGGGAGGCGCGCCCCCCACCCTCGTGGACAGCTGGTGGCCCCCCTGGTGATCTCCTTTTGCTAGATATTTTTTATATTTTCTGAAACGATGTCCTGTGGAGTTTCGGAGCTTTCTGAGTTGTGAAGAATAGGTTTCCAGAGTTTGCTTCTTTTCCATCCCAGAATTCCAGCTGTCGGCATTCTCCCTCTTCATGTAAACCTTGTAAAATAAGAGAGAAAAGGCATAAGTACTGTGACATAACGCGTAATAACAGCCCATAATGCAATATATATCAACATATAAGCATGATGCAAAATGGATGTATCAACTCCCCCAAGCTTAGACCTCGCTTGTCCTCAAGCGAAAGCCGATATCGAAAAATATGTCCACATGTTTAGAGATAGAGGTGTCGATAAAAATAAAATACGGACATGAGGGTATCATGATCATACTCATAAAAACAACATATATATATATATATATATATATATATATATATATATATATATATATATTGTCATATGATTCTTATGCTAAAGTAACAATTCATTCACAATATCGAGCATGAACCGTAAACTTCATTGAAAACCAACAAACTATGATCTCGGTCATTGAAGCAATTGCAATTTATCGTAACATCGAAAAGTGTCAATATAAGAGCTTTTCAGCAAGCCTACATACTCAACTATCATATAGTCTTTCACAATTGCTCACACTCACGCAATACTTATGGTTATGGAGTTTTAATCAGACACAGAGAAAGATAGGGGCTTATGGTGTTGCCTCCCAACCTTTTACCTCAAGGGGTAATGTCAACAGTAATAGACCATGAAAACTTACATCCAAGTGGGTATATATGTCAGGATCTTTCCAACACAATGTGCTTGCCAAAGGATAAAATGTAAAAAGGAAAGGTGAATTTCACCATGACTCTTATAAGGCAAGAATAATAGATAGGCCCTTCGCAGAGGGAAACAGAGGTTGTCATGTGTTTTTATGGTTGGATGCACAAAGTCTTAGCACACAAGAACATCACTTTATATTGCCACTTGTGATAAGGACCTTTATTATGCAGTCCGTCGCTTTTATTACTTCCATATCACAAGATCGTATAAAGCTTATTTCCTCCACACTAATAAATCATACATATTTTAGCGAGTTTGCAACATGAAAACTTACTTGGAAGGATCTTACTCAATCCATAGGTAGGTATGGTGGACTCTCATGGCAAAATTGGGTTTAAGGATGTATGGAAGCACAAGTAGTATCTCTACTTGGTGCGAGGAGTTTTGGCTAGCATGAGGGGGAAAGGCAAGCTCAACATGTTGGATGATCCATGACAATATACTTTATTTCGGATATAAGAAAACATAGCCCATTATGTTGTCTTCCTTCTCCAACCTCAACTCTTTAGCATGTCATATTTTAATGAGTGCTCACAATCATAAAAGATGTCCAAGATAGTATATTTGTATGTGAAGCCTCTCTTTCGTTATTACTTCCTATTAATTGCAATGATGACCAAAACAATGTTTGTCAACTCCCAACAACTTTTATTCATCTTACTCTTTATATGTGAAGTCATTACTTCACATAAGATCAATATGATCTCTTGGATACTCTTTATGTTTTCTTTCTTTTTATCTTGACCAAAGTGAGGAAATCAAGCCCTTGACTCAACACTAATCTTTATTATATAGCTGAAAGGATCGATATGGTTGACTAGAGGGGGGTGAATAGGCAACTAACAATTTTTAGCTTTTCTTAACCACATTAAATTAAGCGTCAAAGTAAGTTGTCTAGATATTCTATTAAGATGAAAACTAATGAAAAGAAAGGAAAACAACAACACAAGCAAGCTATAGGAATTAAACAAGTAATGCTTGCACAAGTAAAGGTAAGAAATAACCACAAGTGGATACGGTGAAGACAAGGATGTGATATCGAAGTTCCTTCCCTTTGAGGGGAAGTACGTCTCCGTTGGAGCGGTGTGGAGGCACAATGCTCCCCAAGAAGCCACTAGGGCCACCGTATTCTCCTCACGCCCTTACACAATGCAAGGTGCCGTGAATCCACTAGTGGTGCCCTTGAAGGCGGCAACCGGACCTTTAC
The DNA here is from genome assembly GCA_902687465.1 of Secale cereale. Taxonomy (NCBI): domain Eukaryota; kingdom Viridiplantae; phylum Streptophyta; class Magnoliopsida; order Poales; family Poaceae; genus Secale; species Secale cereale. The sequence goes on from LR738711.1 coordinate 653,220,892, forward strand.
AAACAAGGTTGGGGCTCTCTCCACAACTTAATTGGAGGCTCCCAACGAAACCCCGGAGCTTCACCATAATGGATTGTGGCTCCGAAGTGACCTCTTCCGTATAGAGTGCTCAAACACCCAAGAGTAACAAAATCCACACAAGAGAGTATGGGGGAATCAAGTTTCCTTTGGTGGAAGTGTAGATCTAGGTCTCCTCCTTCAATCCCTAGCAAATCAACAAGTTTGGTTGGCTAGGGAGAGAGATCGGGCAAGAAAGCTTCAATGGCATTAATGGTGGAGAGAGAGAGGCAAGAGATAAGGTGGAGGTGGGAGAAGGGGCTCCTTAAATAGGGTCTCCACCAATCCAACCGTTATGTGCAGATTTACATAGGACCGGTAGTTCCGCTATCCCAACCGGTAGTACCGGTGAGTGAAGAAACCTGCGCCCGTGCCACTAAGGCGGTACTTCCGATGGCTTACCCGGTAGTACCGGTCTTCCAGAGAAAACCGGAACTACCGCCCAACCTCCAGTCAACTACCGCTTGAAACCAGAAGGTTTCAAGCATGGGCGGTAGTTGGGACGGTGGTTGGGCCGGAACTACCGTCTGGCAGATAGTTTCTACGTGGTGGCAGTCAGAGCGGTACTACCGCTCGGAACACCGGTAGTACCGGTCTTGTGAGAAGAACACCGGTACTTCCGGGCCACCACCGGTCTACCACCGCACCCAGTACAGAGGGTATCACCCCTGAGCGATACTTGGGGCGGTGGTTTGACCGGAACTACCGGGCACCGGTACAACCGCCCATTAGAGCGGAACTACCGCTGTGGAGAAATCTACAATAAGGAAGAATGAAAAGGGACCTCTCTCTCCATGAACGGAGGCAATATGGTGGGTGCAAAGAATCTGTGTACGTGACTTGATTCACCAATTACCTTCTGATGTGGGTTCCCTCTTAATAGTACGGATTTCCTATGACCAAAAGAAACAGAAAGGCACCGGAAACTCCATCTTCGATCTTTTCCTTAAAGAGGGAAAGCCTAACCGTCTTGTGCCACATGTTATCAACCTGAGTAATATTGACACACGATTAGTCCAAACAAGGATTGTCATCATCACCAAAACCTCAGGCAAGAGATGCCCTTACAATATCCCCCTTTTTGGTGAATGATGACAGCCACGAGACGATCACGGGAGTTTATAGAATGAAGGTAGAGCTCCCCCTGAGTGTGAGCACTTAATAGAGTTTGCTTTTGGAATGCAAAAGTGCTTACACTAGGATCTATGCTCCCCCTAGGTTTTATAAACCAACCAGTGACTAAAAATAAAACAGATATACAATAGATCATATGAAAGCAAAGTGCTTAAAACCGAAAGTGCATGGATACTTAAGATAAGGGCACATGTCTTACACCATGCAACTGGAGTTCACGGTAACGAAGTTCATAGAGCTAAGATAGAGCATAGAAGCTAAGATAACATGTCTTACACCATGCTATGGAAGTTCACAGAGAAACACAAAGAAACACCAAGAAACACTCCCATGCAACTCCCGTGACCTAGCAGTACTCAACTCTCCCCCTTTGGCATCAAGCACCAAAAAGTAAAAGAGCGAGACTAACGCCCCAGGGCTCAGTACAGCTCCTCGCCTGTCGCGAGAGAATCATCCGAGTCACCATCGTCAGAGTCTTATGTGTCCTCGTCGTCCTCAGCCACCTCAGCCTCAGTCTCCATCGCATCCACAGTCGCTCGAGTGGTGGAGGTGGTAGGCTCATCATCCGACCATTGGCAGTTGGCAAGGCACCACTTGTCCTCAGGAGTGATGCTCTTCTCGGAGCCACTCTGCACATCAGGCACATTGAGGTGCTTCATCAACTGAATCTGCCGGCGGCGCGCCATCTTCTCATTCACATGAGCCTTGTAGAGCTTCTTCTGGACGTGGGCCTGCAGACAGAAGGTCTTCTTGACCTTGGCAGTAAGCTTCTCCACCCAGGAGGGCTTGGCCCCAGCCTCTAACTCAAAGTCATCATCATCTGAGGTAGCAAAGACATCCTCCTCATTGCCCGCAGCGAATCTAGGAGCTTTATGCTTCTTTTGTCTCATCACCTTGACCTCATGCTCCGTGAGCCTGTCCGGAGTAGAAAGAGGCTCTCCAGGCCTCCGCACTTCCCAAACTGAGTAAAGGAAGCGCATCACAAAGGGAGCGTAGATCGGTACCTTGCGGTACCAAACACAGTTGTACATCTCCTCCCACATCCATTTGGACACATCAAAAGTAATGCCCTTGCCACGCTTGGTCTTCATTGCCACAAGCAGATCCACAAGATAGCCATAGATATCATCCTGGTTCCCAACTTTGGGCAGCAGCACGCACCGGAACACACGGTGAAGGATGTCATAAACAGGCAGAAGGTCATTGGATTTACCTATTATGCCATGACCAAGGATATACAGAGGAGCAAGCTTCACTTTACCCATGGGATTGGCTCGGTCGTGAGGACGGAGACCACCTTGGCCTTCCAAGCCAGTATCCGCATAGCCCAAGGCATTGCAGAAAGCACTCCAGGGAACACGGAAGAACTCATCCCGGCACATAAAAGAGAGGTGACGCTGATCGTCACTGCCGAAGTGGACAGTAGCATAGAACTGATGAATGAGTTCCACATCAAAGTCACATCGCAGCTCCATGAGCTTGACCAAATCAAACTCCTCACAGACTTCCAGAGCCTCTCCAAAGTAAGCGGGGCTGCTTCTCCACTTGGCAAGGTCAATTGACCACATACGGGTGAACTTGTTCTTGTGGTGCTCAAAGATATCATCCACAATCCTCAACTGCATCTCATTGCGGAAGTGAGGATTATTCCAACGTGGAGGAGGTGGTACGGTGTAGGGGTCTTGAAACCGAAACTTCTCCCAGTCCGAAAGCTTCCATTTGTACATAGGAAGCGCTGCATGCTGCTTGGCTGCCACTGACTTTTCCCGGCGAGTTGTTTTGGAGGGGATCACAACCTCGGGAACATCTTCATAATCGGCTGGCCTCTTGCCCCTACGGGCCTTCCTTTTGGCAAACTGACCAGAGCGAGATCTAGAGCCACCTGCAAATGCACACGGAGAACACATAGCAACCCAGAAAAGATGAGAGGAATGTACACAAGATCAGAAGAATAATTCACTAGTACGTACGAAGAATAGAGGCAATGCATATAAATTCAGAGCAACCGGTAGTTCCGGTATCAGCACCGGTAGTTCCGGCCGGCGGTAGTACCGGTCGAGTGACCGGTAGTACCGCTGAGAACGGATCTACGAAGATGAAGGAAACTACCCGATCTCAAAAACTACATGCACGGTGTCTATTCTAATTACGCACAAGTGAATAGGAAACTATACGGACCTCTCCCTCAAATCATTTAGCCAAAAATGAAGGAATACACGCATTGCCCTAGAAAGAGGATTCAAGAAGAACCTAATACAAAGAAGAAGTAGGGCAATACCGGTATCCATGGGAGGAGATCGAAGAAGAGGCGGCCTCCACGGAGCAGATCCAGTGAAGGGCCGAAGGATCCGTAGAGCCGGAGGGCGCTACGGGGCAGTGAGCGGAGTAACCAGCGGCTGGGGCGAAATAATGAACGGGTGAGGAAGAAAACCTCTTCAGCCCGTGCTTTATATACCCGCCTAGATCAGCACCGGTAGTACCGGTCCGGGGACCGGTAGTACCGGTCCGGCTGCTGCCAGGTGGTTGGAGCGGTACTTCCGCGCAAGGCGGTAGTTCCGCTAAACAACACCGGTAGTACCGGCCAGGGGTACAGGTCAGAGCACCGGCGGTAGAACCGCCTGCTCTGGACTGGTACAACCGCTGGGCTGAAACCCAGTGATCAAGCGGTAGAACCGCTCGAACCACCGGTTGTACCGCCAGGGTGTGCCCACTCACTCCATGATAACAAGCTTGTGTACATTTGGAGTAGATGGCTGGGATGGGATGGCTTGGGATGGAGCAAGACACTATAGTACGAGAAAAACACGAAAACCAGAAACCAACCAAAACGGAGGGCGGTGGCCGGAGCCACCAATGCTAGAGTCAACTGGCATGGCACCACGAAGAATTATCCTTGGGTCCATAACCATAACTCGTCTTTGAAACACAAGTGTCACCACAAATGACGAATGTGAAAAGCATATCAATTTATGCATAGTGGGGGGAGGATAAGTTCATTGAGAGAACACCACTCCCCCTATTTCCATGCCTACATCTAGACTAGACAATATGATGAGTATGGTGGGGTGTGCACGTGCTCAAGCCACATTGCTCATATCAATGATATTTAGCTCATGCCTTAACTCGCGAAAGCTTGCTTCATCCAAGGGCTTTGTGAAGATATCTGCAAGGTTATCATGAGTGTTGACGTAGTGAAGTTCGATCTCTCCCTGCCTTATGTGATCCCGGATGAAGTGATACCGTATCTCTATATGCTTCGTCTTGAAGTGTTGCACCGGGTTGAGAGAAATCTTGATGGCACTTTCATTGTCACACCAAAGAGGCACTTTGTCACAAGTGACACTGTAATCCTTTAAAGTTTGCCTCATCCATAAGAGTTGAGCACAACAACTTCCAGCAGCCACATACTCTGCTTCGGTGGACGAGAGTGTAATGCCCAGGATGGAATTATACCTCCTACGTGTCGAGGCACGACTTAAAGGCATAAGTCCATCCTAGAATGATCTCAAGTTTGGTAATCTTTGCACAACTCATGTAAAAGAGGGATAGTAAACTGAAAATAGTTGGCTTACAATCGCCACGTCACAGAATAACAGTACAAGTCTCAAACATCATTCATTAAGATCACTACAACCCTCTAAGGGCAAAAGCCAAAAGGCAAAGTACCAAACTCAGATAAATAAAACAACCACAGGCGGATCGAATCCTAGTAAGAGACTCCACTACTGATCGTCCGGGTAGCGCACGTAGTAACGACATCGCTCCTCGTCGTACTCCCAATCCAGCTCGGTGCCATCACCCGGATAGCTCACAGCTGGACCTGCATCTGGTGTGTGAAGTAACTGTGAGCCACAGAGGACTCAGCAATCCCGTTCCCGGGTAACAGAACTATCAAAGCCTTTAGGTGAGGGAAGGCTGAAGAAAGAAATGAGGTGAAGGAATAACAAAGAGTCTGCAGCAGCAACTAGCACTAACTTACGCAAGAGAGAGCGAGAAGAGAAGGCATCGCGAGAAGTGATCACGAAGTGATCCTAGCTACAAGCTCACAAACATAACCCCTCCGTGTTCAACTCCCGAATCCCGATTCGGAAATTGACAGTCACGGAACACACGCTGGTAGTGTATTAGCATCATTGTGTCAAGTTATCTACAACCGGAATTAACAAGCTCCCATCTGCCACATAACCGCGGGCACGGCTTTCGAAAGTTCAAACCCTGCAGGGGTGTTCCAACTTGACCCATTACAAGCCCACGATCCGCGGAGTCGCAACTCCAAAGTGGGAAGACCCGAGTATCCTCGGAATCCCGTGCTCAAGTTAAACCGAACTAAGGTAAGGCTAATCCAGCAAATCCTCCCGGCGTGTCGACACCCTGATCGTAGCCGCGCGTATCTAGGTCTCAGGACACGACCGGATGGGCGATCCCACGGGTTTTTACCAAACCTTGAGTTTCCTCGAGGTGGCCCCGCGTAACCCCCGTTTCGGACCAACACTCATGTGGAGCACTGGCCCGGGGTTGTTGATTAAGAAAAGGGTTTATAACTCCCTATGCAAGTTTAGTTTGTTATTAGTCAAATAGTACCAATGTTGGGATTTGCTGGAAAAGACTTAGCACATAGCGGTTTATCGAGGGGGTCCCATACACCCCAACCGTGTTAGGAACGCATAATCAAGGAACATAAAACCGGCTTATACGGATCCTAACGGCATGAGTGGAACAAAACACCAAGCAAAAGGCTTAGCCTTCCACCCTTGCCAATATATATGTGATTTCATTTAAAGCATTTATATAGTGTGATATAACCCAACCAAACTTCAACATGGAGCAAGCATCTTCACTTCACCTGCAACTAGCAACGCTAAAAGAAGGGCTGAGCGAAGCGTACTTAGCCAAGCAACGGTTTGCAATAGGTAGGGTGGTTAAACATGGCAATTGGTTACAAGTAGGAGGCTGACAAGAAGAACATGGGCATCGAGGCAAAACTATAGATCGAGACTACTAGCAAAAGACGAAGATAGTAAAGTTATCGGGGTTCGGTCATCTTGCCTGAAGAGAAGAAGTTCGGATCGAAAGAAGGGTCCTCTTGCTCAAACTCGTTGGAAACCTCGTGATCAACCTCGTTGGAAAACTCGTGCTCAACTTCCGGGTCTAAACAAGACAAACACACCAAGCACCAATCAACACGATGCAATGCGCACTCGAAAAACATGTATGCATGATGGATGCACTAGTGATGCACATGGAGCACGGAAAACATCACTCAAGCAAAACACCTCAAAACAAGATAACAAGCTGATATTATTAATCTACACTGAAAATCACCCAAGTTTGATATAAGATTCGCTGAAATCGGAGTTACGGGCTAAAAGTTATGCCCGAAACAAGATTTGAGCGAAAACTGCAAATTACAGCAACATAGCATCTTGGGAGCTCAAAATAATTAATCTACAGCACCCAAAAATCATGGCAAAGAACTTGAACCTAAACTAGACATAGTGTACAGCAACTAGGTCCAAAGTGCACCCCCAACGGAGTCACGGATCAATAGCAATGATCTTGGACATATTGAACTTTGAAATAAAATTCTGGCAGCAGAATTTTATTGAAAGTTTGGAGCAAAAGATAAGCATGCTACAGCCACTCAAATGGACATGTGAGGACATGGATGGAAAGACAACAATATATACTTCATGGAACAATCAAAATCCACCCCAAAACTATCATGCTTTGTCCTACAACATCACACGAACATGGCATCGGAACGTTACAGATTTCAGACTTAGTGAAATTTCACTAAGTCCTAAAACAGCAACATCATCATAGCACACAAAAGAGCATGTTTAAGACACCTCGAAACTAAACATGGCAAAGGGTAAGCACCTCATCAAAGTACATATGACGGTGACCCCGAAACACACAAACATGCATCAATGTGGTGAACACACCGATTGCAACGAGCTCAACAAGATGGCATTTCATAACAAGTAAAAACACAACATTTGAACATGGCATCTTGCAACGATGATAACAAGGAAACAATACATCTACCATGCAACCTATCACACCCAACACGTAGTTCGTGGCAAGACGAACACGTGGACATGTCATTTGCATCGTTTGGACAAACGAGCTAAAAGATATCACAAGTCAAAGGTGGCATGAAAATAACACACAACAGCAGTTTATATCATCATGCACTCTTGTAACAGCAAAACATGTGTCAAGATGACATCTAACATGCATGACTACAACAGGTAAAACGTAGAGGGCATCTCCACGAACATCTGGACATGCTACACGCGCAAAACGGAGCAACAGGTGAAAAGTTATGGCAGGTCAAAGATTGCATTCTCAGATAACAGATCAGGGACTTAGGGGATAAAAAGTCAACCTCAGGGATCTGGAAAAAAAAACGGATGAACAGTGACGGGCCCCGTGGCGGCGGCACTGTGCGGCCCAGATCTGGCGCTGGGCGACTCGGCGGTGTACGGGCCGCGGGAACTGGGCCCGGCGCGGCTGGCGGTGGCGAGGCCGGCCCGGAGCTGGTACGGGCCCGGCGGGGAGGGAACAGTGGCGCGCGGCTGGCGCGGCCCGGAGCTGGCCCGCGGGGCGGTGCGGCGACCGGCGGCCCACCGCGGATCGGGCCCAGCAGGGGCAAAGGGAGGCGAGACGCGGCGGTTGGCGGCCCGCGCGACGCGCCCTGGCGGCGGTTGGCGACGGAGGTAGCGGGCCGGTGGCGACGCGCGGCCCGGCTCGGCGCGGCGATGTGGGGACCGGACCCCTGGCCCGATGGCGCGGATCTGGCCGCCTGGCTCGGTCGCAGCGACGGGTCGATCGAGGGAGAAGCGAGCGCGCGCCCAGGCGGCTCGAGGCGTTGACTCCTGGCGCGGCTGGCGCTCGATCCAATCGATGGAACCGGTGGAAAATGCGGCGGCGGTCGAGGGAGCTGGTCTCCCTCGGGATCTGGGAAGATATTTCGGATCTGAGATCTGGAAAAGAAAAAAAAAAGATAGAGGGAAGGAGGAAGAAGAAGGGGACATGCCAAATAGACTAGGGGTCTATTTATAACAGTTTTAGACTAGGGTTTGGAGACTAGTGTTGTTTAGAAGCCCTACGATCGTGATCCAACGGATCCGATCGCGAGGATGAAATAAAAGGACCAGACGGAGATAAAAGAAAGCAACAGGGGTATTTTCGGGACACGAAGTAAGGGCACTTCGGACCCACACGGACAACGGAGGAAAAAGTCAACGGAGTCCAAACGAGACGAGATTTGAGAGGCGGGTTGCACACAACGAAACAACAACACACAACACAACCTCGCGGCACACCGGTAACGAAAAACGCCCGAACAACAAAGTAGGCCTACGGGACGTCACGGACACGTGAGGGAGCTCCGGAACACGAAACGGACAACGGGAAGAAACGCCACGAACCGGATGCAACCCACAACACAGATGCAATGCAATGCACATGTCTACATGATATGAATGAATGCCACACACTCACACAACAAAACGACGAAAGCCCGAAAGACAAAGAACCCGAAATGGAAATAGAAGAAGCCGGAGATATATTATAAGCCCAAAAGGGAAAATATTACATCCGGGGCATTACAGAGAGAGACACACAACTTTGCTTTTTGGAAGACCAACTAACAAGAGAGCAACCAAGAAATTGGCACCCTCCAGAAGTGGACTTCCTATCCACTTTGTCTCCCACCCAATCCGAATCAGAGAAACCTACAAGGTTGAAGTTTGCTCCTCTTGGGTACCATAAGATAAAGTTTGGGGTATGAGCCAAATATCGAAAGATTCACTTGACAGCCACAAAGTGACTCTCCTTATGTGAGGCTTGAAACCGTGCACAAATTCCCACACTCAACATAATATCCAGTCTAGATGCACAAAGGTAAAGCAAGGAACCGATCATAGAGCGATATACCTTTTGATCCACTACTTTACCATTGGGATCAATGTCAAGTTGGCACTTGGTTGGCATTGGAGTAGTAGCCGGCTTGACATCACTTAGATTGAACCTCTTGAGCATGTCTTGAGTATACTTGGATTGTTTGATGAAGATCCTTTCTCTTCTTTGCTTGATCTCAAACCCAAGGAAGTACTTCAACTCTCCCATCATGGACATCTCAAAATGTGTGGTCATGAGTGCGGCGAACTCATCATTGAAAGCTATGTTAGGAGAACCAAAGATAATATCATCAACATATAATTAGCATACAAACAACTCCCCTTTGACCTTCTTAGTAAAAAGAGTGGGGTCGATTTTCCCAGTTTCAAACCCACAAACTCGTAACAACTCGGTAAGATGCTCATACCACGCACGTGGGGCTTGCTTAAGGCCATAGAGTGCCTTATCGAGTTGGTACACGTGATTGGGGAACTTAGGATCCTCAAACCCCGGGGGTTGTTTAACATACACCAACTCATTAATAGGACCATTAAGAAATGCACTTTTCACATCCATTTGTTGCAATTTAAAGTTATGATGAGAAGCATAGGCAAGCAACAAACGAATGGATTCAAGACGAGCAATGGGGGGAAAGGTTCCACCGTAGTCGATACCCTCGACTTGGGAGTAGCCTTGAGCCACCAGACGCGCCTTGTTGCAGATGACAATGCCATGAGCATCTTGCTTGTTCTTAAAGATCCATTTGGTTCCAATGACATTATGGTTCTCCTTTGGCCTTGGCACCAGACGCCAGACCTTGTTGCGCTCAAAGTTATGGCGTTCTTCATGCATGGCATTGAGCCAATCAGGGTCTTCGAGCGCCTCATAAACCTTCTGAGGCTCAACACAGGAGACAAAAGCTTGATGAGCACAATAGTTTGCTAATTGTCTACGAGTGCTTACCCCCCTTTTGATGCTTCCTAGAATGTTCTCGATGTGATGTCCGTTGGAAGCAAGCCTGGAGGCAACTTTTGCAGCCCGACGCTCTAATTGCTCTTCAAGAGTTAACTAAGGAGCACTGAGTTGATCATCTTGAGCGTCGACAGGAGCTAGATCTTGATCTTGAGCTTCCTCTTGATCTTGATCTTGCTCGGAGGACAGAACTTGGCCTTGTGCATCATTTGGTGGCTCTCCACCATCTTGTGATTGATCTTGCACTTGGCCTTGTTCATCAGGTTGAGGGCCTTCACTTTGTTCTTCGGAAGCGTGTGGGTCTTGGGTTGGCGATGGTTCCACTTGAGTGGAACATTGTCCTTCTCCTTCGGCCACAAGGGGTTCCTCAATGGGTAGGATGTATCCAACACCCATTCTTCTTATGGCTTGAGGAGGAATTTCATCACATGCATCACAAGTACCACTTTGCTCCACTTGGGAGCCGTTATTTTCATCAAACTCTACGTTACTCGTCTCCTCAATGAGTCCATTGGACTTGTTGAGGACACGGTAAGCATGAGAGTTTGTAGCATAACCAACAAATATGCCCTCGTGAGCTCTAGATTCAAATTTAGACAAGCGAACACCATTCTTGAGAATGAAACACTTACACCCGAACACCCGGAAGTACTTGAGATTGGGCTTGTTACCGGTAAGAATCTCATACGGAGTTTTGTTCAAGCCTTTGCGGAGATAGAGACAATTTGATGCATGGCAAGCGGTGTTGATGGCTTCGGCCCAAAAGTTGTATGGAGATTTGAATTCAGCCATCATGGTTCTTGCAGCATCCATTAGAGTTCGGTTCTTTCTCTCCGCTACACCATTTTGTTGAGGGGTATATGGGGCTGCATATTGATGTTTGATCCCCTCATCACCAAGAAACTCATCCAAGGTGTAGTTCTTGAACTCGGTGCCGTTGTCACTTCTGATCATCAAAATCTTTGCTTCATGTTGTCGTTGAGCTTCATTTGCAAAGTTGATGACGGTTTGTTGGGTCTCACTCTTCTTATTGAAAAAATATACCCAGGTGTATCTTGAGTAATCATCCACAATCACCAAGCAGTACTTTCTACCCCCAAGACTATCAAAAGATGGAGGCCCAAAGAGGTCCATGTGAAGGAGCTCTAGGGGTCTCTTTGAATAGATGATAGTCGTGGGAGGGTGAGCCTTCTCATGTAATTTTCCTTCAATGCAAGCCCTGCAAGCACGATCTTTGGCAAAGCTAACATTTGTTAGTCCTCGGACATGGTCCCCCTTGAGAAGACTTTGCAAAGATCTCATATTGACGTGGGCCAAACGGCGATGCCAAAGCCATCCCACATCAACTTTAGCCATTAGGCATGTCGCGACCTTAGTGGGTTGCTTCGAGAAGTTAACCACATAAAGGCCGTTCTCGACATGCCCAACATAGGCTACTTTAAGAGTCTTGCTCCACAAGAGGGCCACGTTATCAATATCAAAGAATGTAGCGAAGCCCATGAGTGCAAGTTGGCGTACAGAAAGTAAATTGTATGCAAGGGACTCAACAAGCATGACTTTCTCGATTGTGAGATCATGAGAGATAACAACCTTGCCAAGTCCCAATACCTTGGAGAATGAAGCATCACCCCATTCGACGTTGGTGGCCATAGATGAACCGAGATGCACGTCCACCACCAAGTCTTTGCTTCCGGTCATATGATTTGTAGCTCCGCTATCGAGCAACCATGATCCCCCACCGGAAGCAAACTCCTACAATAGATCAATGCTTGGATTTAGGTACCCATTTGGTAATGGGTCCTTTGAGGTTAGTAACAAGGGTCTTAGGAACCCAAATGGACCATTCAATGTACTCATATGAAGAACCAACAAATTTAGCAAACACATGACCATCACTAGCATGGCATAAAACATATGAAGGATTAAATTCGCCGGCCATGTTTGATGGTATGGTGGAATTTTTCTTGGCACCACCACTTTTCTTCTTCTTTGATGTGCCCTCTCCTTCTTTCACAAACGATTTTCAGAGAGGGGGTGGTTGCTTTGTCTTGTCATTCTTCTTCTTCTTGGGCTTAGGGACAAACCCAATTCCTTCCTTTGCCACAACCTCCTTTTGATTGCTCAAAAGGGTGTTGAGGTTCTTCTCACCTTGTATGCAAGTCACAAGGCCTTTCTCAAGTTGCTTCTTCAACTTGGCATTTTCTTCAACAAGGTGCACATGCTCGCAACACGGGTTAGTAGCATTTGCATTATCAATTAAAACCATGCGAGGAAAGATAGCCTTTTCCTTGGTTAGCGAAACTTGGAGTTGATCATGAGACTCCTTGAGAGTAGCATGCATACCTTTCAAGGCCTTGTGAGCCTTGTCAAGTATGTCAAACTCCTCTTTTAGTTTAGCATGGTCAACCTCAAGTTTTGCCTTCTCGGAGTTAAGGACGCGAGAGACAACTAAAGCATGATCAAGATTTTTCTTTAATTTAGCATGACCATCGTTGTGTGACTCCTCAAGAGCCAAACGAAGACCACGCTCTTCCTCTAGGGCGTTAGAGAGATCCGATATCTCATCGACATAGTCTTGACTATGTCCTTCCATTTTAGTAATGGTTTCCTCGTGAGCCTCGATCATGTCATTGGCCTCACCGAGTTGTTCCAAGAGAGCAACAAAATGCTTCTTCGGTTTGCCCTTGAGATTTTTCATGAACAACTCAAATTCATTTTCTCCCTCCTTAACACCCTCACCCTCATCAATACAATTTGTCAATGAAGGATTAGAAGAGATAGTAGTATTGATGTTTGGGGTTACCTTGTTGGTGGCCTTGGCCATGAGACACTTGGCGGTGATGTTCTCGTTTGGTGAGTCGAAGAGAGATGAGTGCGGAGTAGAAGCAATTGCAATTGTGCCCATGGTGGTCACCTCATCGTCTTCATCATTATCATCATCCTCAACATATTCTTCTTGGGCCACCAACACTTTCGGAGGAGTCTTCTTGTTGAAGTTGTTCTTGTTGGGATAGGACTTTGACTTGTCCTTCCGAATAAGCTTTCCTCCAAAGTCTTCTCTCTTCTCATATGGGCAATCCACAACGAAATGACTTACATTTCCACAATTGAAACAAGTCCTCACTCGTTGCTTCCCCTTGTTCCCACTAGAGTTGTTCCTGTTGAAGTTGGGTCTTGTGTTCTTCTTGCCCCAGAATTGCCTTGAAGCGAGAGCCATGTGCTCGTGATAGGCATATTTGGTGTCCTCGGGGCTACACTCATCATCATCTTCCACTTCCTCCTCTTCCACACAAGCCTTGGCCTTCAGTGCAAGATTAGGCTTCTTTGATCGTTGAGCTCTTAAGACCGCATTGTCGGCGATCACGTCCAAGATCCTCATGGCAACAAACTCATCCAACACTTCATTTGAGGATAAGGTGTGGAAGTCCGGTCTCTGACGTATGACAGAGGACATGGCCTTATGATAGGGCATCATGGCCTTGAGGAACTTGCGCTTGATCCAATTGTCATCAGTATCCTTACTACCATGATCTCGAAGAGAAACCGCAAGGATAGTTAATCTTTGATAAAGTTCATGAGGATCTTCATCTTCGATCATAGCAAACTCATCAGCTTCATCTTGCACCACTTCATAGTTGGAGCATTGAATACTGGTGTTTCCCTTGTACATCGTGCCAACATGCTCCCAAGCTTCCTTGGCCACAGTGAAGGGTCGAAGGTGTGCAATGTCTTCAGGAGGGATGGAATCTTGAAGAATGCAAAGAGCGGACTCGTTGAACTGATGATCTGCAGTTTCTCTTGGAGTCATGTTGTCGGGATCATACGGATAAAAACCTTGCTCAATGATTCTCCAAAGGTTAGTAGAACAATGATTAATGTGACGTTTGAAACGAAACACCCAAGTAGCAAAATCAGAATTTTTGATAAACTTGGGAGGAGGCCCAACGGAATTTAAATGCGGTGTGGGAACGGGTCCTCCATAGTGAGTAGGAGGAGCGGATTGGGCAAATTTCCCACTCCCATTCTTAGTAACCGGGGCTTGTTCACTACTAGCTTCTCCGTTGTCGGGATTAGCCTCCGACACGTTGGTAGCGGGACGAGCCACTTCCAACGGTGTGGTGGATAATTTAAGCCCCTCAAGAAAATCTTTAAACATGCCTTTGACCTCGCTCGCTAGTGATTCTTTCAATGTGGTCAAGGCCACATTGAACTCCTCACGAGAGACCGAGGCTCCCCCATCTGACATAGGCAAGGACGGAGTTCCACCGGAATGGTCCTCCGTCTCGACTACGTTGTCACCCATACTCTTTCGACGGTAAAGTCCTTAAAAAGAGACGAGGCTCTGATACCAATTGAAAGGATCGATATGGTTGACTAGAGGGGGTGAATAGGCAACTAACAATTTTTAGCTTTTCTTAACCACTTTAAATTAAGCGTCAAAGTAAGTTGTCTAGATATTCTATTAAGATGACAACTAATGAAAATAAAGGAAAACAACAACACAAGCAAGCTATAGGAATTAAACAAGTAATGCTTGCACAAGTAAAGGTAAGAAATAACCACAAGTGGAGACGGTGAAGACAAGGATGTGATATCGAAGTTCCTTCCCTTTGAGGGGAAGTACGTCTCTGTTGGAGTGGTGTGGAGGCACAATGCTCCCCAAGAAGCCACTAGGGCCACCGTATTCTCCTCACGCCCTTACACAATGCAAGGTGCCGTGAATCCACTAGTGGTGCCCTTGAAGGCGGCAACCGGACCGTTACAAACAAGGTTGGGGCTCTCTCCACAACTTAATTGGAGGCTCCCAACGAAACCCCGGAGCTTCACCACAATGGATTGTGGCTCCGAAGTGACCTCTTCCGTCTAGAGTGCTCAAACACCCAAGAGTAACAAAATCCACACAAGAAAGTATGGGGGAATCAAGTTTCCTTTGGTGGAAGTGTAGATCTAGGTCTCCTCCTTCAATCCCTAGCAAATCAACAAGTTTGTTTGGCTAGGGAGAGAGATCGGGCAAGAAAGCTTCAATGGCATTAATGGTGGAGAGAGAGAGGCAAGAGATAAGGTGGAGGTGGGAGAAGGGGCTCCTTAAATAGGGTCTCCACCAATCCAACCGTTATGTGCAGATTTACATAGGACCGGTAGTTCCGCTATCCCAACCGGTAGTACCGGTGAGTGAAGAAACCTGCGCCCGTGCCACTAAGGCGGTACTTCCGGTGGCTTACCCGATAGTACTGGTCTTCCGGAGAAAACCGGAACTACCGCCCAACCTCCGGTCAACTACCGCTTGAAACCAGAAGGTTTCAAGCATGGGCGGTAGTTGGGACGGTGGTTGGGCCGGAACTACCGCCTGGCAGATAGTTTCTGCGTGGTGGCAGTCAGAGCGGTACTACCGCTCGGAACACCGGTAGTACCGGTCTTGTGAGAAGAACACCGGTACTTTCGGGCCACCACCGGTCTACCACCGCACCCAGTACAGAGGGTATCACCCCTGAGCTGTACTTGGGGCGGTGGTTTGACCGGAACTACCGGCCACCGGTACAACCGCCCATTAGAGCGGAACTACCGCTGTGGAGAAATCTACAATAAGGAAGAATGAAAAGGGACCTCTCTCTCCATGAACGGAGGCAATATGGTGGGTGCAAAGAATCTGTGTATGTGACTTGATTCACCCATTACCTTCCGATGTGGGTTCCCTCTTAATAGTACGGATTTCCTATGACCAAAAGAAACAGAAAGGCGTCGGAAACTCCGTCTTCGATCTTTTCCTTAAAGAGGGAAAGCCTAACCGTCTTGTGCCACATGTTATCAACCTGAGTAATATTGACACACGATTAGTCCAAACAAGGATTGTCATCATCACCAAAACCTCAGGCAAGAGATGCCCTTACAATAGCTCACGGACTCGATTACAAAGGGTAAAGATCATAAAGCAAAAGCTCACAACTAGATCATGCTAACTTTATTCTACTAGATCAAGATACTACCAAAAGGGCCGAACTAAGAAAAATGGTAAATATAGGAGTGATGGTGATACGATACCGGGGTCACTCCCCCAAGCTTGGAAGTTGCCAAGGGGAGTGCCCATACCCATATGATTATGTCTCCTTCTTCGGAGGTGGTGCTGATGGAGTTGTTGATGTTGTAAGCTTGTTGTCCACCTTCCAAGGCATGGGCTCACCATCGTAAAAGGATGAACGAGTCTCCGGGATACTCAAATCCGCAGCCAAACTCATCTTCTTGAATCTATATTCATACTCACAGTTTTGGTTTTGCAGGTCATAGATCTGGGCTTGGAGGTGTTCGATTTTCTCTTGAAGATTGGAGATAGCTTCCCCGAAGATCCTTGAGTCGAGCTTGAGGTTGTTGGTGAGCTCCGAGATCATCATGTGGTTGGCATTGAGTCCTCGTTCCACCATACCTTGGCACTTGAAAACTTGCTGCTCCAT
Organism: Secale cereale; assembly: GCA_902687465.1. Lineage (NCBI taxonomy): Eukaryota > Viridiplantae > Streptophyta > Magnoliopsida > Poales > Poaceae > Secale > Secale cereale. Next base: position 653,237,409 of record LR738711.1, read on the forward strand.
AGCTTCGAGTCTTGTCTCCATGCTTCCGGTCCTCCTTGGCCCCTCAACATCGTGGATGTGCAGCACCCCCTCATGCAACTCCATGGTTTGAGGATGATGCAGCACCTCCGCAAGGTAGGGGTTGATGACCTTCTCGAAGAACTTGTCCTTGGGGGTGTTGGAAGACGCCATGATGATCTAGATCTGTCAAAAACAATAGCTCGAAACGAAAATAGAGGATTTTTGCGTGATACAGAGGTCAAAACCTTCGGGAGTATATATAATGATTTTTTACCGACCAAAAGGAGTAACATACAAGAAATCGGAGTCCGGGAGGCACACGAGCTGCCCACGAGGCAGGGGGCGCGCCCAGGGAAGGGGGCGTGCCCTCCACCCTCGTGGATGGCTCGTGTCTCTTCCGGATTGCCACTTATTTTTCTTTTTGTCTAAATATTCCAAAACGGTGAAAATTGCCTTTAGGACTGTTTTGGAGTCAGTTTACTTACCGTACCACATACCTCTTCCTTTTCGGAGTCTGGATCGTTCTGGAAAGTGTCCCTTGTGTATTCCTCCTGGGTTACGGTTTCAATAACATTGGTTTCAACATTTATAGGGTTACCTAAGATATAATGTTTGATTCTTTGACCGTTCACCACCTTCGGATTTGTACCTTCGAAGTTGTTGATTTTTATGGCACCGGAACAATAAACCTCCTCGATAACGTAAGGTCCTTCCCACTTAGAGAGAAGTTTTCTTGCAAAAAATCTTAAACGAGAGTTGTATAGCAATACATAATCACCTACGTTAAACTCACGCTTTTGTATCCTTTTGTCATGCCATCTTTTACCTTTTTCTTTAAACAGCTTGTCATTCCCATAGGTCTGGGTTCTCCATTCATCAAGAGAGCTTATGTCAAATAACCTCTTCTCACCGGCAAGTTTGAAATCATAGTTGAGCTCTTTAATAGCCCAATATGCCTTATGTTCTAGCTCAAGAGGTAAGTGACAAGCTTTTCCATAAACCATTTTATATGGAGACATACCCATAGGATTTTTGTATGCAGTTCTATAGGCCCATAATGCATCATCAAGTTTCTTGGACCAATTCTTTCTAGACATATTAACTGTCTTTTGCAAAATTAATTTCAACTCTCTATTACTTAGTTCTACTTGACCACTAGTCTGTGGGTGATAAGGGGATGCAATTCTATGATTAACATCATACTTTGCAAGCATTTTACGGAAAGCACCATGAATAAAGTGAACCACCATCAGTCATTAGGTATCTAGGGACTCCAAACCTCGGAAAAATAACTTCTTTAAGCATCTTAATAGAGGTGTTATGATCAGCACTACTAGTTGGAATAGCTTCTACCCACTTAGTAACGTAATCAACAGCAACTAGAATATGCGTGTACCCATTAGAGGCAGTGTAGCGACCAGACCTCAAACAGTCCAATCTCTGTGCATCAGTGTCATCCCTGGATCAGTAATGCTGACACGCACAGTACTTGAAGGATTTATAACAGAGTAGCAATCACACACTTATTACATCGATAGTTCCAACGATGAACTTATTACAAAAAAAATGGCTGAAGGCCATCTAACACGATAACAACGGAAGGCTTGGAAGATAAGTGAGTCCATCAACTCCAACGGCATCATTGAGTATAGAACCACGACCTAAAAGGCACCTTACTCGTCGTCTGAAAAGTCTGCAACATGAACTTTGCAGCCCGAAAACGGGTCAGCACATGGAATATGCTGGCAAAGTAACACAAGAGAGCAATGGAAGTAAAGCTATACTATATGCAATATGGCTGGTGGAAAGCTCTATGGTTACAGTTTTTGCGTAAAGCCAATTTTTCCCTACTTCAAAGGAATAGATTTTAATAAACTATCATGGTAGTTGAAACATCGTTGAGAAGATAGACATCCTCTCAACCCCAATTAAAAATCATCATTAAACCCAACAATATTAAATTAGAGTAACATGATGAGATTCACATGATAATCCAAGTACTAGATACTCAAGACGTCCGTAACCGGGGACACGACTAATCATGATCAGTTTGTACACTCTGCAGAGGTTTGTGCACTTTTCCCCCACAAGACTCGATCGCCTCCGTTTGGTTTCTCGCACTGCATGGTGTTTGAGAAACGGATGACCGAGACACAGTCTTTCCGAAGAGGTCCCCTTAACCAGATAGACAGGCCGGTACACCTACAAACCCTCTACATCTGCTAGCCCATCATGGAAAGGTTTCCCACAACTTACTCAACTATGCCAGAGCCCATATTGGCATGTGGCTGCACACTGAAGTTTCTAGTATGAAAAATCTCATGATCCCTTTGAGCCTGGGTGGCGGTCCAAAAGAAAAACAGGCAATCACTGGAATACCCAGATGCCTCAATCCACCCAGATGTGTGTCAAAGTTGCCACCTTAAGTTGAACCATTAATTAACAAACTCACATCTGTCATGGATACACACACCCAATCCACGTCTACGAGCATAGCATGTCCTAACAGCAAACGTAGAAGTGACTCCGAAAGGTTTGAATGTAATGCAAGTAATAGGTACTACCTCAATCTACTTCCGAATCCCACAAGTTAAATGATCCTACTCATGCAATGTGTGAGGGTTGGACTAATGCAATGAAAACTGGGTAATTGGAAGGTATGATCAAAGTGTTACTTGCCTTGTTGATGATCCGCGAAACCTAGAGACTCAAAGTAGCAAGCGGCTCACTCCGGGTACTCTATCGCAAACAAACAAGCACACAATAAGTACTTAACTAATGCACGGGTAAAACTCAAATAAGAGATCTAACCAGAAAGTTCAACTTAAGAACTCCGGTTTGCAAAAAGAATCGACTCAAAAGAAGCAATGAAACTCAAACTGCGAAAGAAACGAGCTCCGGTTTGCTAATTAGCCTAAAGCCAAATTTTACAGTAGCCAAAACCTTGTTCAAGTTGTTTAAACGTAAAGAGGGCATCGAGACGAAGATCTGGGATTTTGAATCACCTGATTCCTACTCTCGAGCGAAAAGAAAAACGAAAAACAAGATCAGGGCAGAAATCGCGATCGGTATAATCGCGGATAAATACCCCGAAAAACAAAACGGACGAACAGGCTAACGAACGAACGTTCGCTGTCTGCGGCTAATGGACGAAAACCGTTCGTTAAAACGAACGTACGGATGAACGTCCGCTAAATCACTAAACCGACGAAAAACCGAACCGATCTAATCTAAAAAAACAGATCTACGGTTTTACTAAAACCGATCGGTTCTTTTTAAAAAAATGTAACTACCTCACGACGAACTCCGGCGCTGGCGGTCCGGCGGCGACTGGCTAGGCGGCAGGCGGCGGCGAGCGGCGGCGCGGGCGGCGGCGGCGGCGCGATCTAGGGCAGGGGCGGGGCGGCTGGGCTAGGGCTGACGGGCCGGTGGTAGCGGCTTATAAAGCCCAGAGTCCCGGGCCTCTACGGCTCTAAGTCGGTTTGCACTTTTTTTTTTAAATAGAGTCCTGGCGCAGAAAAACTAACGAAAGAAATACTAAACGGACTCCAAAACTCCCGAAATAAATTTTCACCGTCCTCTAATAATATTTAGGACAAAGTGAACAATTTTCCCGAACCTAAATGCAATTTTGAAAAACACGCATTTTTCCTATGCAAATAAAATCGCAAATAAATCCAGAAAAATACCGAAAGTGATTTTAACATTTTTCCTCCAATATTTCTGTTATTTTGGGGAAGTCATATTATCTCCGCTCATATTTTGTTTTTAGAAATATTTTTAGGAGAGAAAAATAATTAGAATCACATTGTCCTTGTACCGGTATTCGAGCGAACTCAAATACGAAAACGGTAAAATTCCCAACTCTCTCAGTAGGTCCTTGAGTTGCTTAGAATTTTTGAGGAACGCCACAAACAAAATGCAAAAAGCATGAAATGCAATTATGATCTATCTATAACATTCGAAATTGAAAATTTGGGATGTTACAAACCTACCCCCCTTAGAATGAATCTCGCCCTCGAGATTCGACTTGGCTAGAGAACAGGTGTGGGTGGTCCTTGCGTAGATCATCTTCTCGTTCCCAGGTGGCTTCTTCCTCGGTGTGGTGACTCCACTGAACTTTGCAAAACTTGATAACCTTACTGCGGGTGACTCTGCTCGAAAATTCGAGAATCTTAATAGGCTTCTCCTCGTAAGTCAGATCACTGTGCAACTGAATTGCTTCCAGGGGTACTGTGTCTCTGAGCGGTATATCGGCCATCTCTGGTCGTGCACTCCTGGCAATCCCTCGGGCAACTCCAACTTATAGGCAACCTCTCCCATGCGTTCCAAAACACGGTAAGGTCCCACAAATCTTGGGGCTAACTTCCCTTTAACACCGAAACGTTTAACTCCTCGCAGAGGCGATACTCTCAAGTATGCTCTGTCTCCGATCTCATAGGCTATCTCCTTGCGCTTTGAGTCTGCATAACTCTTTTGCCTGGACTGAGCTACCTTCAGTCTGTCTCGAATCAACTTCACCTTCTCCTCGGACTCTTTGATCAAGTCTGGTCCAAACAATTGTCGGTCTCCAACTTCATCCCACATCAACGGTGTTCGGCATCTCCTTCCATACAATGCCTCGAACGGTGCCATCTTCAAACTGGCCTGGTAACTGTTGTTGTATGAGAACTCCGCGTGGGGCAAATTGTCATCCCAACTAGATCCATAATCTAATGCACAGGCTCTCAGCATATCTTCCAAAATATGATTGACTCTCTCCGTCTGTCCATCTATCTGCGGGTGAAAAGCTGTGTTAAACTCTAGTCTGGTACCCAAAGTTTCATGTAACTGATTCCAGAACTTTGAGGTAAACTGGGTTCCTCTATCTGATACGATGCTCCTTGAAACTCCATGCAGACATTCAATTCTGGTCATGTATATCTTTGCCAACTTTGCACTGGTATATGTGGTTTTCACAGGGATAAAGTGGGCTACCTTCGTCAATCGGTCCACTACTACCCAGATTGAATCATATCCTGCCTTGGTCCTAGACAATCCGGTGATAAAATCCATGCCAAGCTTCTCCCACTTCCATTCGGGTATCGGCATAGGTTGTAACAATCCTGCTGGCTTCTGATGTTCTGCCTTTACTCTCTAACATACATCACAAACTGCTACATACTCCGCGATATCTTTCTTCATACCGGTCCACCAGAAAATGTCCTTCAAATCCAAATACATCTTAGTATTTCCTGGGTGAATCGAGTACGGTGAATCATGGGCCTCCTGTAGAATCAACTTCCTGATCTCCGGGTCATTAGGCACATAAATGCGGTCCTCAAACCATAAGGTGTCGTGTTCATCCTCACGAAAACCTTTAGCTCTTCCTTCGCTCATCCTCTCCTTTATAGAGACAACCTCTTTGTCAGTTTTCTGAGCTTCTCTGATTTTATCCATCAGGATAGACTGGATTTCTAGTGTTGCTGCATAGCCTCTCAGAACTATCTCCAAACGTAGTTCTCGTAAGTCCTCGGCTAACTCCTTTGGAAATTCCTCCGTCATTAGGGTATTGACATGGCTCTTACGGCTTAGCGCATCGGCTACTATGTTAGCCTTTCCAGGATGATAATGCAATCTCATGTCGTAATCCTTATTGAGTTCCAGCCATCTCCTTTGCCTAAGATTCAGCTCCTTTTGAGTGAATATATACTTCAAACTCTTGTGATCCGTATATACTTCACAATGGTTTCCAATAAGAAAATGTCTCCACGTCTTCAATGCATGCACTACGGCTGCTAACTCCAAATCGTGGGTGGCATAGTTCAGCTCATGAGGTTTTAGCTGTCGTGAAGCATACGAAACAACTCTTCCTTCCTGCATAAGGAATGCTCCAAGTCCTCGACGTGAAGCATCGCAGTACACCTCATAATCCTTATGTTGATCTGGCAGAATCAACACAGGGGATGAAACCAACCTTTTCTTTAATTCCTGGAAACTGGCCTCACATTCTTCTGTCCAACTGAACTTGGTGTCCTTCTTTAACAACTCCGTCATTGGCTTTGCAATCCTCGAGAAATTCTCAATAAATCTCCGGTAGTATCCTGCAAGTCCAAGAAAACTCCGAATCTCTCCAACTGTTGTTGGTGCTTCCCAATGGGTCACAGTGTCCACCTTAGCGGGATCTACTGCTATTCCTTCTCCAGATATAACATGTCTGAGAAATCCGACTTCCTTCAACCAAAACTCGCATTTGCTAAACTTGGCATATAACTGATGTTCTCTGAGCTTCTCCAATACCAAACGCAAATGTTCTTCATGCTCCTCTTCATCCTTCGAGAAGATCAAAATATCATCTATGAACACTACGACGAACTTATCCAAATACTCCATAAACACTTTGTTCATCAGGTTCATAAAGTATGCCGGTGCGTTTGTCAGACCAAACGACATAACGGTATACTCGTACAACCCATACCTAGTGGTAAAGGCCGTCTTAGGTATATCTTGCTCTCGGATCTTCAATTGATGGTACCCTGATCGCATATCGATCTTGGAAAGTATCTTAGCTCCTTGCAATCTATCGAACGGATCATTGATCATCGACAGTGGGTACTTATTCTAGATCGTTACTTCATTCAGCCCTCGGTAATCAACAACCATTCTTAACGATCCATCCTTCTTCTCCACTAAAAGTACTGGCGAACCCCAAAGCGAAGAATTTGGGCGTATGAATCCTTTATCTAGTAACTCCTTAATCTGTTTCTTTATCTCCTCCAAATCCTTTGCGGGAATCCTATATGGTCTCTTAGAAATTGGCCCGGTGCCTGGCAAAAGTTCAATCAAAAACTCTATATCTCTATCCGGTGGCATGCCAGGTAACTCCTCTAGAAACACATCTGGATAATCCTTCACTACTGGCACTTCCTCCTGAACAACTCCCGTGAGAGAATGTACTTGAGTCCTTATAGGCGAATGCCTAGATACATACTTAATCCTTTTTCCCTCCGGGGTGGTGAGTAAAATTGATTTACTAGCACAGTCAATGTTGCCTCCATACTTCGATAGCCAATCCATACCTAATATCACATCCAATCCTTGTGATTCCAGGACTATTAGGTCAGAGGGGAAAGTATGGCGTCCTATGATCAATGGTGTCTGAAAACATCCTTGGTGTGCCATATAATCTGCTCCAGGTGAACTTACTAACATGGGGGTCTTAAGAACTCGGGTGGACATCCTATGTCTATTTACGAATCCCCTTGAAATATATGAATGCGATGCACCAGTATCGAAAAGAACTATTGCGGTAAATGTCTTAACCAAAAACTTACCGACAACAGCATCTAGTTGCTCCTCTACCTCCTCCACAGTCACGTGGTTCACTTGTCCTTTGTTGAACGGGTTGGGCTTCTTTGCGGCGCTTCCATTGCCGTTTCCATTCTTAGCTTCTGGGCATTCATTGGCATAATGTCCATTCTTCCCGCACTTGTAACAAGTGACATGACTGAAATCCCTCTTGGTGGGTGTGGACGGTGTAGGGCGGCTCTGGTTACCATTTGTTCCATTTCCATTTCCATTTCCATTCTTGGGGCCATTGTGATTGTGCGAGCTACCTCCTCCATGGGTATGTTGGAACTGTCCTACCGTTTTAGGGGTAAATAGAGGCTTCTGCTGAGCTCCAGAGTTATACTTTCCTTGCCCATACTTCCTTTTGTGACTTTCAATCTGTTGATGCTTCCTTTCAATCATTAGGGCGCGGTCAACCAGCTCCTGGTAGTTATTGAAAGTTGCCACCATCAACTGTACACTCATCTCATCATTCAGCCCTTCCATGAATCTCTCCTGCTTAGTGGCATTTGTGGCCACATCATCTGGGGCATAACGAGATAGGGTACTAAACTCATCCACGTACTGGGCCACAGTACGGTTGCCTTGGCGCAAATTGCGAAACTCCTACTTCTTCATACTCATAGCTCCAGTTGAGACATGGGCGGTACGAAAAGCTTGCTGAAACTGATCCCAAGTCACATTGGCTATGGGAAAAGTGGCTGTGTAATTCTCCCACCATGCTGCGGCTGGTCCAGACAACTGGTGTGCGGCAAATCGCACCTTCTCAGCGTCAGAGCAATTAGCAGTGGTCAAATCCCTTCCAATCTTGCGTAGCCAGTCATCAGCCACTATTGGTTTGATGCTGCTAGCAAACACGGGTGGTTGCAACCTCAAGAAACGTGTCAGGTTGTCAACGGGTGGTGGTGGTGGAGGGTTGTTGTTGTTGTTCTGGTTGTTCTGAGTGTTCTAGACAAGTAGTTGCATCAGGGTGTTCTGCTGCTGGATCAACTGGGTGAGCTCAGGGGGAAACTCAAATCCGGGCTCACGTCTTGGAGGCATCTGATGGGTGTAGAGGGAAGAGATTAGAATAGAAAAGAGGTCTAAGGGAAATCACTACCCATATGCACATGAGACCAACACAATCATATCACACCAATCAATTTCAAGCAAGATCTTACAAATCTAACTATCGTTACAAAAGTGCTCTAAAACTAATATATGGAGGTAAACTACTAGTCACAGGTTGGTCATCTAAAAATATTGATCGGCAGAGGATTCCATGATATCTGCTCCAGCTTCATCTTCATAGTCTTCATCCTTGCTATCTTCAGGTTCCGAATCTGTGTCGTCAATAACGATGTAGTCTTCTGGTGGAATCTCCTTGGGTTCTTCTTCCTCGTCTTCTTCTCCCATGAGTATCCCTAACTTCCGTGTCAAGTCATCATTCTTCTCCACAAGTATTAGCATCTCCTCCTCGTATCCGTCGCGTGTAGACTTGAGTTCTTCCTCTAGCTCCAAATTCCTATTTAGGGCTTTCTTCAAGTCCATCATCCCTGCACACATCTGGTGCTCCTGGCGACGAATGTGGTGGTTCAACTCCTGGATGAATGCTGCAATGGACCTATCCTTCCGGGTGTTGATCATGTCCCAATTCTCATCTCGGCGTCCACAAATTTGGTAGATGGTGTCCTTTAGCTCCTGCTTGTAGACTTCTCCGATCCTTCCCATAGCAATGTGGGCTACCATGCTCCTGCCTAGGCTCCATGTAGGCGTATTAAAAGAAAATACTATGACTGCAGTGACGGGCTCGAACGTCCTTCCTGGAACTTGGGCTTGAATCAACCAACGCTCCCCCTTAGATAGAGTGGCATTGTAGGTTCCGGTGAAACTTGGTAGTCCAATGTTTAGGTATCTGGTGACTTCCTTCAGGTGTCGTCCAAATGGTGTATCATCATCTGGTTGCGTGAACTTGTTCTTTGCATCCACCATCCTAAAAGAGTAGAAAAGATGAGGAGTCAGAAAAGAGAAAAGTGAATAGTGCTCTAGGGCTTTAGCTTAGTGGTCGTGTCCTACAGTCAGCGTGTGCTCTGATACCATCTTGTAGCGACCAGACCTCAAACAGTCCGATCTCTGTGCATCAGTGTCATCCCTGGATCAGTAATGCTGACACACATAGTACTTGAAGGATTTATAACAGAGTAGCAATCACACACTTATTACATCGATAGTTCCAACGATGAACTTGTTACAATAAAAATGGTTGAAGGCCATCTAACACGATAACAGCGGAAGGCTTGGAAGATAAGTGAGTCCATCAACTCCAACGGCATCACTGAGTATAGAACCACGACCTAAAAGGCACCTTACTCGTCGTCTGAAAATTCTGCAACATGAACGTTGCAGCCCGAAAATGGGTCAGCACATGGAATATGCTGGCAAAGTAACACAAGAGAGCAATGGAAGGAAAGCTATACAATATGCAATATGGCTGGTGGAAAGCTCTATGGTTACAGTTTTAGCGTAAAGCCAATTTTTTCCTACTTCAAAGGAATAGATTTTAATTAACTATCATGGTAGTTGAAACATCGTTAAGAAGATAGACATCCTCTCAACCCCAATTAAAAATCATCATTAAACCCAAAAATATTAAATTAGAGTAACATGATGAGATTCACATGATAATCCAAGTACTAGATACTCAAGACGTCTGTAACCGGGGACACGGCTAATCATGATCAGTTTGTACACTCTGCAGAGGTTTGTGCACTTTTCCCCACAAGACTCGATCGCCTCCGTTTGGTTTCTCGCACTGCATGGTGTTTGAGAAACGGATGACCGAGACACAGTCTTTCCGAAGAGGTCCCCTTAACCAGATAGATAGGCCGGTACACCTACAAACCCTCTACATCTGCTAGCCCATCATGGAAAGGTTTCCCACAACTTACTCAACTATGCCAGAGCCCATATAGGCATGTGGCTGCACACGGAAGTTTCTAGTATGAAAAATCTCATGATCCCTTCGAGCCTGGGTGGCGGTCCAAAAGAAAAACAGGCAATCACTGGAATACCCAGATGCCTCAATCCACCCAGATGTGTGTTAAAATTGCCACCTTAAGTTGAACCATTAATTAACAAACTCACATCTGTCATGGATACACTCACCCAATCCACGTCTACGAGCATAGCATGTCCTAACAGCAAACGTAGAAGTAACTCCCAAAGGTTTGAATGTAATGAAGGTAATAGGTACTACCTCAATCTACTTCCCAATCCCACAAGTTAAATGATCCTACTCATGCAATGTGTGAGGGTTGGACTAATGCAATGAAAACTGGGTAATTGGAAGGTATGATCCGCGAAACCTAGAGACTCAAAGTAGCAAGCGGCGCACTCCGGGTACTCCATCGCAAACAAACAAGCACACAATAAGTACTTAACTAATGCAAGGGTAAACCTCAAATAAGAGATCTAACCAGAAAGTTCAACTTAAGAACTCCGGTTTGCAAAAAGAATCAACTCAAAAGAAGCAACGAAACTCAAACTGCGAAAGAAACGAGCTCCGGTTTGCTAATTGGCCTAAAGTCAAATTTTACAGTAGCCAAAATATTTTCCAAGTTGGTTAAACGTAAAGAGGGCATCGAGACGAAGATCTGGGATTTTGAATCACCTGATTCCGACTCTCGAGCGAAAAGAAAAATGAAAAACAAGATCAGGGCAGAAATCGCGATCGGAATAATCGCGGATAAATACCCCGAAAAAGAAAACGGACAAACAGGCTAACGAACGAACGTTCGCTGTCTGCGGCTAACGGACGAAAACCGTTCGTTAAAACGAACGTACGGACGAACGTCCGCTAAATAACTAAACCGACGAAAAAACAGATCTACGGTTTTACTAAAACCGATCGGTTCTTTTAAAAAACCGTAACTACCTCACGACGAACTCCGGCGATGGCGGTCCGGCGGCGGTCCGGCGGCGAGGCTGGCGGCGGCTGACTAGGCGGCGGGCGGCGAGGCGGGCGGCGGCTGGCTAGGCGGCGGGCGGCGAGGCGGCAGGCGTTGGCGAGCGGCGGTGGCGAGCGGCGGCGCGGGCGGCGGTGGCGGCGGCGCGATCTAGGGCTGGGGCGGGGCGGCTGGGCTGGGGCTGACGGGCCGGGGGCGGCGGCTTATAAAGCCCAGAGTCCCGGGCCTCTACGGCTCCAAGTCGGTTTGCACTTTTAAAAAAAATAGAGTCCTGGCGCAGAAAAACTAACGAAAGAAAGATTAAACGGACTCCAAAACTCCCGGAATAAATTTTCACCGTCCTCTAATAATATTTAGGACAAAGTGAACATTTTTCCCGGACCTAAATGCAATTTTGAAAAACGCGCATTTTTCCTATGCAAATAAAATCGCAAATAAATCCAGAAAAATACCAAAAGTGATTTTAACATTTTTCCTCCAATATTTCTGTTATTTTGGAGAATTCATATTATCTACGCTCATATTTTGTTTTTAGAAATATTTTTAGGAGAGAAAAATAATTAGAATCACACTGTGCTTGTACCGGTATTCGAGCGAACTCAAATACGAAAACGGCAACTCTCTCAGTAGGTCCTTGAGTTGCTTAGAATTTTCGAGGAACGCCACAAACAAAATGCAAAAAGCATGAAATGCAATTATGATCTATGTATAACATTCCAAATTGAAAATTTGGGATGTTACAGGCAGGAAACGGTCCCATATAATCAAAGCCCCAAACATCAAATGGTTCAATAACAAGTGGATAATTCATAGGAATTTCTTGACGTCTACTGATATTACCAATTCTTTGGCATTCATCACAAGATAAGACAACCTTACGGGCATCCTTGAAGAGAGTAGGCCAATAAAAACTGGATTGTAGTACCTTATGTGCAGTTCTATCTCCAGCATGGTGTCCTCCATAAGCTTCTGAGTGGCACTTGCGTAGGATTTGTTTCTGTTCATGCTCAGGTACACAACGTCTAATAATACCATCTACTCTTTCTTTATAGATGTGGGTCATCCCAGAAGTAATGTCTCAAATCATATAAGAACTTTTTCTTTTGCTGGTATGTGAAGCTAGGAGGTATAAACTTAGCAACAATATAATTAGCATAATCAGCATACCATGAAGCAGTACGAGAAGTATTTATGATAGCTAATTGTTCATCAGGAAAGCTATCATCAATAGGTTGTGGGTCATCAAGTATATTCTCTAACCTAGACAAGTTATCTGCAACGGGGTTCTTAACTCCCTTTCTATCAATAATATGCAGGTCGAACTCTTGCAGCAAGAGAACCCATCTAATAAGTCTAGGTTTAGCATTTTTCTTTTCCATAAGGTATTTGATAGCAGCATGATCAGTGGGAATAGTTACTTTACAATCAACAATATAGGGTCTAAACTTATCACAAGCAAATACAACTACTAAAAATTCTTTCTCGGTAGTAGCATAATTTCTCTGAGCACTGTCTAGAGTTTTACTAGCATATTGGATGACATTCAATTTCTTATCAACTCTTTGTCCTAGAACAGCACCTACAGCATAGTCACTAGCATCACACATAATCTCAAAGGGTAAATTCCAGTCAGGAGGCTGGACGATAGGTGCAGAGATCAATGCTTTCTTAAGTATTTCAAATGCTTCTAGACAATCATCATCAAAGACAAAAGGAATGTCTTTTTGTAAGAGATTAGTCAGAGGCCTGGAAATTTTGGAGAAGTCCTCTATGAACCTCCTATAAAACCCGGCATGACCAAGGAAACTTCGTATACCTTTGATGTCCTTGGGGCACGGCATCTTTTCAATAGCATCAACATGGGCCTTGTCAACTTCAATACCTCTCTCAGAAATTTGATGTCCCAAGACAATGCCTTCATTAACCATAAAGTGGCACTTCTCCCAATTCAAGACAAGATTAGTGTCTTCACATCTCTGCAAAACTCGATCAAGGTTGCTTAAGCAATCATCAAAAGAAGTTCCGTAAACGGAGAAGTCATCCATGAAAACATCAACAATCTTTTCACAAAAATCAGAGAATATAGCCATCATGCATCTTTGAAAGGTAGCAGGTGCATTACATAAACCAAAATGCATACGTCTATAAGCAAAAGTACCGAAAGGACAAGTAAAAGTGGTCTTTTCTTGATCCCCTTTTGACACGGATATTTGAGACAAACCAGAATAACCATCTAGAAAGAAAATGTGAGTATGTTTGGATAACCTTTCTAGCATTTGATCAATAAAAGGCAAGGGGTAATGATCTTTCTTAGTAGCTTTATTTAATTTACAGAAATCAATTACCATCCTATAACCTGTAACTATTCTTTGCGGGGTTAATTCATCTTTATCATTAGGAACAACAGTCATACCTCCCTTCTTAGGGACACAATGGGTAGGACTTACACACTAGCTATCAGCAACTGGATAGATAATACCTGCCTCTAGAAGCTTTAGTATTTCCTTCCTTACCACTTCTTTCATCTTAGGGTTTAACCGTCGTTGATGATCAATAACTGGTTTAGCGTTTTCTTCCAATTTTATCTTGTGTTGGCATAAGGTGGGACTAATGCCCTTAAGATCATCCAGAGTATATCCAATAGCAGCACGGTGCTTCTTCAGAGTTTTCAATAATTTTTCTTCTTCCTGCTCTGAAAGGTTAGCACTAATAATAACATGATATATCTTCTTTTCATCAAGATAAACATACTTAAGATTATCAGGCAAAGGTTTAAGTTCAAACACGGGATCACCCTTGGGTGGAGGATGATCCCCTAGGATTTCAACACGCAAGTTGTTTTTCAATACGGGTCCCTGATTAAAGAATATTTCATCTATTTCCCTTCTCTCATTCATATGCATATCATTTTCATGATCTAGCAAATATTGTTCTAAAGGATCATTAGGAGGCACAACAATAGAAGCAAGACCAATAATTTCATCCTTACTAGGTAATTCTTTATCAAGGGGTTGTCTACGAAATTTAGCAAAGTTAAAATCATGAGACATATCCCCTAAACCAATAGTAACAATATATTTCACGCAGTCTATCTTAGCATTAACAGTATTCAAGAAGGGTCTACCAAATATAATGGGACAAAAGTCATCTTGTGGGGAACCAAGAACAAGAAAATCAGCAGGGTATTTAACTTTTCCACACAAGACTTCAACATCTCTAACAATCCCAATTGGTGAGATAGTGTCTCTATTAGCAAGCTTAATAGTAACATTTATACCTTCTAGCTCAACGGGTGCAATATCGTGCATAATTTCATGATATAAGGATATAGGTATTACACTCGCACTATCACCTACGTCACATAAACCATGATAGCAATGATTTCCTATTTTAACAGAGATAACATGCAAGCCTACAATAGGTCTATGTTTATTCCTAGCATCGGGTTTGGCTATTCTAGCAGATTCCTCTTGGAGGTAAATAACATGTCCATCTAAATCTTCTACCAAGAGATCTTTAACCATAGCAACACTAGGTTCAACTTTAATTTGCTCAGAGGGTCTAGGTGTTCTAGTATTACTCCTACGAACTACAGTTGAAGCTTTAGCACGATCCTTTATCCTAACAGGGAAAGGTGGTTTCTCGATATAAGCAGTAGGAACAATAGGATCATCATTATAAGTGATAGTCTTTTCTTCAACTTTAACAGGTTCAACTACTTTTACTTCAATGGGAGGATGGTATTTAAACCACTTCTCCTTGGGAAGATCAACTTGAATAGCAAATGATTCACAGAAAGAAGCTACTATCTCAGAGTCAAGTCCATAGTTAGTGCTAAACTCACGGAAAACGTCGGTATCCATAAAAGCTTTAACACAATCAAACTTAGGGGTCATACCTAACTCCTTACCTTCGTCGAGATCCCAATCTTCAGAGTTGAGTTTAATTCTTTCCAATAAATCCCATTTGAATTCAATAGTCTTCATCATAAAAGAGCTAGAATAAGAAGTATTGAGCATGCAGCGATTATTGAGAGAAAGCCGAGCATAAATTTTTTGAATGATCATTTCTCTTGAGAGCTCATGATTGGGGCATGAATATAACATTGACTTAAGCCTCCCCCAAGCTTGAGCGATGCTTTCTCCTTCGTGAGGCCAAAAATTATAGATATAATTACGATCACGATGAACCTGGTGCATAGGGTAGAACTTCTGATGAAATTCGAACTTCAGACGATTATAGTTCCACGATCCAATATCATCACATAGCCTAAACCATGTCAATGCATCTCCCTTCAAATATAAAGGGAAGACCTTCTTCTTGATAACATCCTCGGGCATACCTGTAAGCTTAAATAATCCACAAACTTCATCCACATAGATTAGGTGTAAATCGGGATGCAGTGTTCCGTCTCCTGTAAAAGGATTATCAAGCAGTTTCTCTACCATACTTGAAGGAATTTCAAAGCAAACATTTTCAGTAGGTGCAGTAGGTTGAGGAGAAACACTTTGCTCTTCTGTTTGGGGTGAAGATACCCCGAACAAGCCCCTCCAAGGATTATGAGCCATAGTAACAAGTGACAATAAATTTCAGCACACTATATAAATTTTTCCTTACCAAATTCCAATTACCAAAGGCGCTTCACTCCCCGGCAACGGTGCCAGAAAAGAGCCTTGATGACCCACAAGTGTAGGGGATCTATCGTAGTCCTTTCGATAAGTAAGAGTGTCGAACCCAACGAGGAGCAGAAGGAAATGATAGGCAGTTTTCAGTAAGGTATTTTCTACAAGCACTAAAATTATAGGTAACAGATAGTTTTGTGATAAGGTAATTGGTAGCAAGTAACAAAAGGTAAAAGTAAATAAGGTGCAGCAAGGTGGCCCAATCCTTTTTTTTAGCAAAGGACAAGCCTGGACAAACTCTTATATGTAAGAAAGCGCTCCCGAGAACACATGGGAATTGTCATCAAGCTAGTTTTCATCACGATCATCTGATTCGCGTTCGGTACTTTGATAATTTGGTATGTGGGTGGACCGGTGCTTGGGTGATGTCCTTAATTGGACAAGCCTCCCACTTATGATTAACCTCTAATGCAAGCATCCGCAGCTACAAAAGAAGTATTAAGGTAAACCTAACCATAGCTTGAAACATATGGATCCAAATCAGCCCCTCATGAAGCAACGCATAAACTAGGGTTTAAGCTTCTGTCACTCTAGCAACCCATCATCTACTTATTACTTCCCAATGCCCTCCTCTAGGCCCAAATAATGGTGAAGTGTCATGTAGTCGACGTTCACATGATACCACTAGAGGAGAGACAACATACATCTCATCAAAATATCGAACGAATACCAAATTCACATGACTACTTATAGCAAGACTTCTCCCATGTCCTCAGGAACAAAAGTAACTACTCACAAGACATAATATTGTTCATGATCAGAGGGGTATTAATATGCATAATGGATATGAACATATGATCTTCCACCAAATAAACCAACTAGCATCAACTGCAAGGAGTAATCAACACTACTAGCAACCCACAGGTACCAATCTGAGGTTTGGGTACAAAGATTGGATACAAGAGATGAACTAGGGTTTGAGAGGAGATGGTGCTGGTGAAGATGTTGATGAAGATAGCCCTCCCCAAGATGGGAGAGTTGTTGGTGATGACGGCGGTGACGATTTCCCCCTCCTGAAGGGAAGTATTCCCGGCAGAACAGCTCTGCCGGAGCCCTAGATTGGTTTCCGCCAAGGTTCCGCCTCGAGACGGCGGCGTCTGGTCCCGAAAGCCTCCTTCTGATTTTTTTCCAGGTCAAAACACCTCATATAGGGGAAGATGGGCATCGGGGGGCCATCTGGTGGCCCACGAGACAGGGGCGCGCCCAAAGAGGGGGGGCGCCCCACCCTCGTGGACAGCTGGTAGCCCCCTGGTGATCTTCTTTCACCAAATATTTTTTATATTTTCTGAAATGGTGTCCTATGGAGTTTCGGAGCTTTTTGAGTTGTGCAGAATAGGTTTCCAGAGTTTGCTTCTTTTCCAGCCCAGAATTCTAGCTGCCGGCATTCTCCCTCTTCATGTAAACCTTGTAAAATAAGAGAGAAAAGGCATAAGTATTGTGACATAACGTGTAATAACAGCCCATAATGCAATAAATATCAACATATAAGCATGATGCAAAATGGACGTATCAGTTTTCTTTTAATTACTACCACTACAAGCAAGAAAAGTAAACTAGCTAGAAGCTACAACTAATATAGTTTTTGTTTTTCTTAAGGTTTTTCTGACACACAAAAAAAAGACTAAGAAAAAGAATTGAAACTAAGCATGGATGGTACAATGAAAGAGTATGAGCACCGACAACTAGAATAAGTGTGTGAACATGAATGTAAAGTCGGTGAGAAACACGTACTCCCCCAAGCTTAGGCTTTTGGCCTAAGTTGGTCTATGGCCAGTATTGGCCTGACAGATATCCAAAGTCGTAGTTGGGGTTGTACTGGAATGCAGCAGCTACTGCCTGCTGAGTTGTAGCTTGAAGGTGGGATGCTTCCATCATATTATGATACTCATTTGCCTCCTCCCTGGTTATAGTATATCTCCCTTTTGCTTGAAAGTCAAACAAAGTAGGAGCAGGAAGAGTAATAGGGACGGCATGACACCTGTTAAAGATTAGTCGATATTTGAGGGATTGTTCATCCCTCTCTATGAACCGGTGACTGATCATGGCATTGTAATCCAAATTAGCAGGCGGTAAAGGTTCATCATTTTCATGTACAGGCACACCAAGACGGCGGGCTATGTGAGTGGCATAAATCCCACCAAATAAATCTCCATGCAAACCATTATGATGTAGCCTACGTGCAACAATGGCTCTCAAGTTATATTGTCTATCGCCTAATACATCACTCTTGAGAACACTAAGATCAGGGACACACATGTGGCAAGCCTCATCTTTACCATTTATGCATCTACCAATAAAGAGAGCAAAGTAATGAATAACAAGAAAATTGATGCTCCCTATGGTAGCCTGTGTGATTTCTCTAGATTCCCGCACAGTGATACTAGCAAGGAAATCTCTGTATTCAGATTTGCGAGGATCACCCATACTGCCCCACTGAGGGAGCTTACAAGCATCATTAAAATCCTCTAAGTCACTGGTGTAAGATTTATCATAAAGGTCAAACAGGATAGTGTGAGAATTACGTGAAGATGAAAATTTAAACCTTCTCACAAAGGTATCAGTTAAACCACGGTATTGAGGGCACTTATCTTGTATGAAGCCCTCGAGGTTAGCGTTGCGCACATATGCATCAAATTCCTCCTTAATGCCAACTTGAATCATAAAATCCTGTGATGGCCATTCACAAGGCCGCACCTCTGCTTCCCTCGGTAGTTCATCGTTCGGCTGACGAAACGCGAGCCTCGGTTCTTGCTTCCTTGAAGAACCACCTTGGAAGAATTTCCTATGCATTTTTTTGAATTTTTTTGAAATTTTTAGTAACTCAAAATAAAAGTTAACCAAACTCAACAAGATTGATAGCAACAAGTCCTACAAGTGCCTAGAGACTATATCATGCATTAGAACTACTTGGGACCAAAGAAATTTGACATGCAAGCTCAAGAACAAGGTCACCACAGCAGCAAAAATTTGCAATAAATAAAGCAATAGAACAAAAATTAATTAGACCAATGGAGGAGTCACATACCAAGGAACAATCTCCCCAAACAGTTTTGTGAATGGGGCTTTGAGCAAGGAGATCGAAAATGGCAGCAGATGAGCTAGAACTCGTGCTTGAGTTGGATAGTGATTTTTTTGGGAGGAAGAAGAAGGGTATGGGTGCGGGAATAAGTGGAGGGGGGCACGTGGGGCCCACGAGGCAGGGGGTGCGCCCTGTGAGGGTGGGCGCGCCCTGGACCCTCATGGCCAGGTGTTGGCTCCCCTCGTGGTGTTTTCTGTGTCATATATTCTCAAATATTCTAGAAAAAAGCATATTTAATTTTCAAGGCATTTGGAGAACTTGTATTTTCGGGGTATTTTTTTATTGCACGGGTAAGTCTGAAAACAGACAGAAAATACTATTTTTGCTTTATTTATCCTAATTAACAGAAAGTAAAAGGGGGTACAGAAGGTTGTGCTATCTAGATTCACATATCTCATGCTCATCAAAATGAATCCATCAACAAGGTTGATCAAGTCTTGTTAATAAACTCTTTCTGAATAACATGAAACCGGAGAATTTTCGAATAACACTAGGTTACCTCAATGGCGATATGTATTTACCCAACAATAAGAATGTCATAAGTCTTCTTGACAGTAGGAAGAAAAAATTCAAAACCTCCAATAGTAATAGTTGAAATTTTTCCAATATAATTGATACTGTGGACCTGAGGTTGTTTCCTCGGAAAGTGTATCGTATGCTCATTCCATTGACATGAAAAGTGACATTGCCTTTGTTGCAATCAATAAAATCCCTTGCAGTATACAAAAAGGGTCTACCAAGGATAATGGACATACTATCGTCCTCGGGAATATCAAGTATAACAAAGTCTGTTAGAATAGTAACATTTGCAACCACAACAGGCACGTCCTCACAAATACCGACAGGTATAGCAGTTGATTTATCAGCCATTTGCAAAGATATTTCAGTAGGTGTCAGCTTACTCAAGTCAGGTCTACGATATAAAGAGAGAGGCATAACACTAACACCGGCTCCAAGATCACATAAAGCAGTTTTAACATAGTTCCTTTTAATGGAGCAAGGTATAGTGGGTACTACTGGATCTCCTAGTTTCTTAGGTATTCCTCCTTTAAAAGTGTAATTGGCAAGCATGGTGTAAATTTCTACTTCAGGTACTTTCTTTTATTGGTAATAATATCCTTCATATATTTATCATAATGATTGTTTTTAAGAACATCAGTCAAACGCATACGCAAAAAGATATGTCTAATCATTTCAGCAAAGCGCTCAAAATCCTCATCATCCTTGTTCTTGGATGGATTAGGAGGAAAAGGCATGGGTTTCTGAACCCATGGTTCTCTTTCCCTACCGTTCTTCCTAGCAACAAAGTCTCTCTTCTCATAACGTTGATTCTTTGATTGTGGGTTATCAAGATCAACAACAAGTTCAACCTCTACATCATTATCATTACAAGGTTGAGCATCATCATGAACATCATCATTAATATTATCACTAGGCTCATGTTCATTACCAGATTGTGTCTCAGCATCAGAAACAGATATATCATTAGGATTCTCACATGTGTCAGCTACAGGTTCACTAGAGGCATGCAAAGTCCTATCATTTTTCTTTTTCTTCTTCTTAGAAGAACTAGGTGCATCTAAATTAGCTCTCTGAGAATCTTGCTCAATTCTCTTAGGGTGGCCCTCAGGATACAAAGGTCCTGAGTCATTTTACCACCTCTAGTAGCAACTCTAACAGCATATTCATTATTCTTACTATTTAATTCATTGAGTAAATCATTCTGAGCCTTAAGTACTTGTTCTACTTGAGTGGTAACCATGGAAGCATGTATACTAATAAGTTTCAATTCTTCTTTAACTCTAGAAATATAATCACTCAAGCATTCAATCATATAAGCATTATGTTGCAATTGTCTACCAACATAAGCATTGAAGTTTTCTTGCTTCACAATAAAATTGTCAAACTCATCTAAGCATTGGCTAGCAGACTTAGAACGATTAATATCACCTTCATCAAATTTATAAAGAGAATTTACCTTTACTACCTGTGTCGGGTTATCAAGACCATGTGTTTCTTCAATAGGTGGTAAATTCTTAACATCCTCAGCTTTAATACCTTTTTCTTTCATAGATTTCTTTGCCTCTTGCATATCTTCAGGACTGAGAAATAGAACTCCCCTTTTCTTCGGAGTTGGCTTAGGGGCTGGTTCAGGAAGTGTCCAATTATTTTCATTGGCCAGCATATTATTCAATAGTAATTCAACTTGATCAACCGTTCTTTCCCCGAAAACACAACCAGCACAACTATCCAGGTGGTCTCGGAAAGCATCGGTTAGTCCATTATAAAAGACATCAAGTATATCGTTCCTCTCAAGAGGATGATCAGGCAAAGCATTAAGTAATTGGAGAAGCCTCCCCCAAGCTTGTGGGAGACTCTCTTCTTCAATTTGCACAAAGTTATATATTTCCCGTAAGGCAGCTTGTTTCTTATGAGCGGGAAAATATTTAGCTGAGAAGTAATGCATCATATCCTGGGGACTATGCACACAACCAGGATCAAGAGAATTAAACAAAGTCTTAGCATCACCCTTTAACGAGAAAGGAAATAAATTAAGGATATAGTAATAACGAATCTTTTCATCGTTGGTAAACAGGGTGGCTAGATCATTCAACTTAGTAAGATGTGCCACAACAGTTTCAGACTCATAGCCATGGAAAGTGAAAGCGCAGTATATCGACTAGAGGGGGGTGAATAGGCGATTTTTATGAAATGCTTCAAAACATGGTAGTTTCGAAGACAAACGATAAGCTCAAGCCTATTAGTATGCAGCGGAAAGTGGACTACACTAGATAAGCCATAGTCATGTATTCAATGAAGTGAAAGCATGAAGACTAATAGCAACTAGGCAGTAGTGATCACAAAGGAAGAAGGAATGAAGCCAATCACAACATGTGGATACTCAGTGAAGACAATCAGATAAAGCAAACATGCAATGTCTTCACAACATAGAGCAGTAAGTAAAGGGAAGGAAAGGATAGAACCAGTAGCTCGGGGAAGACAGTGATTTGTTAGACCAGTTCCAGTTGCTGTGACAACTGTACGTCTGGTTAGGGAGGCTGAGATTTAACTCAAAAGACCGCATCTTCACCTTGTTCCCCTTGAGCTAAGAACACCTAGTCCTCGCCCAATCACTCTGGTAAGTCTTCAAGGTAGACTTCCAAACCTTCACAGACTTCATTCACCGGCAATCCACAATTACTCTTGGATGCTCAGAACGCGACGCCTAACCGGCTGGAGGAAACACAGTCCTCAAGTGTAATAAGTCTTCAGGTCACACAGACAAAAAGACTTCAGTGATGCCTAACACTCTTTGGCTCTGGGTGTTTGGGCTTTATCCTCGCAAGGATTTCTCTCTCAAATGCTTCGGAGGTGGGTTGCTCTCAAACGACAAAATCCGTGTAATAACACTGAGCAGCCACCAATTTATGGTGTAGGAGGTGGGCTATTTATAGCCACTGGGCAACCCGACCTGATTTGTCCGAAGTGACCTGGGTCACTAAGGAACTGACACGTGTTCCAACGGTCAGATTTCAAACACACACGGCAACTTTACTTGAGCTCCAAGTAAAGCTGACTCATCCGCCTCTGGATAAGATTTGCTCTCATAGTCTTCGCTCGAAGACATAGGATTTGGTTGTGCATCACATCAGTCACTCTGACTTAGTTCACTTTGACCCCACTTAACAGTGCGGTGGTTCCTATGACTCAATAAAGAAGAAAAGGAAACAGCGACAACTCTACATCTTCGCTTTCCATAGTCTTCACACAATGTCTTCTCATGTCATAGTCTTCAATATGATTATCTTCATATACCACCACAGTTATCAATGTCTTCATACATTTTTAGGGGTCATCTCCGGTAGGTTAACCGAATCAATGAGGGACTACTACCTGTGTTATCCTGCAATTCTCACAAACACATTAGTCCCTCAACCAGGTTTGTCGTCAATACTCCAAAACCAACTAGGGGTGGCACTAGATGCACTTACAATCTCCCCCTTTTTGGTGATTGATGACAAACTGGTTGAAGTTTTCAATGGGGATAAAGATATGTGAAATTGTAAAGGATAAGGTATTGTCTTCGTAAGTGGCAAAAGGCTCCCCCTGAAGATGTGCATATTGTTGATTTGCCTTTGAATGCAAATGCACATGGCAGGTTGTACTTCTGGAGATCCTCTTCAACTTATGAAGACAATTCATCATGCATAATTGATATGTCGAAGATAATGACATGCATAATGAAAAATGGACGTCTGCAAAAATGACTAAGTGTGGAATATTAAGGTAGCAGATGTGGAATTTATCATCGCATTACAAGGTAGCATGAAAACGTAGCAGATGACCATCAGTTTAAGTGTTACAACTCAAAGAACCAAATGTAGCAAAACGAGAGTTGTAAACACTACGCACATTATAAAGCACCCGCCCATATGGACCCGCTTGAAGACTATCAACTCATATGCTTCTCCCCCTTTTGTCAGTAAGGACCAAAAAGGTTTGAAGACATAGAGCCTCTACTCCTTCCCAGGTGGAGCAGAAGAGGATGCAGGGTCGGTGTTGTCGTTTGGCGGTGCAGAGGTGGTTGGTGCAGTGTTGATGCGCGCTGAAGTAGGAGGCGGTGAAGTAGCATCATCCTGATCATCGATCACCCTGGCGTCAATTGTTGCAGCGGAGGAGGAGTACTCAGAGTCTTCAAGGGATGGAGTTCGACGCATAACAGCAGTCCTTGGAGGAGTGTTGTCAAACTTGAATCTCTCAGTGAAGCCATCGTCTTGAAGATCCGCTTCAGCACTCAGTAAAGTCAAACTCTTTCAAGACCTCCTGCATGTTTCATGAGCAACAAAAACATTCTTGGTGGCAAGATTGCGAATGCGATTGACATCCACCAAGAGGCTTTGCATCTGACGCTTTAACCAGAGGTGATGCTTGTCCTGTTTCTGATGAAGAGCTACAAGGAGCTCTCGGTTGTTCAGGACACGAGATCACTTCTGAGGCCTTTGAGCGAGGGTGCTTTCAGTGGCTTCGGTTTCAGCGTGTCGAGGTAGACGAGTACGGCCAGCCAGAGGATAGACGCGAGAGACTGCTGGGACCCCTTCAATCTGCTGAGTGAAGCTTTGATGATCAGCGTTGTGAAGACTAACTAGCTCCTTAGCAGGCTCTTGGTAAATGGCTTCAGCTGACATATCAACCTCAGGCAAGAAAATCTGATGGTTGCGAGCAGACGGTTGATAAGTGACAGCTGAGTGCAACTTGATGAGGCGCATTATCCAAGGGGCATAAAATTTTAGTCCAAATAGATCAGCTCCAGACGTGGCCATTTGCCTGATGAAGAAATCTTGAGCATTGAAGCTGATGCCATTGAAGATATAGAAGACCAAAGTCTTCATAGTGCCTTCAAGCTTGGCTGATGAAGAATGTCCTTTGATTGGCCATAGAGTACGCCTTATAATGTGATAGATGGTGCGCGGCAGGTACTCAAGGTCTTCAACAAAGAATTCCTTAGGATATTCAGCATCACTTGGCAGAGGCTTCATCATGCTGAGCATTTGGCTCATGTTGGGCTGACGCTTCTGAAAGATGCTCTCCAAGGCTTCAGTGTGCAGTTGACAGCCAGGTTCATAAAGATCTCCTGGAGTGGGCAGGCCTGTAAGCTCAATGAGATCAAAGGCTTTAGCTTCATGATGCACATCGCCTGTCATCCACTCAAGGACCCATGTCTTCGGATCCCTGCTGTAGCCTCGTATGTGGAGTGTTGCATAGAATTGCAGAAGCATCTCTTCATTCCAATGCTCTTTATCCAGCACAAAATTGAGGAGGCCAGCATCACGGAAGCAGTCAAGAGCTTCCTCCAAGCAGGGCAGGCCAGCAATAGCTTCAGTGTCAAGACGCATATGAGGGAAAATGCGGCCTTGACCATAGAGTACTCTTGAGTAGTAGCTGCGCTGTTGATGGCTCCAGAACCTATCTGATGATATTCTTGGCTTGGAATATGGGTTCTTGGTGCTGTCAAAGAAGGTGTTGTGCGCAGTGAAGCTATTGGCATTGAATGATCCTGAAGACGTTGCAATACCTGGAAGCCTTGGCAGTCTCGGCTTAGGCTTCTGTACTTCTGGCCTTTGCGCAACATGATGATCAAACTGTGGACCAGCAGCACGTGGTTCAGTTGTAGGTGGCGGAATCAGAATGGGGCACCGGACAGTAACAAGCTGATCATCCATGTGTATGCTTGCTCAATGGTGTGTGGCCGTGGAGGCGGAACAGGAGCAGAGGCATTCTCTTCAAGCTGCAGATTGGCTTCAGGTGCAGCATTAGCTTCAGGCACAGCGCTGGCTTCAGGCACAGCACTGGCTTCAGGAGCAGTAACTTCAGGCGCAGGTTCTTCAGGCGCCATAGTATCTTCAGGTGCCACAAAAGCTTCAGCCATGACCACGTCATTGGCTTCAGTGTTGGTTGTGGCAGCCTCTGAGTTTGTTACCTCCACTTCAGGAGCTGGAGGGTCAGACACGTTCTCCTCGAGAACAGGTGGTGCGGCAGTACTTTCTTCTTCAACTTGGGGTTGTTGTTCTTCTTGTTGGGGTGGTTCTTCTTTGGCTGATGCAGCCGGAATATCTTCAGCCACTTTGGCTTCAGATTCTGAATGGCTTCCAGTAGGAGCAGCATCAGGTGCAGATGGTTGCTCTACTCCTTCTGGAGCACTTGGGGCGGTGACTTGAGGCCTTGGTCCTTTACGAAGCCTGCGAAAAGCTGGCGACGCCTGAGGAGATGGAGTTTGTTGGGCCTCAAAGTCTTCGTCTTCAAGCACCATACTGGTGTCTTGAGTTTGCTGGGGAGTTTCTTGGGTTTCCTGTGGGTGATCAGCCCACGAGTCATCCTGAGCAATTGGCGTCAATGGACGACCAATGCTGATGCGTTCGCTGTTCGTGAGAACAGGCGAAGAGTCCATGTTGTACTCGATCTGAGGAAGGACAGCATCATCTTCAACATTGTCTTGAGGACCAATGTCTTCAGCTGCGGTGGGGTCGACAGCTGGAATGTCTTCAGCCTCTGTGGGAGCAGGCTCATGAACAGTCGGTCTTCTTTCTCTCTGGGCAGATGCATGGCGAGCAACTGAGATTGGCTCGACAAAGATAGGCTCTTTGGAAGCAGCCTTATCCTTCTTGGTCTTTCGCTTCTTGGTGGGTGGAGCTTCATCAGTAGATTGCTTACGCTTGTGAGCATCAGCTTCAGCCACCTTAGTCTTCCTAAGCGTTGAAGCGGTTGGAGTTGCCTTAGGCTTCGTGCCAGTCATGCTAGCAGGGAAGACTATGCGAGGCATTTCCTGCCCAGATGCTTCAGCTTCGGGCACAGACTGCTTCTTCTTCTTCTTGGTAGCCATTCTTGGATCAATGCCAGGACGCCCAAGTGCCTTGCGCTTTTCAGCTTCATTGAATGCTTGGACGCATTTTGCAGCCAAGTCCTTGATGCGCTCACGTGAACCTTTAGCTTCTTCACGCCGCTCGCGAAAGGCTTCCTTGAGCTCTTGCATCATAACCTTGAAGTTTTGAACTTCTTGCACGCTGAGCTTGTTCATATGCTTCTTGAACTGAGGTTTTTCATAATCTATCTTTTGCTTCAGCTCAACAATTCTTTGAGCCAGAGCTAGCTTAGAAGCAATGGCGCCATGGAAGGAGACGCTGAGGCCAACTGGAAGTTGAAGATCATCAAAGCTCGGGTTGGGAGTGTCAAACCATTTATCAATGAAGTTATTGAGCACTTCAATGTCAAAGAGCGGCAAATCATTGAAGATTTCAGCATCCTGCTTGCTCTTGATCAATAGCTCCAAAGCATCATCTCCAAGATCTTCATCACTTGAGAGATCAAGGGCATCATTGGCAGTCCTCAGTACTGCATCTGGAGTGAGAGCTGGATTGGGGTTGCGTGTTGGCTTCCTCTTCAACTGTCTGCTCTTGGAGATTCTAGAGTGTTCCTCAGATTGCACACTTGGTGCAGGTGGAGCAGTGGCCAAAGGCTTCACTCTTGAAGCTCTTGGTGGAGTAGCCTTTGAAGCCTTTGATTTCTTCTTCTGGGGCTTCGGTGTTGCAGGTGCTTCTTCAGAGTCGTCATCTGCTTCAGGTTGATCTACATCTGCCCCTTGAACCCTTATGTGACTGATGAGGCCCTCTAGGTTGTAGAAGGGCCCAACCAGATTCGGTTCAGCTTCGCGCGAGCCATCAGCGCGGGGTGCAGAGGGGCCAGGATTGATGTCTAATCCCCACAGCTTCTTGTTTTCCTTGGCCGAGTTCTTGGCGAATTGAAGATTTCGCTTGAAAAGATTGTCGTCGCGACACCAGAGCAGAGCGCTTGGATCAACATCAGCAGGCTGTGACCCTCTAACCATGCAAGGATATAAGCCTTGAGCAATGGCTTCAGCACGAGTCTTGGGGGGAAGATTCTTATAAGTGATATCTCCCCAAGGATGCTTGATGGCGTTTTTCTCGGCATACTCTGGGGTCACGAATCTGTATTTGAACCATTGTTCAGCCCAGTATCTTCGAATCCATTGGATTCGGGTCTTCCTCTGATTATAATCCTCCTCTGGATCAGTCTTGTATATTTCACTGAGATCAGGAGGCAAATCACGAGAGGTGTTGCCACGGCGCTGTCTGCCACCCTTTCTTACTGCCTTGTCAGTTGTCATTTGCTTCAACCTGAATGGCTTCAAAATGAATGGCTTCAAAACTGGCAAACGCTTCGGTTTGCTGGTCAGACAGGAACTAGCTTCAGGAGAATGAATGTGACGCTGCAAAAACTCTGCAAATGAATGCAGACTATGAGAACCAAGGGATTCTCCCACGGACATGTACCTATGACAGTATTAGAGATGCGAGGGAAGGGGAAGAGGTCATATGCATTCTCAGAAGTTTTGAAGATTAAAGCAGTTTTGAAGACTTTGACCTCATGGTGCGAAGACATTCACTCATGGGAGTTGGTTCCAGATTTGTACGAATCCACGAATAAGTACAAGTGAGGAATCTAACTATAGTTGAAGCATATGTGAATGTACTAGGCAAGATATGAGATGCAGACATGATAGATCTGTATATCTAAGTAGGCAGAAACCTCTTGTGGTAAAGTAGATGAATCTTTATGGATCTAGAAGATGGTAAAAAGCAAGTTTATTTACCACACGATGAACTGCTTAGACGAAGTAGGAGTTGGATGCCCAGCAGTTTGGTCGTCCGTGCCCTAACTTGGCGACGGAGGACAGCTACGGCGACGGCGGAGAGTAAGATGTCCGCGGCCGGCGTGAGGACGGCGTCGACAAGGTTGCGGCAGCGAAGCGCTTCGTCGCCGGCGTCGTCGAAAGCTAGCGGAGGCGCTAGGGTTGTTCGAGGTGGAGAGGTGGTGGAAGAAACCTTTGACCGTGATGGGAAGTGCATTTATAGGCATGGGAGACGGCACATCGTAATTACTCAGGTGCCCCTGACGGTTCACGTACGAGTGACACGTGGCGGTCATGTAATGCATTGGGAGTTGGCCCACGATCCCACGTACACCACGACTGTCGGAGTAGTCGTTCCGGCTTCTCCGGGTTTCAGGCATAATGGATGGAGCATTAAAATCATATTTAAAGTTTGTCTCCGTATCTTCTGCTGACAAGGATGCAGAGAAGATATTCGACTGTTTCAACAGAATGCATATGATTTGGACAGATAGAGTGTGAGATGAGAAAGCATAGAGAGGTTAGGGTCCGATCACATTCACTTAGTCCAAAAGATTCAAATATGAAGACATAGCTATAAGTGAATGTTGTTGAGAACAGAACACAACTATATATATATATATATATATGTCCTATGTGAAGACAAACGAAGTGCTAAGACTTTGCAAATGTAACGCCACAAGAAACGCTTCAAACAAGAATTTGGTGGTGGCGTTACCCACCGTATAGGAAGTATTAGACCCAGACACGGCGCACAATTATCGTGGCGCTCCGAAGTCAAATTCCATGTTAATGTATTCACACTTAGAATGTAAGTCTTCATTGATTGAAGATATATTTTACTTCGTGTGTTGCACATCTAAGTCATCAAAATGCATAAGTGTTAGGATGTGTGCCTGATTACAGGACATTTGAGGATTCTAAGATATTTAGCTCACACCGCAACTTGCAAAACCTTTTCTCATCCAAGGGCTTTGTGAAGATATCTGCCAGTTGTTCTTTAGTGTTGACATGTATGATATCAATATCTTCCTTCATAACATGATCTCTGAGAAAGTGATGACGAATTTCAATGTGCTTTGTCTTCGAGTGCTGAAGTGGGTTGTTGGCAATCTTGATGGCGCTTTCATTATCACAGTAGAGTGGCACATGCTTCAGATGGACTCCATAGTCCTTGAGTGTTTGCTTCATCCATAGAAGCTGAGCGCAGCAAGATCCAGCAGCAATGTATTCAGATTCAGCAGTGGAGAGTGATACACAGTTCTGCTTCTTTGAAGACCAACAGACAAGTGATCGTCCTAGAAAGTGACATGTGCCAGATGTGGACTTGCGATCAACTTTGTCACCAGCATAATCAGCATCTGAAAATCCTACTAGATCAAACTCTGAGCCCTTTGGATACCATAATCCTAGTGTTGGGGTGTAAGCCAAATATCGAAGTATTCGCTTCACAGCTAAGTGATGCGACTCCTTCGGTGCCGCTTAATATCGAGCACACATGCAAACACTAAGCATAATATCTGGCCTAGATGCACATAAATAAAGTAAAGAACCAATCATGGAGCGGTATACCTGTTGATCAAACTCTTTACCATTGGCGTCGGGACCCAGATGATGTTTAGCAGGCATTGGCGTCGAGTACCCTTTGCAGTCTTGCATTCCAAACTTCTTCAGGCAGTCTTTCAGGTACTTCTCTGGAGATATAAAGATGTTGTTGCTTTGCTGACGAATTTGAAGACCAAGGAAGAACTTCAGCTCACCCATAATAGACATTTGATATTGTTCTTGCATCATGTGACCAAACTCATCACTGTATTTCTTGTTCGTGCAGCCGAAGATAATGTCATCCACATAGATTTGGCAGACAAATAGCTCATCATCATATGTCTTCGTGAAGAGTGTGGGATCTAGGGATCCTGGTTTGAAGCCTTTGCTCTTCAGGAAGTCTTTGAGGGTGTCATACCAAGCACGAGGCGCTTGTTTGAGGCCATACAGTGCCTTGTTGAGCTTGTATACCATATCAGGACGTTTTGGGTCTTCAAAGCCAGGTGGTTGTGCAACATACACTTCTTCTTCAATTCTTCCATTGAGAAAGGCACTCTTTACATCCATTTGATATAGAAGTATGTTGTGATGATTTGCATAGGCTAGCAGTATGCGAATAGCTTCAAGTCTAGCCACAGGAGCAAATGTTTCATCGAAGTCAATCCCTTCAACTTGAGTGTATCCTTGAGCAACGAGACGAGCTTTGTTTCTGACTACTTGACCATGCTCATCTTGCTTGTTGCGATAGATCCATTTTGTGCCTATTATGTTGTGCTTTCGAGGATCAGGACGTTTGACAAGTTCCCACACATTGTTCAGCTCAAACTGTTGAAGCTCTTCTTGCATTGCTTGAATCCATTCAGGCTCCATAAAAGCTTCAGCAACTTTCTTGGGTTCAGATATTGAGACAAAAGCAAAATGCCCACAGAAATTTGCAAGCTGTGTTGCTCTTGAGCGAGTGAATGGACCAGGAGCATTTATGCTATCAATTATCTTCTCAACTTGCACTTCATTTGCAACACGAGGATGAGCTGGACGATGATTTTGTTCTTGCTGTGCATTGTCTTCATCAGGAATATTGTCTTCGGGCTGAGCATTGTCATCAGGTTGATTTGGAGCAGAGATGATGAGTTCCTCGTCAGGTTGTGCTTCAGAAGGCACGATCTCACCAGTTCCCATAAGATTGATAGATTCATTTGGTGAAGCTTCATCTAGCACATCTGGTAGGGATTCTTTTTGTGATCCATTTGTCTCATCAAACCTCACATCCACAGTTTCAACAATTTTATAGAGAAAAATGTTGAAGACTCTATAGGAGTGTGAGTCTTTTCCATATCCGAGCATGAAGCCTTCATGAGCTTTGGGTGCAAATTTTGACTTATGATGAGGATCTTTGATCCAGCACTTAGCTCCAAATACTCTGAAGTAGCTTACATTTGGCTTCTTTCCAGTGAGGAGTTCATAGGATGTTTTCTTCAGAAGCTTGTGAAGATAAACACGGTTGATGATATGGCATGCAGTATCAATAGCTTCGGGCCAGAATCTTCTTGGGGTTTTGTACTCATCGAGCATCGTTCGAGCCATCTCAATTAGAGTTCTGTTCTTGCGCTCAACAATCCCATTTTGCTGAGGTGTATATGGGGCTGAAAATTCATGAGTGATTCCCATCTCATCCAGATAAAGATCGAGGCTGGTGTTCTTGAATTCAGTTCCATTGTCACTTCTGATATGATTGATCTTGATGCCATAATTGTTCATGGCACGGTTGGCGAAGCGTCTGAAGACATCTTGCACTTCAGTCTTGTAGAGTATTATGTGTACCCATGTGTATCTTGAGTAATCATCAACAATGACGAAGCCATAGAGACAGGCTGTGGTAGAGAATGTGGAGTAGTGAGTAGGGCCAAATAAGTCCATGTGAAGCAGCTCAAAGGGTTTGGATGTCGTCATGATTGTCTTCGAGGGGTGCTTGGCTCTAGTCATCTTCCCAGCTTCACAGGCACCACATAGATGATCTTTCTTGAACTTGACTTCCTCGATGCCTATGACATGCTTCTTCTTTGCGAGGGAGTGCAAGTTCCTCATGCCAGCATGTCCTAGCCTCCGATGCCAGAGCCAGCACTCTGAAGCTTTTGCTAGAAGACATACGGCCATTTGTGGTCCGGCTGAGAAATCTACCATATACAGATCACCTTTTCTGTATCCTTCAAATACTAAAGACTTGTCAGATTCCATTAGTACAATGCAACGAAATTTACCAAAGATCACAATCATGTTGAAGTCACAAAGCATTGAGACAGACATTAAGTTGAAGCCAAGAGATTCAACAAGCATGACTTTGTCCATGTGCTGATCTCTTGAGATTGCAACTCTACCTGGACCCAACACTTTGCTTTTACCAGTATCAGCAAATGTGATGTGACTCTTGTTGGATGGATGTAAAGTTGAGTCCATGAGAAGATTTAGATCACCAGTCATATGATTTGTGCATCCTCTATCCATAATCCATTCTGAAGACTTTGGTGTCACTCCCTACAATGCAGTTAGGAGGATAGGCTTCACCAAAAGCCATTATGAAGCATAAACAATTGATGCATAAGTGGATTATGAAAGCTTTAGATGTAAGTTAGGACTGATAAGATCTTCAGTAAGTGATTTATGGATAGTATGAGCAGTAAGTCATTTTGGGCATTTGATCTTGTGCCCTACAAGTGTTTTAGGTCCCTAGCAATAGCATCAGAAGCCTTTGATTACCGGCTGGAGACCTTTCCCTGCAAGAGAAAGTTAGTTCTTCTTAACCACCCACATCTTCAGGGGTGGCTTAGAAGCAATGAGTCTAAGAGCAGCATCTGAGAATTTTGGCTTTGGGGCCCTAGCAAATAGTCTTGCAGGAGGAGAATAATACTCATAAGAATAGGCAGAAAAGTTCTTTGATTTATGAACATAGCGGTTTGAAGAAACTCACTCATATTCATGGGTCTGAGTATGATTTCCCTGCAAAACATTCGCGTTAGGGTGACTCAGATGAGTCCTTTGTCTGTATGAAGCCTTAGGACCATATGAAGCCTTTGGTGTGGGGTTTGTCTTCATCCCAGGAGGTGTCATAATAGTATTTGCTGGAAGCTTCTCAAGACAACCTTTGGGTACCCAGATCTTCTTCATAGGTAGTCCATTCCTGCAGTTAGTACCAATATACCTGGCAAACACTTCACCATTTTGATTCTTAAACAGTTTGTAGTTTGCATCAAAGGATTCATTAATGATAACAGGATTAGCACAAGTGAATCCAGATAAGGTAGATGGATCTACTGAAGGTTCCTTTGCAGCAACCCATGTGGTATTGGGATACTGCTCAGGCTTCCAGTATGAACCATCAACATTCATTTTCCTGTCGAACCCAACACCCTCTTTCCTAGGGTTTCGGTTCAGTATGTGCTTTTTGAGGACATCACATAGAGTCTGATGCCCTTTGAGGCTTTTGTAAATCCATGTTTCAAGCAAAGTCTTCAACCTAGCATTTTCATCAGCAATAGTAGTGGTTTCCTCAGCAGAGGGGTTAGTCTCCACATCAATAGTTGAAGATATTGCAACAGTGGCAGCAGTAGAGCATTCTGCAACAGATGTAGCATTATCACGTTCAATGCATTTTAGACATGGTGGTTCAAAC
Organism: Secale cereale; assembly: GCA_902687465.1. Lineage (NCBI taxonomy): Eukaryota > Viridiplantae > Streptophyta > Magnoliopsida > Poales > Poaceae > Secale > Secale cereale. The sequence goes on from LR738711.1 coordinate 653,270,860, forward strand.
TCTTCGTGAGTGGAGCTGATCAGTTGTGCGCGGAGTCTCATTCTCCTTTTGAAGATCTTCATGAGCCACTTTCACTTTCTCAAGATCTCGCTTCCTTTGAATGTAATCGTGGGAAAGTTTTTCATGAGTTTTTGAAAGCGATTCATAAAGCTCTTCAAGTTCTTTGTACTTAACATGAAGATTTTTTATGTCTTCAATTAAGGACTGGGAATGGGTCATTGATGGGCCTCGAACCCCTCGTTGGTTACCCCAAGTGCAAGGTGTAAGATGCAGTAAGTAGAAGTGTTTTCCCTTAGCAAAGATGCCAAGGATCGAATCCCCAGAGACTCCTAGGTTCAACAGGTAGGTGTCAACTGCTAACGGCGCAATTAGCAATCAACGTGGACCTGCACACAGATACAAATAACTTTGCTCCCAACGAGTACAGAGAGGTTGTCAATCTCTCCGGCCTTGTAGTTCACAAAGGGTTAAAAGCAATATGATAGTAGTGATAGATAGTAATTTGCAATAGTAAATAAAATAGCGGAAAGTAAATAGTGTATGTGATCAATGATAGTAATATGGACCGGAGTCTCATGATGTTCACTAGCGATGTCTCTCTCCCAAAATACGATAAAACAGCTATGTGAGGTAAACAAATTACAGCTGGGCAATTGACAGGACCCACGAGCGCATACAAATGCTGATTACATTGCAAGAAAGGTTGAGGTTCAAAGCATGGGCGGTACGCCAAAGTAAGTAGACCGAAATGCATCAATATCTACTACTAATCATCCACCTTGAGATATCTATCCAGAACATCTCGCTGGTATTAAGTTGCGAGTCCCACCCATAGTGTAAACTCAATGCAACAGACAACTGCATTAAAAGAACTTTGCGTAAAGTAAACAATCCTTGCACCCGCGGGCACAAGCACCGTTGTTTTCCCCCTTGTGGCAACAGCACATCCCCTAGACTCATGTTTCTGTCACTCAAGCTAGTCATCGAGGGGCATGAACCCACAATCGAGCATAATGTTCCCTCTTGGAGTCACTACCTATTACTCGGCCAAAGCAATAAATAACAACGGAGAACATGCAAGAATTACTTATGAACTAAAATATAAAAGAGGTGAATCAAATATATTACTCAAGATCAATCTGAACATAATCTCATAATCCATCGGATCCCAGCAAACTCAACATAGCAACAGCATAAGGATTACATAGGTGCCTCGATCATGTAGGGCAGCTCACGAGGACTAATTAGTGAAGCACAAGAACGGGAGGAGAACATCACATAGCTACTGGTCATGGACTCATGGTCCAAGGGAGACTACTCACGAGTCATCCGGGAGGCGTCCATGGTGGTGGAGAAGCTCCCGGTGGTGATCCTCCCCTCCGGCAGGGTGCCGGGAAGAGTTCTCCTGGTGCTCCCGATCTTGGAAGCGGCGGCGGCGGCGGAACAGAGATGGGATCGCGAAAAGAAGTCATGTTTCAAGGGTTTCGGGGAACCCTTTAAATATATGCCAAAGTAGGGCACCGGGGGGCTCTCGGGGGGCCGAGGCGCCCCCCGGCGCGGCCCAGGGGGGGGCGCGCCCACAGGGCGCCTGGAGCCCCCGTGGCCCCCCCCCAGGCTGCCCTTCGGACGCAGTGTTGTTTCCGATACGCTGATTTTTTATATATTTTTTCTGGATTTTTCTGGGCAGTTCTCGAAACGTGAAAACCTGAAATACAAAAACAGCCGAAAACAGAAACTGGCACTGGGGTGCACTGGATTAGTAAGTTAGTCCAAATATGATCAAAAGTGTATGGAAGTGTATGAATATCATAGCAATATCACCCATAAGTGGCATGGAGCAAGCAGAAATTATAGATACGTTTTGGACGTATCAACATCCCCAAGCTTAATTCATGCTCGTCCTCGAGTAGGTAAATGATAACAAGAATAATTTCTGTGGTGACATGCTATTAACCATATAGGACTTTATCATAGTCATATGACAAAAACTTACTGAGACAATGATTCTAAAGTAATTAAGTTGTCTCAAGAGAAAATCACAAATGACTGAAAGTTTTACAACATGAAACTGAAACATCAAAAAGATTTGCAATGAACATGATGTGCAAATATGATAAAGTGATATCTAGCTTGCCCCCTTTAGTGATGCAAAACATAAGTGCAGGGGCACCTTCAAGGTTTAAGTGATGACTAGATACAATTATTTCAGAATAGACGATATCACAATCATGCAAAAGACAATGCTACTTTGGGACAATGCACATTACACTCAGAATGACAATCATGCTCTCAGTAGTTGGTGCTTGAAGTGCTAGAGCTTTTTATTTTGAAACATGGAAGCAATTGTGTCAACGGTAGTAATACTTCATATGTGTCATGTATAAAACATCTTATAAGTTGCAAGCCTCATGCATCGAATACCAATAGTGCTCGCTCCTTGTCCTAATTAGCTCGGATCCCCATGGGTTATCATTGCATTGCATATTTTTTAACCAAGTGTCACAAAGGGGTACCTCTATGCCACCTGTACAAAGGTCCAAGGAGATAGATCGCATTTGATTTCTCGTTTTTGATAAATCTCAACTTGAGGACATCCATACCGGGACAACATAGAAAATAGATGATGGACTCCTCTTTAATGCATAAGCATATTCTCATGAGAGATTGAGGATTGAGGTCCAAGCTAAAACTTCCACCATGATGCATGGCTTTGGTTGGCGGCCCAATGTTCTTCTCTAACAATATGCATATTAATTCAACCCACGGTAAATCACCCTTACTTCAGACAAGACGAACATGCATAGCAACTCACATGATATTCAACAAAAGTGTGACAGTTGATGGCGTCCCCAGAAACATGGTTACCGCTCAGCAAGCAACTCATAAGAAATAAGATACATAAGCAGCATATTCTTTACCACAATAGTTTTTAGGCTACTTTCCCATGAGCTATGTATTGCATGGTTAGTTTGCTTAGTGCAGGTGTAGGTTAGCAAAAGACTGGGAGCAACCAACTAAGAGAGCAATGACGGTCATAATCATGCAGAGCGATAAAGCAATATTGAATCAGGCATGGTAGTTATATCGCTACTTAGAAACAAAAGATCATCAAGGCTTGACAGGCTTTCTTTACGGTCTTGAATATGCGTGAGCATACGCCAAGTCAATCAAAATAAATTCTCGAAGGAAGATATTACTAAACCATACCACATCATAGGCAAACAAACCAAGTTGGTACTCCAATGACACATTGGGAATCCCCCAGCTATTTGAGATTAACCATAAGAAAACCTGAACTACTAAGCACCATTATGAAAGTAGCATCTTTATCATAGACACATTAACCAATGCAACGGAAGCAAACTCTCTTTAAATAGGTGAGCATGGTAATTAAAAAAGAGTTCAAGCAACCAACTAAATAAAAGCTCTTGAAAAGATAAGCATGAATACTAAGAGCAAAGCACGATAGTAGCTATTAAAAGACAAAGAACACACACAGCATAGATAGACATGAAAATTCTATGTAATGTTCTAGGTAGAGGTGGAGCGTGTTTCTCTCCCACATAAAGGAATGTTGGGTTCCGACTCGTTATGAAAAACTAAAAAGAAAACTAAAAGCAAGACGCTCCAAGCATAGCACATAACATATGAAGTGATAAAAATATAGCGAAACGAAAGACGAACTGATAATGTTGATGGAGAAGGGGATGCACGGGGGGCATCCCCAAGCTTAGACGCTTGAGTCTCCTTGAATATTTCTTGGGGGTGCACGGGGGCATCCCCAAGCTTGAGCGCTTGACACTCCTGAATCTTTATCATCTTCCCTCGCACACTTGAAAACTCCCTTCATACACAACTCATCATAATCTGATTAGCGAGGTTAGTATCCTTAATAAAATAATTATACCTTGCTGGAAATAAGGATATTCTTGAAGTTCTACTGTTTCTCAAGATTGCCAAAAGGTTTTTGCAAAGAAAAAGCAAGTTCTCAATTTGCAAAGTGAAGGTAAGGGAAAACAGGACAGAATCTATGAAAAACAGAACAGCAGGCAGTAATTGACCTGTTCGGGATACTTCTGGAACTCAAATCAAAAAACTCAGAACTGACGCATGAAAGACAATTGTATAGAGAACGCTGTCGAAAAAAATCAGACCAAAAAGATGATCTGGTGATTTTATACGAATTTTTCTATGTAAGGACAGAATCTGTTTCCTGGACAGCACCTCACAACTTTTGAACTTTCTAGCAATCAGAGGCTATACTTGGCACAAATATGAAAAACAAAGATACAACGATGATGCTACAGAAGTAAACAACATCAAGACACAACAAAAGCAAAAAAATTATTCATGTGGGCTGCCTCCCAAAAGCGCTTTCTTTTATGCCTTTAAGCTAGGCATAATGCAAAGATCAAGTTTTATCAAGAGTAAAAGAATAGCTAGCCCGTACAACGGACTCAAAAGGTAACTTGACCTTCTTACGAGGGAAGTGTTCCATCCCTTTCTTGAGAGGAAACTGAAATTTTATATTACCCTCTTTCATGTCAATGACAGCACCAACGGTGCGCAAAAAGGGACGTCCCAAAATAATTGGACATGAAGGATCACATTCAATATCCATAATAGTAAAATCAACGGGCACATAATTATCATTGACAACAATAAGAACATCGTCGATCCTCCCCAAAGGTTTCTTTATGGAAGAATCAACGAGACGAACACCAAAAGAACAAGAATCATAAGGTTTCAATTTAAGCATATCATATATCCTTTTGGGCATAACAGAGGTACTAGCACCAACATCACATAATGCATAACAAGAGAAGGCATTCAAATTAATTTTTATCATAGGATCCCAACCATCCTCTAGCTTTCTAGGTATGGAGGCTTCTACTCTAAGTTTCTCATCCCTAGCTTTGATGAGAGCATTAGTGATATGCTCTGTGAAGGCAAGGTTAAGCGTGCTAGTGCGGGGATCTCTAGACATCTTGTGAAGGAAATCAATAACTTTTGTAAGAGTGCAATTATCAAAATCAAGGTCACGAGCATCAAGTAAGGTAGTAGTGGTGTCCTTAAGGCTCACCTGTTTGGTAGTTTCTATAGCATCACCATTAATAGGTCCATTGGGACCAGGAGTACATTGGGTGCTAAGAGTGTGAACATCCTCAATAACTTGGATAGTAGCAACAGTATGGTGGGTAGGAAGGCTCTTAATTCTTTCCTCTTCCTCCCTTTCTCTAGCCCATCTCTCTTTAAGCTTAGCCATCATCCTAATATTTTCATTAATTTGTACTTGAGTAGCATTAATAGGGATGACTTCCTTCTCCTTAAGAGAAGAAGTTTCAATTTTTAGCAATTTTAACTCATTGGCTAAGTGGTCTACCTTAAAAGAAAGATCATCTAGTTTATGTAGTTTCTCTTCTACATTCTTATTAAAGGCTTTTTGGGTAGTGATGAAATCTCTAAGCATAGTCTATAGTTCAGTATTGGAGTTCTTGGTACTAGGATAAGCATTGTTGTTCCCATAAGAGTTAGAGGGGAACGGTCTAGAATTGTTACCAAAGTTACTCCTATAAGCATTGTTGTTGAAATTGTTTCTAGAGATAAAGTTCACATCTACTTGTTCTTGAGCAATCAAGGAATTTAAAGGAACATCACGAGGATCAACAGTAGATTGCTTCGAAAGTAGAAACATGATCAAGTCAACTTTTTCATTGAGGGAGGAAATCTCCTCGACAGAGTTTACCTTCCTACCTGTTGGAGCGCGTTCGGTGTGCCATTGGGAATAGTTGGTCATCATCTCATCGAGAAGCTTTGTGGCAGCACCAAGTGTAGTTGACATAAAGGTTCCTCCCGCGGCCGAGTCTAACAAGTTCCGCGAGGTAAAGTTCAAGCCTGCATAAAAAGTTTGGATAACCATCCAAGTAGTCAAACCGTGAGTAGGGCAGTTCTTGATAAGAGATTTCATACGTTCCCAATCTTGGGCAACGTGTTCATTATCCAATTGTTTAAAATTCATGATGTTACTTCTAAGTTGGATAATTTTAGCAGGTGGATAGTATTTTCCGATAAAAGCATCTTTGCACTTGTCCCATGAATCTATGCTATTTCTAGGCAAAGACTGAAACCAAATTTTAGCTCCTCCTCTCAAAGAGAAAGGAAAAAGCTTAAGCTTAACAATATTACCATCTATTTCTTGGTACTTTTGCATATCACAAAGTTTAACAAAGTTGTTCAAGTGTAAAGCAGCATCATCTCCAGCACCGGAGAATTGTTCTCTCATGACTAAGTTCAGTAAAGCAGGTTTAATTTCATATGAAGGTGCTGAAGTGGCAGGTGTAGTGATACGTGTGCTGATAAAGTCATCGTTGTTGTGACTAGTGAAGTCACACAACTTGGTGTTCTCGGTGGAACCCATAGTAGCAAGCAAGCAAGATAACTATTTTTGTGATTTTCGATAAAAGGAACTAAAGCAAAAAATGAAAGGTAAACTAACAAGACTAAAAAGCAAAGGTAAAAGATAGCATGCAACTCCCCTATCCTGAAGAGTGGAGTCCCCGGCAACGGCGCCAGAAAATACTCCTTGATGGGCCTCGAACCCCTCGTTGGTTACCCCAAGTGGAAGGTGCAAGATGCAGTAAGTAGAAGTGTTTTCCCTTAGCAAAGATGCCAAGGATCGAATCCCCAGAGACTCCTAGGTTCAACAGGTAGGTGTCAACTGCTAACGGCGCAATTAGCAATCAACGTGGACCTGCACACAGATACAAATAACTTTGCTCCCAACGAGTACAGAGAGGTTGTCAATCTCTCCGGCCTTGTAGTTCACAAAGGGTTAAAAGCAATATGATAGTAGTGATAGATAGTAATTTGCAATAGTAAATAAAATAGCGGAAAGTAAATAGTGTATGTGATCAATGATAGTAATATGGACCGGAGTCTCATGATGTTCACTAGCGATGTCTCTCTCCCAAAAGACGATAAAACAGCTATGAGAGGTAAACAAATTACAGCTGGGCAATTGGCAGGACCCACGAGCGCATACAAATGCTGATTACATTGCAAGAAAGGTTGAGGTTCAAAGCATGGGCGGTACGCCAAAGTAAGTAGACCTAAATCCATCAATATCTACTACTAATCATCCACCTTGAGATATCTATCCAGAACATCTCGCTGGTATTAAGTTGCGAGTCCCACCCATAGTGTAAACTCAATGCAACAGACAACTGCATTAAAAGAACTTTGCGTAAAGTAAACAATCCTTGCACCCGCAGGCACAAGCACCGTTGTTTTCCCCCTTGTGGCAACAGCACATCCCCTAGACTCATGTTTCTGTCACTCAAGCTAGTCATCGAGGGGCATGAACCCACAATCGAGCATAACGTTCCCTCTTGGAGTCACTACCTATTACTCGGCCAAAGCAATAAATAACAATGGAGAACATGCAAGAATTACTTATGAACTAAAATATAAAAGAGGTGAATCAAATATATTACTCAAGATCAATCTGAACATAATCCCATAATCCATCGGATCCCAGCAAACTCAACATAGCAACAGCATAAGGATTACATAGGTGCCTCGATCATGTAGGGCAGCTCACGAGGACTAATTAGTGAAGCACAAGAACGGGAGGAGAACATCACATAGCTACTGGTCATGGACTCATGGTCCAAGGGAGACTACTCACGAGTCATCCGGGAGGCGTCCATGGTGGTGGAGAAGCTCCTGGTGGTGATCCTCCCCTCCGGCAGGGTGCCGGGAAGAGTTCTCCTGGTGCTCCCGATCTTGGAAGCGGCGGCGGCGGCGGAACAGAGATGGGATCACGAAAAGAAGTCCTGTTTCAAGGGTTTTGGGGAACCCTTTAAATATATGCCAAAGTAGGGCACCGGGGGGCTCTCGGGGGCCGAGGCGCCCCCCCGGCGCGGCCCGGGGGGGGCGCCCACAGGGCGCCTGGAGCCCCTGTGCCCC